>OZ014477.1:44056509-45256509 GCA_963965965.1 Trididemnum nubilum | reverse complement strand
ACCTCTGGGAGAGCAATTTTTTCCATGGTCTCCGAAAAAAAGGTCAGCGCATCGGAGTCCCCGATTTTTGTCAATTCTCCAATTGATATAACTGAAATAAGACTTTTTTGAACCACGCAGTCAATTTTTCGAATAGCTCTGTGGCCCACCGCAAAATCTCCGATGGCTCACCTGTGGGCCATGGCCCACTGGTTGAGAAACCCTGATCTAGACGATATTTTCTTGCCAGAAGGAAGCGTATAGGTTTTAGCAAACAAATCGCCGAAGCTATCACATGCGTTTTTTTCGCTGTAAAAGCATTTACGCTGCAGTCAAGGAATTTTTTTGAAATTTGCCGCGGCGATAGTAATATTATGCCCTTTGTCAATTTATTATTTCTCGTTTGCCAAAATGATACGAGCACGTTCGCAAAAGCAAAAAGCTGCAGCTATAGTAACAAATAGCTACTGTATATGAGTCCTGCCGCAAATTGCGTGCGCAGACTATGAATTTTTTTTCGACCTGCAATGAAATGAAAAAGACAAATGGAAAATGACAAAATAACTTTGCTTTTGTGGAACTCGTTATCGCATAGACTAGCTTTTTTCATGCTATGTATTATCGCCAATAAAATGTGCATAACATTGCATGATTGATCAAGTATTATTAAACCAGGTACCGGTAGTTGCGGTTGCAGAGGGCTCAATAATTGAATATCAGGGCAAATTGAAACTTTATTCTTTTTAAATAAGAATAAGAGCGTTTTTGTTTGGTTTCTTACAAAATCAGATAAAATAGCAGAAAATTATCTTCTGAAATTTATCTTAACTGCTTAAAAATGCAACAGGCTCTTTCGCCAGTGGTCATGTCAAATTTTAACCAAAAAAGTATTAATATCATCAAAAACGTATCACTAATTGCATATATTCGGCTCTAGCGAAAGCTGGGACGGAAACTTTTTTCCGATCAGGAAATTTTCAATATCTGGATTAAAACCAGATCACACATTGAATACTTATTAAAGTTTAATTCTTACTAAATAGTGAGAAAAAGCTTATCGCCATTTGATGTTGATCTAATACTTCCGAAATTTCCTTCCAAGCATCTGATTGTTTTACTTTATCCTTGTACTCAGGATTAAATATGTTCCATAAGCACTGCCTTTCTTCGATTTCGCTAATTAAAAGTTTAATTTCTTGAGTAGACTACGACGGCACGTCTATAACTATACTGCAGTTCTGGTTGATAACTTTTCAGAATGCATATGGAAAAGGCCAAGCACAAGTTTGAAATAGGAAGAATTGACTAATCGATATGCGATCGTAAACAAAACACCAGACAACACATTTATCAAAAAACAGCAGGCACTATGTTATAATATGTTATTGTCGATTAAATCAAAAGCGGTAAAATTTCTTACATTTTTGCTCGATAATCGTTACGCATTCGTTTTCTGCGTTCGCCTCGGCGGTATTTTTTAAAATATTCTGTGGCTTAATATTTTCAAAGGTACGGCTAAAAGCTTAGTTTTCTTCGATGAGAACGGCGGTTTTTTGAAAACTTATTGGCAAAATAGAGTTCGGTTTTGTTTCCCGCAAGACTTTCAGGACACTGACTTTCATTCTTACTCGGGCTGTTCAATGAAATTGACGACAGGTGCCCGCAATAGTGAGTCATAAACTTGCGCGACCTTTCACACGGTTGATGCGAGAAAATCGTGCAAAAAACCTGATCGTGTGATTCCGGCCTTAGCATAGATTTTCAATGCGACGAATGGGAATCGATAAGTAGTTAAAAACTTGTACGAGAAAATTTTTTCGCCTGCAAATCTTGGACTAAGTCAGTAGCAATGAAGTAGCGCACAGCGGCGTTAACGCACTGATCTTACTTCCTCAGTAAGTGGTTCCTCCACGTGGACCTCCGGAAGAAACTCCCCCGCTAAGATGAGGAAAAGGGTGTCCGCAATCCTCGTCCCGGTCGTCTGCAGTAGGTACTTTTGCAAGGAAGTGAGGGCGCCCTCTGCAAGCAAATTAACTCCATTCAAACTGAAGCTAACAACTGTAATGTCATATTAAAGCATTAGTGCAAATCCAACTTTTTTGCTAAAAATACAACCGTAATATGTACTTATGTGTAGGCTAAATTAACATTTTGTTTTAAAAAATCTATTAAGAGGTACAACTACGCACACTAAACAAAACACCACCCATTTGATTTTTTTGGTAGTATTCATTATTTAAGTTTGAACATTTACGTTCAGCAAGCAAATTAAGTCGGTTCAAGTTGTAGCCAACCAAAGGAATCTATGTAGATCTGGCACCTCATTTCATTATGCAAAGTTTCGAAAAAGTTACCAGGTCGCCAATTTGTTTGTTGTGAAGTAAGTCAGTCAGTCAGTCAGAGGTTATTTTGTCGAAAAGGTACAGTATAAAAAACGCAATACAACAATACTCATACATTTTAATCAACCAGGAAACCGGAAGTGACCTTTCAGTCTTATAGTCTACGGTCACCTGCGAGTGCACCTATTACTCTTTGCCGTTGAAAAATCGAATGTTTAATCAGATCGACAAATCGAATGTTTTAAAAGAAATTTACAATTTTCTATAAGCAACAACATACTCATTTTTGTGTAGTTGCACTTTTTTGAATCAAGTAGAATTTATATTTTTGTTTAAATCTTTTTAAGGGTAAAGTTCTGATCTTTAAAGGTATATCATTCGAAATCTTAACTCCCATGAATTTGATTGATTTTTGAGCACGTTTTGTTTTATAAAGGGTTAAGTAATAATCATCCTTGTCCGCTTTCCTGGTTTGGCGAGAGGTGACAACTTTGATATAATAAAAACAATTGCGGTATCTTGTCCTGTTGAAACAAAAACTTGAATTTCGCAATTTTCAAAATTTTGTAGTTGATTGATATTAAATATTTCAAATTTTATGCATAGAGGTTCAAGTTTTTGTTTTATCTGCCAGCCTTCTATTATTCTCAGACATTTGTTTTGGAGCATCTGGAGTATACGCAAATTATTTTTAGACGAGCATCCCAAGACCAA
Source organism: Trididemnum nubilum (assembly GCA_963965965.1). NCBI lineage: Eukaryota > Metazoa > Chordata > Ascidiacea > Aplousobranchia > Didemnidae > Trididemnum > Trididemnum nubilum. The sequence goes on along the minus strand of OZ014477.1, from coordinate 45,253,474 downwards.
AATTCAGTGCAATAAATGTGGAAAACCTATACCGTAGTACAAAAAAAACATAAATTTAACAAGAGCCATAGATTTTTATCTCCACAGTCAACAGTATGCCAATGGCTGTAAATACTTGTCGATCAATCATTTGAATGTGACTTGTAAAATCTAGCGTTGAATCAAGATGAATGCCTAGATATTTTACACTCTATCGTATTTCAATAGAAATATTGTTACGGACAACATAAAAGGTTGAGCTTTTGCTTGGATCGGTTAATAGTAAAGCTTATTTTATGTGGATAAAGAGTCAACCTGTTGGCGATCATCCATTCAGAAACGTTTTTTAGTTCATCGTTGCATTGAGTTTTAAATTTACAAGGATGTGGTTGCTAATTAGGATGAAAGTGTCGTCGGCAAATAAACTTGGTTGATTTATGAATGAATTAGGGAGATCATTGATGTAGAAGATAAAAAGAAGCGGACCTAAGATCGAACCATGGGGGACGCCGTATTTTATTTTAATTCTAGACTTGACATTGCCGAGTTCTACATATTGAAGTCTGTCGAATAACTAACTTTTAATCAATTCATTTGCCACTCCTCTAATTTCGTAATGGTTTAATTTTTCGATAAGAATTTAATGATCGATACTGTCAAAAGCTTTTTTATGTCCAGTAAAATAAGACAGCAATTTAATTTATTTTCTAGTTTGTCACAGCATTGTGAGTATCTGTCACAGCATGGATAGTCGAGTGCTTTTTTCTAATACCAAATTGACGGTTATAGAATATACCGTGTTTATTCAGAAAAGCAATTATCCTGTTGCCGATTTTTTTTCAAGAATTTTTGAGAAGTTCGAAAGCAAGGAAATTGGTCTATAACACTACGCAATAAAAAAAATTTGTCATGCTTCTCACGGTTTTTCAACTGTTCTTGGCTAACTTTGGGGCGCTGATTTCAAAAATGTTAATTTTTTTTTTTTTTTTTTTTTATAACGTCGAGTTTTTTAGTTATTTTTATTACAATTGTATCCTGATAACATGTAGTATTAGCGATTTTTGCATTAACATTTTGCTTAAATGAGCTCAAAAACATTTGCTTTAATTGTCTTTCGTTTCTCGTGATTAATCAATGCTCTTAAGAACTTCGCTACAATACTTTATCAATTTGTGAGGAGTTAATAGTTAAATCTTTGTGATATACTGGCTCCTCTCTTTGATAAAAGATTTTGCTATTGTTACTTTTAAACTGGCTATGCAAATGGACATATCGACAGCAGCTCTTACACCGAGAAAGTGGCAGCAGCTCCAAATGATTCTTCTTGAACATCAAAAAGTTCTACCACAAGAATTGTGGCTTTGCTTGAGGGAAAACCACTTTTATAATTCCGCACCTATTGAACCAAAATGACCCAAACAATTTAGTTAGAGGTTTGGGACTAATCAAAAAAAATCAGAGCTTCTTGCTTCTAGATTGAAACAAAGGAACATGCTACAACGAGGCCAATAAATGTACATATTTTTCATTCGCAGAATACCAAGGTTCAGAATTGCTTCTCGGTACATAATATTGCATGCGATTGCAGTAATATCAATGACCTGTTTCATCGCCTTATATCAGAACCCAATCCTGACGAGTGGAGACAGGTTACTGATTCAAGCGGAGCAAGTTTGAGGCTGTTCTGCTACATAAGAGAAAATATTAATCATTGGCTCTTTTAGCACATGCCTCTGGATTACAAGAAACTTATCAAACAATGGAGTTGGTTTTACATTTGATCAAGTATTCAATCTATAACTGGAATTGTGTAGACATCTCAAAGTGATTGACTTTCTCCTTGGTTTACAAATGGGTTAGACCAAGCACCAATGCTTCTTGTGTCGTTGAGACAGCAGATATGATAAACACATTAAACAGCACTATATTTGAAAAGATTGGCACTTCACCTGAAGAGTTATTTTAGCTCGATTATCATGTTTCTTTACTTGATCCCGCCAAAGTGTTCACGCCAATACAGATCAAGCTAGGACTCTTGAAAACTCATTAAAGCAATGGATTTAAAGGTACCTGTATCAGTGATTTTCCGCCAAATCTGATGCCAAATTAACTGCAAGAATATTCATCGAAACAGAAATTTGAAAGCTAATAAATAAAGAAAGATTTGGTGAAGGTTAAGCTCATCAGAAAAAAAGCATAGTATCCAGTTTGCTTAGAGGTCAAAATTTTTTTAGGCAACAAATGTTCTTTAATCTTCATAAGTCAGCATTGTTCAAGATTATCTTTGCAGCTACAAAAGTCTTTGTGCAAGAATATCACTGAAAAATCACTTTCTCCATTTCCACCTCAGATTTCTTTCCCTTCTAACATTGGGAAGGATTTCATCAAAAAATCGAACAGGTGGAAGATCGCTATCAGGGGAGACTAACTCGAACTATGAGCAGATTACTGCTGGTTTCTTCAGCGAGAAAGTGGTGCCAAGCATATTGTGAGAATTCCGCAAAAAGCGAAAGGTAGTTTTAACTGTTAACTGCAACAGTCGATTGATATTTTGGGTGGGGTTCACACTCAATAAACTTAATTAAACTCAATAAACTCATTATTTCATTATATTTTCTCAAATAACTAAAAAACCTCACGTGCTAACACAAAGGCAGATTTGAAATTAGAGCCCAAAACATACCCTAAAGCACTTTTTCACTTCAAAGTAGCAAAAATTTTGTTGCCTAGTGTAATTGGTCAACTCAGATTTTAAGCCCGCCTAGTAAGTTGGTATAACTTTGGCAATCTTAAAACAAACCAGGAAAAATGGCATACTCCAAACAGCATGAAAACAAAATGATGGGATACGGTGATACAACAACAGCAATTATTTGTAGAAAAAACGAAGAAACATCATCGAAACCCATGGATTTATTGACATTTAAGCTTTGAATAATGTTAACGATTTCAGAGCTTGAAGGTGCTTCTAGAAAAATAGAGGATTTATTTGTGTTTCAAAAAAATTTCAAAACTTGGAGATCTTTTAGGTATTGAGTTAGCCAGCTTTTCTGCAATACTTCCGAAAAAGTTATTAAATTTTTCAGGTATAGCTTCTACATCATTAAATTTTATAGTTTTGTTGCCAATCGTTAAAGTTTTATGCGTTTTTTTTAACCTTTGAAGGATTAACTAGTGCACGAATTAAATTCCACGTATGTTTTGGTCGTTCTTGCTTTCAGCAAATGCCGAAGAGTTGAACAAAATTTTGCCTGTTTTTTTACTCGAGTTCGACTATTGCTATATTTCTTATAAAAGCTGAGCTCATAAGAATTTTTATAGTCTTAGTTTGTTTTCAATTGAAGTCCAGATGACTTTAGTAAGCCACTAAAGTCAGATGATTTTAGTAAGCCACTAAAGTCAGATGACTTTAGAAAGGTTTTTGACTAACTTTTTTTGTTTACGTGACAAATTAGTCAAGAGAGCAAATTTGTCAATTTCATCTTTAATGAGTTGAACGAAATTTTTGCATACTTTATTAAAGTTATTCTCATTGATATGTTCTAGATTGTCGAAATAGTTTTTCAGTTTCATAGATACGCAATGAGAAAAACTTCATCATTCTCATGTTTCTTATAATAGGATATTTTATGTTAAGAAACGTAGGCAAAAGACCGACACAAGTCTGAAACTAAGGCCGATGCAGGCAGTCAGCGCTCCAGGCCACATTTACAATAATATATTTAGCTTCGTTAAATCGAAAATAAATTTGCTTAGAATTTGTCCGCATTATTTTTCGTGGCCTGGCATGCAACATATTAAGGGGGGTAAACAACCAGGCTGAAAAACGTAGCATCGGATCAAAAGGACGCGTCCCAACGCGGTTGACTGGCTCGGTTGAACAATCTACGAGCTATTCTCCAACTTGACGTATGAACCAATGCATCCGATTGCACTTTTATTAGTAGCTACGCTGGAGTGTGACGTAACACCTATCACTTAGAAATTTCGCTCAGCCTTTTAAGAATTTCAACCCTACTAACTATGCAAGCTTGTTAACACGTAACCTGAAACATGAGTAGCCGGTGGAGGCTAGTTTTTGCATTTAAATGGCCCTGAGAACGTGCAAAATCACTGACCAGTGAAGAACTTGAATGACTCGGCGCACAACTGCCACATCGTCCACGCGTGGTTCACATCTTCAGCCAGCTGCTTGCGTGACCTTCTCTTCTTCCCTCGCTCCTCTGTCCCGCCCTCCTCGCGCTGCTGCAGGAACACAGACTTCACCGATGACTCGACCTTCGCGCTCAGCGGTCTGCAACAATCATGGCATTATATAGCTTTGGACAACCTTAAGTCGACTTACTTTATAGTTGAAGTTAATATGACGTCACATAAACTCGTGAGATGCTTTAATCAAATTTGCGTGTTTTCGCCGATCTGATTACGTCATACACGGAACGCCACGACTCACTCAATGAGCTTGCCAGCTATCTCCTCCCGCATCTGCTCCGGCCACCCTGGGAACCGAACCCTCAGAACCGCCTCCACCTCGTTTGTGCTGATGACGTCATCATCGGTCTCAGAAATGCGATGCGATTTTCGCTTCGATTCTTCCTGTTCGCGCTCTGCAAAAACAAGGATGACGTCAGGCACTCGAGTGACGCAACGCAGGAATGAAAAAATACAACTTTCCAAAAAAAAATTTGAATTTTTACATTTAAATCATACTTTTTAAATTCGTTTGATTTTTTGTTAGGGGGATAATGCAATCAATACTATTGATTTTTCAAATCTTAAGCATATTGGTAAAAGAAAGTTTTGAATCAAATGAAACTTCAGTGTTTGGGTTCATACAATATACATTACTGATATCATTGTTTTTCTTTGCTAAAATGGTTGTTGCGCATTTAGAAAATATCGGTTAGACATTTGTTATTTACTACGTCATCTGAAGACCAATAATTTAAAAAAATACAAGTTCCGTTAATGGATTAATTGCTAAGTAACCAAAAATTATCGAAGCTCGGTAATTTTTAATGTTAAAATTTCGCAGATTTTGAGCTACACGAGTAAATTATTTGAGCCACCGCGGCACCGAATCCCGAAAAATTGCATTTTAATTTTGGCTATTACAAACTGCCAGATTTTGCAAGATAATTCAGCCCGTTTAAATATGAGCTCCTAGCACTAGAAAAATGTCGCAGATCAAATAAGCCAACTTGTAACTTGAACGCATCAAAATTTTTTAAAGCCACACAATTTTTTTCAATTAAATCGGGGTGCAACATCGCGGGTGGAGAAAATCCGTAGCAACACTCACGTTTCCGCAACTTTTTCTTGTCTATTCCTCTACTCCGCACCTCTCTTGCCCCCTGCCCCGATCCACCCCCGTGCTCGCTACTCCGCTTCGAACTCCCTTCCATCGCACGACGTCTCCGCTCCTCTGGAACAAATCGGAGTTAATCTCACACTCGTTTCAAACAAAGCTCTACAATTTTTTTTATTTAGGTGGCCACTTAAACTCGGTTGGTTTCCGAATTAGCATGTTGCCATAGATATTCCGGTTAGTTCCATACGTATTTAATCCGTATACCGTACCGCAAAAACTGATGGGATGAACAAGCCCAATCTGCATCTGGCCACCGAAAAACTTTCGACATAGACCTGAAACAAGGCCGGAACCAGCTGTTTAAAACCGAGGAGTTTCAACGGTTGAACTGCACCCCTTTAAAATGTACGTGCGTCTTTTCTGATGACGCAGTTTGGAATCGCATCGGAAGGAGACAAAGAAACATTGGATAACAATCAAAACCTGATGGGTTGCCAACCAATACTGTGGCGGTAGCCGCTAATCAACGAACCTTTTTTGTCCGCCTTCTTGTGGCTTTCCGCTTGAGCCACCACCTCCTTCCTCTGCTCCTCGCTCACGCTCAAAGCCTTCGCCTTTGTCACTTCCTGCGCAAAAAACGTCACTATAGGACAAAAATCACTAGCTTGCCATGCTACATTTTCATTCTATTCAAGAGTACTTGCCGTACTGCGGCAAGAAACTGTGCGGATGCAACCAAACCATGAATTATGAAGATGTCGATCAAAAAAAGTGTTCTCGGAATAACGGCCTAACTAGCAACACTGAGCCTGCGGGCTTCTCTTCACTATACAGTGATCCATCGCTATATCGCGCTTCCCTTATCGCGGCTTCGCTGTTTCGCGGAATGTTTTACAGTGCTTCTTTCTACAGTGAATTCTGATTGGCTTAGGGGCGTTACTGTGGTCTAGAAGTTCATTACAATAAAAAAATATGGTTTACAACACCGTTCTTTAAACTATTATAGTTATTTGTAAGAAAATGTTAATATTTCTATTTCTTAAACACATTTTGGGCCTAAAAAGAAGTTTTATTTTTTGTTACATTCTGCAGTACAGTATTGCATTGTAAAACAATAATAAAAAATAAAGCCGAGTACTTCGCGGATTTCACCTATCGCCGGTTATTTTTCGAACGTATCCCCCGCGAAAAACGAGAGTTCACTGTAAATATTCCGTTTCATGCTGATCGTCGGAGCATACAAAAATACATAGATACGGTATATACTAGTAAATAAAAAAGGAGTATTTGAAAATGTAGAAGTGGAAGCAACGCAATTTGTATGGAATCGACCTGAGATAATGAGCTGAAAACGGAATGAAAAGCAACGGAGCTTCTACAGAGCTAGTCGCAGAAGTGAAAAATCCGAAAGGTGAGGAAGCAGAAACAAACCCCACAGCGTAATATTTTAAAGGAAGCTGAAAAAGCAATAAAATTTGATCGTTTCTCTAGCAAACTAACGACGTTGTCAGGCTTGGTGTCAGTAGCGTAGCCAGGGGGGGCACGAGACCCCCATTGGCCTGAAAAGTATGCAAAATACGTTTTTAGTGCTTTTGAGGCCGATTTTTGCTCCAAAAATGAAAATAACCCCCCCCCCAAAGGGAATTGGCGATCAGAAATTGTGAAAGACTTCCTGTGATTTGGAGGACAAAACTGGAGTTTTTCTTTTGGATCTCACCTAAAGTTGGTCAGAAAAAGTAACTGAATTTGGGTGAAAACCTTTTTCTTTTTTGGAGATTACCTAATTTTGGCCGAAAAAACTGTTTAAATTCCGGTGAAAACCTTTTCTTTTTTTTAGATCACCTCAATTTGGACGAAAAAACCGACTCAAACTGATCAAAGCTTGATTAAAATCTGGGTCAAGATCGTTTGATGTTTTTTTCAGTATCAGAACAGCCCCCCCTACCCCAAAGCAAATTCCTGGCTACGCGCCTGCCTGGTGTTGCAGCTCCACCTACCTTATCCGACTTCTCCTTGATCAGTTCCTTGAAGCAATCCAGGCAAGATTCCACAAACCGCCGCCCCGTCACTATTACGTCACAAAGTATCACGGCGTCGCGCTTTAGCTCTTTGATGACGTGTTCTAGAAGTTGTCTGATGTCATCTGCGCTGAAGGAGCTGGGTAGCAGAAGCTGCAAGACGATCAAATTGTCAAAGTATAGCGTGTGCTTTTTTGCTGACCAAAAGAGTTAACCACCATCTGACTAGTTTCGGGTCCTCCCACTCGCACATATTACTCAAGAAACAAGCTGTGACGCTGAGTTGGTTCAAATTGAAGAATGAATACATTTGAAGTCACTAAAATACAGAATGCGGCCCACAAAAGATTCTGACATATGACACTGGTAATTGAAAATCCCAATTTTTATCATTTTCTGGCCATAAAAACGAAGTAGGCCATTGACCGAATAGCGTAGTAAATGGCACTCGAGACTAACTGTGACGTCACTCCACTCGTTGTTGTCGAGCGTCTCTTCCACGTGACCAAGCATCTGCTCGACGATGCCTCGGCCCACGCACACGGTGGGGAGGAGGATGGGCTGGTCCAGCCGGATCTTCAAGTAGGAACGCGGGTCGTTCACACCCAGCCGCGAGATGGCGTCGTACTCTGCAAGAAGAATCACGTCACCCTAAGTGATGGTGCGGCGAAAAAGATTGGTTGTTTACATAAAAAAAATAAATCTCCAGGAAATATCAATCCGACGGGTTGATCAGCTTGTAATTGAGGTCTGATGGCAATGTAATTCCTAAACTCAAAATAGAAATGTGTCATTGCATAATCCAAGTCCTTATAAACGCCCCAATGCACTTAAATGCATATGTAATCGGTGCTGCATGAATATCAGGTGCGGAGCCTCTGCTAAGATTTCCAAAAAAATTGTATATTTAACATTTTTGCAAGTGCTTGCGGTTGGTGGCCTTTTGATGAAGCCTTTCTTTAGGGGACTGGTGCAAGTGCCTCTTTTATTACCACTGCCACCATGCTCTGACGTCACACACTTTGCTAGTGCTCACCTATATAATCGTTCTGCTTGAAAAAGCTGTCTACCCAATTGTTCTGCGACTGGCTGTAGATGGCTGGGATGAAAGACGAACCTTCCGACCCCGTCAGATGCCCGCTGATCCTGCCTTCGCGGATAAGTTCTGCGATGATCACTGAAAAGTTGCAAAGTAGCAGGCAAGGGCTCGGCAGAAATTTTTTTAGGGGGAGGCCAATAAGTATAGAGCCAGTATTAACTACTAAATACGGAAGAAATTTGAAGTTTGGTAGGTTAAAGAAAAGGTGTGTGAAAATCAAGGGGCATGCTCCCCCTGCCGACGCTATGTTCGCACGTTACAAGCTTCGTCACTTTCCGATTCAGAACGTTGCAGGATTGCAGCAACTTTTCTTTACGGGATTGTGCCGCTACAAGCCGTTTTGCACTTTTATTTTCCTCTGCCTTAATTTAGTGTGCTTCATATCATAGTCTAAGGGTGTCGAAACTTTTCGGTGGATACCAAATGACACTCTGCGAAGCTGCCCAAGAGCAAACAGTTCAGATCAAACCAGCAAGCTGACGTGTGAAGGAGGCCACTGAAACGATGAAGGTTGAAAAAGGTCTTCGGGCTAAATTTGGTCGCAAAAACAGATTCACGGCTTATTTTTGTTCGTAAAGTTCCAAAGCTTTTAGGACCGATTCGTTGGCGATCTGCAGGGTAATTTCGGTCTGAAAAAGTCTTTGCAGATCGTAATGTGGACACCCTAGCCGTAGTACATTATAATATGGTCATCCGCACGCGACATGAATCGAGAGCAAGCAGCAGCACACATTACTAACTTGAAGCCAGGTTGGGAGAAAGATCTTCATTGTGACATAACAGTGAAACTGCAACAGGTCGCGTCACAGCGGACAATATCCCACGAATTCTATGCTGAAAAAAATATTCTCATTGCACAAAAGCGCTATTAGTAGCAAGAAATGCAATTCGGCCGTCAGTTGTCGTGTACCGGATGTGGTGGCACCATGTAGCGAAGAAGCAATTTAGGAGCCCAATAACCTACAATGTGTGAAAGCTTGGTGCTGTAATTGTAATCGCAGCTTTACTCACCATGGTGCTTTGGCTAAGAGACAGCGAGGGACCTTTCGGTCTTCGAGTAAAGCTGCCACCTGCCTATCACACACGGTGAAGGCTTTCACACTGTTCCTTTTAATATTGAAAGTCAAGCAGCAAAGCTGTAAATACCAATTTTTTTAATCCGCGGTTCATGACCAGACCAGGAATCGAACCAGAGTCTACCCATTCAACAGCAGACGCTTTTGTTTATCCACCGGTTTCATCTGTGGCACATGCAAGAAACAAAGCGCACCCCACCTTTCTCATAATCCTAACGCATTGGTGTTTCGCTGCGTCAATGGCCGGGCCCAATTCCTGCACGAGGTGAACCGGCAGACACCCATTCCTCGCTAAAAAGTTAAGTCTTAAAATCGGTAGCTCACTGATTTAAACTGAGCGCACCTTGTGCCGAGCGATGAAGGCGTCCGTGTATATGGTGTCCTTTCTCTGGCTATCCAGCTTGCCCTGGATAATTCGGCCGAACCGCGACGAGATTTCCTGAAACAAAGTGGCATGTACATCGGGGAAGCTTGCACTGAAAAGACCCGCCAAACCTCGGCTTCATGCCAACTCCGCCCAACTCCGCGTACTCGAGCTACCAGGATGATGCAGTTCAAGTCCAGCTGAATTATTTGCGCAATTTGCGCTCACACAAATACGAGGAAATATAAAACAGCGAATGTGAACTTCGCTAAAAAACTGCTTGGTGAAAAGGCTTTCAATAAGCCTAATCAAATTCTTTTGCGAAAAAATGTAGATGTGCCACCAAATTTGAGCTTTCCTTTTCCACAATGCGCATGATCAGCGTATAGAACGACATTGCAGTTCAAATTTGAAGACTCCTACAGTTTCAAGGATCCACATAAAAAGCAATTTCTAGGAAAACAAAAATTTGGAAAAAAATTGTTGATTTTTGTGGTAAATAAAACGGACCATGAATATTAAGCGCGGAGGTGTATGCGCCGAAACGATTATGTGCCAAGACTATTATGCGCCAAAGCCAATATTATAATTCTTGAAAATATTTTTGCACAAAATTTATTTCTAATTTTTTGATTATATTTATATGCATTTTCATTTCATCATCTTGTTGGTCTCTCGTTCATCACATACCTTACTAAGGAAGTCCCCAGGCAAGTCGTATGATTTGCTTAGATGTCCGATAGTGACGTGGCCTGAAGCCTGCAACGCCTCATTGATTTCCTCGGCAAGCCGATCAAAATATGCGCTGCAAAGTAGCGACGGTCGTTCGTTCGTATGAACTAAGCAGTAAGCACACTGCGTCTGTCCAACCATGGCCTACTACAACAACCAACGCAGAGCACTTTTTTGGGTTCTGTTTGCAAGTCTTTCATCAAGCTGGGCCACCATAACGGGTAGACAGCTTGGCCCCAATGGGAAATATGCGTAAAGTGTCTTTCCCAAGGACACAACACGCATTGCCAGTTCGGGAATCGAACCACGGATCAGTAACCTTTCGATCACCAACCCGACGCTCTACCACTGAGCTACCGCCGCCAGTAGCGACGGTGATACGGCTGGATATTCGTAAGGAAGCCTGTATTCCTCGAAAACTTGCAATCGTGCGCCCTTCGACACAGCAGATGTCACTTTGCAACAGGCTTGAACAAAAACTATAGAAAAGAAGCTCACGTTTCTGGTTCAATTAAGTTCAAACCAATAACATATCCACATTCCACAACTAAGCAGAACCAACCATAAAATATAACCGATAAAAAGAGTCTCAAGCAGAAATTGAATGTATTCGTACCACTGGCGTGTAAGTAGTAAAAATTTACAAATTGAAATTACTCTGCATGGTTGACCAAAACACGTTTTAGTAATATACTGCATATAAGGATTATCCAGTATATACGATTTACTAAGATTAATTTAAGTAAGTTACGTATAGGTGTAAAACTGCGAGCAAATGTGTCATTTTGACGAAAACCGCAAGTTCACTTGATTAGCAACCACACCACAATTTTGTTTCAAGTTTAATTTTATTAAATTAGCGTCACAATATGTTGCTATGACAAGTATGTCACTTTGCCCCAAACCAAAACCTATACAATTTAAGGCATCAAAACAGCACTTAGTTTGGTATTAGCTTATGTCCTACTATCTTTATGGCTAAAACTAAAGCAGAAAGAACATGGAAACAAAGTACAGGTAATTGATGTTATCCACTAGTCCAGGAAGTAAAAGGAGCACAATAATGCCACAAAAACAAGCTTGTGTATAAAATATATGTGGGCAAGACACAATCACCTACCTATTAACAAGCTGCCCAAACACGAGGTGAGTATGTTTTTCTTTATTTGCAATTTCCTGGCACTTTCTCTCCACCTCGGAAAAGTCGACGTTTAACAGCGACTGAAGGTCGACGACATTGATGCGACCTGCAAAGATAATCCATGGTGCCATCCACATTCCACAATAAACTCAAAACTCAAATTTTTCAATCAGTTCGAGATCGCTGATCAGAAGAAAGAGCAATGCATTCAACACCAGAAAAAAGTCCATAATAAAATTTTAAAAAGAAACAATTTTATCTAAGGCTATGGTTAAGGTTGCTTTTATTAGCTATTATCTACTGCCTTCATTGGTAAATTACGGTAATTTTTGACTAAACAGCAAGAAACACGAAGATGAAAAACATTCGACATGCAAAAGCAAATATCGATCAATCTAAATACTAAACTTAGGCACCGGTTACTGTACGGTAGTCAGATGTCAGCAAACAGTTTTTTAAGGTATCAGCTCTCATTAGTGCAGCTCAAAGCCCTTGCAGGTTACGTTTAAGCATTTTTGAAAATGTAAAAATGCACTTGCAACGTTGAAATACTTTGACTTACAAACAATGTTCTGGCATCATGCAAAGAGCAACATAATTGTATGTTTGACATTTGCAAAATAAGATTTACATATATTCTGTAAAAGGGACATGGTAAAACAAAGGTCTGATTGCTTGCACAATCTCACTGGTTTTCTTTTGATCCAACTCTGTTTGGGGATAAATCACCAATATTGCTTTAAATTCTTCTTTACCAGTTTGCACATAATTTTGCTAAAAATTCGATTAAAAAAAAAACTGTGAGAGATTTCAAGATTCTAAAAATCAACTACCTCCATGAGCTTCGATCTCTTCATGAATTTCAACAGACAGCTGACCAGGAGTGAGATACTCCTTCCCATCGCAACTATGCAAAACATTGATCAACTTCATCGACTCCAACTTCATCAAAATCTCAATGCAGTTTCGCTCAGACAATCTGTGTCAAATGTATAATCAGCAAAAATTGCAAAAAATGAACCATAATAAATAAATAGGCTAACCAATACTAACTTTCAACTTTAATCTTGACTTTACTGGACAACAAACTCTGGGTGAATAATCAATCTTAACTAAAACACAATCTATTTCTTTAAAAGAGCGAGGTAATGAATTCCATACCGCACTCATTTAAACAGCTTGCCAGATGTAAAAACATAGACTCAGACTTTTCATAGTCAGAAACAATTTGAATACGAAAAGCTTAACTTTACAATAACATACAAAAAACTCTATGCTTATTTGCATGCAAGCCATGTTTCCACTAAGCCAATTTTTCTCAGCAAATCAGTGATTTGTTGGATCAAGCGCAAACAACTTTTGGCATTATGATAAACATAATCCTAGAAAAGTCAATAAATTTGTGGAAATATGACTTTTCATATACTTTAGGAAAAGACTTGGCGCACGCTCCATTTTGTAATAAAGCTTAAAAAACCTAATCCTTAACCCTAATCCTCAGCCAAGTCCTAACCCTTACCTACATCCCAACCCAGACCTAGAACTGTAATAATGAAAATAAAAATTTTCGACGAGTGACGTCACCGGAATCTTTATTTATTTAACCGCGCACGTTCCGTGCGCCAAGTCACTGCGTATACTTTAATACCGGTACTAGAGTTAAATTGGTGCAAAATTTATAGCACATATGCATATTTTTACAGCTTCAGGCGCAATTTTTTGAGAATATTCGGGCAGCCAAAAAGTTAAAAGGAACACTGCACGCAAGTCTCGTCAATGCACTTTGAAAGAGCTTGAAAAGCATTGAATCTGCGTATTTTGTTATTATCTCTCACATCCAGAACTATATTGCCCTAACCATTACTTAATCTGTAACTAAACAATAAAATAAATCTTGCGAACACCAAAGGGATAATCAAACCCTGAACCTCAAGTAGGCTATACGAAAAGCTAGCGCTAATTACTGCTCAGGCTTGTAGCTAAAATATTTATGTTTGGTATCTAAAAACAAAGCTATGATGTTGTACGACTTTTTTGGTACGTTATGTGACATCAGCATCTGATATCATAGATCAATCAACTGACTTGCACACAAACGAACTTCTATTTGAATAAGCAAATAATTATCTGTAATTCATTGCACTGTGCAGATAGATCATAATTCTAGAAACACTATGCATATGTGAAGCAACAACAGTTTTTAATAAAATTGTAGAAATGAATAATGAATTGAATACAGGTCAGTAAAAGACAATTTTGACTGACTTTAATTTTAATTGTAAACATAGTGTAACTCTTTTTGTTTTTCATGTTGCTATTAACTCAGAACTATTGGTATTACATTGGATGGGTAGCTTACCCTGTTTTTCAGCCATTAAGTTGAGACCAATTTTGACCTCTTAAAATGAGGGTTTTACCACATTACCACCAAATAAGTCGAGGCAGAAAAATTGATCGGAGCGGAGCAGTTCCAGATTGCATGATTAATCCGGCACCCAGCACCATGAAATTTTGCACTGATTTGGAGCAGAAATTGCAAATTTTATCCGTCTTAATGGCACATGCAAATACAGTGACACAGTGCAAATAGTGCTAGTTAATTGACGTGCTGTGAGATCATGCTATGAATTAAATATCTTCTTTAACTCTTTCGCTCTGTACTATTTCACCATTGCTGCACATAACTGTTTGTGCAAAATGTCGTGAATTTACCGACTTTATATTCATCATGTTAAAGTAAAATATTTCGACGTGAAACACAAGTAAAACCATGTAAAATTAGTTTCTTTCACTTTCATCCATCCATTCAGCAAGCATATGCCATGCAATTTCTGAAGAAATACGTTGAGACTGTCTCTGCTGCTATTTCTGACTTACAACCTCATCCATATGAAAACCTGTGAGAAAACCCCTTAAATTCCGGTAGATTCCATTGCACACTGCAGACGAGATTGTCAGAACAGTAGATCATTACTACAAGTCAATAACACCACAGACAGCAGTGCTGGCACTCAATTATTTTGACAAAACCGAGCACATGTTGATTGCCACTGTATCGATGTAGCAAAGGATAGAGGCAGCACCACTGTATGAATTCATGCTAACAAAACAGTTCATGTTAACGACATTCTAACCAATATTTTGGAATTTCATGTTTAATTGGAACTTGCTAATCCATTTTAACCTACTGACAAAATGAATGTTGATTTATTGGAAATAGTATCATGTTTTAAGATTAATGTTATTATTTATTCTTGATTCATAAGAAAAAAAATGAATAGGCCTAAATAATTTAAATTTGAAATCGACACAAACCTTTGCATGGTTTCTGATTGTTGAGCTTTATGGAGCTCAGCTTGAAGCTGCTCGATTTCTTTCCAATCCACCATTTTCAGATCATGAATCACCAGGCTATTGACTTTGACTTAGTACAGGTCAACTGCTACTGATACTAAATTTATAAAATGGTAGGTTTAGTTTGACGGTCTGGTATGCCTAGTTAAAAAAAGAGGCTGCAGTTACATAACATAACAATACGAAAATGACTATCCTAGCCCTAACTCCAACCCACACAACTCCAGTGGCAGATCCAGAAAGTTTTGGTACGGGGGGGATGATAAAATTTATAACCACAAATTGTATATAATTTCAAAATTTGGGATGTTTATGATTAGGAACTGGTTAGTATTACATTACAGCAGGGCTGCCCAACCTTTTTACTGGTACAGGCCACATTTACAAGAGAAAAGTTATTGCGGGCCACATGTATTTTTACCAAGATTAAACTCCAAATAATTGCAAGTTTGTTGTACAAAATCGGTGCTCACTTTGGCCAGTATTTTGGGTATCTGTCTCCAATAGTAAGTGAAGACCAAAAAAAAAAGGTCTTTGCCGCAAATTCGAACTGATTCCTGGAAAATCAAACAGAAAAAGGTTTTGGTTTAGACCTTTTTATTTGCCAGAAAATGCTAAGAAAGCCTTTCCATGAGGAAATCAACCATGCAAAAAGACCTTGCAGGCCACATAAAACAGCTTCGCGGGCCACGGGTTGGGCAGCCCTGCATTACAGTACTAATGATAATGTAACGCCCGTAAAGAGAATAAGAGAGCAAAAAGTGAGCACTCATTTGCTCATATACACTTTTTCATTTTTCAAATTATCGTTAGGGTTTGGGTTAGATTTTGAGTTTGGGTTAGGAATAAACCCTTTGAGCACTGAATTTTTTTTTTTTTGCAGAAAATAATTTTTTACAACCTATTTTTAAACAATTTTGTAAGCTTAACCTTTTGTTGTATATCCAGACAATGTATATAACATTTGTAAGACATAAGAAGGACTATCAAAAAACACTATAAAAATTGACAACTTACCCCCCACAATGGCGCCCGACTTCAATTTATAATGAGGATCACTATCCGCACATGAAAAATTGCAACTTTCTCATAGACATATTAGTCAAATGGGTAATTTTATTGTATATTTTATTGCTATTGTTTCATACATTACAAATAAAATCAGTTCCACAAAAAGAAATGATGAATTATATTTTTGTGGGCCATTTTAGGCTCTTATCTACAAATGTAAAAAATGTCAAATTCCAGATTTCAAGAAATTGGTAAGAAAAAAAATCCCACTTTACCCATCTTCTCCATCAAGTCTCTACCAGCCTGCATCCCCACTTACAGGAACAGGTTGTCTTAGGGTTACCATATTTTTCAGTCAGAGAACCGAGACAGTTGTAGTTTTTGTGAAAATCTCCAAAAAAAAAAGGATTTTGTGTGATTTTCTAGGTGATCTCCTAAAAAAAAAGGTATTCACTATAGCGAACCACATGTTTTTGCGAATTTTCGAGTGCTCTTCACAAACAAACACAAAACCGAGATATGGCCTTAAAACAGGGACTGTCCCAGCTAAAATGGTAAGTCTAGGTTGTCTGCCCCTTCTATGACCTCTTTGTTCCCTAGCCCTTTGTATAGCTCAAGTCCTCCTCCCACGACCACACCTGACAAAGTTGTCGACTATGTCTCTACCTGACTGTACATTTTGCAAAGATGGATCATCACTGTCACTAAAATTAGGCTCAAAATACTCTGGTTCACTCCCTGAATCGCTATCAGCTGCTACCATTTTGAAGGCTTGGTCAAGAGTATAATGATTCTTATTTATTTCCAATCGGTAACATCAACCGCAGATATTAGCAAAAACTTTAATAGCAACCTATAGAACGCAATAGTTCATTGGAAAGCTGGTTTCCTAACGAACAAAATGGTATCTAACTAGGGGGATTCCCGCTTTCGACACCGAAGCAGTATCGATTGATATTTGGAAGTTAGCCTTGTCGTAAAATTGCGACAGCCGAGCTCAAAGGGTTAATGTTCAGGTTAGAACATAGTCACTTAAGTTTAGAGCTAGGGTTACGGTTTGGGTTAGGTTTAGGGTTAGAGCTAGGATAACAATTTTCTTATTCTTTAGTAACATAACGACAGCCTCTGGCTTCTGCCTTATGATTAATGCTCTTGACCAAGAGCAAACTTGTAGGCCATATTTTTGATAAGGCTTGAAGCCATAAATCTACATTATGGGGGGCTGTTACGGAGTGTGGGGGCAAAGCCCCCAACCGCAAAAGGCATGGGGGTCTGCTGGGGGCATGCAAAAATTTTTTTTATTTTTTTGGCAAAAATAACTTAATTTTAAGCCTATTTTAATAAAAATGAATGGTATTAAATTGTGGCATAGAAATTAGCAGTGCAAAAACATGAGTATACTAGTAGCATACCATATGGCCGCTATACAGGAGGTAGCTGTTGCTAGAATTTCAGTTCTCTTATTTACAAGCTGGTAAATTATAAAATTCTTTACTGGAAGTTCAATAAAACTTTCAAGGAGTAATCTATTTTGTTTATATTTCATACAGAAAGATATAATTAGGGGGGCTAATGGAAGGAAGTTTGAGAGAAATGACTGACAACTTACTAGGCCTACAGTAATAATACCAATTTTTGACCATTTTTCAATTTTTTTTTTTTAATTTATAAGTTTGATATTTAATTATCCCCTTAAATAAACGTTTTAAACTATACTATAAATCATTTTTTTGAGTCTATTCCAATGCAAAAACAGGCTCAGAAGTGCTAAAATTGTGGTATTTTACTTATTCTGCATTTTGTTTGGTAGGCAATGGGGACCAGTCTGGATTTTATGTATGCTTTTTAGAAGATCTCCGGCGTGCAAAATTTGTCACTCTGGCATGGCAGCATGAGTTGAAGATCTGCTACTAGAAATGGAGCGCTCCACAAAATCTTTGTTTGCAAACTGCACCACTCAATTCCATCCGCATACCGCACTGCACTGCAAAAAGTTTGTGAACTTGTTACACCGCACCGCAAATACAACAGCAAGTCAAAATATAATGGTTAACAGTATTGCTTAACACCAATAATGTAGGTTACCACATGCAAAAATACAAACCAAACAGGTTGGCACCCATGGTCCACCTGATGCTAGTCAAATAATAGCTTTAGATAATGACTTGCTCTAAATTGTGGCTTAAATAAAGAAGCTCATTAACCCAATCCTAGATGATAGGTTTCAGTTCAATTTTAAATAATAAGTATCCCAATCATGAATCAAACCATGGACATTACCATATGTTTGAAATATATCAGCACTTCCACTTTAAAAGCTCCAACTGGGAAAGTCTGCTGGCTGCATTCATGCAAAGAGTAGCATTAAAAGCACAGTCACATCATTACAAGGCTATCCTTCCGATACTTGGAAGCATATAAATCAACTGCTTAGAAAAAGTATACTGAAGTCATCATTACTGCAGACAATAACAGCTGAAGATAAACTAATCTCCTCTCCTCCAACAATTGTGAAGAACTTAATCAGCATTTCGTCAGCATAGGAGAAAAACTAAGTTCTAACCAAAATCAAAAATTTAACAAAAATTATATCAAATATTTGCGTAACAGGCAATCATCTTCAATTATTTTGCGATCAACAGATGAATTTGAAATTGTCAAAACTATTGCAGGTATGAACATCCATAAATCACCTGGTCACATTGATATCCCTGTGATCTTGATTAAAGAAGCCAAATTTCTAATTGTCCGATTTTTAGCTAGGTCACTTAACGATTGCTTAGAAACAGGAAATTACCCTCACATTCTAAAAATTGCAAAAGTGATTCCCCTACATAAAGGCTGGTCCAAACTCGATCTCAGCAACAATAGGCCTATTTCCATTCTATCTCCAATAAACAAGATATTTGAAACTATTTAACTCAAACGTTTGGTTGACTTTTGGGAAAGTATAATCTTTTTACAAACTATCAGTTTGGTTTCAGAAAATTACATTCAACTAATCTTGCAATAACTTACCAGCATGAAACAATACATAGGAAAAGAGATGTGAACAACTCAGTATGTGAACTTTTTTTTGGATTTTGCCAAAGCTTTCGATTGCGTAAATCATCAAATTTTATTCGACAAATTAGAACACTATGGCGTTAGAGCAGCGATTCCCAACCGGTGGTACGCATACCACTAGTGGTACGCGAAGGTCTATCAGGTGGTACGCGAGTTGATTATTTTTTTTGAAGGTTAATTTTTTAATTTCAGTTTGTAATATTCTATTCCAACTAGTACAGCATATTTTAACACTTTCGCTGCTGCAGGTGATAGTAGGCACTTTACGAGTGTACTGCAGTGCTGTGTTCCCTCTAACTTTATGGCTAATCGGCGAGTGCCCAAATTTTCTTCAAACATTTGCGCCCAAAGCTCTAAAACGATGTTTATGTGCCCTACATTTCGTATCAATCCAGTATTAAAGTATACCCAATGTCATATTTCCACAAATTTGTCGAATTTTCTAAAACTATGTTTACTATATAATTGCCAAAAATTACTTGCCCTTGCTCCAACAAATCACCGATTTGCTGAAAAAAATCGGCTTAGTGGGAACACTGCTGTCATGCATGCTATTTAATTAACTGCGCGAAACCCAATATCTGGTATTGCGGCAGCTGAAATGTTGATTGCGTCATCTGCTACTTGCAGTCTTAAATCATCAGTAAATGAGATCTATGACGTAAAACAGAACGTTTTCGCGTTTGGTCATATCAAGAAACTTTTGAATCAGAGTGAGCAGTGAGTATTGTACAAAGTTCCCACGCATTTGTCAACAAAAAATTCCCTACTTTTTCCATACCTAAATTTGCTCGAAACAAACTAAGCTCTAGTCACTTGAAATACACAAAACTGCAGTAATTTTAACACATTCTAACAACCAACTCAACAGAACTCAATTACTACATGGATAAAGACGAATACATAGCCTATAGTACTGGACATTTCTAAATTGCTAAGTGATTGTTCACGGTGCTTGGATTGATACAAGATGGAGGCAATGCGGCGTAGTGTTTAAACCACAGGCTCAATGGTCGAATCCAAGCGGCTGTTATCAGGAGCGAATCCAGAATTTCGTAATGGGGGGGGCTGCTTGGGGGGTCTGGGGGCAGAGTCACTAGCCGATGAAGGCTAATGGGGGTCTGGGGGCAAATCCCCCAGCCACCAAAGGCACCGGGGCAGAGCCCCCAGTGCTCAAAATTTTGCATTTTTTTGCAAAAATAACTTAATTTTAGGACTATTTTGATAAAAAATTGTACTTTTAAAGCATGGCATAAAAATTGGCAGGGCAAACATGATTAAATTGGTTGCATAAATAAGCTATTTGGGAGGTGGCTAATGGTAAAATTTTATTTCTCGTATTTAGATACTGGTAAATTATAAAATTGTATTGTTCAATAAAACTCACATGGAGTAATGTATTTCGCTTACAGTTTACAAAGAAAAATAATTGGGAAAGGGCTGATGAAAAGAAATTTGAGAGGTATGATTGGTAATTACTAATACTGAATAGCCCCCCCCCCCCCTACTCCTAAGTTTATAGTATCTTTGTTGATGACACCTATGTTTAGCATTTTTACACTAGCAATTAAATTTGATTCCTTATTTTTGGCTATTTTTCAAAGTTTTCATTTATTTGTGATTTCTATTTTTGACAAATTAGCCCCCCCTGAATACAGGGTGTTCCAAAATGGTTGACCCCATTCTAAATACCCATATCTTGGAAACTACTTGATGGATCATAATGAAACTTAATACACTGTATGTTGAAGGTCATAAGTTTTATTGGCTAAATTTACAAAGAAAAGTACAAATATTTGTTGGTTCTACAACAGATTTTCATAAATGTTCAATATGAGCGCCGCCTGTGACTCTGCACACGTTGAGTCGGTATTCGAGCTCGTGCCAAACTCGCTGTAGCATGTCTTCGGTAACAGTTTCCAGTGCAGCTGTAATTCTCTCTTTCATTTCTTCAATGTTAGCTGGAAGAGGAAGTACAAAGACTAGTCCTTTCACATAACCCCAGAGGAAAAAATCACATGGAGAAAGGTTGGGTGATCGTGATGAAATGGCCACCACGAATACCAACTCAACATGTGCAGAGTCACAGGCGGCGCTCATATTGAACATTTATGAAAATCTGTCATAGAACCAACAAATATTTGTACTTTTCTTTGTAAATTTAGCCAATAAAACTTATGACCTTCAACATACAGTGTATTAAGTTTCATTATGATCCATCAAGTAGTTTCCGAGATATGGGTATTTAGAATGGGGTCAATCATTTTGGAACACTCTGTATATGTTTCAAAAGATGTTTGAAATCACGATTTAGCCAATTCCAGAGCATAAAACAGTCTCAGAAGTGCTAAAAATGTGGTATTTTTCTTAAGCATTTAGGTCGACATGCCAATGAGGGGGCAATAGTCCCCCCCTGGTTATGCTACTGGCTGCTATATCCACTACAACAGGATTAGAATTCTCGATTTGGCAAATGGTAAGCACTGGTACATTGGGATACACTAATTTTTTGCGCATTATAGGCAATCTGATTAACTTCGTTGTCAGTTGCTAAAAGTATCATCACCAAGCAGTAGGCAACCGATACTGCACTGGCTTATATTGTTCAAGCTTGTAAAATCTGAACTATGGTTCCTTTTTATTTGTAGGCTGGTAAACATAGAATAGCCAAACCAAACCACTGGCTAAAGCATAAGCTGACTAACCTTTAACGCATAGGGTGACTAACTGACAAAGCAAGATATATACATACAGTATAGGCCTACACCAGACAAACTACCGAGATCTGCTGAGCCTACTGCTATTTGCAGTGCTTGTCCCAAACAAATAGGATTCTGGTACAGTCTAGAGAATATATTCCCCGTAGCTCAACTGCTGGAACCGATATGCTTTGCAGCAAGGAAGCTTTTCCTTACAGCAAACCATAAACCTAAGCAGAGTGCCTACTGCAGGCTAATACTGCTGTGGGTTATTAGCGCGTAGGCTAGTAAATCTCTCAACTTAACTTAAAAGCCAAACAAGGCCTAGGCAGACAGCCTACTGTAGGCTATCAGTGCATTATTAACCAGGCTAATACTGCTGTGAGCTATCAGCACACAGGGTTGCCACAGAAACTGCAAAATCAAATTCCAGAACTTTCCAGGACTTTTTTAGGTCATTTTCCAGGACTTTTCCAGGACTGTTTAAGTTTTTTTTGCTGTACTTAAAATTCAGTTTTCACTATTACTCTTTCCTGCATCTACGAGTACTTTTTTGCACATGTGATTGAGGAAAAATTTTGATGTAATGCATTTGCAATTCCAGTACTGAGTACTAGCCAGGTTCAAAACCAAAAATTTGCAATGGGAGGGCTGTGCAAGGGGGCATGGGGGCGCCGGAAGCCTTTGGGGGTCTGGGGGCATAGCTCCCAGCACTTAAAGATTTTGCAATTTTTTGGCAATACTAACTTAATTTTAGGCTTAGTTTGGTAAAGATTATTGCTTTTGAAACGTGACATAGAAGTTAGCTCTACAAAAACATGATTAAACTGGTTGCATAACTGGGCTACAATATATGGGTAATGGCTAGAGCTCGAATGATATGACTTTTTCAGGCCGATATTGATATTTTGGAAATTTTTAGGCCAATACTGCTAACCAATATATTAACTTATTAACTACGAACATTTTGTAACTATTTTTCAATTAACTTGACTCCAAAAGCTTCACAAAGAATCCTCCTTGAAAGAAAGACTATTGCATACAAAAGTCATACTAAGCAAATACAATGCAAGAGAGCTTGAACATACTCTACCAAATAAACAGTTTAAGGTGATAGCGCTGAGCCAATATATATCAACTGACCGATATATCGGTTAAGCTCTAGGGATGGCTGATGGTAAGACTTCAGTCCTTGCTTTATTTCCATCCAGCAAACCATAAAATCCTATCATTTGAAAAAGATAGAGCTTATTAAAAAAAACGCTATCCTAGCCCTAACCCCAACCTTATACTAAACCCAAACCTTATACTAAACCCAAACTGTAACGCTACAGCCCTAACTCTAACCGTCACGTTAATCCTAACCCAAACTCACAATCTAAACACTAGCACTAACGATAATAAATAAATAAATAAAAAATAAGTAAATGAGCACCCACTCTTGCTCTCTTATTCTTTACAAGCAGAGCTCATTTGCATGCTAAAGTGAAAATAGGCACTTCCTTTGAAAAACTCACAGATATTAATCCAAATCGTCTGTATTTTATAATGCTAGATAAGGATAATTTGGGAGGAGAAGCTAATGAAACAAGATTTGAAAGCGGTGATTGGTAATCAACAGAATTAAATACTTAATAGACCCCTTATAATTTTTTTACAAAGCCTACATGACGTATTTAGCATCAAGCGATCAAAGTGTTTATTTTTAGCCATTTTCAATTAGTTATTAATGACTTTATTTATGACCAATATTAGCTCCTCCCCTAAATAATGTTTCAAAAGTGGCTTTAAATTACTTCAAAGTCTATAATCACTGCAAAAAACTGCCTCAGAAGTATAGTGCAAAAAACGTCGCATTTTTCTTATGGTGCGCTTTGGTCAATGGGGGGCCTGTAGCCCGCTATGCTACTGCTATTAGAGTATCGCATTGCAATAAATTACTGTCCATGAATTTACTTTTCCAAATAATATTCAATAAATTTATGCATACTGTACTGCAAAGAGCAAATTTTGGCATTTTAACAAGGAAATGCTTATTTGCACTCTAGCGTACAAATAACAACAGCTTAAAGGCGGTGAATCATCCAGCCAATTCCGGTGGTTTACAATAGCTAAAATTGAACTATAATTTTTGATATTTTTTGTTTTGATGTTGGGGCTGCGTTTGCAAAGATATTCCACAAATACAAAAAGAAGTCCCCCGAAAAAAGTTTTTGGAAACTCTGAGTTTTGATCTTCCCGCCAAAACCACAGTTCTCTAAACTATTAGGCCTACTGTAATCTTATTAAACTATTAGGCCTAACTATCTCTAAACTATTAGGCCTAATAGTTTAGAGATAGTTAGGCCTAAGCTATGTAGAAATAAACTATCTCTAAACTATTAGGCCTACAGCAGTTCTCTAAACCATTAGGCCTACTAGGGTTTTGGCGGGAAGAACAAAACTCAGAGTTTCCAAAAACTTTTTTCGGGGGGACATCTTTTTGTATTTGTTGAATATCTTTGCAACCGCAGTCCCAAAATTAAAACAAAAAATATCAAAAATTATAGTTCAATTTTAGCTATTGTAAACCACTGGAATTGGCTGGATGATTCACTGCCTTTAAAACGAACAAGAAAGCAAAGAGCAGAAGAATGGGAGCTCATTTACTCTCTTTTATTGTTTAAATTATCGTTAATGTTTGGGAACATTTTAAGTTTGAGTTAGGATGAACGTTAGGGTTAGAGCTGGGGTTACAGTTTGGGTTAGGGCTAAGATAGCAATTTTTTTATTTGTGCACTAGTGTACAAATAAGCTCTGTCTTCTAACAATACAAAAAAGCTTTTTAAAGACCTTCACAATGCAAATTATTTCAACAATGGTTTTGTACAATTACAAGGTACCAGTGATTATAAAAAAAAAATTCACATTCTGTCCTGGTCAATCACGGGAAAACCTTCCAAATATTTTCCAGGACTTTCCAGGACTTATGAACAAAATTCAAGGACTTTCCAGAACAGGAAAAAAAATCCAGGACTTTCCAGAACTTTTCCAGGATGTGGCAACCCTGAGCACATTATTAACGCGTAGGCTTGTAAATCTCTTAGCTTTAACTTCAAAGATAAATTATCAGGTTTGTCAAAAATCAGCTCCATATTTTAATGCAATCACAAACACGAAAAAATTGTTTATACTGGTACAAATTTATAGCTTATGCAGTTGCAAATGAGCTATTGCGACGCGTTTCGACCTTGCTCAAGGGTCTCATCAGGCTCAAGTTTCGACGCGTTTCGACCTTGAGCAAGGTCGAAACGCGTCGCAATAGCTCATTTGCAACTGTATAAGCTATAAATTTGAACCAGTATAAACAATTTTTTCGTGTTTGTGATTGCATTAAAATATGGAGCTGATTTTTGACAAACCTGATAATTTATTGTTGACTGCCCTGTGAGCGACCACTTTGTGTAGGTCCCCTAAACTTTTGAGAATTTGGCAAGTTCTCACGAAATTTTATTTTACTTTAACTTCAAAGCCAAACAATGCCAAGGCAGACAGCCTACTGTAGGCTATCAGCGCATTATTAACGAGTAGTAGGTTAATAATCTCTGAACTTCATTCGGATGCAGCAGCTGCTGAAATAGCCTTCTTCCGTTTTCTGTTAACCTTTTTCCTGCTGTCTGCGTATTCCACGCTATTCCTCCTTTAGTGCTAGCAGGCTACCGGTACATGAAATCTTCCATTTTACTTAATTGCCTTTGATGTAATGATACTCTTTAACTACAGCATAATGGTACTATTAAATTAAAGTTTTGGTGAACCTGTATTGTGACGAAATAAATCGGCAGGACCACCGTTCCTAAAGCTTTAACACAACATAGTCAGGTGTGTTATTACTACTTGTATGCACTTGATAGGAGTATTAGAAAGACAAACAGGATATTTAATATTCATCCGCTACAATCGCGTTACTTTCTGCAAGGTGCAGTGTGCTATTTTTGCCAAACAGTTTTCCATCCTTATTCTATACTAGCACGCACTTTTCCCGACTTTTTCCCGGTCGGGAAATACCTTTACAAAATTCCCGACTTTTCTTGATCGTGGGAACCCTGATTGTAGCACGTGCAGCAAGTTTTCATAAAAATTTGTTCAGAAATTTTGGCAAAACTGAAGAATAGCACACCCAAAGTTAAATTTGGCCATTTCAGTCATGTCCAAGCGAAATTATGATTGTAGGTTTCTATGCTTTTGCAGGTTGTTAGCATTACTTTTGAAGTGGTTAGACCTAGACTTGTCACTGCTTTACAGTCTTACAGCCAAATTTGGCTAAAATAAATTAGTGGTAAGTGCATTCAACGCATGACGATATTTTGGTACACGATGGCAAAAAGGTTGGGAAACACTGTGTTAGAAGCAGTGTTCCCACTAAGCCAATTTTTTTCAGCAAATCGGTGATTTGATGAAGTAAGGGTAAATAAATTTTGGCAATATAGTAAACATAGCTTTAGAAAATTTGACAAATTTGTGGAAACATGACATTTAGTATACTTCAATACTGGATTGGTACGAAATTAAGGGCGCATAAACGTCTTTTTAGAGCTTTGGGCACAATTGTTTAAAGAAAATTTGGGCACTCGTCGATTTAGCCATAAAGTTAGAAGGAACACAGGTTAGAGGTAATGCAATTTGTTTATTGCGTTCATATTTGATGAACAGGTTTCAATACACTGAGAATAGCAACCAACAAATTCGATCTAATCAATTACCAAATACAATTGGAGTGCCACAAGCTAGCGTCCTTGGGCCGTTCTAGTTTTTAGTCTATATAAATGATTCGCCTAATTCTTGTGACTCTGACATGATCTTGTATGCTGATGACTCCGTGCTTCTCTGCAGATAAAAACTTAGAATACCGGAAAAAAATGTGAAAATAAATTATGCAAAATTGGACACTGGATCAGACTAAATAAACTTACCTCAATTACAGCAAGACCAATTTAGTTTTATTTCCTGGTATGAAGAACAAAACCAATTGTGATGACAATTTTGTGTAAATACTAACAACGGACCTACTATTCCCAAAAGTGTCATAAAATACCTGGGGGTTTTTATAGATCACAAATTAACTTGGAAAAACCACATACAATATGTTGAAGAAAACTTATGTACAGCCAGAGGTATTCTAAGTAAGCTTAGGTATTATGCTCCTTCATCCATTTTACGAAGTGTATATTTTGGTATAGCTTACCCTCATCTACACTATGGAATCACATCATGGGGAAACTCAGCCTCCAAATACATCACCAAAGTCCAGTCCAACAAAATCTCATTCTGAAAATTATGACCAGAACTTCTTTTTTCAAAAAAGACTTTCACCAATTCATCGCCAATTAAATTTTTTGAATCTTAATAGCATTTTTGAACTAGAGGTTATAAAATTCGTATACAAATTCAAAAAGAAAACTCATCCAATCTTGTTCTACAATTACTTCCAGTCCGCTTCCCAAACACACAGTTACCCAACTAGATTTGCAGTGGATCTTAACTTGACTGTAATGCTTTGCAAAAAAACAAGCACTCAACGATCTATTTGTTATGAAGGATACAAAATTTGGAATAAACTCCCGATTAAAGTTAAAAGTAATTACACAGGCCAACAAAAAAAAATTTTTTTCAAAAGGCAGAAGATGTTGGATCGTTTCTGGGTAAATCGGGGGTGCTGAGTCCGAAAATGCACTTAGTTTTGCCGAATTGGCTCTAGTTTTTGAGATATTTTACTTTTTACATTTTTATATATTTGCTTGAGCATAGTGCATTCTGAAGCACACAAAGCACCGTTCTTGTAATGTTACTGGTTTCCCATTCAAAGTTTAGTGCCCATTTACTCCATGCAAGTTATATGTATATCCATAAAGGAAGATTAAGTCATAACCCTGTAAGAAGAACAGCACAAAATCTACGATTTTACGCTGATTCAATGCCTGACGACGTTGAATCCTTGCTAATTCGGTTAATTTTGTTTAATGGGAATATTGATGATTCATGAAACTGAAAGTCTGATGTCGTTTAGAGCATTGCTAACAGCTAATATCAGTACAATTACGACTTGTGTAACATTTACGATTCCCTATTAAATGTTTCTCTTAGTACATTCACATTTCTTCAAACAGTTCAGTATCATTTCTTCAAAGAGTATCAGTTTTCATACATTTGCTCTCCCCTGTGCAATAAAACAGCTATGATTAAGCCTAGAAGGCAGTACAGGAGTACATTGTGAAAAGTGCAGGCA
The DNA here is from genome assembly GCA_963965965.1 of Trididemnum nubilum. Taxonomy (NCBI): domain Eukaryota; kingdom Metazoa; phylum Chordata; class Ascidiacea; order Aplousobranchia; family Didemnidae; genus Trididemnum; species Trididemnum nubilum. The sequence continues at coordinate 45,225,359 of OZ014477.1, read as the reverse complement.
TCACTCAGTTAGCTAATGTGCTAGATCTAGTGAATTCAGAGTTTTTTTTTGCAAAAAACTTAAAAGGGTTGCTTTGTATTTTATTGCAGGAAACTTGAGTTATACTTTATTGAATTAAGCTGTAAATTTTTACGTGACAAGTAAAGATGAGTACTAAGAGAAGGCAGTGCCGAAACAATCCAGACGCATTTTGCTACATTTGTGGTGATTACATGATGGCAAAGTGCAGATTTAACGTGAGAGACTTTACAAAGAGAGCTTATGAAGCCTACTTTGGCATGAAGTTAGGGGACCAAGACAAGCCTTGGGCACCTCACAAAGTGTGCAAACATTGTACTGAAACGCTGTGTTTTTGGACCCAAGGCAAAGTCAATTCGATGCGGTTTGGGGTTCCTATGGTATGGCGTGAACCTAAAAATCACCATGACGATTGTTATTTTTGTACAGTGAACATGTCTGGATGGAATCAGCGAAAGAAGAAAGACTGGTATTACCCTGATATTGAGTCTGCTCGACGACCCATACCACATTGTGCTGAAGTTCCAGTTCCTGCTTTCACTTCCTTGCCTGCACTCACTGCTGCAGATGAAATGCTGGAGGCAATGGATGATACTGATAGTGGAGACAGTAGCATCAGTAGCTCCTCCAGCAAGGGTGGTGTAGAATCTTCGCCCAGTTCAAAGCCAAAACTGTTTAGTCAAGGACAACTGAATGATCTAATTCGTGATCTCGGCCTATCTAAGGAATCTTCTGAGATTTTGGCATCTCGTCTTGGTGAACATGGCATACTAGGTTTGGAAACTAAAATTACATTCTACCGTAACAGGGATGACATGTTGATCCGTTTTTTTACTATGGAAGATAACTTTGTTTATTGTAACGACATCCAAGGCCTTCTTTCAAAAATGGGTCTTCCAGAGTACAATCCAGATGATTGGAGATTGTTTATCGACAGCTCCAAACGTAGTTTGAAATGTGTGTTACTTCACAATGGTAACATGTTTGCATGTGTTCCGATCGGACATTCCGTGGTTCTTAAGGAACACTATCAAAATGTGAAGATGTGTTTGGAAAAACTGCGTTACAGTGAGCACAACTGGGCCCTTTGTGTAGACTTTAAAATGGTCAATTTTTTGCTAGGACAGCAAGGGGGATACACCAAACACCCTTGCTTTCTCTGTTAGTGGGATAGTCGCGCTAGTGATCAGCACTGGGTAAAGAAGGATTGGCCATCACGACAAGATCTTGCAGTCGGAGATAAAAATATCATCAATGAGCCACTTGTAAATCGTGATCGCATTATTCTGCCACCACTACACATAAAGCTGGGTCTGATGAAACAATTCGTGAAGGCTCTTGATAAAGATGGCGATTGTTTTAATTACATCGCCCAAACCTTTCCCGGCCGCAGCATAGAAAAGCTTAAAGGAGGTATCTTTGATGGACCCCAAATTCGAAAACTAATGCAAGATCAAACCTTCACTGCTCGTATGACAGTAGTCGAGAGGGCTGCCTGGTGCCCATATGTCTCAGTGATACGAGAGTTTCTAGGTAACACAAAATCTTCCAACTACCGGATCCTTGTGGATGTGATGCTTCAGAACTTTCAAGCTCTTGGCGCAAGGATGAGCATAAAACTTCACTATCTAATCAGCCATCTAGACTATTTCCCAGGCAATCTTGGCGATGTTAGCGAGGAACAAGGGGAGAGGTTCCATCAAAGCATTAGGACAATGGAAGAAAGATATCAAGGTCGTTGGGACGTTCACATGATGGCAGATTATTGCTGGACTTTGATCCGGGATTGTACCGAACAAAGCCATAGGCGGAAATCGTACAAGCGAACTTTCCTTCAGATGAACAGTTAAAATGGAATTGGACTTGCAAGCCAATGTGACGTGCTTGTTTTGCAAATAATGGACCAATACAAGTATTTGTATTTTTAGTGATGTTGATTGCAGTACGTTTACTACATAGTATGCTTTTTTATCCCGCAAATTAAGAGCTTTGCCAGCATTGGCTCAGTAGCCATTCTTTTCAGGCATATATCTATCAGTTACCCTAAACTAACATATTGTTCATTGACCAGCCTTAAATAAATGTTCATTTAAAAGTAGTCACTAACGGTATAAAATAAACCTAAATATTAAAATATCTCAAAAACTAGAGCCAATCAGAAAAAAATAAGGTCATTTTCAAACTCAGCGCCCCCAATATACCCTAAAACCGCTCTTACCTTATACGCCAAAATTTTTTTGTTGGCCAGTGTTATCGTCTAACCTTCAATAATTTTTGTTAAAAAGTAAAAACATACCTTCGAAGCAAACAATTTTTACCTATATAACCCAATTTCACTTACATCATAGTTATTAAATTTGATGCACATACGGTATGTTTTAAAATTAAATGATGATATTATAAAACTTTATTACATCTTACAAAAAATGAGTGTTTATTTTGTGATGTTTAAATTTTGCTTTCGTTCTGTTTGTTGATTTTCCTTTTTCATTTTTGTTCTGTCTGAGCACTTTTATATCTGTTTATTGCATCGACATTTAGGTGAGAGGCTGCAGACTTGACGACTGCGGCAGTTTAGCCCTTGGACTTGACTTGAGGTCTTTCGCAGCCTCTCACCAGGATATCACTGTTTCTTTTTTTTTCTTTTGTGTTTCACATTGCAGAGTGTGTTATTGAAATTATGTAAGTGTGTGTTCCTAAGCAAAAATAAACATACTACTACTAGCCAGAGTAAGCCATTGCCATGCTTAATAAGCTACATTGTATACAAATCTGTCCTTTTAATTGTATTTTATACCACACCAGTATACACATTTTAAGTTTCATATCAATTAAGCTCTAAAATTCTATAACTTGTCTGGCATAATAAACAATTCTAGCTTAAAACTTCTTAAGCTTAAGATAAAGAATTGTTACAGTATGCGAAAGTAGTTTTAATCATTGCATCTTATTTTTTGGCACTGGTATCACATAGGGTATGATATGGGAATACTAGTGGCAATAACTATAATACAGGCAGAAGATGCTGTTTCGTGACGTAAAAATAAGAAAATCGCTATCCCAACCCTAAACCTAACCCAAACTCTAGCGCTACAGCTCTAACCCTAACATTAATCCTAACCCAAACTCAAAATCTAACCCAAACTCTAACGTTAATTTAATAAATAAATAATAGTAAATGAGCAAATGAGCACTAAATCTTTGCTCTCTTATTTTCTTTATGGGCAATATGTATGGTAATACTAGCCACTTCCTACAATATACAAATGAAAAAAGTGGTTTAAGATCTTAGCCTAGTGCTTTTGCACCATGAGTCAATGAGCATTGCAGTTTGACACGTTGAATTTGAAGCAATGTTAGAAGAAATTATTACCAACTATGGTAGCCTGTCTTATAATTAATAGGTATTGATTTGGAATGGAAAAAAGATACACTGACATGAAAATATGGCTCTCTTAAAAAGTTAAAACAGTAGAACTCTAAGCCTACTTTACACTGTACAGGAATAGGTTGGCGTGTGGGGTTGGGTGATTGGCAGATAGGCTAGTGGATACTAACTACGGTACAATCACATACCAAGAGATATTTTCAAATTATGAATCTGAAAATTTTAACTCACTGCTCAGACTAGCTTACAATACTTTGGTACTGTAGACTCAAGCAGTCAATAAAGTTTTGCCCCTAATGCTTAAATGATAAACCAGGTTTAATTTTAGGAAGTGTCTAGTGCACCGTACCGGTTCACAACATAAAACCTCTCGTGCACCGTACCGGTTTGCAACATAAAATCTCTAGAGCACCGGCAGCCAATTATATTGCTTTTCATTTAAATACGGCACTTTGCTGATGCGAAGATGTAACCCTGATGGCGTAGTGGTTAGTACGCTGGCATTCAATGCAAAGGGTAGGGATATCGAATCCCGCAGGACACGCTTTTTAAATATAGCGCTAGAGAGCTACTTCGCTACATACACCTTTTTTTCTCTAAAATCTTATTGTTAGGGTTTGGGCAGCGATGCCAGCCTGAGAGATAGTGAATTGAACAACAAAAGAAAACAACCGCCGGTGCAGCAGCGATTAGATGTTGGGGACCGGGCCGGTGCAGCAGCGATTAGATGTTGGGGACCGGGCCGGTGCAGCAGACACTGCCTTAATTTTAATAGGAAGGCTTTATTTCACCGGAAATTTTCATCTAGTTTTTTATTAATTCTGACTCAAATATAACACAAACTCAAATGCTTAGTCTAAAACTATTCCCAAATCGAACCCTAACCCAAACCCTAACCTAAACCCTAATCTTAACCCCTAAAAAAGCAAATGAAAAAAGCGCAGATGAATATTTCTCATTCTCGTTTTATTCTCTCTAAGTTGAAAATTTCTGGTGAAATAGTCACTACCATTTTAATAGTAATGGATCCTTCAGTTCTTAGAAATAGTCATTAGCTTACTAAACAGTGATTATGCAACAAACTCAACAAAAGCCTACTGTAGTGTATAGACTACTGCTACCACACGTCAAAAAGCTAAAATAAGCCTACCGTACCAGACAGCAGTCCTAGGCTAGGTCTATATCATTACCGGTATCATATACCGGTACCTAATACTGTAATATGATGCCGGTATCACGCTACAGTATTTGGTTTAACTTAACTTACAAGTATCTGCTTACAGTTTGACTAATATCACCTTAAGTGTTAGTGTCTCAGGTCTGGTGTTATTATGCAGAAGGCCTATGCAATAGCCTAGGGTATTACCACTGGTTCAGAATTACCGACTACCATTCAGAGGCCTACCCATCCAGCCCAGCTTACCGGCACCGTTAGATATGCAAGGTATGCCTACGATTTGAAGGATAAACCTAGGCTACCGGTTAACCATATGGTACTGTACCTAACAGACCTAGGCTGGCTACATTCTGCATCGGAGAATGAATTGAATAACTGAGGTAAATCTACTAAAGAGTGTCTGATTCCTAACCTAACCCTAAAAAGCGATCTCATTCTCGTTCAAACTGCGCTGCACTGCACTAATGCACTTCACTGCAAAACTACAGGAATTCACCACGCTGCGCAGCGCGGTTGATCTAACCGCGTACGCTGTGCGGCTACCGTCTGTAGCTGCTACGACCAAGGATGGCAGTCATTCGAGATGGGGCATTCGAGCCGTTAGGACGTATTTTTTTTCTCTCGCCGATCTCGCATTTCAAAGAGCTAACCAAAGCAATACCATCACTAGATGGGAGTTTGCCAGCAAACCCAGTGAACGACCGACGCAAAGCAAATGTTGTGACGCTCAAAAGTACTTTTTGTCTATCGTAAAATCAGCAATTATTCAAAAATATCTGATTATGGAACCATGGAACCTTAAGAAAAGTAGAGTCAAAATATTTGTCAGTTAAATATCTGCTGATATCATAACAGACTGGCACCCTAAGTTGAGCCGTTCTAAAAATTGATTTTTGGGGGGTCTATTTGGGGGTCCCCTAGGGGGTGGCACCCCCAAACTACACCAAAATATTTGTCTGTTAAATATCTCCTGATATCAAAACAAACTGGCATGCTAACTTGAGCCGTTCAAAACATTGATTTTTTGGGGGTCCATTTCAGGGGGTCCCCAGGGGGTGGCACCCCCAAACTATGTCAAAACATTTGTCTGTTAAATATCTGCTGATATCATAGGTGGCGGAACCGGGGGGGGCGGGGGGGCCCTGGCCCCCTCACTTTTTTTTCAGGGTGGGCCCTGGGGGGCCCTAATTTCTAGTCGCTGTCAACGGAAGAGTCTAGCACACCAAAAGAAACGCAGTCAGAATCAACACGTTTGAGTGATTGCTTGATAATTGCTATTCTTAAATTCACAAAACTCGTTCATTGTTCCATTGGCCTACTGTTTATTACAAAATGCCTTTGTTTCGTTTTCCGAAAACTTTCGAACAAACACACAAAATTAAAATTGGAAAATCACTCAAGCGTGTCGTTTCCGACTGCATTCTTTTGGTGTTCTAGACTTTACCACTGTCAATATCAATAGCGATTGTCGCTGTAGATAGCAAGAGCGATTGTCAATCGTTTTATCGATTCGATAGTTGCTAGTTTTTTGTTGTTTTTTTTTTTTCAGCGACTCCGAACCCTAATTATGATGCATACTCAGTAGCGTAGCCAGGGGGGAGGCTCGAGCCCCCCCCATTGGCTTGTGAAGTATGCAAAATCGCATGTTTTTTGTGCTTTTGAGGCCGATTTTCTGTGAAAAATGGAAAATAGCCTCCCCCATACGAAAAGAGCCCCCCCTCAAACGTTTGAACTTGCGAAATTGGAAGAAAAATCGCCCTGAATTTTGGCGAAGACCTTTTTTTTTTTTTTTGGAGATCACCTAATTTTGGGCGGAAAAAACCTTTGAATTTTGGATTTGGGCCGAAAAATCACTCTGAATTTTGGCGAAGACCTTTTTTTTTTTTATTTGGAGATCACCTAATTTTGGGCGGAAAAAACCTTTTGAATTCTGGATTTCGGCCGAAAAATCACTCTGAATTTTGGCGAAGACCTTTTTTTTTTTTTTTTTTTTTTTTTTTTGGAGAACACCTAATTTTGGGCGGAAAAAACCTTTGAATTTTCGAGACATTTCGTCTCAAATTTCGGACAAACTGTCTGAAACTGATTCAAGGTCAATGAAAATTGGAGTCAAGGTCGTTTGCACACTTCTCACTGTTTCAAAATAGCCCCCCCTTTTCCAAATCCTGGCTACGCGCTTGTGCATACTGCTGTTCTTTGAAACATAACGTGTGGGACCGGTAGCTAATACTTTTGTTCTTCGGTTGCTAGAGTGATAGATGGCGAAGCCATTTTCAAAGTAGGCGAGGGGTAAATTCCAGAGCGCAATCAAAATTTTGACTCAGTTGTATGGATCGAGTAGAAAGTGGAGGGGTCGGGGAAGCCGTTGAAAATTTTAGTTAATTTCGATGAAAAAATGACATACCGGCAGTGGTGCCGATTTTTGCTGGGCATTGGGGGGATAATTTGCAATTTTACCCCAATTTTGCCCGATTTTCAACATTGGGGTGGAGATGAACCTCGACCACGAACTTTTTCAGATAAGCAAATTAAGTGAAGACCAAAAAAAAAAGGTCTTCACCGAAAATTGAAGAGTTTTTTCCCCGAAATCACGTGAAGACCACAAAAAAGGTTCTAACATCATCCAGCGCTCAGATGCAGACCACAGTAAAACCAGAGCTGGGCACTTGCGCCGCAACTATTTCACTTGCGATAGCGCGTGTGCCGCAACTATTTTTAAACGGTTGCGCTGACGCTCGCGCCGCAAGTATTTTAGCAATTTTGAGCGCAATCGCGCAAGCGCAATTTAAATAAGCTTACGATAAAGAATATTTGTTTTCCAACAACTGTAATTAAAGTTTAAAAAAAACATTGACGAGGAAGATTTGTAAAAGCCTCGTCATGGGAAATTGCATTCGTTTACTGCTTGCCAAACTTCGTTATACAGCACCATTCACAGCAGGAGTTTTTCATTGAAACTTTTTCCATGAAATGTTTTGCCGATTTTTCAAAATTTCAAACTTTTTAATTGGGTATTTCAAAAAATGGTTGCAGAATCAAATTTTAAAGAGAAAAATTACTTTTATAACTGTCTTTCCAGAAACACGCTACTCGTTCCTAAAAAATCTTAAAATATTGCTTCGCGAAAGAATTTAACGCGTTACTTGCAATTTGTCTAATGTATTACCCATAGGTGTAGCCAAGGGAGGGGCGAGGGTCCCCAGGCCTCCCCCAATTGAAATGCCACCAGTGATAAAAATATGACAAAAAAGTCTATTGTTTCTTCACTTTCAGTTTCTTTTAGCATATTTCGCGTACAACATTCACGCGTACAACAATAATTAACAATAATATTGACAACCAGGGGGCACGGGCCCACTCAAGTCAATTTTTACCAACCAATTTAGATGTGTTATCCGGGTGAAATTAAGATTTTTGTCTTAAAAGCTGCTTTCTCAGGCCCTCATCTAACCTTTTTATGAACTTAAAGCATTAACCAGTGGCGGATTTACCATATGGCGCAGTGCCAGGGGCCCAGCTCACCGATGCTAAGACTTTTTTTTTGGTCTTCACCTATATTTGGTGAGAAGATTTTGCAAAGATCTCTAAACTGCCAAGGGCCCCGCGTAATGTAAATCCAGCCTGGTCAATAACATGGTTAGTAAGCGTAACCATCTATTGTACCATTTTCAATAACAATTCACCTCCACCTTGCCAGCTTTTACGCAACAATATACTTTTGAAAAATATTAGCTAGGGCATATGTTCATTGAACAAATAATTGAATTTGAATTGACGGAGTCTGCGTCTCCTGGCCGCACATACTCCTACAAGTGACAAAACAAAAATCTCTTAAGAAATATCTTCATGTGGATTGTTTTATTATTTACTGGTAAAATATTGCAGGAGGCAATGTACCGTGCTTCCCCCTACCTGGGCCAAATCACGTACAAAATTTAACCCCTAAATGCAAGATTTTAAACGTGTTTTGGACTTAAATTGTAAGTAAAAGTAGGATTCAACAATTTAATTTTTTCAATTGGTTTTCAAATGTTAAAATGTAGTTCTTTCATATAGCTCAGAACGCGTGCGAAATGTATTCCAATGGCATTAAAATAGCTAGTTTTTTTCAAAAAATCGCTCAGCTTCTGTGGGCTTCGCCCCCAGACCCTCCTCTGTGATACGTTTGAGTAACATTAGTTTACTCAACACGTCTTCCAAATTTAGACGTTTTCACTTTTAACTTTGGTAAACCAGACAACAGCTTCTGGTCTTTCGTTCTACAATCTTTTTGTCCCACAAAAAGTTCCTCTTTCAAAAATGTCTGATGACGTCATTACATGTTATTTGTGGTTTTGCCCTCCCCAATCAAAAATCTTGGCTACGTCTATGGTCTTACCGTAATTCAAAATCAAGAAACACCAAAAACTATTAATTGCAATTTTTGCTGCTAGTCTGGAAAATTTGAAAGAAATCGCTGAACAAAAACCAAGAACAAAACAAAAACCAAGCAGTTAAGCAAATACATAATTTGCTTAACTGCTTGGTTTTTTTTTTTTTTTTTTCAAGTGGAGTAAAATATGTAATAAGTGTGATCGTTAATCTTTAGACTTACATTGATGTAAAAAAACGTTTTAGCTAAAATTAAACTTGTATTTTACTAGAAAACGTGTTTGCTAGATTACACCTGTATTGTTATTAGGAAAACGTAATGTAATTATTCAATTACACCTATCGCATATTGTTGTTAATGAAAAATAGCTCAACAAAAATTGACTGATTTGATGGATGCACGGTACCCATTAATGCGAAAACTGATATACATTGTAAATATTGTTTGCTTTATGACAGTGCTGCTTTTTACTATGCTTTGTAGAATTGTGTTAATTTTTCGCCAAGCTTAAGTTTACGTCTGATACTGTTTAAGTATTGCTATTTGGTGCAGTTGACATAGATGACCGCATGGTCTTTCGCTGCTTCCTGCCTGCGTACTTTAACGTATGGTAAAATAAACTTGACTTGACTTGACTTGACCAAAGTGACAGCATCGGTATAGCTCTTAATTAACATACTTAAATGATTCAATTTCTTTAAACAAAAACATGATGATTTTTGTAGCATGCTCCAGTCGTCAGAGAGTGATGCTAATTTCTCCAGATGCATAAATGCACAAATGCCTCGGTAGCTTTTAAGAAAATAGAAGACGTAAAGTCACAATCTGGATCAGCCTCTGATTGTCAGAAAAAATGACTACGGATAAGATTTGAACCCAGCATGCCCGCAATAACCAGAGACATACTCTGGTTTTGAATTCGCGGCAGTCCTCAAACGCAGGACAGGCGTTAGACCACTCAGCCACTGTGTAGCTATGTGTTAAAATAAGCATGTTAATATGGACTAGGTGCTCTGAGATTTAAACGGTTACACTCGGGTTCCGATGCTCGCGCTGTGCGAGTGACGAGTTCGTAAGATTGTTGATCAACATTCTACTCGTCGGTATAGCTCTTAGTTGATTTAATTCCTTTATCCTTAATATATAATGATTTTTCTAGCGTGCTCCATTCGTCAGAGCAGAGTGACGCTAACTGCTCCAAGAGCACAAATTGCATCGAAGCTAGTAATCGATTTCTTTGACAAGCCATAAGAAAAAGATAGTAACTCCAAAATCGTTCGCTTACCACCGCATGAAAACTTTATTGGTGGAAATTAAAACCCCCAATTCTTTCAAATGCGGTTGTTGAGCGTCATTTTTCATTGTTTTTTGCCGAAAATGAGTGGAGTTGAGCGATGCGCATTTTCAAATGCTTGTATTTTTTAAAGGAAATCAATAATTCCTTTTTTTTGTTCAGTAATTGGTGTTGTGAATAATTTGTTTTGAATATTTGTTTCGTACCGTAATCTATAGAGCAGTTTGAACAGTGAGTCAATCAGATTTATGCTTTTTAAAACGTGACACTTGCGCTTGCGGTTGCGCTTGCGGCGCAATTATTGTGACTTGCGCTGCCCAGTGCCCACCTCTGAGTAAAACTATTGGGGGGGATGCACATGTAGCCCATAGTCAAATTATTGGGGAGATGCAGTCAAATTATTGGTGGGGAAATATCCCCCCCGGGTTTCAGCACCCCTGCATACCGGCATAGGTTGGCACAAGTCCGTTAATCATTAATCCGTTAATAACGAAGCCAGGCGCGTCGCCAGCGCAGGATATAGGGGGCATTGCCCTCCCGATTCCTATTTTTGCCCCCCCCTCCCGATTTATTTCTTGCCCTCCCACTGTATTTTTTCTTGAAAGTGAGCATCGCCCTCACAGTTAAAATAGTGGTAATTTTAACTGTTCCATCCCCTATCCTGACCTCGATGTCGGGAAGATATGGCGGAGTATGTATGTCGGGAAGATACGGCGGGAAGATATGAGATATATGTCGGGAGATATGGCGGGGTCCAGAATAAGATTCAAGAAACTTTAAACAAGCGCATTCCATACGTGCATTGTTTCAATCACCATTTGCATTTGGTAGTTGTTCATACATTAAAAGCAATTGATGATGTAAAAAGGTTTTTTGACACTTGCAGTCGCCTTTATAATTTTATTCGACGTTCCAAACTGTCCTCGATATATACTGGTGCGAAACTGAAACGCTTATTGAGGCTACGTTGAAGTGGACACTTGGAGACTACCTCTGCGATTTTGACCAACAATTATAACATAATTGATGTGTTAGATACATGCGAATGCGAAAGTAACGGGATTGAAGCTGATGTTATTATTGAAGCTACTGGCTTACTTAAACTACTGCAAAGCAGAAAGTTTTTTTTTGTAGCAGTGACAATGGTACAAGTTCCGATGTTACTATCCCGTGCCGATAAAGCACTGCAGAGTCGCACTTGCGATGTAACAAATGCGTTTTGGTTGGTAGAAACTACGATTGACTTACCCAAAGGCATGCACAGAGATATCGATGGAACTTTTGAACAAATTTCTGCGCCTGTAGAAGATGCTTTAGAAGAGAATGAACAATCTACTGAAAGTCCTAACAAGAGGCAGCGGAATTTTCCCTCGACCTTGAATAACAGTGTTGTTTATTCTACAGTTGGCCATGCAGATGCTTCATCAACTGCCACTACCAATCAGCAGTCTCTTCGCCTTTTATTGATTGAAATACTTGATAACACTATCGTAGATATGAAAGAAAGATTTAGTGAAAGAAATATTTCGCTGTTGTCGGCTCTATAGCATTTGTCATCTGCAAAAGAATATTTTTTGTCACCCGTAGATTTGAAGTCATTTGCTGACTTAATTGAATGCGAAGTGAATGATTCTGTTACAAATGAATGCGAAGTCGCCAAATCTTATAATTTACGGCAAATTAACTCGATACGATATGCAAATCCAACTATTGTACAAGAAATTTGTGAACTTTTATATCTTATTCGAGGTGCTTTTCCATTGGTGTGTAAAATATATGCAGCTGCACTTACTTTTGGCTCAAGCACTGCTGTTTGTGAAGCTTCCTTTTCCACACTTTCTCGTGTCTTGACACCCTATAGGCGCTCGATGACTCATACTAGAAAGCAAAACCTAGTCTTGCTTGCATTTTTGAACAGTTATACTAAAAATGCCGATTTTGATGTGATGCTGCGTAAGTGTGCCCGACGGAGTAGGAAAATTCAGCTGTTTTGGTTGTACTTGCTTTGCTTGATCATTAATCACAAAGAATCGATTTAAAAATGCGATGGTGGTTGTTTAGATTGATTGCGTGTAAGCAAGGTAACTGTCGCTTTCTCGTGAGAGAAGAACAATATGTTTAGAAGGAAATAATCAACTCAAAATCCAAATTTTTTGTTGTTAGTACCGTACTGTTATAATGGACAACGCTTTAGCATTTGTGGATCTTTAGCATTTAAATTTTGCTGATATTTTTTCTGGAGTTTCCTGTCGTCAGTCGTTTCCAGCCGTTATCCTAGCTGTAATCATGTTTAAATAATGAGGAAAACTTCACAAATTTTCATGTAAGCGGTAGAGGGAGGGACCCTAATTTCGAAACACGCTGTATATTGCATCCATTATTTAGCACTAAAATTTCCTTGCTTAAATTCTTTAAAAACCTTGAGCCATAAGAAAAAGCACGCTTTCTCAACATTACAGGTGACAGTTTCACGAAAAAAAATTCAGCCAGGTAGCTCAAATTTATCAAAGCCATTAAGCTCAACTGGAGTGTGACATCGCAAGCAATATTTAGAGACCTCCAATTTGAATGTTTCGATGCTAGATTGTGTTTGAATTTTTTTTTCTTGTTTTTGTTTATGATTATGTCTTTGATGCTGTTTTGCGTATTTAGTTTATTATTCTGTTTAGTTGTTTAGTTTGCTTTACTTTTTAATATCTACCCATTCCAAAAATTTGATCCATCTTGGTCTTACGGTTCAAAAGTTCAAAAATTTGGTAGCCTTGTTTGAGGGAGGAGCATTTTGATAGCCCCACATTTTTTAAAATTTTGTCTCTTCTTTATGTTGGCCTAAGCTGAAAATTTTATGTGTCTAACATCACTGGTAAGAAAGTTTGAATTTTGGCAGAAGCGTTTCAAGGGGAAAACCTCCATTTTGGTACCACCCAAACTTTGGTCATATTTTATCTTTTTTTAAACTTAATTAATTTAATTTACTTTTATTTAATTTACTTTCTTACTTTATTAAATTAATTTAATTTACTATCCTCAAACACTGCATGTTTCCAGCTTAAAAACTTTGAATTTTGGAACACCTCATTTGTGGGCAACCCCAATCTTTAGCCCCTCCATTGTTGTTTGGTTACATTATTTTTAATCTTTACCCATTCAAAAAATTTGATACATCTATCTCGATAGGTTCAAAAATTGCATTCCTTCATTTTGGTACCCTCGAATTTTGTCAAATTTTATCTTTTCTTCATATTAGCCTATCCTGAAAATTTCATGCGTTTCGCGTGAGTGGTTGAAAAGTCTGAATTTTAGTGGCCCCGTTTGAGTGGGGCACCCTCATTGTGGTATTCCCAAATTTTGTCATATTTTATCTTTAACTTATATTTATCTATTCTGAAAATTTCGTCTGTCTAGCGTGAGTGGTTAAAAAGTTGGAATTTTGGCAGTCCCAATGGAGGGGATCCCCTTATTTTGTACTACCAAAATTTATCAAATATTATCTTATCTTCATATTTGCAAACCCTGAAAATTTCATGTGTCTAACAAGCATTTTGCTAATTTGGTAATTTGCAACTTTGCAAAGTTGGCGCTTTTAAATCAATCGCAGCTGTAAAAGACTACGGTATATTTCTGTTTCGCAAAAAGATCGCTGTAAAAATAACATTCGGAATGCGGATAAAATTTAGTGGAAATTATGTTTCAGGTTCAGATCCTGTCCCCAAATTCGATTGAAGAACAAAAAAAAGAAAAAAAAAAAGGTCTTCACCGCAGTTTGGTATTATATTCGGCCGGAATTTAGGACTTATTCGTGCTGAGAGCAACTTTTTTGTCTAATCATTCAGAACCTTACTCTCAACCGAAAGAGCGCTGAAATCTCGTTAGGTGGGGCTGAAGTTTTTAAGGGGGGATGCTAAATCTCGATGGAGGACGTTAATTCTCGATGGGGGACGCGTCCCTCTACAATTTAAGTTCTGAGTATAATAATACTTCATCAGTTCCGATGTCCAGCAGGGCATGGTATGGAATATGGAAGACGATTTTTCCATATTCCATACTAGTTTTCCTTCTTCCATATTCTATTTCTTCCATGTTCCATATTGAAAAATTTTCTTCCATATTCTATTTCGTACTTCCACACCAAGATAAGTTTAGACCGGAAGCACCTGAAAGAGATACTGCATCGAAATTGGTTTTATTGAAGAAATGAGTTCTACTTGTGGTAATAAAGAGGTGGCCCCATCCTTTTTTCACAATTCCCCTTATTCGTGAAAAAATGTTTTAATCCAAATTTCCAGATTTGGTTATAAGCTACTCGGTACTCACTACGACCAATTGGTAATCGCGTTTGTTTATTCTGTTAGAATTTTTGCCAAGTTATATGCTTTTTGTGATGTCATAAAATTGCGAAATGCATGGTTGCCAATGGTTTTGAGTTAAACGGATTAAACCGTATTTTTGCTAATAAGGGGAATTGTGGAAAAAGGTTTGGGGCACCTCTTTATTACCCCAAGTACAGGCACGTAGCCAGGAATTTGCAATGGGGGGGAGCTGTTTTGGAGGCGTGAAACCAATCTAAAACGGTTTTCACTCAGGATTGAAAAGTTTTGTGCCCGAAATTAGGTGAAGACCAACAAAAAAAAAGAGGTCTTCCCCTAGGCTAGAATCGATTTTTGTGACCGAGTTCTCTTCAAATCCAGTGTCAAAACAGTCGCATTCTTATTGCCAAATGCCGATGGGGTGGGGGCTATTTTTACTTTTGGTGCAAAAATTGGTCTCCAAAGTGCTTAAAACATGGTATTTTGCATACTCCGCATGCCAATGGGGGGCAATGGCCCCTCGCCCCCTCCTGGCTACGCTACTGCCCGAGTACAATAAAACTGATTTCGATATATCTTTTTAACGTAGAATTTACACTTTCTCAATGCTCAGTGTGTCTTCGCTAGTGATTGCTTGCGAAGGCAAGCAATCATTCGCGAACGTGTGCTTAAGCCGTTTTTGAATAAGACCGCTTTTTACGCCAAACTTTTGGAACAGTTTTCGGGTCCTAAAACCGAAGTCACAAAACTTATTGCCTCGAAATTTGATATGAACATACAACTAATTATTCTTAAACTGCTGTCAAAATTTCATGCAGCTGATCTAACCGCTCTCGACTTCTAAGCAAAAGTCTGAAACTTCGCACTTATTAGTTTGACAATGGCCGAGTTGAAATGACAAAAAAAAAAAACACGCGAGGCCAGCGCGTTGGTTGTTCCAATGAATCTGCGATTTTTGTTGTCCGATTCTTCACAATATTATGATATTATCATAAATTGTTGTTGTTGTTGCGCATATTTATCCTCCTATCACCGGACAGTGTCAGACGCTGACTGTTGGACGATCCGCACACTTTTCATTGCATTGACTACTTCGTGATTGGAGGAATCCGCACCTTCTTAGGAGTTTCCATAGATTCAATGTTTCTATGGATTTCTTCGAATTCATGCCTATTGAATTTGCTGTTTATTCGAAACCTCTATAAGCAGAGATAATCATCGCAAAGCGTTTTATCCAAGGATGCAACAACGAAACCAGGTTGAGGGTTGAACCCAGATCAAGCGATCAGGGTCGTTGTTAAAACGACGCCTTTACCCACTCGGCCACGCTGCCGACGATGATATTGTGGCAACCCGCAGAACACGCTGTTACGCCGGTACGCTCGTAAACGTATAGTATAGTATAGTATAAGTATAGACGTATAGTATAAGTCATAGGTGGGCAAGTTAATGCAAAACGTTAGCCTCGTTAACCACTAGTCCGTTAACAAACTTCACACCTCCGTTAACGCTAATCCGTTATTTTCAGCTTTAGTTAACGGAAGTAAAAGAAGTCCGTTAATTCGTTAATATTTTGCGTGTAATTTACATTTCTTTTTATTCACTCGCTTCTAGAACACGTATTTACGTTGTTGAGCTGATTGCAAGGAAAAAAATTATTGCTTTTTTGGTGGTCTTTTTGTGTTTTGTAAGTTACATTTTACAGTCTAATCTAATTTCAAGATAAAAATAAGTTCAAATGCACTAACGAAGCTGCGAACGGAAAATTTTTGGAAATTGTAAACAGCGATAATTAATAGACCCGTGAGGCTGCAGCTTATTATTTGCCACGAAAAAGAGCTCCTTTCTTCGCTTTCTTCTAAAAAACTTGTGCTATTACGCAACAAGTGTTACCAGTGCAAACTGGTTTGTACCGGTACGATGAATGAATTGCAAGATATCAACGATAGAAACTTTAACGGAAGTTAACAGAAGTTAACGGAAGTTAATTTAGTCCGTCAATATGAAAAAAAATTTTAACGAATTAACGAGTTAATGAAAAAGTTAGCTTCGTTATTAACGGATTAACGATTAACGGACTTGTGCCCACCTTTGGTATAAGTATAGACACCTTTGACGCTCGTACGCAAGGCGTAAAAAATCGTCTACGCGCAGTGGAGACTGGCCCATAGGATTTGACGGATTTCCAAGGTTTTCCGTTGATGTAGACATGCAGTGCCGTCGCTACGGGGGGCCAAGGGTAGTGATGCAAATAAAAAAAAAACGAAGCTTGTTTTTAAAAAAAAAACGGTTTTTTTTGCTTGTTTTTTTTGGTTTTAAAAAAACATTGTTTTTTTGTTTTTAATTGTTATTTTTAAATAATATCACATTGTTGTTTTGTAACACCCTTTAGCGAGCCGGTCCTGAAAACTGTGAAAATCTTTAACAGGTTAAAAGCTTGAAAAAAGACATCAAAACTAATATTTTCTTATTGATGGATTGCACGTGACGTCATCACGCTGCTAGTCAAACCGCTGAACGTCGAAATTGCACATCGGCCCTATGTAAATGCATGCAAAAACAGTAATAGTTAAGATATAGGGCGTATTTTCTGGCTTTAAATCAGTTGACTCTTTGTAAAATCAAAGTTGAATAGCAGATAAAAGCTTGCAAAAACTGAAAAGAATTTAATTAGTCAGAATTCGGTTTTTGTTTGCTTTTTTCAGTGATGTAAATTCGGCTTGCTGTCTAGTAACCACAAGAATTATGTAATTAAGATGGTGGTACTTATCTTCGGTTATCAAATCATGATCAAATTCGAGGTTATTATTGACGGCGCTGAAATAGAACAGCTGTACTAATTTTGTCACACTTCCTTTGTGACAAAATTAGCACTTCCTTAAACTTTTGTAATTTTATAAGTCTATTTTGCAGGATCTATGTTGATTTTTTGGATTTAGTGTTGTTATTAACGGCTAGCGCTACGGTTGCTTATAAGTCAAAACGCATGAATTGTTGTTTTCATTGAGTTATATTTCGTAGGTATGTCATTTAAGTTTAAACTAATGATTTAACTGCCCTCAGTGTAATGTTTTTCGAGCCTTAATTTGCATCTATTTCGACTTTAACTACTGGTGTTAACAATTATTCGTAATTAGTGCTTGATTTAAACGTTAATCTATCGCATGGTATTGCTGTGGCGTAAAATTTTATGTATTTTAGGATATGGCCAAATTTACGGTGTGAACCAAAGCCAAAAACCGGGCAAAGTAGACAATAGCAGGCACAATGGAAGAAGAGATTTCACAAAAGGCATAACTTTCTAGATCGGTAAAGTTATATAAGCTGCTTAAATTGCTCCTGGTAAATTTCAACTAAAGCCGGCTACCTTCAAAAGTTTAAACTTTAAAATCAAATGCTTTAAATATGCCCAATGAACAAATTAAACATTGGTTTTTACCTTTAGTCACTTTCCATATAGCCACTGCCCATGTATGCAACCAGTTTAATGATGCTTTTCACCGCTAATTTCTTTGCCACATTTTAAAAGCATCAATTTTTATCAAAATAGGCCTAAAATTAAGCTATTTTTACAAAAAAATACAAAATTTTTGAGCGCTGGGCTCCGCCCCCATACCCCCAGAACAGCCCCATTGCAGATTTCTGGTTCAGAGTCTAACCATGTTTTCGCTCATTTCTATGCCACCAGAATTCTCCCTGATGCCACGTTTTAAAAGCATTTTATCAAAATAAGCCTAAAATTAAGTTATTTTTGCAAAAAAAATTTAAATTTTTCGAGTGCTCGGGGCTCTACGCCCAGACCACCAATGGCCTCTGGCGGAGCTTACAGACCCCCAAAATAGCCTCTCCCCCATTGCAGATTTCTAGTTACACGCCTGAATATAAACGTGTGCTGCCACGGTGCTGCTCATACTCCTAAGTTATCGAATCTTACAATGAGAATTTATTGAGCTAGCCAAATAACAACCGCTATCTACGGAAATGAAGTAGTACCGTTATCTTTAAAATAAAACCTTTTGCAAATTGTTATACATTATAAAGGGTGACACCACAAAATTCCATCCCGAGTGTCACTATCCTTAGCGACGCCACTGCGAATTGTTGTGAAATAAACCAGTCAATGAATATGAAAGTAGCAGAGTTGCCATTCCACCTTAACTACCGAAACTTCCGCATTTTATTCTCTCAGCAAGCAATTGTTAGGACTATGTAGCTCAAAAGAAGCACAGTACCTAACCAAATCTTGAAAAACCATTTAAGTATTCTCAATCATCTAAAAACTACAATTACATATAAAAAAATAAAAAAAAAACAAGGTAAAAAAAACGCTCTTCAAAAAAAAACCGTTTTTTTACAACACTAGCCAGGGGGGCCGTGCCCCCCTAACTTCTGCTGGTGCCCCCATTTTGGTTTACCCAAAATACTGTTTTTGGAACATCGTACAATGACAAGACAACAGACAATGATGGAAAAAGGAATAATTACGTTCAAACATAATTCTCCTTTGACGTTTTCTCGATTCTTTGCAAAATTGCTGGCAACCAACTGCTGTACATAAATCTAACTCAATATTCCGTCTTATTAACACCCCTTTACGGGTGTGTCGCGGAAGAGGCATATTGTTAGCCTGCAGAATTGTTACCAATAATTCGTTGGAGATTATGACATGAAACAATACTTGAAAACATTTTACTTTTAAAGACCTGCTGTTTTGATTTTTAGAGCACACTCAAGATTTTGAAGTCGCAGTCAGTGGCGCAACCAGGGTGGAGGGATTAAAGACTCCTTAGCCAAGTCACGTAGAAAATTTAACCTCAAAATACGAGCGTTGAAACGTAATTTAGCTTTGACCGAAAGTAAGCGGAGGGCTGAAGATGCTAAGCAATTAGATTCGTTGAAATGTCTTCCGAATTTCACCAATTTAGTTATTTATATAGCTTCAAAACGTGTGAATGTGATTAAAATAGCGGTAAAATTGCTATTCTTTGCTGAAAAATTGCAAAATTCGCTTAGCGGCTGGGGGCTCCACCTTGATGCCCCCGTCCACAGTCACTAACTGTTTAATCATGACACCCCGTCTGTGACACGCTTGAGTTGCATCAGTTTGTTCAACACGGGGGTTAAATCAGGTAGTTTTTGTGCAAAAAAAATTTGCTTTTGGTTCACCCCTCTTAGTAAAATTCTGGTTGCACGTCTGGTAGCATTCACTGTTGTAGACGGTAGCGTAGCCGGAGGGGGGGTGTTGGCTATAGCCCCCCCATTGGCCTGTCAACTAAAATGCAGAATAAGAAAAATACTACGTTTCTGGCTCTTCTGAGACTGTTTTTGCGCTGGAATTGACTAAAAAGTGATTTACAGCATCTTTTGAAACATATATTCAGGAAAGGGGGGGCTAATTTGTCAAAAATTAAAGTCACAAATTAATGAAAACTTTAAAAAATGCCAAAAATAAACAATCAAATTTGATTGCTAGTGTAAAAACGCCAAACACAGGTTTTATCAAGAAATATATAATAAACTTAGGAAAAAGGGGGGGAGGGGGCTATTCAGTATTAGTTAATTACCAATCACTTCTCTCAAATATCTTTTCATTAGCTTCCCCCCCCCCCCCCCCGCCAATTATTTTTCTTTATAAAATGTAAACGAAATAGATTACTCAGTTTGAGTTTTATTGAATGATAGGATTTCATGACTTACCAGCACGTAAACAAGAGAACTGCAATGTTGTCATTAGCCACTGCCCGCATAGTCCATTAATGCAACCAGTTGAATCATGTTGCGCTGCGAATTTCTATGCCACGTTTTAAAAGCATTAGTTTTTATTAAAATAGCTCTAAAATTGTTATTTTTGCAAAACAATGCAAAATTTTCGAGCGCTGGGGGCTCCGCCCCCAGACCCCCAAACCAGCCCCCCCCATTGCGAATTTCGGGCTACCGCCTGGTTGTAGATATATTTCTCAAGCGATTATGGGCCGTAGACGAAACGAGCTAAGAAACGCTGCCGGCCTTATTTTAAAGTTGCGCATAATTGTAGCCGTACAAGATTTGAAGATCATTTTTTATATGCAAATTTTATTTCCCCCACTTTTGGCTAGCGCCCCTTCACTTCGTTTGCTCTGGCGACGGCACTGCGTTGATGTTTGGTTTGATTTCTTCCCGCATAAATTCAGGCACGCATCCAGAACGAAATTTTGGGGCGGGGCAACAAAAATTTGGGGTGGGGCAAGAATAATTTTTTGGGGCAAAATAACGGATTTAGGCACCAAATGCATGAAATTTAGTTAACAATGACGTTTAACTGAAATTTTTGGGGAAGTAAAGTGAAATTTTGGGGGGCAGTTGCCCCCTGCTCCCCAACGGCTACGTCCCTGCATAAATTTGCTGCTTTTTCAAAACCACGTACCAGAGATAATCATTGTCTTATCCAAGATGACCTCATCCAAGAAAACTCTTTCGAGGATCCGATAGGAGGTCGGCGTGACCACTGACCAGGGTACGGTTTGAACCCCTAGATTATGCGGTCAGGGTTGCCGTCAAAACAACGCCTTTAATCTTTCGGGCGGGCTGCCAACAATGGTCCTGCTGAAGTTCTTTGGACCAAATCACACTGCAAAAACGGAATTTCATTCTGTATCTAGTTGGGACCTTTTTTATGGCCGTGGCTATTTTGCCCAGTGCCGTCGCCAGAGCAAACGAAGTGAGGGGGCACTAGCCGGAAGTGGGGGGGGGGCACTAAAGTAGACCGAACTTTCCACATAAAAAGTGATATTTTACGGCTCCAAATTATACGCTGTTTTGAAAAATTTGTATTCACGTCTGAAAAAAGAGACGCATAAGGCCCGCAGCCTTTCTTAGCTCGTTTCGTATTCGGCTCTTGTAATCGCTTGAAAAATCTGTCTACAGCTGAAAATGTGACCAGAAGCGCAACCAGAATTTTGCTAAAAGGGAGGGGGCTTGAACCAAAAGTAAAATTTTTTTGCACAAAAATTTTCTAATTTAGGCCCAGTGCTGAACAAACTGATGCAACTCAAGTGTGTCACAAAGGGAGGCCTGGGGGTCAGAGTCCCCAGCCGCGGGGCGATTTTTGTGATTTTGCTGCAAAAATAGCGATTTTAAAGCCTTTTCAATCACATTTCGCACGCTTTTGAAGCCACATGAATAACTACAGTAAATTCCTAAAATCCAGAAGTCATTGAAAGAATTAAATTGGTTGGCCACTTCAGCCCCCTTATATACTTAAGATCAAGTCCAAAACACGTTTAAACGCTTGTATTTTAGGGTTAAATTTTCTAAATGACTTGGCAAAAGGGGCTGAGCCGCCTTAGCCCCTTTCTCCTGGTTACGCAACTGACTGCGATCTAAAAAAAATTTTGAGTGTGCTCTAAAAAAGCAAAAACAGCTGGTCTTTTAAAACATGTTTTCACGTGTTTCTTCAGGTTATGATCACTAACGAAGTACTGATAACGATTCTATAGGCTTACATTCATATTCCCTGACACATCCGTAAAGGCGTATTAATAAGACTGATTATTGCGTCACATTTATGCAGTGGCTTACGCAGGATTTTTCAAAGGGGGGGGGTTGAAAAGTGACTTCAAAAATTTGTTCGCGATCTATACTTTGGCGAATAAATTACTTAGTGCAATGTAACAAGATGGAATCGAAGTCACACAGTGCGTAATGCAAATAAAACTTTTCAAACAAAAAACAATTAAGTACTAAGCATACATCTATAGTTAACATCATAAGGTTTGCAATTGAACGATCAAGAAAAAATTGTTCAAAACAAAAGCAAAGAAAACATACAAATAGTGCAAAGTGCGGCAGGCGCGTATGTAGAAATTCGCAATTTGGGGGCGGTTTTGGGGGTCTGGGGACGGAGCTCCCAGAGCTTGAAAATTTTGCATTTGTTTTTCAAAAATAACTTAATTTTAGGGCTATTTTGATAAAAATTAATGCCTTTGAAACGTGACATAGAAATTGGTAATGCAAACCTGATTAAACTGTTTGCATGAATGGGCTATGTGGAAGGTGGCTAATGGTAAAATTTTAGCTCTCTTGTTTACATGCTGGTAAATCATAAAATCGTATTGTTCAAGAAAACTCACACAGAATAATCTATTTCGTCTCTCTTTATAAAGAAAAATAAATGGGGAGGAGGGGTGGGCTAACGGAAAAAATTTGAGACAAGTGATTGGTAATTAACTAATACTAAGTAGTCTTCACCTCCCACACCCCCTTATTCCTAAGTTTATCATATGTTTGTTGATGAAACCTATGTTTAGCATTTTTACACTAGCAATCAAATTTGATTGCTTGTTTTCGGCCATTTTTCAAAGTTTTTATTGATTTGTGGGTTTTAATTTTGACAAATTAGCCCCTCCCCCTAAATTTATGTTTCAAAAGATGCTTTAAATCACTTTTTAGTCGATTCTAGCGCAAAAACCAGTCTCAGAAGTGCTAAAACGTAGTATTTTTCTTATTCTGCATTTTGGTTGACAGGCCAATGGGTGGGGGGGGGGGAGGGCTATAACCCTCCCCCCCTGCCTACGCTACTAAAAGTTACTCTGACTCGTAACACGACATTCCAGATTTTTAGATTACACTCAGTCGCTTACAATGTTGCATTAAATGACAAAAAATTATTTACTATGATTAAATATTTCGTGTTAATATGAAAGGAGGAGCTTGTTTGTTTTGCGCAATAAGACGATATTTCTAATGATATACGTCGAATCAATAGGGAGGATGGTTTAAACCCCCACCCCCCTGTGTACGCCTTGCTCGTAAGTGAGCTATGTGGGCGGTGGCTAATGGTAACATTTCAGTCCTCTAATTTATAAACCGGTAAATCATAAAGTCATAATTTGAAAAAATTCACAATCATTTATATTCTGTAGTTTATAGAGTGAAACAGTTGGGAAGGGGGTGGAGTGGGGCGAATGGACCGAGATTTGAGTGGATTAATAATTAACAGAGGTGGAGTCGAGGACACAAGGCTCGAGGCCAAGGCCAAGGACACAAAAAAAATCCGAGGCCAAGGCCAAGGACAGCCTTTCCGAGGACAGACACTCTCAAGGCCAAGGACAGGAATGCTCGAGGCCAAGGCCAAGGACCAGGGACACAAGCGCAAGTGCTCTCCAAAAAAAAAAAGGTCTTCACAAAAATTTTTCAAGCGATCTCCACAAAAAAACGTTTTCTAAAAAATTTTTCAAGCGCTCCGCAAAATTTTAACAATTCAAAAAATACTGCTGTCCTCGAGCCGAGGACAGGCCAATTTTCGAGGACTTGAGGCCTCGAGGCCAAGGCCAAGGACTTGACCTTCGAGGCCAAGGCCAAGGACTTCAAAATGTGTCCTCGAGGACGTCCTCGAGGACTCCACCTCTGATAATTAACTAATACTGAAATCCCATCTCCATATTTTTGATGAAGTAAATGTTAAGCATTTTTTACGGTTAAATTTCTAATTTTGGCAATTTTTTGAAGTTGTTACTGATTTAGAAGTTATATCTTTGACAAATTAACCCCTTCCCCCCTAAGAAACTCTAAATGCTTCAAAAGTTGCTTTAAATCATATTGGAGTCCATGTCATTGCAAAAAAACAGGTTTAGAAGTGCTAAAAACGAGATATTTTCTTTATTGTGCATTTTAGTCGACAGACCAATGGGGGGGGGGGGTTGAACCCCCAAAACCCCCCCTTGCGTACGCCCTTGCATGTATGTGCAGCAGTTGTTGGCCACCAATTTCGCAAAGAATGGAAAAAACTTCAAACGAGAATTATTTTTGAACGTTATTATTTCTTTTTCCTTTATTGCCTGTTGTTTTATTGTCACGTGATGTTCCAAAAATGTATTTAGTGTAAACCGAAATGGGGGGGCACTAGCAGTTGTTAGGGGGGGCACGGCCTGCCCCCCCGTAGCGACGGCACTGATTTTGCCTCCAGAGGCAAAATAGCCCCATGTTATTTTGCCATTTGGAGGCAAAATAGTCCTAAACGCTATTTTGCCGCAAGTGCCAAAATAGCCCTAACCCTAATCCTAACCCAAACTCTAACCCTCATCCTAACCCTATTAGAGGCAAAATAGCCACTTCCGTTCAGGGTTGGACAGCCAAGCCAGGAAAAGAATCAAGACAAAGCAACAATATCAAAGAACCGAATTAGAGTTTTCTTGGCCTACTTATTCTCAGCAAGGATGGCAGTACGGTACGGACGTTTAGAATTGCGTACTACGTACCTCGCACTTTGAACCGTACCGTACCAGCGTACCGTACTTCAGTTCAATTTTTGAGGCGTACCGTACCAACGTACCGTACCCGTACCATTTCAAAAAAGGCGTACCGTACTTCTTAGCAAAAATTGAAGCGTACCGTACTGTACTTAGGTACCGTGTCGTACTGCCATCCTTGCTTTCAACTACTCACAGCTTTAACTGACTTTGAAATCACTAGTATATGTAAATTAACGATCTCAAGCAATTCACACATTTAGCTTCGGCTTCAGCTGTCTTTTGCCTCTGCATACAAAAATCCGGTGCAATGTGCATAAAGTCTCTGCGTACCAACGCACCGTACCCGTACCATCACAAAAAAGGCGTACCGTACCAGCGTACCGTACCTGTACCCATAGGCATAGGAGGTGGGGGAGGCCTGGGGGGCACTGGCCCCCCGGTTGGCGTAAGGTGTCCAAATTTCGAGCAAAATTTTGGGCAATTTTATATATTTTGGGCGATTTTGCGTCGAAATTTCAGGCAATTTCATATTTTTTGGGCAATATTGCGTCAAAATTTTGGACAATTTCATGTCGTTTGGGCAAGTTTGCCTCATAAAATATTCCGAACACTGGATAGAAAAACCGTCTCAAGGTGAGTGAAGACTTTTTTTTTTTTTTTGGAGGTCACCTCAATCTGGACAGGAAAAGGGGCTCAATTTGAGTGAAGACCTTTTTTTTTTGTGGAGGTCACCTCAATTTGGACAGAAAAAACGATTGATTTGTCAGGCAACTTTCAAGTCATTTTTCGGGCAAAACTTTGGCGCCCCCCCAAGTCATTTTGACCTTCTACGCCCATGCCTGTACCATTACAAAAAAGGCGTATTGTACCAGCGTACCGTACTTCTTATCAAAAATCGAGGCGTACCGTACCGTACCAACGTACCGTACAGTACTGCCATCCTTGATTCTCAGTTCTAGTCAATCCAATTAAGTTGTGAAGTAGTCAAGTATGCTACGAAAGACTTGTAGTTGCACTATTAGCCAAGCAACAAGGCTAAAATATCTAGGCTAATTTACAAATTCAGTTAAGGGGGTTCAGGACAAGAGCACTTGGGACATTGTTTCACAAAATGAATTATGATCTAATGACAATAAGCGGATTAGGCTGATTTAGTGTATTTAATAATTTATTATTATTTAATCATAAGCTACCATAGTCTATTCAAGGCCTAGCCTACTCAAATACTGTAATGGCAAGTTATAGGGAAGAACAAAAAGATGAAATAGAAGCTTTAGAATCAATCTATCCAGATTCATTTGAAGGTAAGTAATCTCTGATACTTTCTGATTACTTGTATTACCACCAGCTCTCATTCAGCTCTGCTTGGTAGTGTTACTACGGACTGAGTTAGCATGGGGTAAGTTTAGAAGCAGTCATTTGGTGTACTGTAATTATGGACACTTTTATTTTCTGTTTTTTCTCCACGTAGGCCTACTCTACTGTAGGCTAAATCTCTAATTTTAGTCAAAAAATGACAGTTATAGGGTTACATCTGACATAGACCTACTGCATTTTACTGGTAATTAGAGCTCGACCGATATGGCTTTTTCAGGCCGATACCGATATCGATATTTTGGAAATTTTTAGGCCGATACCGATATCGATAACCGATATATTAACTACAAAATTTTGTGACTATTTTTCAATAAACTTGACACTAAAAGCTACTCTAATTCCCCTCCAAAGAAAGATCATTGCAAACACAAGTAACAGTTTAGTATTATTCACAAACAACAAACCAAAAATACAACGATTTGACAATCAATAGTCAAGAGCAGTCGTGCTTGCTCTCAAAAATAAACAGTTTAAGGTAATTATGCTAAGCCGATATTTTATTGGTAATAGATAGCTGATACGATATATCGGCTTGACCCTGATATCGGCCAATATATATCGGCTGACTGATATATCGGTCGAGCTCTACTGGTAATACTAACAATTAAACAGTGGCGTAAAAAGTACTCAAAAAGTGCAATGAAGTAAAAGTTTTGTTACTTGAAGGTTTTAACGAAAAACTACTTGAAGTAGGCTAAAGTACAAAGGTATTTGCCAAAAAAGTACTGGAGTAAAACTAAAAGTAATAAAGTAGTTGATTTAAAAGTAGACTCCAGTAGAAATATTTCTGAAAGTATTTAATCCAAATAAACAAATTATTCAAATGACAAACTGTCGTGTATGACAACTGGTTGATTACCTTCACATCACTGCCACATAATGCTTGGTCTTCCAACCCCTTAGCCCCTTACTCTCACAACAAGTCATGAATTATTAATTCATGCAAGTTTTTGTTATATTCAAATCAAAAAAAAAAAACAACAGCAAAACTTTGAAATTTGAAAATCATGTCATGCAGAGTTTACTTGGAATCATTTCAAAAAATCTTTGCTAACTTAATAATTAAGGCAGTGGCTATTTTGCCTGTGGAGGCAAAATAGCCCCATGTTATTTTGCCGTTTGGAGGCAAAATAGTCCTAACGGCTATTTTGTCGCAAGTGCCAAAATAGCCCTAAGCCTAATGCTAACCCAAACCCTAACCCCAACCCAAACTCTAACCCTCATCCTAACCCTAATCCCAACCCTAGCCCTAACCCAAACCTTAACCCTAACCCAAACCTTAACCCAAACAGAGGAAAAACACTATTTTGCCTCTAGAGGCAAAATAGCCGCTTCCAATAATTAAACAATTACTGATAGAAAACTCAACCGTTCTGATGAATTTGTGGTTCAAATTTAAAACTACAGTGCTTTAGTTTGTACTCTTCTGAATCAAAATGCTACTTTAGTGACGTTTCTTCACTCTAAAAGTAAGCAAGTGAAAGTAGAAACTATCCTAAAATATCACTACTTCAAAAGTGCTCATTACCGACAAATTTTACGTGAGTAGGCTACTTAAGTAGAGCTACTATTGTTACTTTACACCTCTGTAATTAAAATAATATACAAAACCACTTGGACCAAAAGGACTACTAGGGTTGGGGTCCTTATGCTTCTGCATGTTTTAGTAACACCCTCCTTAGACTCTTGGAAATTAAGATAAAGTATTTACTATTTCTAATCGTATTCTGTACTGGCTTATACAGTATTCCATACACTAAAAATTAGAAAAAACATGGTGACTCTAATTTAAACCAAGTGGTTGTATTGTGATTGTATTATGGTTCTAACCCACATGATTTGACTTAATTATGTTGCAATGTTGTATTTTACAAACGCAAGTGATTGTGTTTCAGTAAAATTGTCTCATTTTGCAAATGGAGCAAAATTTGAAATTAGTGTTTTGATATTAATAATTTTTGAACTATTGACTGTATATATAATTTATCTTTGACAAAGCTTTTGCTATTTGACATGTTTATGTTCAACAAGCAAACCACTCCAAAAAACTGATAGGTGAGAGCTATTTTGCCCTCATGAGTTCAGACGAACAGAGCGATGCCTCTGGCCTTGTAGAAACTGATGCTGGTAGGTTCATTATCGTTCATGTATAATGTAGGCACCGATGTCTTTGGCTCTACTTTCAGTTTAATTGCTTTGCCTTCATTAAATTGTTCATATCTTCGAAGCTTTTCATCTGACACTTGTCAAGAAGAATCGTCAGAATGGAGAGCGCAGGAAAAAGAGTGGCTATTTATGGGAAAAAGCCGAGCCGTGATTGGCTGGAAAGGGACCAATGAGAAAGCGTCTTTAGTGTACAATCTTTAAGCTGTACACGAATTCTTTTTGTCGGCAAAGGGCGGGGATAGAAGTTTTGATGAAAGTGGCTTCAAGAGCAGATAGATGAAAAGGTGAACGGCCTTGGGCAAGAATAGAAAATCTGCTGTCATCATAATGTTGAGCGCAGGTGGGATTTTGTAAAAGATGAAGATTTTTTAAAAATCCCACCTGCACTTTTACAAAATCCCACCTGCACTCAACATTATGATGACAGCAGATTTTCTGTTCTTGTCCAAGGCCGTTCACCTTTTCATCTATCTGCTCTTGAAGCCACTTTCATCAAAACTTCTATCCCTGCCCTCTGCTGACAAAAAGAATTCGTGTATAGCTTAAAGATTGTACACTAAAGACGCTTTCTCATTGGTCCCTTTCCAGCCAATCACGACTCGGCTTTTTCCCATAAATAGCCACTCTTTTTCCTGCGCTCTCCATTCTGACGATTCTTCTTGACAAGTGTCAGACGAAAAGCTTCGAAGATATGAACATTTTAATCGAGGCAATTCTCAAGTTCTGTACCACCAACCAACTCTTTAATTGCTTTCTTCTTCAAATCAACTTTTTCCTTAAGATAACAAGTTTTTAGTTTTGTCTGAAGAACCCCCATGTTTTTGCATCAATATCGAAACAACAGATGATGGAGGAGAAGATGAGTCTGTGCCTCCACTTTCTGTTGGAGTGCAATTCACTTTCCCTCCCACGTACCCAAATGAATCTCCTTTATTTGAAGTCTTGGATTACCAAGGATTTCCCAGTGACAGTCTTGTGATTCAAATTAATGAACTTGTCACAGGCCAGGTGAATTGTTATTGTAATTTTCACATATCCATTTGTTTTAATCCTTGAGAACGTAACCAATACAGGAATGCCTTTTAAGTTTGCCGTTACTGCTGTTTTTCTGTGACTAGTATGTTTTGGTGGTGAAGCAATGTTTCCCACCATAGCAAATTTAATTGATATGACCTAGTTAAATTTGGTTGTGAACAAGTCATGTTAGAACAGGATTTCTATATTTTAATTGAGTATTCAAAACAACATTAACAGTAAAAGTACCTAATCAATAGACTTGGAATCAGTTTCTAAAGGCAACTAAAAACCAAAGCAGGACATCCTGAGGCGGGACTACTCACCCCAGGAATCCTGACACCAGGGATATCCTGACCTGTGAGACATCCTGACGCCAAAAGCTCTAAACTTTCGAGTCTTTGTTTTGCAAAATGCAAAAAAACACAAAAGCTCAAAAGTGAGTTGTATTTTTGATAATTTTTTAGTGTTTCGAAAATATTTTTGATAAAAATCCAAAGCCAAGCTACTAAATTGACAAAAATGCTTGCTATAAGTTTCAAACAATCACCGAACGCCACAATTGGTATTAATATATTTTGCTAATTTAAATGTCCATGTAGATATATTCTTAAAGAGCGACTTTTTACATGTCTTAGTAGTGTTTTATGTTTCAACTTCCGTCCATGTGCGCTACAACAATATGACTTTGTTATGCTGTTTCTATTCTGAGTTACTTAATTGCATAAATTGTGTTGATTGATTATATTTAACAAAGTTAGAAATTGGAATTGGCAAAAGATATTCATTTCCATTGCGGCGTTTGGTCCTTGTTGAAAACTTATCACCATCATTTTTACCGATTTAAAACTTGGTTTTGGATTTTTATTTAATTATTTTTTAAATATCAAAAAAAAAAAATTATCAAAAAAACAGCTCAGTTTTGAGCTTTTTGCATTTTGAAAAAAAAAAAGACTCTTATAAAGTTGACAATCAATGGAAACGTAATGCTTACGTCTGAACCCGAGTGTTAAGTGTTTTGAGAAAAAAAGCATAGCTGGGAAAAAAAAAAAAAAAACAAGCAGAGCGCGAAAGTTTAGAGCTTTGGCGTTAAGATGTCTCAGGCGTCAGGATTCCCGGGATGGGTTGTTTGGGTCCACGCCAACTGACTGCGAACAAATTGACCGTGAACAACGCCGATTGGCTGAGAAGGGCAATCCTAAATATATTTTCACTATCCCCAGAGCCATCTTGCCCAAACCCTCACTTTGTGACGAAATCACTGCGACAAAATCAGTGACGAAAACATGTAACAAAATCGTTGGTTCGCGGTCAGTTGACTTGGCTCGGGGTTGTTTCGCCTTTAGTCGGTTGCGTCAGGATGTCGCGGGCCAACTGCAAACGCTGTAAAGCTGTCGGTTTGGTGTCTTCTCAATCAAGCATTGTCAAATGAAACTGAAATGATTGAACAAAAATCATCTGTGCTACATTTTGATTGCAAACATACACTTTGTTGAGTTGTTTTCATAGATTCGATTGAAACTCGTTGGTGACTACCGGTACTATTTTTGCTAGATCGAGGAAAACTTGGGGATGGTGATGATTTTCACGATCGTTTCAGCAGTGCAAGAGTTCCTCAACCAGGCAAGGGACGAGATGATTGGTGCAATAAAAGAGGAGAAAGAACGGAAGGAGAGGGAGGCTCGGGAAGCTGAAGAGGTGAGTTTGTTGTATGAAGCTGGAAAAACTGATCAAGTAAGCTTGTGTGATGCCTGGGTAGATGAAGAGTGAGAAAAGAGCTGGTAAATGTTTTGTAAGACTTGGGAAGTTGAAGAGGTGAGCTTGCTTTGTGAGTCCAGGTAGCTGAAGAGCTCAGCCATTCGCTGATGCCAGAGAAGCTGAATAGGCAAGCTTGTTCCATGAGGCTAAAAAGTTGGTGAAGTGAGCTTAATAGTGAGGTACTAAAATCTGTAGAGATCGGCTTGGTGTGTGATGCCCAAAAAACTGAAAAGATAAGCTTGTATGAGACCCATAAAGCAGACGAATGATATTATGTGCGGCTTCGACTATCCTTCTTTTGGTGCTGCCCTTCTTGACCATTTAAATTATAATTACATTTTATTCACCTCGGAAAAAAATTTTTTTAATCTATTTTGTGTTACTGTTTTCTCAGGTAGCATAAGCTAATTTCAATACTATTATGGGCATTTACCTTAACGAAGTTATGATTTTGTTCGGAGCATTTTACAAATTGTTCTCGTTGAACGTTCGACCAACTAGATTTGAGAAGAAATGGTTGAATAAAGTGATTATTTTTAGCGGAAATGTCGTGGAACTCCGGTTACAGTTGCCTCTTTTCTTGCGTGGAAAACTCGATTTGATGCCGAATTATTGGAGCTGGAAAAGAAAGTCCAAGCTGCAAAGAAAGAGAAAAAACTTTCAGGTTGGTGATGTTGATTTAATTGAAGCAGCTTCACTGTGGCCACAAATTTCGTTTGACTTTCCTGTAGTGTGTAGCACAGAATAGTGAATCTCGATGCGAAAATACCTGCATGTGTGGAACATATTGTCAGGAGCGGAGTGGCGTGAATCGGGACATCCGGTGTCTAGACGTGTAGGTGCCAAGTCTGTGTCATTGTAATCGTATGAAAAGTTTAGTTGATTTGGTTGAGAAGTAACGTATAAATCATAAGCACCCTTTATATGTTCATTGAAGCATCTCAAAACCGTCATCAATTGTTTTCCTAGTGAGTTATGTCTCCTTGTAGGTCCTGTCGC
Source organism: Trididemnum nubilum (assembly GCA_963965965.1). Classification (NCBI taxonomy): domain Eukaryota; kingdom Metazoa; phylum Chordata; class Ascidiacea; order Aplousobranchia; family Didemnidae; genus Trididemnum; species Trididemnum nubilum. The sequence goes on along the minus strand of OZ014477.1, from coordinate 45,193,260 downwards.
CTAACTTACCATTCCATAAATCATTAGAGTCGTAAACATCTACGCATTAAAGTCGTCCAGTTTGACTGCATCGATAAATTGTAATGTTGCACACGAGCGAGTCATTCAGAGTGCTTTTGCTTGAACGTCTTCAATCCCTGAGCTAATTCTGATCCGATTTTGCCATGCCTTGCAAATTGGCTAGACTAATGCTTGCCCGAGCATTCGCTAGCGAACCGACCACTGCACGATCTCATCGCTATTTTCACCCAGGTCGCGAAATTTTCCTTCAAATGAAAAATATTTCCGACGACTCGGAGCTCCTCGAGGGGGAGAGCGAGGCGGTTGAAGTCGACGAGTCGCTTTTTGAAGCCCTCGATGACCTGGATCTCGAGGAGGATCTCGCGTGATTTGTTTGTTGCGTCATGGTGGGAGTAGTTGGCAGGATCATGTGGATCATCAAGCGCCAAGTTTCTTGCGGCTAATATTCGAAAAATTGTTGGACTTATTGTTTTGAATCGCGATTGAGGCGGACTGCTGTGGCGGCGAATGCTCCACATTCCACCCTGCAAGCCGATGTTCAGTGGGCAGACACAGGTTGTGATTATTCAGGTGGCAAATTAGTGTCGGCCTAAGTTGGTGGCGATGCTAGGCTTAATCTATATTTCCAGCATTTCATGTAGTAAGCCGATTGTTGATTTGAGAAGACTTATAATTTTTCACGAAACGCGAAATCAATTTTTATTGTTTCACCGGCATGCTGTGCTCGCCGTCATTGTTGGTCGGTTGCTTTGTTTCCACGTCTAATCTTCCCGCATTCACACTCAGAAGTCGGTTTGTGACATAATGGTGCAATAGTTTCACGTCATCTGCGAGTAGCTCAAGATGCATCTAATTCCAACAGAGATCAATGTCAGTAATTCTGTGGAGTGTGGACTTACTTTAGAGACCATAAATAAATGACCGGTCTAAACTATTCTACTCGTATCACAGTTTCATTTTTTTTGATGTACCGGTAGTTAACTATTTGAGCTTGAGCAAGGCTATCTGCAAGACTTGAGCACATACTTATATCCACAAACCTGAGCAAGGGTATGTGCAAGACGACCAAAAGTTTGTTAATGTGAAAATGTGCAATGTGCATACAAAACAGTTTATATCTCCTCCTATCTAAACCAATGTTGATTAATCTTATAACACAGTCTGTGCTTTGTTAGTAATTTTCGAAACAAAATTGCGCAAAAACATCTGTACAGTGTAATGAGAAAATGGAGGCTGTCACGTAGGGAATTTTTCTTTGGATTCGGCTTTCGTGGGCCCGGTCCGCGTTGTGCGTAAAATCGTGAGCGTACAAGCATATTCTTTATTTTAACCAAGGTAACAGCCTGCACGGTGGTAAGGCGCTACGACGGGCGGACCGAATTTTTTTTTAAATAAGGTTGAAATGCGCTCGTACGCTCTCATGTTTATGTCCAGCGTAGACCAGGACTTGATCCATTGTAAAGCGTTTAAAAATTTTATCGACAAGCAACGTTTTCATTGGCAATTTAAAATTTTTCATGTTTTAAAGATCTAACTGGAATAGTTCTTTCAGCATTGCTGGAAGCAATCGATTGCAAAGTGTTTTAATTTTATTGTAAAACATCGCATGAACACTTTTATTTCATTTATAAATCACCTAGCTTTACGGCAATGTTTTGTAGTAATTTTTATGGTTTAGACAAATATAAGCTTTGAAAGACTGGACATAAATTGCTTGACTTGCTAGTTGCTACATATTGATATATGAAAAGGATGTTACTTTCAACAATTGAAAACTCGTAAAAATCGTTTATTGCATAGTAAGACCTAGAGAACCTTAATGCTGATTTAAGCGGCATAGTTCCGTCTTCCAAATTATTGGCAATTGTTATGTCATGCATGATCCATGATGTACTTTGTTGTTTGTGCGAGTATAAAAAATATTGCCGATGTATAATAATATGAACTGAAATGGTGAAATGTTGCAAAAATAGTTCGTCACGGGCTGATTTTTGACTCCAACATGGCCGATATGCAAAAATAGTTTTTCACGGGCTGATTTTTGACTCGAGCTTGTCCGATATGCTGGCTTTTTAACTGTTACGCCCTTCCAACAATTGAAGTATGTTGGCAAAGTTACCAATAATCGTCTGCTAGAAAGCCAATGTTGATCATTTTCAGCCACAAATTATGAGGGTTGACTACCCGGGGACCTGGCTTTCCTTTTCAACATTTGTCTAGTCATTATTTTTCTTATACTACCACTACTACAGGGAAAGCCTGCTTAGACTGTGAAATCGTAAGCGTGCCAAATTTCTGTTTGAAATCAGTTTAAAAATACGTGCTATTACGCGCAGTGGAGACCGGATTTGAAGATAAAAGTCCTTCTGAACCTTTTTTCGATCCGTTGTGACAGTGACTAACTGTCAAGCTGCTGGTAGCTCACCACTGCCTAGAGACATTTTGATTTGCTGCAACCATAGATGTATGATTTTGACAGATTGTGTTTTCAGCGTACTTTGCTAGGTTTATTGTGGCTAGAAAAAGATGCCGTTAGTATATAGCTGTATTGCAAGAGGTCATGTGATTCTGGTGGATAAGCAAAATGGGCCAAGGAACGTGCAGGCTGAAGCTCGAAGGTTCCTGGCCGACTTGGATCAAACTGGAAACCGTAAAACCACGTTGCCTGGCGAGGAGTAAGTGTTTTTTTCTTTTGTTGAGATTAAAAGCTCTGCCATTTTAGCCCATTCTTCGATTTACAGGAGATCTTCCTGCCCATTTTATGTTTATTGCAGTAGGAGGACGTTGCATGCCGCATTTATCTGCAAATTATTGCTTAGCTTAAGATATTAGAAAAATGGAGCCTGCCTTGCCACCTGAACAATGTCAGTTCGGCCCATTTGACCGCCAAATTCGATTTCGATTTGATGGGCGGTTTAGTTGTGGACCCATTTTCACCATTGGCCCTATTATTTATTGTGTTGAAAGTATATAACTGAAAAAGAGCATTGATAACATCTAAGACTGGTTTTTTGATGAAGGTACCACTTCCACACGGTGACGAACGATGGACTGGCGTACATGTGCGCTGCTGACATGGACATGGGAAGGCGGATTCCCTACTTGTACCTTGAGGAGGTTGGTTTTGTACATTCGAAGAGTTGTTTAAGAGTCGAGCTGTGTTTTTGAAAGCTAGGGTGAATTTGCCTCATTTGTTTTTATCATCATACTACATTACCAAGCAATTTTCTCAAACTTATGTGTTTTGAGCGACTGCAATTTCAGGGTGGTTGACTGACATTAAGGCGGGAATATTGGTCACTTCGCAGTCTCCCGTCGAGATTGCTGTAGACCTAGTTGGTTTTCAGATAGCTTGTTGTTTTTTTAAAATCACTTGGAGGTATATTTGTTTTTCTGCGACTTAACGCGTAAATAAATTCTGTCTGTCTTGACCCGCACCGGTTGGGCACGGATACAAATTAGATCTTGAAATGTGTCGTTTTACTCGAAGACTTCACGGATATCTTTCAATGCTATCCATGAAATCATTTGCTTTATACCGTGTCTTTCGCCTAAATTTGAAGTTGAACTATCGTAGATTCTGTTTCACCTTTCGCGGGATCGTAAGGTTTTTATCTATGCTGTGCTTGATATATGAACCTGCTTTAACTACAACTGTCGTTGAGCTCTTCTCAAGTAGTAGTGAGAGCACGATGCCGTTTGAAGAATTAAACAGTAGCTACTGCGCTACTTGTGATTACTCGTTTATGATTTTATTGATAAAGGATTGCTGCTAGAAATCTGGCGCTGAGGTGGTAGAATTTTTTTATTATATACTCCTTTCGTCACACTTGTACTTCTTTTGTTTGTTGAGGTCATGTTTGTTTCGCCCAGATGACCATTTTCGAAATGTTTTCAGATCCAAAAGAAATTTTCCGACACAGAAGCTCTAAAGCAGCGTGCAAACGTTGCAGGCGAACTGGAGCTAAACCGAGATTTTCGCAACATCCTCTCCGTTACAATGGTACGTGAGTAGTTTTCTGATACTAGCTAGGCCATGTTCTTTCTAGAGATTGCACGGAAGAGTTTCTAGTGTAATTCGATTTTCCTAAACTGATTTTATTGAATTTTTTTATGGCAATCCAGTGGCGGCCGTGCAAAGAAGCTGCAGCTTCATGGATGAGACTGACCGGTGTCCAATGTCCATGGTTTGTCCCGAACTGTATAGACGACGTACAAACGTTTTAGGATGTTACCGCGCCTGCTGCAAACCTTTCCACATCATTTATATAAATCGCAACAAATGGCCTGTCTCATTCACATAGTTACAGCTTCTTTTGCACGGTTGCTTGTTTGGTGCTGGCTAAGCAGCACTGCCTTTTCGAGTTTCATTTAATTCCAAAGCTGACCAATGACCAGCAGGCCTGGAAATACTGGTGACATGACATCATCAAAACTTGCCGGTTTCCTGTCACTTTGGCTTGATGCGGTGCAGAATTTGATTTTAAGTTTATGCTTTCAGCTTGAGCTTTTACTTGCACGGCTACGCAAGAGAAGCATCGGTACTGCCTCAAGATAAAAATGAAAGCGGAGTTATAAAAACAAAGTTCGAAATCTATTGTTCCACACTTCATAAGCCTCTGAAATTGTTTTTGGCCGAACGCGCGCTTTTGAAACAGAACTCTTGGGCCGCCATGGACCCCACTTATAATCGAAAATCATGAAGTAAATTGTATGACGCCGCAAGGAAGGATTTAACCAAACTGGTAGGCATCGAGTCATTATGCTGTATTACAGTGCCTCTTCAGGTCCAGCGTTAAGGTGGACAACATCACAGCGAGGCCTCCTGGGCTTTGCAAGTGATGAGCTCTGAGTATTTACCACTTGTTTACTGCATATTTATAATTTAGTATTTACCACCGTACTTCATTATCGTTGCTGTCAAGGGTAACTACGCTTTACGTGTGTAATAGAAAATATAAGCCTACCGGTAATTCTATTAACAAAGCTCCGAGGGGAATCAAAACGGTACACAGTTCGGATCGACTACTTTCACCAATTTTATTGCAATCGAACTTTCATCGTTATGTAATTTTTGATAGCGTACATAGTGTAGTGGCTAAGCAAACAGACTGTCATTATGAGTCGCTGAAAATATGCAACGCTGGCAAACAATTTGCATGTAGCAAGCGTGTCTTCAACAATTGGTGCAGTTGGCTGGTTGCTCGTGTTTGCACCTGTGACATTCGATGTCATGTTGCAGCTTGGAAATTAAATGGAAACGAAAAAGTGATAGAAATGTAGCTCCACAATTTTATTCAAGAAATATTCACGACAATTTTAGTTCAACCAGAACTGCCTTGAACTCTAGTCTCATTTAATTCTGAGGTGACCAGCAGGGCTGGCGAAACCGAAGTACTGATGGCATGGTATTTAAATTAGTCGCATGACGCTTAATCATTGGTGCTGGTAGTGGTACAATATTATTAGTGTTACATTTTACTTGCGATGTTACCTTGGCCAGGAGGCAGCGAAGGAACCTTACGGTCTTCCGAGTCCTGCAGCCACCTGTCTACGACTCACGGTGGAGGCTTCACGCTGTCTCTAAATGCTGAAGGTCAAGCAGGATAGCTGCGATTACCAGTTTTTCTGGTCTTTGGTTTGAACCGACCGGCAATCGAAGCCGTGTCCAACTTTCGGTAGCGGACATTCTATCCATTCTGCCAGTGATTTAGCTTGAGTGGTTGTAGCAGCCTCTTTGAAACTTTTCTCTTCCAGGAGGATTTCAACAGCGGTCGAGGCGATCAGTTGTCTGTGATGCAGAAGCAGGTGGGTGCCTAGTTGCGATGTTTCAATATTAATCGCCACTGCTGGCATAGACGATTGTTTAGACAAGTAGTCGCCAAACTGTATCCATTAGTAATTTTGAAGTCGTGCAAAAGTTTTATAATTTCTCAAGATTGACGGGCCCTTCAACCCAGCCATTTCGTAAGGGAAAAAGTTCGTAAAAAGAAGTAAAAAAAATAAATGAAGCGCCCGATGAGTTACACCGCATGTCTGTCATAATAGCCTACTCACATAATGTAGCAATCTAGTACAGCTGCTGTTTCAAGAAATATCGCGTCTCGTCTGCTTGGTAGGCTTAGCAGCGCTTAAATGACCGATGTGCTACATGGAGCAGCTTGCAGCTATCATTGGAGTCACGGCAACCTACTTAACCGAAACAGAAAAGGTAACGCTTATGAGGGATACTCTGGAGATAATGTAACTCGTAGGCAAAAAAATTGTTCTTACTGTTTACGTATGTCTTCAATTTTGGGCGGTAAGTAGTTGCTTTTTGGATACTATAAATCATAAGTGGGCATAAGTCCGTTAATCGTTAATAACGAAGCTAACTTTTTCATTAACTCGTTAATCCGTTAAAAAGTTTTTTCATGTTAACGGACTAAAGTAACTTCCGTTAAGGTTTTTATCGTTAATATCTTGCACCATTCATTCATCGGACTGGTACAGACCAGTTTGCACTGGTAACGCTTGTTGGGTATTTGCACAAGTTTTATAGAAAAAAGCGAAGAAAGGAGTTTTTTTTGAGGCAAATAATAACCTGCAGCCTCATAGGTTTATTAATTATCGCTGATCACAATTTCCAAAGATTTTCCGATTGCAGCTTCGTAGTGCATTTGAACTTATTTTTGTCTTGAAATTAGATTAGACTGTAAAATATAACTTCCAAAACACAAAATGACCACCTTAGCAATAAATATTTCTTTACAATTAGCTCAACAGCGTCAATACGTGTTGTAGAAGCGAGTGAATAAAACGAAATGTAAAATACACGCAAAATTTTAACGAATTAACGGACTTCATTAACTTCCGTTAATTATAGCTGAAAATAACGGATTAACGTTAACGGAGGTGTGAAGTTTGTTAACGGACTAGCGGTTAACGAAGCTAACGTTTTGCATTAACTTGCCCACCTATGATATAAATTCGTTACTTTTTCAAGACTTAACAAATTGTAAATATTTAACAGTTGCATGCTTAAGAAAGAAAAGTATAGGATAGTATTCGAGATCATAAGGGTGTCTGCAATCATTTCATGCCGTTTGAAATTCGGATTGATAATTCCGACGGAGTGTCGCGGATTCTGTGGTGTTGTTGGGCGCTAGCAGCTTATCTGTGCGCTTGCAGGTCGGCGAAGTGACGGGGATTATGCGGCAGAATGTGGAGAAGGTCTTGGACCGCGGAGACAAGCTGGACGACCTCGTCGACAAGACTGAAGATCTTCAGGCTAGCGTGAGTCCGCACAGTTCTGAGCTCTCCAAACTGGGTGGATGAAATGGGCACATCTCGAAGTTGGGTTGCCACTTAAGATGAAAAACCTTTTCGGTTTGTCATGGTCGGTGTCCTCAGTTGGTATCGAACCATGGTCATCGTGGTTCTGACTGGCAGTTCAAATTCTTTGGTGCGCGCTCTGGCTCAGGTTTCTTTAAAAACCGCGTGCTGTGTTTGGTGAAACCTTTGTCGATGCAAAGGGCAGCTGCTAGTAACTCTTTCCTTACGGCGTGTCACTATGTTGCCATTTTAGCAAAGTGGCTTCCAGCCTGCGCGGCAAAACATTGCCACGAAAATCTGAATTTTTAGCAAAGCTTTTGCAATTTTTGGCCTTATTAAGCATTTTGCTCTCAGTTTGGCATCATTTTTGGTTGAAATTTTGTAGATTTGTATCACAAAAATATTAATCTTGGTTTTTAATTATAAATATACGTTTAATTTCCCAGTTGGGTGCGGTGAAAAAACAAACTTTTTGAAGTTTAAAAAGAGGTGTTCATATATTTCCCCAAATGTTGGGTGAAAGCCATTGGAACCAATTTTGGGATGGTGCACTCTCTAGTGGCTATGCAGTGAGCACATCTGCCGAACACGAGAAAAATAGCTATTTTATCCATATCTCAAGAATTGGTTAAGCTAGAAACCTGGTTTTAGGCTTAAAAGATGAAACAACCACTTCCATATCCACTGTAACAGAACTTTTTTAACCTGCTTCAAAAAAAATTATACGCAAAGAAACATCTTTTTTTGATGAAAAACATACATTTTCGCATATGGATCACCAAAAAGATTTGTCCAAAGAAGATGATAAAAAAAAAGGCTAAAAGATTGACTGCTGAAAGTCAAGATTTAATTTCTGCACTATCTGAAGGTTTGTTACGTAAATTTTGAAGTAATTAGGAGCTAAATTTAAAGGTACGTAAATTCATTTGTCAGGTGAAAGTATTAGAGTAGGCTTAGTTGATTTATGTAACATTAGATTATACAATTGAGGCTGAAAAGCACTATGTTAACGAGCCCATTCTGGTGCCACCATTAAAAAATGCACGGTGGAGAAGTTGCTACGTCACTTTCACCAGAGGAATTGCCAATAACAAGACAAGTAATTACGTGAATGCTGAATTTTCCTAATTATCGAACTCTTGGTGCAATAGGAAATGGTGCCCAATAAGTGCAGGAAAGATGGGTAATATCTACCAACGATGTGGGTGTAGTGTAATGTCTACCGATGCTGTGGGTAGACAACTAAACATTACATGATAGTAACCATACCCATCTTTCATGCTCTTCTTGGGCACCATTCCCTGCTGTACCAAGTGTTCGATAATTAGGAAAATCCAGCATTCCCGTAATTACTTGCCTTGTTGGCAATTCCTCTGGTGAAAGTGACGTAGCAACTTCAAAACTTCACCGTGCATTTTTTAATGGTAGCACCAGAATGGGCTCGTTAACATAGTTCTTTTCAGCCTCAATTGTATAGTCTAATGTTACATAAATCAACTAAGCCTACTCTAATACTTTCACCTGACAAATGAATTTACGTAACTTTAAATTTAGCTCCTAATTACTTAACAAATTTTGAGTTTATTCAGAAATTAAATCTTGACTTTCAACAATCAATCTTTTTGCCTTTTTTTTACAATCGCCGCCACTATTTAGATTGAAATTTTCTCTAGTACAATTCTAAAAAATACAAGCAGAAAATTTACCTTAGTCTTTGAATCATTTTCTTTGGACAAATCTTTTTGGTGATCCATATGAGAAATTTGTATGTTTTTCATCAAAAAAAAGACGTTTTAATCAGAAAAGTTCTATTACAGTGGATATAAACGTGATTGTTTCTGCATCTTTTAAGCCTAAAACCAGGTTTTTGTCTTAAACCGGTTCTTGAGATATGGCCAAAATAGCTATTTTTCTCGTGTTCGGCAGATGTGCACACAGCACAGCCACTGGAGGATGCACCATCCCAAAATTGGTTCTAATTGCTTTTACCGCACATTTTATGAACACCTCTTTTTTAAATTCAAAAAGTTTGTTGTTTCACCGTACCCATTTCCCAGTTTTATAGAGTTAAGTATCAATTTTTACTAAAAACCTCCTAGAATCACCAATTTTTACAAGTTTGTCGGCTAGCATATACTAAATCGTCCAACCAACGGCCGTCACGCTTCGTTTGCCACATTGCCATAACGCTTAGAAAAGAGAAAAAAATTCAAAACATCGCGAGGATTTCATTGCTTTTTGAAGCCATTTTATGCCAGCGAAACTTTTTGTTAAACTGAAAAATGAAATTCTACACTAAAGCTTCGACTTTGGTCATCATTTTGCTGAAAAATTTGGTTGAAAAGCAGTTGTAGAACTCTATTCAGAACTGATAATATTTAGGCACTTTGCAGAGTTTTTTCAGAAAAAGTGTCCCTTACATTTGGTATCGTAAAATTCGGTATAATTGACCAAATTTCAAGCTTCAAATCGTTTTTTCTTTTCTCTTGAAATTTCTTTTCAGTGATATAACATTGAAGGTGGTTGCAGCATTACGGTAAACATTTCCTTGGTGATGACCGTAGCTGCACGCTATTGCCCATCTAAATACATGGTAGCAATTTTTACGCGATAAAGTTGTGCAAACCGCCGTGTGGAACAGTTAATCGCCATAGAGGACTACGGTTAGTGCAACTACATGAGCTTTAAATAATAGGAGGCGTTTACTCCATGCGTCTTCACCCAACTGCTCTGGAGTTATTCTACCTCCCACTAATCGTTCTGTTCACGCCACGTACTGACGGGCGGTAGCGGCTGGACTTCCGAGAAATTTTGATTAGTTTTAGTCCAAAAGCAATGCGTATGCTCACCAGAACTGGCGTCTGCAGCAACGCTTCAAGTCTACATCTTTAACTCAGCCCTTGTTACTTGACCACAAAATGCTGCACAGTATTACGTTCCTGGCTTCCTGCTCATGCGCGGGTTTAACCAGTCGACCATTGCAGGCGAACACATTTAAAGTGAACGCGGTGCGGATCCAGCGCAAGATGTTCTGGCAGAACCGGAAGATGATGATCATCATCGCCGTCGTGGTCCTCGTTCTCATTCTCGTCATTGTTTTGGTCGTGCTCCACACTCAAGGGGTCATCTAGCCCTTACTGAGGCGCGCGATAATTTTGTACGGGCTCGGAGGTCTTGCAAAGAAATCTTAAGACATCAATTCTTTTTCTATTCTTGCGGCCTGCCCCGCATTCGCGCCTCCTCGCCCGCTATTTGTTTCTGCAGTATTTCAGTGTGCAATGCTTTTTCTGATACATTGTGAATCCTGCCTGCTATTTAATTTTCTCATTGTGTCGATTTCATATTTTTATTGATTAAAATTATTATCGATGGTGCTATCGCCGTTTTCCCGCCATTATTTTATACAACTTTTTCTTTGATTGTTTTTGCTTCGCGAGCTCCTTCAGCTCCAGCTTCTTCATCGTTTCTTTGTGCGCCTCGATCTTCTTCCGGCGCTCTTCAGCGGATTTCGCTCGCTTCTCATCGCGCATCGAATGCAAAGCGCTCATCAGTTCGCCCAGCTAAAACAACGATAACAATTGATGGGAGGTCATACGGAAGAGGTCGGTGGATCCAACACGAACTGAGCAGCAGCAGACGTTCCGTCCACTCGACCGATCAGTGGTAAAGTGGATCAAAGTCTGCAACTAACACAGCAAAACCTTCAACCTAAGACTAGAAAAATTGGTATTCACAGTTTCCCTGCTCGGCGTTCAGCAATTACTTGGAACAGTGTGAAGCCTCCACCGAGTGTGGGAACTCAAAAGACGAGCCGTCTCCTGAACAAAAATATAAACGATGCAGCTGGGATCGAATTTCAACGCTGCTTAAGAATAAAAACAACTTGTCCTAGAAGTGCTGCCAACCTGTTTGTCTCTCTTCTCTTTCACCACTGCTTTTGCCATCAACCGTTGGTGCTTCGAGTCTTTTCCTCGCGGTTTTTTCCGCTCCCACTTTTGTCTGCTGGCGAATGGCAGCTCCTTTACCAACGAAAGGGGGATTTTTAGCTCGCTCTCTTGCGCCTCTTTTCGAACGATGGGCTGAAAAGGAAACGCATTGATTTAACCTTACAAGGTAGTCAGTAACGTGAGACAGAAGTCGCGTATGCAGCAGGTCGTAAAAGGCGACTACTCCTGTGACTTTGAAGCGTCAGTGGAAACAAATCAAAACAGAAAATAAATCCGGGTTCGAACAGCCAGAGATTTCATTGCTCAGGTTGTTGAACCGAGCCAGTCACGCGCATTAGAACGCCTCCTGTTGACCATGGATGCCATGGTAAAGATGTTGATTATGAGACTCCACGTTTTTTTGTGCTTTGTAACGAATGACTCGTTTCTTTTGTTTGTTTCACGGATTTTACAGCACGTGTATTAGGTCTAAAAAGCTATGAGGTGAAACTGACTTTAGTTGACTTTTGTACAAATTATTGGCAAAAGTTAACACCATCCTAGTAAAATTCGAGATTTCTACCTCCTATAATTTTTGATAGGTAGGGGAGGTGGTAATAATATGGTAATATAGTTTTTTATAATTTTTTCGAGATAATTGCATGAAAATTGGCAAGTAGGAAGTAATTCGTTTAACATTACAATTTAAATTGATAATTCAAAAATTGCACTTTTAGCTTTTACATTCTGAGTATTTCACTGAACACTTTAAAAATTGAAGTTAAAAAATTGGTGTTATAATATGAAACCAGAGGAAGAGTCCGGGACACAACCTTCAAGACGAAGGACTTGAAAAAAATCCGAGGCAAAGGACCGACTTTTTCTAAATTATGGTCAGCAAATTTTCTATTATTTCTAAGCGCGAAAGTCTTTGAGATATTGCATTTCGTTAAGTTTTTCATGATAATTTGAATATAGTAGATTCAAAAAATAATGAATGACATTTTGAAGTTATACAATATACATATTAGCAGGAATGGTGATTACGTTCCGTAACGGTATCGTGGTAATAAAACAATAAGGCCGAAACTCGTGAATTGGAAATGGGAATAACTAAAAACTATAAATTCTTAACGTGGAATGGTCAATCTTAAGGTCTTAATTTCATCAGTTAGGGCCCAAGTGCAAACTTCCACTGATTATTGATCTTTACTTTTTTAGTAGTTTCTCAAACACAAACCTTATTGTTTGGTTAAACGTTTTCTTTTCAGAGAAATTTTAAATATTATCATAGCTTTTAAATATTGCATAGCGACTGTAATATCATTATCTAAAAGTATTGCTTTTGAAATTTATGTTTTTGAAAAGAAATGAGGCACCGTATTTGCACGTTCAAGTCCTTGGAAAAATCAGAGTTCTGGAGGAGACGGCGAAGTCCGCATGCCTCCGTTGAACAATTTTAGTAATTTTTTTTGTTTTATTAAAACAACAATTTTTGTGACTTTCTTAGATTAACAGTTCGATTTTCAAAGCAATTTTGAAGAAAAGAAATACTGTGAAAGTGAGAAAAACCAGTTTCCCACGTTTTCCCAATCCCAATCTTAAGCCAATCTTTTCTTTACATTTCAGTGAATGTGATGTTTTTCCTTAGTCTTGCATCTAATGCCTATCAATGAATGAGCACAATCAGCGTATACATTTCGGCCGCCGAAAGACACTTTAACTGCACAAAGTAACCCGAGAATTCCAGCAGGTCCGTATTAAACAGGAAAGCATTGGAGGCATTTGTCCCGGGGCCCTCCTTCAAAAAACCCACGAATTGTCAAAACGTACAAATTAGAGTTGTTCTTTTGTATCTTAAAACAAATTCCTCACAATATTCGCTCGCGTACTTTCAGAATAGCTGTTGTTCTCAAGTAGCAGGGCTATACTACCAGACGTGGAGTCGAGGACACGAGGCTCGAGGCCAAGGACACAAAAAAAATCCGAGGCCAAGGCCAAGGACACAAATGCAAGTGTTTTCCTAAGAAAACATGTCTTTAAAAAATTTTTTTCCGTCGATCTCCAAAAAAAAAAACGGTCTAGAAAAACATTTTTCAGCCGATCTACAAAATTTTAACCATTCAAAACATAGTGCTGTCCTCGAGCCGAGGACAGGGTAATTTTCGAGGACTTGAGGCTTTGAGGCCAAGGACTTGAAAATGTGTCCTCGAGGCCAAGGACGTCCTCGAGGACTCCACCTCTGTATAATACATGTTACATATTTGGCATATCATATCATAAGCCATCCCTGATAAGCGTATTGCTATTGCATTTCATTATCAGGCACATACTTTCTTCTGATTCCACATTCACGTAGGCACGGTCATGTTGTAGTATTAGCAACTCGAAAATGTTTGCGTCAGAACCCTTGCTATGGCCCTGAATGGTTCTAGTGTTTTGCTGTTTGTACCACCCGCACCGCAAGTATTAGCAGAAATAAAAAGATATATCTACAGCCTACACTGCGTTTTGCCCCCTCATTCTCCAATTACAGCTTTCACACAATGCCATTAAAAATAAGATTTACAACGACTAGGCTACCACATAATATTATTTTTCAAATTAGAAAGAAAACGAACTGACAGGGCAGAAGTCATAGGCGTAGCTAAGGAGGGGGGCAGCCCCCCCCCCAATTGAAATGCCACCAATGATAAAAAAAAAATGACAGCTAAGCTTATTGGTTATTCAGCTTCAGTTTCTTTTAGCATTTTCGTGTACAACATTAACTGACAATAATATTAATGTTGAAAACCAGGGGGCCCAGACCCCGTCAACTCAAATCTTTGTCAATCAATTAAAATGTGTAACTAGGAAAAAAGTTAAGATTTTTGTCCTATAAGTTGCAACCTATGGCCTTTATCTAACCTTTTTATAAACTTAATGCAATAACCTATGGCCTTTATCTAACCTTTTTATAAACTTAATGCAATAACATGATTACAGTAGTTAGACTAGTTACCATTTATTATACCAACTTTAAACAACAATCCACGTCACCAGTTTTTACGAGACAAAATATTCAAAACAATAAAGCTAGGGAAAAAATTTATTGAACAAATTATTGAATTTGAATTAAGGGGCCCCCAGACCGTATATGTAATCCTGAAACTGGTTATTTTCATGATAAAACAAAGATCTCCACAAAGAAAATAAATCTTGGAGTGAATTAATACTTACTGCTAAATATATTGCAGTAGGCAATGTACCTTGCTTTCCTTCACCAGGACCAAATCAATTACAAAATTTATTCAAAAAATGTTAGGCTTTAAACGTGAAGTGTAAGCAAAAGAAGTACTGAACAATTTAATTTTTTCAAATCATAATAATTTAGTTCTATCAAATGGCTCTAAAAGCGTGCAAAATGTGATCCAGATGGCAATAGCTATTTTTTCCAAAAATTAAAAAAAGTCGCCCAAAGCTTCCGGCAGCTGGGGACCCCGCCACCAGACCCCCGTCAGTGATACGTTTGAGTTCCAATAGTTTTTTCACCGCGCCATCGCAATAAAATTTAACTCATATTTGGAACATACAATTAACTTTTGGTTCTATTCCTCCCTTCTAGCAACATCCTGTTTACGCACCAACCCAGGCTTCTGATTTTCCATTCTAAGATAATTTTGTCCCATTAAAACTATCTCCTTTTGAAAATTTCTGATGACGTCATATAGCATGTGAGTTGCAGATTACCCCCTCCCCCAATCAAAAATCCTAGCTACGCCTATGCCAGAATTTAAGACATTTTTGTTTTGTTATTTCTCTTTCAATCGATCAAAAAACAATGCTGTCCTCGAGCCGAGGACAGGATATTTTCGAGGACTTGTAGGGTTTGAGGCCCAGGCCTAGGACTTCAAAATGCGTCCTCGAGGACTCCACCTCTGTATGAGACACCCAATTGTTTCTGCTTTTTAAATGTGTTAGCGTTGCTTTTTCATTTCCCGAAAGCAAGTTTGCAGTTGATAAAGAAGATCTGACTAAAAATTAACATTTTGTTTATGAGATTTTGTCAGATCACAAAAAATTTCACTCAAATCTTACACTCCCTATATTACGTTTGAATTTATTTTTAGAGTCTCCACGATTACAAAATCATAATCTAACTTTCGCTTTCTGGCATGCGCAGCTATTGAAATTTTATCTTTATTTTTGATTCTCAAGTTCTTTTCAAAACCTTAACTCAGCATTTGCATAAAATGGAATCCTGATAATATGGGTCAGACGGTTTCATATTACCACGAGAACGCCAGTGTAAACAATTTTATTTTTTGGCTAATCCTGGAAAGTAAACCGATATGGCGTGATCGATTTCAGTAAAAACTAAAATTTTGCTGCGTCAGTTTCAATTATTGCATGTTCAAAAAAATATTTAACGGCAATATTACGACCCGGTCCCGTATTTCCACCTTCTCCCCAACCATATTAAAATTTAACATTACGGAACGGCGAGATGCTTGAAGTTCAAATTGTACTAGTTTTTGGGTAGAATGCGCCAACCCGCCAACGAATGTTATAACCCACGGATTGTTAGTCCGCTATTCTGCAGCACTAACTAATACATTCTCCGGAATTCAGAGAGTAACCAGAGAATCGGTCATTTGAGCATCTCGGCAAATGTCCGATTGCATGGGCAGTTGCAGCCAATTGGCCGCATCCTCATTCGGTCAGATGTAGCTGAGAATTACTTTGTATTTACGGCATCTGCCGGCCAATCCGCTCAATATTTCCTATTCAAGTTTAACCAATCGACGTTGGCGCATTCGACCTACAGACTTGTCATCAGTCGAAAACGTAAAATTAGGCAACAACGGCAAGCGTAAACGAACCCATCGGTTCGGTACCTCGTAGAGGGAGTCTGGCTTTACGAGTGGTTTCAGCTTCTTGTCGTGGCGCAGCTTCCCCACCGTGCGGATACCGCACCACTTCTGCTTGTCCGCTTGGAGAAGGTTGCTGACCGGGATGTAAAGCTTCGGAACCTGAAAATCGGAATTGTTACGTCACAAAAAAGATGTTACTAATAAAGTTCTTCTCTAATTCCCGTAGATGAGTTTTTCCCACAACCAATAATATTATTATATAATTTTGTATTTTCAAAACGGGAAAGAAATTTATCGCGATGTCCTTGAAAGGTGCTGACGCACACAGGTGTTTGAGGTCATAAGGAAGAAGAAACATTGCGAAAAAAATGTACTGAAATCAATGAAGAATGGAAAATCAAAAATTACAGATCCAACGCGAAACTGATTTGAAGGTTTTTGTTCACAAAATTAAAAGGTGGAAAATCAACTCTAAAATCCAGCGAAGGCGTGCCGACTCACCGCCACTGGGTACCAGGTCTTGCAGAACACGATGTCGCTCATCACCACCTGGTCCTCGAACAGGGCGCGGAAGGAACCCGCAGGGAAACCCCCTTCTTTACCCGATGTCAATGCCTTTTTGACCCGCCCCCGAATGCCGCTCACGGTCTGGATTGAAGCTCCTTCGAACTTGGCCACCTCGAGCGCACTGTTGAACATTCCCTGGAAAAGATCGCGCGGAATGATGCGGACTCGCGCGGAATGATGCTGACTCATGCACAAGTCGTGTTAGATTTGTTTTTGACAAGATGGATGTTTGCGTTCGAAGTAGAATATTAAGTGCTAGCAGTGGTCAGATAATTGAATAACTAAACATCTTCTGCCGTGGTTTGATAAAACACAGGAAGTCATCCATTCGATCACTGGTCGCATGGATAGAGCGTCTTCTGCTAAAACAGTCGACTCAAGTTCGATTCCGGGTCGGATCAAAACAAAGACGATAAAAAATTAGTATTCGCAGCTTGCTTGACGTTTACAATAAAACAGACAGTGTAAAGCCCTCATCACGTGATACCGACCTTGACGAAGCAGGTGTTTTTGAAGATTTTGTGCGGGTACCCGACCAGCTTCAGCTTCTTCACCACTTGGTGGCTGCAGTCAGACTCCAGGATTGTGCCAGTCGCAGCCACACGAAAGTCGGGACTCGAACCCGCCACCTCCTGCATGCAGAGAAATCCCAAGCCCTGAAAAAATTGCAGATCAATGAAAAGCCGCCACGAAATGACCGGTGGTGGTGGCTTACCTGCGGCATGGTGGGGCCGTAGAAGACCGCCCAGCAGTGCAGGTGCTCCGGCGTGTACTTGAGCATGCGCTGGCGCAGGTTGTGGTCCTCCATGTAGTACACGGGTAGGGTCTGGTAGCGCCTCCATCCCGCCGATACAATCAGAGGGTCGCGACTCTGCAACAACAAACGACGTTGAAGCTGCCAGTCAACAAAACGGTCGTGCAGCCGAGGCCGGGCCAAACTGGATTTCGGTCGGTAGTGAAAAGCAGCACGCCAACATCCAAAGCACATACGTCACACTTGGGAGCCAATAAACTGCTGAAAAAAATTTGCTCCCTAAGCAATTTTTCTAGTTGCGGCACTGAATTCGATTTCTACCTCCCTGCGCAAAGTGCGCATATTTCGTGACGTTTGGAGAAAAACTTGAATTGAATTCTCTATTGCAATGTTTGCTTTCGAAATAATGATTAGGCCTAAAGCAATTACCTGCCATCATCGCCGCGGCCTTGCGATACCAGAAAATAGGAATTTACTACGGTGTGCCATCTCCGGGACGTTGCGGGAAACATGAAACAATTTGAGAATAATATTCACAAGTCGCCAGTTTTGTTACCAACAACTCCTTCTGGCAGGCTTCGAAATGAGGGGAGAGGCTGCGCACTCGACAACAGCGTCAGATCTCGGGCATCTGAACCTCGCAGCCTTTCGTCGACAATTTGATATTGTTTTCTTTGATTGATCCATATTTATCCTCCACTCACGAGAAAGCGACGATGGCGCTTTTAGTTTGGACAAATCGTCCTCACCCGCTTAGGAGTTGATCGTTTCCAGGCTTTCCGATTGCGCATGTCTTCTTCACACGTAAATTTGCTGCTTGTTCGGAGCCACCAAGCAGAGACAATCATCGTAAAGCGCCTTATCCCAGGAAGCAACAACCTGACCAGAGTGGGGGTTGAACCTAGATCATGCGATCAGGGTCGTCGTAAAAACGACGCCTTTACCCTCTCGGCCACGCTGCCCAATTTCTTAACTGGCATATTTGTGGCTCGTCCATGAAACGAAAACCAAGTTTTTGAAGAACGGAAATTCTTTGGCGTCTTGTTTGTCTGCGCCGCCACCACCAATAGCCTACCTTAAGAATCCGCTTGTACCAGCGGTGCCGCTTGACCCGGGCTCGGAGGTAGCTCTGGCTGCGCTCGATGGCCAGCAACCCCCCCACAACCAGCGGGTAGTGCGGGTCGAAGTTGGTGACGAACTCGCACGGGACGCCGCGCAGCTCCAGCCTCACGTAAAGACCAGGTCTGAAGAAGAACGTTTGTTGTTTTAAATGCTCAACATAATCGAAAGCCACATTCCACTCTTGTTTTGTCATAATACTATGCTCTGCACAAGTGAACACTTCTTTTTAAGATAAATGAAGTCGCAAAAGCCGGACGGGATCGACCGAACACTAGCACTTCAAATCATTTCGCTAAAAATTACAATGTCAAATCAAGTAACTGCGGTCGAAATTATTACAGCCTTAGAACCTTTATGCAATGAAAGTCACCAAGAGAGCGAAATGATGAGCTATTACAAACCCTGATGTCACCAAGATTAAGCGGCTCTTTTCTACTGACAATATCAGGAAATAAACAGACTCGTGAACCTTAGTTTCAGGTTGCTCGTCAGAATTGCTGCATAACTTTAAGGTTGTGACGCCAACAATCGCACTAAACACTTAAGTCGCTTTGCAAACGGCAGCGCCCTAACATAGCGCCCCAAAATTCCTTAAACCCTAATACAATTTGCTTCAACTCAGCCCCACACTAATCAGCTATATCCCAATAACTATTGAACTGACCTGAAGCCTTCGTACTGAGCGCGCTGAGCTTCGTCCATCGTCTCAAACTCGGCGCGGTTCAGTTGGGCCTGCTCCTCCATCTGCCGCTTGACGTTGTCGAACAGCTCCTCCTACAACAGTAATCAGCAAAACGAAGATTGAAGCCACCATAAACTTCCCAACAAGCAGGGTGGCCACCCACTAAGCAAGGAGGCCACCACCATCCTCCCCACCAAGCAAGGCTACCACCAGCAACTCGCCATGCTGGTTGCTACCATCGGCCTCTACGCCAGACCGGCAGCCATATCCTGCAAGAACGCCGTGTGCGGGAACCACCATGATCCCCCCTGAAGTAGACAATTCCTACTGTAGAGCCGTTCCTTCGAAACAGCAGTTTTTGAGCTGTAAGTTAAATCTGTTTATACGAATTGATACCTCTCGACCACTGGAGCCCAGGTCGTAGTCGCGGTTGAAGGCCTCCTTCAATTTTTGCTTCTTCGCTTTGCGGGTTTCGGCGCCGGGATCCTAAAATCAAATTTGAAAATCGCATTGAAAGACATCTCTGATCATCATATATTGAAATCTTTCGAACTTCGATTGCTTTACCTGGCAAGTCGCCTTGAGCAAAAGACAATGAAGAGACCTCTCGGTCTGATGCCGTACAACAACTGTCGCCTACACATCGGAGACATCACATTCCACACTTTCCCATTTCATGTTAAAGCCAAAACAACTAACTAGAAAGTTATTGGTTTGATAAGAATGGTAATCACTCTAAACTACTTCAAAGCCTATCGTTTCAAAAGTAGCGCTCTACCCGCTACTATGCAGGAATCAAAAGCAGAGGCGGCAGTGTAAGCTCGGCAAACAGACGGAATGATGCGCACAAGAGAACTGGAAAAAGTGAACCAGCCGAAAGAAATCACCAAACCACCATACTTGAGCTTCCTCATCAGCAGGTTGGCCGTCTCCTTCCAAATCCTCAAACTCCCCGTACAATTCGTCATCCTGGAAAAACACTCAATCTTGACCTCCACTATAGTAACTAGAACAGGCAGAAAACATGCAAAGCCAGAAAAGAAGCGGGCACAAGGTGAGACGTTAAATCATGTAGAACAGAGGCTTCTAACCAGGGGCACAACATTTAATACCAAGGGGTACGAATAGTGGCGGCCCAAGCGGCAGGGATGCGCAACTGCAACAATCCCCAAATCACAAAAACTGTTTCATACAAAAAAGCAACGAAGAATATGAATTCGAATTATTATTTTGATCATTACAAATTCATTTTTGCCTACGTGGTTAGCTTTATTGCAAAGTATGTGACAGTGTGGCTTTGTGACGTTAACATGTCGTTATTGTCATCCATTGCTAAATTATCTTTAATACGATATGTCAAAGGAGCATCTAGTACAGCCAAGTAAAAAAATAAGCGGTGGCAAAAATTAAGAGAACAAAAGTGCGGGACTTTTTACTTTTCAAATATGAAATTATCAAGCCCTCGGAAAATTTTGTGCAGCGCCCTAGACGGGGTAGCACTGCGTCAGTAAGGTTGAGTTATGGGGCAATTCTTCGAGATTGTCAATAAATTATTCTTCAGGCGTATACGTCATCAAGCCCGACCTGTCGGAGCAAATCGGCGGCGTCATCTTTCCAGCTCCCTGTAACGAAACAATCGGCAATATGTTCAAACGCTTGTTGGTCGCTCAACCAGTCGCGAATTTGCGTCCTCGCCGCTCGAGTGTTGTCGCGGGCATCGCGGTCGGTTCTGCACAAGTAGAAATGTTAGATGTCCTCCCATTCATGATGCTGGAGCCACCCGGCTCTTTCCTGTGGATGATGCGGCAGGGTCGGCGCGCCACAGAAGCTCACCTGGACTAGAGAACCCCGGACAGAAAAGTGAGCGTTTCAATACCACGTAAGAGTGGGCGCCCCATTGCCACGCAGGCGGCCAACGCTTACGGCCACATATTAGTCGCCTTTTGTGACCCACTGAGTGGGCGATAGAGTGTGACATTTTTGCGCAGCTTTCAAGCTCCTACTTACCTGGGTGATTTTTAGGGAGGAAATCCACCAACTTTTGACTCCTTGAAATATTTTTTCGATGTTTTGATGTGTTACTCTCGATCGAAGTTTCAGGGGGCCTAGCGTGCCCCAAAAACTCATAAAATTGTCAATCTCCCGAACCGCACATGCTACCGAAGTATTGCACCAAAAGTTGCAAAATCCCTATATTCCTATCCTATATATTTGCTTAAAAATCACTTTTTTTTAATTTTCTGCCAGTTTGCATTGCATATTTAGCCTCGAAATAGATTTTATTTGACAAAAACAGGCGCAAACGATTTATGTATAAATGTTTCAGCGAGTGATATCTACTAGAATACTTGTCATAACGTACCAGCAAAAAGCGCTATCATGCACAACAAACAATAATTTGAAGCTGTTTTTCTTGAAAACAAATACCAAAGCAAAACAGTTACACAACACAATATTTGGGAAAACGTACGTTCTGATTTCGTTTGCAACAAAACAATGCTTGGAGCATCGTTGTCGGGCTTTCCTTCATCAACCATTTTCTACATCCTACAGGAGTGCCCCATTTGGAAACCACCGTGTCACCTCACTGAAGTAGGCAATCCCCTTTTGCAAAACTATCTACAAAACTGTAATTTTTTACCTGAGTTGTTTTTCTTTTTTTTATGTTTATACAATTGTTTTACCATCTCACCGATGAAGTGTTTACAGAGACGGTTGCTGTTATCGATAGACTTTGAAAATCGAGAATCACATCACGCCACACAAGAGCAAGCTTGCTTTCCGCAAAAGAAGAAGATCCGAGAGATCTGTGGCACCATTATCCTCGGTGTTTGTTGTCATAAATCGTCCCATTGATACAATGGCTAAAAGTTTTCGAGTGCACACTTAAGAGTAACACTAATCGAATTCGACCATACTGATGCCAGGAAGTAGACTTGTGCCAAGAAGTATTTTTTGACGGCTTACAGAGCCTACCACACGCATATAGGCCTAATGCGTATTTCTTCTCAAGTTAGATAGGAATATAGGGTTTCCGCAAGTTTTGGTACGAATTGTTTTCTCTAGCATGCGTGGTTCTCGAGATATCGCAATTTTTAAGTTTTCGGAGGCATGCGAGGTCTCTTGAAACTTCGTTCGAGGGGTAACACCTCAAAACATCGAAAAAATCAAAATATTTCAAACGATGAAAAGTTGGTAGTTTTCCACCCTGAAAATCACCCAGCCAAGTAGGATTTCGAACGCCGCCCAAAGATAGAACACCCTAGACTGGACGGCTTCACTACTTCGTGCCGAATGAAGCCAAGGCGTAATGCGATCGGCATTAATTTTAATTCTAAAACAGCAAAGAAGTTCGCAGAGTGATTGCTACCGCTGATTTGAAGAAACGCACTGCCATTTGGTGGTCTTGTACTAGGCTGCTGGCCGAGGCAGAGTTGGGAACGGGCCGACTAGTTCAGGCCCGAAAATATAAGCCCGAACCCGGCCCGAAAACTAATTTGAAGCCCAAATAATGCCCAAAAAAAAAACGAAAGTTAAGTTAGGTCTGAAAAATTTAGCAATGTTGGCAAGTTATTTTGGTCATATTTTTGTGCACCTAAGACAAAAAGTACGTCTCAGGCCCGAAATTTTTTTGGTCAACTCTAAGGCCGAACCCGACCCGACTTACAACTTTGCGCCGAGGAACGTTCAGAGGGGATGCATCTCTTATTATGGGATATCAGTTCAGTGCAAAGTGTCTGCTTCTAAACCAACACCCGATCGGCCGCTACTCACCTGCCGTCTTTCGCCAGCTTTTTGACGCTGAAGAGACCGCCTCCAAGACTGAGCTCATCAGCACCCTGTTGCCCTCCCTCCTCCTTCGCTTCACCGTAAACCACCCGTTGCAAATTAGCAGTAGAATAATGGCGCTGCACAAACAATTTCAAGATCAGCCTACCGACCGCCACAGATGGATTTGACGGTGGGAGATTTAACCTTTGACCTCTTAATGTTCTAGTTGCTTTTTGCCCAGCTACAGTGTATTTAAAAAATCGTAGAACTACGTCGCTGAAATTGGTTGAGATCTCAAGATCCAAAACAGAAAAATAATCTTTTTGTAAAGAAAACGAACAAACTACCAAAGCTACAATCTTGCCCTGCGCTAACGTTATGTACACAAACACTCAATGTTTTGTAACTTTATCCACCTGTCACTGGACATCAGACGCTAACTACTGGACGATCCGCGAGCTTTTCATTGCATTGACTACTTCGTGTTTGGAGGTTCTGATGATCTAATGCTCCTGTGGATTTCTTTGAGTTTTTGTCCACTGAATTTGCTGTTTGTTGGAAACCAAGCAAAGATAATCATCGTAAAGCGTCTTATCCAAGGAAGCGACAACGTGACCAAAGTGCGGGTTGAACCCAGATCATGCGATCACGGTCGTCGTAACAACGCCTTTGTCCTCTCCGTATAGCAACAAGATGATTGATCCAATATCCTCCACTCAAGTGACTTAACAATGACTGCGACGCCATTTAGCAACGTTTAAAATCACAGCCAGAATCACATTAAAACGTGCCCCTCTTGTCAGACGCATCGGCAAACTGCGACGTCACCCACCTGAACAAAGCTTCGCTCCGCCTTCTCTTTCAGATTCGTCTTCCACACGAGCGCACCTCCCTGAAAGGCACAATGTTACAGGTCCGTTGCGACATTCTGCTCGAATCACCCGGCGCAATTTAAAGTCAAGCAGACGCTTATCGGGCTGAGAATTCTGCTGCGAAACGTTGAGGTTGGGGCGCTTAATACATGCAGTGCAACTGCTGCTAATCGCAATGCGCACGGTAATTAAGTCTGAAGTCTGCCGGAACCTTCCAAACCAATCCCAAAGTAGAGTGTGCGAAAAACTCGAATGAAAGCATTTTTTAACGTTTTTTTTGGAAAAAGGTAGTAATAAAAATACGAAGAGTAGCATCAAGAACCCACGTATATATCGACCAACCTTTTCAATTTCGCCATCGCTGTCTTCGGCATCTGCACAAAAAAAACATGGATTAGCTTTTCAACAATGTGTGAGTATTACGCTTAGTTTGAAATCGTAGAAACGCAACTTTTTCAAAGTCTTCAGAATGGTACGCATTCACTACTAAATAGGATCTCGTGCGCCAGCTACGTGCAGCTTAAGCCAGAGACAGCAATTCAATACAAATACAGCAATAAAAGGCAACTGCTCTGCATTAATGACATAAAAAGTAATTCATCAGTGATTCAACGATTCGCATCATTCAACTGAATCACAATGTCCCCAAAATTTAGACACAATAAAACGAAAAGCGTAAGAGAGGCAGACCGTTGAGAGTCCACTTTCAATAGAGAGAGACTGCCCGGTGTGAAGATGACACTTTATTTTGATGCTTGTGCAATCTTGGCGAAGAATGATAACAGTTAAAACGGCAAGGTCTTGAAAGCTGAAATCAACGAGAAAGAAATTCGATAATACTGAAGACCATACTGTCTGTCAAATGATCACTCACCGCAGTGTCCTTTTCAATAGCGTTAAACATTGTCGGATTAAAACTTATAAAAGACACTTTACGCTCATTTCCCATTGAGACGAAGCTGTCCACCCGTTGTTGTGGCCCAGCTTGATGAAAGACTTGCAAGCAGAACCTAAAAAGTGCTCTGCGTTGGTTGGACAGGCGCAGTGTGCCTGGTTCATACGAATGTCATTTTTATTTTCTTCGTAGAAGGTTTTCTGCTTTGGTATGGTCGGGCAATGGACAGACTCAGGGCGGTTGGTTCATTTGCATTGAACGAATCGGGTGATGCTGCAAACCATGCTCAGTCTATGGCTGCCGCATCGCTTCTCTGCCTTGATGCAAGGAACGAACATCTGGCACCGACCTGACTGGCTGCTCGTTTCGCCGCCATCATCGTCGTTCCCGACATCACCATCATCGCTGGTGTCTCCATCGTCTTCAAACATATTGTCGCCATCATTATCCTCGCCGCTTCCTGCAGAGTAAAAGATGACATGTCAACATCACGCGATTCTCAACCAAAAGCTGGATTCTTAATTTGATGCTGCAAGAAATTTCCTAATAAATGGTTTTGGACGTACGCCTGCCATGACGAAAGCGGAAATCAGACTTCGGACAGTAATGCAAACAAAAATGAAGTTTAGTTGGAAGCCCAAACAGCAATGCGCGACACCGATACTATAATCAAACCTACCGCCCGATCGTTCGGTGTCTTCATCAAACACTGCACGTCTCCGCACCCGGCCCGACTCTTCGACTTGCTCTTCGATGGGGAAGGTCGGCGATCTGAATCGTTTTGCAACAAAGCGCTTATTACCTTAATTTGATTGGTCAAGATTTACGTGACAGAAACGTAACCAGTAAAGATCTTTTCGTTTATAATTTTTTGGTAAAGATAATATTGCGATTAAACTTTCCATTACGTAAGATTTGAATATTTCCGTTATGGTCTGGTCAATTTGAATTATTTTGCCCTGTTAAAAATTTTCCGTTCTTCCAACAATCTTTAAAAAAAATATCACAGTTGTTGCATGATGCTTACGGACGGCTCGCTTTTTATAAACTATTTCATATTTAAATTTTTTTTAAATTTAAACGTCACATTGTTGGCTGCAAAATATTATTCCTGATGAGGCTCTCCGCTTTTTGAGAAGCAAAACGTTATAATAAACATCTTGCAACAACTGTGGTCTTTTTAAAAGAATTACTGGAAAAACAAAAAATATTTAACAATCACTTATTCGCAAACGAAACCAAAATGTCCGAAATTTTCAGTTATTAAGCCTCTCCAAGCTCATAACTGCAGTTCCAGCCTCACTGACAAGGGATAGGGAACGAAAGGCGATTCCGAAACGGTACGTTATAGCCTGTTAATCCAATAATCACAGTACTCTTAGACTATGCATTCCGGATACCGTTTATAATTTCATCATTAATTTCTCGGTACATCGTTCTTAATAAAACGAGGCAAAAACTTGACATACTTCCATCTGATGAAAACAAACATAAAAATAAATTACGTCTGATAGAAGCCATCCTCGTCATCATCGAGTAGCTCGCTCCCCGCCGTGAACATCGACACACCACTCTCCTTCATCTTCACGTCCAGTCCTTTTGACGACTCGGCCAACGACGTCATCATGACAGCAGGAGCAGACTGGTGAAATATTAGTCGATGGAGTATGAAACAAAGCTTTAGCGTTTCACAAAAAATTAGTGGTTATCAGGGCAGTAAAAGTATACTATACAGTATATTCCATAATAAACTATTTATTATTCTAGTCATTAATTGTTCTGTTAACAAAAGTAATTCTATCCTATTATTAAAGAATACACTATTGCATTATGCAACTAATGCTCTCTCAAGCCAATATTATGTCTTGCAAGAGTTTGAAGCAGGGATGTGGAAGCGGTGAAAGAGTACCGCTTCCGCTTTGGCCATTCTTATCAAACCTTAAAAAGTTATAATAAATGTAATGCAATTTTTTTGTAAAACATACGACAAAAACTCATTGTTTGATTACCTAGCATTTGCTGAGAAACTTTTTCAAAAGCTTATGGTTCGCTATCAGGGCCAGCCCCCAACCCCTATCAATTTAAAGATGAACCATGCAGACTACCAACTCACTTTTTTATCTAAAAGTGTTTACAAATTCGCTGTTTTAGTCCTACGATTTTGAAAGTTTTCCCAAAATTTTTGAGGTTCAGCCCATTTTTTAAAAAATCTGAAAAGATATAATTGACAATCACACAGCATTTACTAGCATATACAAAGTTTGAAAATGAAGCTAGCAGCGAGCCAAGTCAACAAAAAGTCAACCGAGCCAGAAAATTTTTTTGTGATATTCCATAATGGTAACTAACTAGATGGGAGTTTGCCAGCAAACCCAGTGAACGACCGACGCGTAGCTAATGCTGTGACGCTCAAAAGTACTTTTTGCTACCGTAAAATCTGCAATTATTCAAAAATATCTGATTGTGAAACCTCCAGAAAAGTAGAGTCAAAATATTTGTCAGTTAAATATCTCCTGATATCATAAAACACGGGCACCCTAGCTTGGGCCGTTCAAAAAATTGATTTTTGGCGGTCAATTTGGGGGGTTTCCGGGGGGGGTTGCTACCCCCAAACTACGCCAAAATATTTGTCTGTTAAATCTCCTCTGATATCATAAAACACTGGAACCCTAGGTTAAGCCATAGAAAAAATTGATTTTTAGGGGGTCCATTTGGGGGGTTCCCGGGGGGTTGGCACCCCCAAACTATGTCAAAATATTTATCTGTTAAATATCTGCTGATATCAAAACAGACTTGCACCCTAAGTTGAGCCTTTCAAAAAATTGATTTTTGAGGGGTCCATTTGGGGGGGTTCCGGGAGGGATGGTACCCCCAAACTATGTCAAAATATTTGCCTGTTAAACATCTGCTGATATCAAAACAAACTGGGACTCTAAGTTGAGCCGTTCAAAAAATTGATTTTGGGGAGGTCCATTTGGGGGGTCCCCGGAGAGGTGGCACCCCCAAACTATGTCAAAATATTTGTCAGTTAAACATCCGCTGATATCATAAAACACTGGAACCTTAAGTTAAGCCAATCAAAAAATTGATTTTTTGGGGGTCCATTTGGGGGGTCCTTGGAGGGGTGGCACCCCCAAACTATGTCAAAATATTTGTCTGTTAAATATCTGCTGATACCAAAACAAACTGGCTCCCTAAGTTAAGCCATTCAAAATATTGATTTTTAGGGGGTCCATTTGGGGGGTCCCCGGGGGGTGGCACCCCCAAACTATGTCAAAATATTTGTCTGTTAAATATCTACTGATATCAAAAAAAAGTAGCACTCTAACTTGAGCCGTTCAAAAAATTGATTTTTTGGGGGCCCCATTTTGGGGGGGTTCCTGGTGGAGTTGCCCCAAAAAATTTCGGGAGAAAAAATTGCGTTTGCAGCTCAACAACTTTACACAAAAATTAGATTTCGATGTTTTGTGGTTTAGGAGAAGAGCGTACAAAAATTACGAAGAAAAAAAACCTCATCGCGGCCAAAAGTGGGTTGGTTGGGATGAAAGGGTATCTTAAGACACATAACCATGTGAAATATTTTTTGCCGTACTTCAGCCGTTTTTGACTGAGACCGCTTTTTACGCCAAACTTGCGGGGCGGTTTTCGGGTTCTAGAACCAAAGTCACGTAATCTATTGCCTCGAAATCTGGTACAAACATATAACTCATTAATCTCGAACTGCTGTCAAAATTTCATGTAGCTAGACCCAACCGTTCTCGAGTTTTAAGCAAAAGTCTGAAATTTCGGACTCGTTAGTTGGAAAATGGCCGAGTAAAAACAAAGGAACACGCGACGCGAGCGTCGGTCGTTCCAATAACGAATATTGGATATTTTTTGTTTGTTACGTCACAGGAGTTGGAGTTTATTCCTGGTTACCTGTAGTTTTCTTACCAGTCTCATTTTTATTTTTGCGAACAAGAAATGCGTTACTGTTCTGATGATGCTCCCCGGACTGGGGAGCGAAACGTCAACTTAAA
This sequence comes from Trididemnum nubilum, assembly GCA_963965965.1. Taxonomy (NCBI): domain Eukaryota; kingdom Metazoa; phylum Chordata; class Ascidiacea; order Aplousobranchia; family Didemnidae; genus Trididemnum; species Trididemnum nubilum. The sequence goes on along the minus strand of OZ014477.1, from coordinate 45,164,464 downwards.
TAAAAATACATTGGAGTGCGTTGCTTTTAATAAAATATACAAAGTTTCTAATTCCAACAGTAATGTTTTCTCATTGTGACAATAGGCCTATAATATTTTCAAAAAAGTAAACAGGGGAGAGCATCATACTGTAACCTTCTTTCAAACATAGTATAATATTGTAGAACTTTTAAACATCATGTCTTATTGCAAAGTAAGTCTATCGTTGTTATATTAATAACGATTATTCTAATATGGTATCAAAAACCACAAAATTTTCGCGGGGTTTGTTGTTTAGCAGTTTTAAAAATACACGTTGCTACGCAGAAATTTGGAGCAAACCCGCATAATATAAAAACGATATCTAAACAAATTCTGCAATTGTTTGGGCTTTGCCCCGGGTACCTAAATCACCCAAGTAAAGATTAATAATACTTTACAGCATAGGCGTCGATTTTGGGGGGGGCCGGAGCACCCTCAGGTCTGACACTGAAGAGGGCAAAATCTGTCTGGCCCCCTAGGTTTTCTGGTAAGTAATACCCATTTGGCAACAAGAAATTCGAAAATCCGGACTGAGATAGAACCAGAATGCGGCGAAGATCTTTTTTTGGTCTTCAACTGAATTTGGGGGCAAAATTCCGGACTGAATTAGAATTATTAACTTTAACCAAACTTTGCAAAAACATATCGCCCCCTCGGAATTTGCTTAATCAACTAAAAATCGACGCCAATGCTTTACAGCATATGCGATTGAAACGTGACTATACCGAGCGCTTGGAAATCCGAGCTTTAAGTGCTTCAAAACAAGTAATCTCTTCTTTTTTCAAACTTTTGGATGAACGGTTAGAAAAATTGGTATCAGCTGACGAAACTTATAACTATGCGTTTGTACGTTCCGCTTTTGGGCCGCTACCAATCCGAATTCCATGTTACGCTTATGTTTAGATCCTCGCAACGACAAACCAATCACATATTTTAATTCCATATTATGTTTTCAAGATCATAACATAAACCGTTTAATTTTGACATATTTGAAAAACATGTTTTTGCCGAAAAAATTTTTAAGATATCAAATTTTAAGCAAAAACTACGTCATCAAATGGCGGAAGCGATGAAGTTGGAAGCGATACAAAAACTAGCGCTTCCACATCCCTGATTCGAAAGTAACGGAGCCATCCGAAACATTATTAGAATGAAATTATTTCGCTTATATTCCCATGTGAATGCTAGGCAAGACCTTATCTACTCCCTATATGGCAGTAGTGGAGAGACTTACCGTCTCACTTCTTGCACTCGTCTCCCCGACCACATCGATGTAGACGGCGTCCTTGTCATACACGATACCTCCGACCCCCGACATAGGGGCGAAGATGACGCGTTCCTGCACTGCGAGTGACCTGCGTAAAGCGTAAGTTAACGCTGGAGTGCTAGACGCGGTCGCAACACTAACTAACTGAAAAGATTGTGCGGTCACAATGGTTGCTTGCAACGGCAATTGCGCAGCAGATCGTGTTATGACGTGGTGAAGTCGCATCGGTGCATCTGATGATGATGCCACTCGAGGCTTTAAGGATCGAGGTCAGGAAAAACTGCGGAGACCCAACATTAGGGCAGCGCCCAGTGAGAGTGAGCCAACCAAGTGTGGCAGCTGGTCAACAGGCTGCCAAAGAAACAATTACTGGTGATATTGGCAGCGACCCTCTTGTTGAGCACCTCGGAAAGTTATGTCCGGACCGCCATTTTGCCCCAACCACATTCATGAGCACGCTATCACTTTAATGCAACTTTGCGTTGGTGGAAGAATGGTGAACGTATGATGCACCTCGTCGTATAAGCCGATTAGTTGAATGATTATAGAAAGCCTTTGCAGTCGGTTGTGAGCCGAGTCAATCAACTCCCCAAACTCGTCACAGCTGCAGTGCTTGGCGTCCAGCATTACGATATAGTGTGGTATGTAAATTAGGTAACCACCTACCTGCCTTTCTTCTTGCTGGCCTGATCTGGCAGAGGGCAAGGGTCAGGGAGGTACGTGACGTCATTCAGAGCAAAATCTCCGCAACCTAAATAAAGGCTTTCGCTTGAACTATGCGGATTTATGAGTGACGTGTTATTGAAGCAAGACTTTTGAGAGCCAATAATTTTAATATATTTTACCGCCGATACTTGGATGCGGTTGAATTGATGCTCTTCGGAATATCTCTTTTTCGCAAAAAAACAAAAAAAATGTTACATTAAACAGAAAATGATGAGATTGCATTCGTTTGAGGGATGGTACAAATCTCATACCTAGTGCCAGGGCAGTGGGGGCATACTTCCACTAATTAGAAATGCAGAAAACGGCAGTGGGTACCTACTACCTAACCACACGAAGTGATACCCACCAGGGATGTGTACCGGCGTGTTCTTCCGCAAGTGTGTCCCGCGTACGTATCCATACAACGTGACGTCACGGTCGCACAGCTGCTCCTCCCGAATTTTAGCAGGGTCAGTGATGTCCTCCATACTGTAACACGAAATCACAGAAACACCTTAGCAAGCGCAGTACAAGCACCTACCCTCCTAACCATATTTGATGCTGGAAATGATGGTTTTGTCTATGATTCATTAAATACAGCAAAAAACTACTGATACAAAGTAAATAAAAAAAAGAATGTATATACAAAATATTGAGTTGGATCGATGGTGACACATGATTTTAAATTATTGTTTTTGCATAGTAATATAAGAATCGCTCTGGCCTGCGCTGTCGAGCGCTTTTTTGAATCGGTTGAATTCAAACTCTACTCATCATAGTTTTACAAAAGTCATCTTTAATTTCTCAGGGGATAATATTCTAAATTTTGTTTCAACACATTTAAATGAACTTTGGCATTTGGCAGGAGAGGATCTAGGAATTCGCATTGCTTTAGCCTGAGGGGAGGAGTAGGAGAGTACACTGTACAGGTGAAACTTTTGCTGGAACGGTGGGAATCTGGCGGGCAGCTAGGCTAGAGGGAGTTTATGCACTGGTTAGTCATTTCACATGCATTTCGGGCGTGGTCAGTTGTTGTGTAGCGAGCAGCCTTCATTGCAGACCTACCGGTCAGCGAGCAGGTAGGGGTGCGAGAGGCGCCACGTGAGCGGCCGGAGCTTCATGACGCTGATGAAGCGACACAGGTTGAGGATTTCCACGCGTCGGTACTCGCCGTGCATCATCCCGCTCAAGTAGAATAACTTCGCCCCCTTTAAACAAGTTTCACATTAATGCGATTCGGACAAACAACCACTAATTATTTTGCACTGTTGAGTGTAAAACGCATTGTCAAAGCAACTTCCAACCATCAAAGGCACAAATTTATCTTTACCGCTTTTTTCCACTAAACTCAAAATCCTTGAGGACACCAAACAAATGTTCCATTGGTTGTAACACTAAAATTTTTGTTTGAAGCAATCGCAATACAATCTTTACACTTATTTGGTAAACTTTTTGTGGCTCACAAAACTATCAGAACGTCACCATAAATTTAAAGAAAGCATTTTGAGTTTTCAGGATGAAACGCATCACAAAAGCACAAGCAACTTTTAGTTAGTTACTTAAAACACTTGAACACTAAAATAGCATTAAAAAAAGCTTAAACTAATTGCGCATCACATACCAGCCACTAAATAAGTTTAATTAAAAAATGCTGGGTTTTAATTCAAAATAATTGAGGATGCTTTTGTTGGTAACCCATTTCCACGGCCAATCAGCATCAATAAACACCATTGGCAGCCAATACACCATACCTTATAAAGTTCAGCCCAAAATCTTTTTTTCAACTCGTTTTTCGTTTTCTTTGCAATGTTTGGCTTTTTGATCAAGTCTAGATGCGTCAGAATTCCCATGACTTTGGGGAAGCCGTGAACCTAAAAAGTTACCACTGTTGATTGTTTGTGCTTTACCTCATCAAAGGGTATAGGAAGTTTGCAGGGTCCATCTACGCGTCAGTGTGCTTGGCTTTAAGGGTAGGCAATCCAGCTCTTTAAAACTTGACCGACTTGAGAGTCGAACTTCAGACCTTCAGTTTTAGAAACCAACTGGCCAGTAATCAAAAACGCACCTAGCAAATAATCAAGAAGCTTCAGTTCAGCTTTACTAGTGTAGGAGCATGGGACTGTTTTGATGCTTTAATGAAAATCTAATCCTCTTTAAGTACAAGGTGCTACGCAAACTTGAACAGCCTATAACATCATAAAAATGATGTAATTTTCGTCAAAAATCCAATTTGATGACGTCATCAGGCAACAATTTGTCAAAAATTTTGGTGAACACCAATCCACGTGCCAAATGTGGCGCTTGGCCTCCGATTTAGAAGCTAGAAAAGGGATATTTTTGTCCCGCTCCGCGAAAATATGTTGGACAAAGAGCCCATATAAAATGGGGTTAAAACTCCACAATAACAAAGCATACCTGGCAAACATTAAGAAACTCGAAGATCTCCATCTCGAAGCCAAAACTGGCGTCGATCATCAGCAGCACCTGCAAAAACAACAGCATGTGATTGAAGCATGCTCGAGCACAGCAACTGAATTTACCATAGTAAGAAACTGAGATAACCTGGTAAAAAAATTGTTTCTTAGCAATCATTAGCCTTCATACGATCACAATTTGTCCGCTCAAACTTACCATTTTGTGGAACTGGTTTCAAAGTTGTTTGAGGTTGTTAAGTTGGCCAGACTTTGTAGGAGGTTAAAGATACAGTGCGAATATTTTGTGGTGGGTTATTTCAGCGGCTACAGAATTGTAAAACTCATATTAATAATGAAAACTCATGTTAAAGTTTACATCATTAATATGAGTTTTAAATTTTGCTCTTTAGAATAACCAATCAGCCACCACTGCAGTTTAAATTGTCGTATAGTTTTAATTGCATGAAGCTGAAGTAGCGCTGTAGATCGTGGTTCAGTGGGAAATATTTTTTTACCACTAACTGGCCTACTTTAGTTTCAATAAGACGGTTCCATTTCTTCACAATCGCTCTGGCTATATGCTTTATTCAAAGAATATAGCAGTCAGGGTGAAATCCCCTTTCTTCGTAGTAAAATTCGAAATTTTTAACGCTCGTGTGCGACCGCTATTCGTCAAAATAACAATTTTTTTCATTTAAAGTTAAAGTTGTTTTTAGATTTAAAGCACAAGATAAGTAGAGATTAACTTTTCAAACATGACCCAAATCTGAACAAGGCCACTTACAACCCGATGGTCAAAACAAATGGATGATGCCGGGACTGTGGATGGTTTAAGTTGTAATATTCAAACTAAAGCAGCAGTTAGTCGTTCAGAGTTAGCTATTTTTGATGAAAGTTGATTCAACACAACGATCTACTTGGTATTGTAACAGAATAAAAGTTATGTCACTAACCAGATCAGCAACTTTGGCAATGTCAATCATTGCTGTGACGTCATTGTTACACTCAATCAGCGTCAAACGTCGATGCTTTCCACTTACCAGAGTCACCGGCCCCTAAAAAAACATTGGAGTTTTGTTAAGCATTAAAAAAATTAACGTTGGGAAGTTAAAAGGGCATTCAGGTCGATAATTTTTTTGCTCTGTTTTCTCTTAAAACAATTTTGACAGATCTGAAGACTAACTTCACCAAACTTGAGCTTTCTAAGACCTTCCGTCCACAAGACATAACAACTTATATTTCCCCTTAGAAAGGCTTTTTCTTTTTCCCCTTAAAAATTTTGCCAGAGTTGTCAATTAGAAACAAAAAGTTACAGCAGGTTTCTGATTCTCAATAAATGTTTTATGGCAGAGTTATTGGTAAAAAAAAACTAAGGGTCAAAATCGTAAATTAGTTGCTTTTTTATAAACGTAAGCCAGCTTTCCAAAAGTAAATCTTCTGCCACAATACTGACAAAATGGCAACACTAAAATACAAGAAAAATTTTTAACTTTGAACTGCAATATCTGTCATAATATGGCACTTAAATTTAAAGACTAAGCCAATAATAACTAATAATGTACAATCAACAATGGCAATCATTAATAGACCATTAAATTTATGGACAATAATCTAAACCCCCTACAAGTCTAAGAGCAAATTTCACCTTTCAACTCATAAGGAGAGTTTCTTAAGGTGAATTTACACAGTATCCGTTTTTCGTACGTTTTCGTCCGTTTTTTTACGTTTTTGCTTCTCCTTGAAAAAGTATGCGCTTTTTCATCCGCATTTTTATAAGTCCATATACGCACTAAGTAGACTTTTATATATAGATAAAAATTTTGTTCAAAAATTTTGTGTATGAACGATAAGAGCGATATTTCAAAATAGAGCTGTACCCCTTTACAAAAAATTTTTTTCGGAAAACTTTTGTCCAGTATGTGACTGTCTGGTAAGTGCGGATATGGACACATAAAAATGCGGATGAAAAAGCGCTTACTTTGTCAAGGAGAAGCAAAAACGTAAAAAAACGGACGAAAACGTACGAAAAACGGATACTGTATAAATTCACCTTTACTTAAATAGACATACAGGACTTTCTTATATAGACATAGAATCTGAAATGAACTTGTCTGCAACATTGCAGCCACATAAAAGTATATCTTATCATCCACAATTTTATGAGGCAACTTCAATTAATCAGTATTTCTCTATCAAATTTGGAAAGTGCACTTGCACCCAAAAAGCAACTTTTTAATGCGAGCGCTTTGAAAGAGACGTTTTGACCAAGCCAATTTTGACTTTTAAAGTGTTTAAATTTTGGATCATTTCTGCTATCATTTTCAACATTCAAATGTCAGGGTCTCAGGTGAAATAGCTTGTAGATGAGCTCACGATGCCTAATTGTGTTATACGCTGGTGGTGGATCAACAAATGCAGCTCCTGCCTTATTTTCTGCTGTGAAACGATCTTCAATATTTTGAGTTAGGAGAGTGACCTGGTCAACAACAGTAGGTCGTCCGTGTCTGAAGCCAGCCTGCTCATGAGGGATCATGAGGGAGCACTGCTTTGATGACAGTTTCAATGTGACTGACTATAAATGAGACGCTCAAGGATCTTGAAGGAGATACATAGCAGGGTATTGAACGATAGCTTTTGGGGTAGGTGCGTTTGATTTCTTTGGGAATAGCAACTGACCATTGATTTTTTCCAAATTTTAGATATATACTCTTCGATTTGAGCCAACTGATAATCAACACAGAGTCTATAGTTTTGGCAATAGATGCTTGACGAGGCCACTGATCTGTGATTAATTTTAATGTCTTTAAGTTCTCGTTTGCTGATTGATATTTTTGCCATCAGCATTCTAGTCAGACTACATTAAGTTTATGTTTAAAATTTTAATTCTGACAGTAAGTGTTTACAAAAACATAATGTTACCACAAAATATATGTTGATACTAAAAAATGTACGAGCATAAAACCACTCATGTAAGCCTGGCTAGGTTTTCAAGTCACAGTGCAAAGACTCAAGATTTTGAAATCGCAACTCACCTTAATACGAGAAATTCTTTGCTTTGTGTAATGCTTTATAATGCCTTGCAACAGTGTCGACTTCCCAACTTTTGGAGGACCCACTACAGCCACTATTATGGGTGGCGAGACAACAGGAGTTCGATTGACCACAGGGATGTGGTGTTTGCTGGTTTTGACATCTTGGGCACTAAAAACATTGTTACAAATCAAACGCTACAATAAATTTCTTTTATCCTGACCCTTAATTTGGATTGGCTTTGAGTGGCACCAGAATAGCTGAGTTAGGAGAACATTATATCAGTGATTGAAAGATTGCTAGCTATAGGCTCTCTTACTGAACTGAAAATGTTGTATTCTTAGAAAAGACACTTCTGAGACAAATTATAGCGCATGAAATCAAATTTTTGTCCCTTGAATATTTACATACTCCCTGATATGAAAAATCTAAAATTAAACTACCGGTAATGTCTTTCACACAGCACAGTTCAAAAATGTATGTTACGGGGATCCATTTAGGGAGAGTTAAAAGTCTTCTTAGAGGGTGGCACCACACAAATCCTGGAGAAAAAATTCAACTAGTCTGCTGCGTTCTTTTCAGATGTAGTCAACAACTTTTCACTATTCATACCAAAATCAAATTCACCCAAACAAAAGGCTTGCAAACAGAATACAAAAAAGAGTGCATCATGTTGGTGTGGTAAACTTGGCAGCAGCAGGTTCATATGCATGGCAAAGTATAAAATAAAATATGAGCTTATGTTAATATCAGTGCAATTTTAGCTAAGTAGCTACATTTTTTTACTAAGTAATATTAGCTTTGCTATAACTCTCAACTGTCAAAACCTACAGTTTCATATGGGATAGCTAATTCCAATGAAAGGCTTGTTGTAATTTGTTGCATTATACCTTTGAATGCTTTTCACATAAATTATTGAGCCAAGTCAACTGACCATGACAAACTGACCATGAACAAACTGACAGCAAACCAACGGTTTCATAACAGTGATTTTATCACAGTAATTTTGTCATGAAGTGAGGGTTTTGGCAAGATGGCTCTGGGGATAGTAATACACTTTTATGATCGCCCTTCTCAGCCAATCGGAGTCATTTGGTTTGTGGTCAGTTTGTTCGAGGTTAGTTGTCGTGGGCCTGTAAATTATCAACCACCAAGGACTGCTGGGAAAACAAAGGAGGTGACAAAAAATGACAGACAAGACAACACCAATATTCCAAAGTCTTAAATAAAGTCGAAATGCTGCTGGTTGCTACTGCTTGTTAGTAACATTACTGAATACTGAAGACAAGACAAATTTTACAGAGTCTGTTAGTGTATGACATACAAGTGCATCAAAAAAACGTTAGTCTTGAGCAAGATACTGCTGAAAAAGGAATAAATTGATATTAAAGTCAACAGTGTGGCCAGAGGCAGAGGGTAAAGGGATCATTTCTACAACAACACTGAGTACATGATCTGGGTTCAACTGGCACCTTGGTCAATCATGTTGTTGTGACCTTGAACAATATGCTTTACAGTGACTATATCTGTAGCAAATTCAGGAGACTACTGGAAAAAAATTCAAAGAAAATAGAGATCTACAGGAACATTGGATCAAGTGAGAACTTCTAAGCAGGTGCAGATTCCTCTAGACAAGAAATGCTTAATACAACAAAAAGTGTATGAATCATTTAATAGGTAGCGTTTGACATGGTTAGGTAACAATAAGATAAATATGCACCCACAATTGTTGTCAGTGATCTTGTCACAGTGATTACCTGATAGATGGCATCAATAAGACAGAATAAGCTTATCTGGCAACCATCATCATATTATTGCACTATGAAAATTAAAGGCCACCAAATGTCTGCAAAGCAATGCCCTTAAAATGAAATAGAAAATTATTACTAATCGAGTGCTGTAAACCCGGTTTAGATACACGTTCTCAGTTTCAAGAAAATGAGTAGCCATTATTACCTTTCACGTTTTCAAAAAATGACATAACGTCATCAGACCCAGGAGCTTGGTGCCTTTGACTTGTTTATCATTGCAGAGAATAGGCGATTTTGCAAAGGCATGTGATAGCAGCTTACTAGTCAAAAAGTGTTGCACAAAAAGGTGTAATTAACTCAAAGTAGTTAGATTGCGAAGTTCAGAAGTGAATAACCCGTAGCAATCAGCTTTCACTACAAGTATTGAACAGCAGTTTTACTACCAGTAATGACTCCATCACTCTAAAAATTCCAACAGTACAAAAGTTTTCGTATTCTAAGGTATCTGGCACATCCGTATCCTATAGGAATACCGATAGGCTACCAAAGCGTAAAAAAAAGAAACAATTGAAAGCTTGTACTGTAATTATGTAAAAATATTTTACCTTTCTAGTACCAGTAGGCTAATGTAGTTTACTGCGTAGGATTAGGAATATACCGGTAAGGATATGCACAGCAGGAATGGTACCAGATCAGTACTTGTTTGGTTTGTGTTTCAGTAAATATTTTACTTCTGGCAATACATTAGGCTGTACTAATCTGCTAGGATACCAGAGTTTAGCGATACCAGACTAGGCTACCGGTATCAGATCAGTGTACTGGTATCTCAGATCTGCACAGCCAGACAACTACCAGTGAGTGCAAGTAACTTTTCTACGAGTTCCAATATTGTGAATATAACATTGTAGCACAAAAATGCTGCCTGTAATAGTAACATTTTTACCTATCGTACCAATGTAACATACCGGTACAGGCAATACTTACTTCCTTGCCATAATTAGCCCAACGTACCTATACTCCTACCTACTACCCATCTACCAGTAAGTTGCTCCCCAAGCTTTCAACAATCTGACTAGGTCATTGTTTCTTCTGCTGTTCTACAAGATCAATCACAGAAACACAAACCAAATCAGGCTACTGATCTGATACTGGTACCGGTATCATTTGTATCGTACGGTACCGCTATATTCCTAATCCTACGCAGTAAACTACAGTAGCCTCCTGATATTAGAAAGATAAAATATTGTTACATAATTATAAGCAATCAATAGTTTCTTGTTATCTCTAAAATCTTTTTTTACACTAAGGTAGCGTACCAGTATTGAGTATGGATATGCCAAATAACTTAAAATATGAAAACTTTTGTACTGTTGGAATTTTTAGAGTGATGGAGTCATTACTGGTAGTAAAACTGCTGTTCAATACTTGTAGTGAAAGCTGATTGCTACGGGTTATTCACTTCTGAACTTCGCAATCTAACTACTTTGAGTTAATTACACCTTTTTGTGCAACACTTTTTGACTAGTAAGCTGCTATCACATGCCTTTGCAAAATCGCCTATTCTCTGCAATGATAAACAAGTCAAAGGCACCAAGCTCCTGGGTCTGATGATGTCATGCCATTTTTTGAAAACGTGAAAGGTAATAATGGCTACTCATTTTCTTGAAACTGAGAACGTGTATCTAAACCGGGTTTACAGCACTCGATTAGTAATAATTTTCTATTTCATTTTAAGGGCATTGCTTTGCAGACATTAGGTGGCCTTTAAAGCATTGACTGAATAGGGCAGTCATTAAAATACTCTACTATTCCCAGAGCTGTCTTGCCTTAACCCTCACTTGGTGCGAAATCACTTTGAGGCAATATAACCAGCAACAACCTTAACAACCAAGCACCAAAAAGTCTACCATTCTACAAAAAAAGGCCTATTCAGCACTCACCGTCTAAAACTACGATTTAATTTGTTAACTTTCTGGATTGCAAAAGCCTTTGGATTTTTTTTTTTGATGGTTTCATTTTCATCCTCTGCTTGACGTTTTCGTTTATCGGCTTTTCTGCCCTTAACATGCTTTCGATGTGGCTTTGCTGAAGTTTCTTCCATCTTGATAATTCCACCTAACCAAGCTATCCAGTATCAGTAAACAAACAGCAACCAGACAACCTTATTTACTCAAAACTGAAATCTGATTAACACTAACAGGTTTACTCAGATTTATATTTATCCCATTCATGCTGAAATATACGGTAAGACACTATATGGAATATAGTAAAACTGTAAATACTCTATAATACTGTGCATCTATGTATGTAATGTCGCTGTTGTATTAAATCCTGCATCTATCTATTGTCGAGCCAAGTCAACTGGCCGCAACAAACCGACCGCGAACCAACAATTTTGTCGCAGTGATTTTGTCACTGATTTCGTCACAAAGTGAGGGAGGGTTTGGGTAGAATGGCTCTGGGGATAGTAATTTCATGATCGCCCTTCTCATCCAATCAGCGTCATTTGGTTCACGGTCAGTTGTCGTGGACCCGTGTATTGTACAGTACTATCAATGACTTATGAGTAAATACTATACATATGCATTAGCGAACTTTATACCTCCGTTAAACTTAAAGTTAACGTGTTATTTTTACTTTAGCTTTAATTAACGGAAGTTAATAAAGTTCGTTAATTCAATAACATTTTGAGTGTAATTTACATTTCTTTTTATTCACTCACTTCTAGAACACGTACCGGTAATGACACTGTTGAGCTTGATTGCAAGGAAAAATTTATTGCTATGGTGGTCTTTTTGTGTTTTGGAAGTTACATTTTATGATAATCTAATCCAATTTCAAGATATAGGCTATATGGTAGCCTACCGGTAAATTCGTATGCACTAACAGAGCTGCGACCAGAAAATCTTTGGAAGTTGCAAACAGCGATACGGTAATTACTAGGCCTATGAGGCCGCAGCTTAGTATTTGCCACAAAAAAAACTCCTTTCTAGTTTATTCGCGTTTTCTTCTATAAAACTCGTGCTGAAACGCAACATGTGTAACTAGGGCAAACTGGTTTGCATCGATATGATAAATAAATGGTTCAAGAAATTAACGATAAAAACCTTAACAAGAATCAATTTAGTCCGTTAACAGAAAAAAACTTACGGCGTCTTTTTTTTCGGAAGCTCTGCGACCCATGTACAGATGTATGAGAGCGCGTGCGCTCTCTCCTTCTCTCTGATCTAAGCTATTCCCCAAATCTAGCCCTAACCCTAATGAATGTACGCATGAGTGGAGCGAGAATTAGCTAGTTCATGAAAACGTTAGCTTTGTTATTAACGGACTTACGAATTTGTTCCCACCTATGCTATTGATCATAATAACCTTACGCATCATCAGAGTCTTGATGCCCAGACTTTTTTAACACATGTCATTTTTGTTATTATCAACTCTTTAGCGCCAGTTAGTGGCGAGTATTTATTTTTTTGCAAAATAATTTACAAAATAAAATTTGTTGGTAATGTGCCTCCAGTCCTGCTTTTTACTTCTACTTAAGGCGCAACTTCCTCTCGTAAAAGTAACTTTTGAGCACCTGGCAATTTCTTGCTGTAACCGTCAGAGGTGGAGTCGCGGACACAAGGCTCGAGGCCAAGGCCAAGGACACAAAAAAAATCCGAGGCCAAGGCCAAGGACAGCCTTTCCGAGGACAGACCCTCTCGAGGCCAAGGACAGGAATGCTCGAGGCTAAGGCCAAGGACCAAGGACACAGCCGCAAGTGTTTTCCAAAAAAAAAAAGGTCTTCAAAAAAGTTTTTCAGGCAATCTCCAATTTATAGGCGTAGCCAGAATTTTTGATTGGGGAGGCTTAAACCACAAATCACATGCAATGACGTCATCAAAAATTTGCCTGTTTTTCACTTAACCAGGATTTTGCAAAGGGACAGGACCTCAACTAATATACTTAAAAAGTGCAAATATGTAATTTTGGAGACGTTTTGAAAAAAACAGTGTAACTCAAACGTATCACAGACGGGGGTCTGGGGGCAAAGCTCCCAGCTGCTGAGCGATTTTTTGTAATTTTTTGGAAAAAAAAGCTATTTCAATGTCATTGAATCGCACTTCGCACATGTATAGAGCCATTTGAAAGCACTAGATTTTTGACATTTGAAAACCAATTAAAAAAATTTAAATTGTTTAATTCTCCTTCTAGTTGCAATTTAAGTTCAAAACACGTCTAACATCTTGCATTTTGGTGTTAAAGTTTAATTGTACGTGATTTGCTCCAGGTAGGGGGAAGTAAGGTGCATTGACTCGTCCAACCTTTTTGCAGTAAATGAAAACCCACTCGAAGATTTTCCTTAGAGATTTTTGTTTTGTCATGAAAATAACCAGTTATAGAAGTGCATGTTAGGCCAGGGGGCCCAGGCCCCCTGCACTGAAATTCAACGATTTGTTCAATCAGCATTTTCCATGGCTAATTTTTTAAAAAAGTATTTCGTGCGTAAAAACTGGCGAGGTGGAGGTGAATTTATGAATTGTTATTGAAAAATAGTACAATAGATGGATAGTTTCGCTTACTAACCATGTGTCAGGCGCGTAGCCAGAAATTCGCATTGGGGAGCTGTTTTGGGGGTGTGGGGGCAAAGCCCTCAGCCGCCGGAGGCACGGGGGTTTGGGGGCGGAGCCCCCAGCGCTCGAAAATTTTGCATTTTTTTGCAAATATAACTTAATTTTAGAGCTATTTTAATAAAAAACAATGCTTTTAAAACGTGGCATAGAAATTGCCAGCGCAACATGATTCAACTGGTTGCATTATCGGGCTATGTGGGAAGTGGCTAATGATAATATTGCAGTTCTCTTGTTTACATGCTGGTAAATCATAAAATCCTATTATTCAATAAAACTCACACGGAGTAATCTATTTCGTCTGTACTTTATAAAGAAAAATAATTGGGAGTGGGGGGCTAATGGAAAGATATTTGAGAGAAGTGATTGGCAGTTAACTAACACTGAATAGCCCCCCCCCCCCTTCATTCCTGAGTTTATAATATATTTGTTGATAAAACCTATGTTTGGCGTTTTTACCCTAGCGATCAAATTTGATTGCTTATTTTGGGGCATTTTTTAAAGTTTTCATTGATTGGTGACTTTAGTTTTTGACGAATTAGCCCCCCCTCTGAATATATGTTTTAAAAGATGCTTTAAATCACATTTTAGTCAATTCCAACGCAAAAGACAGTCTCAGAAGAGCTAAAAACGTGTTGTTTTTCTTTTTCTGCATTTCGGTTGACAGGCCAATGGTGGGGGCTATAGCCCGCCCCCCCCCCTGGCTACGCTACTGACCATGTTATTGCCGATCCGGATTTCCATCGCGCTGGGTCCCTGGCACTTTGGAGATTTTCGCAATATCTTTCTGCCAAATGTAGATGAAGACCATAAAAAGTCTTGAGATTTGAGCGCAGGGCCCTTAGCTGGTACAGCGCCATATTGTGGTAAACCCGGCCTTGGTTAATGCATTACGTTCATAAAAAGGCTAGATGTGATCCGGAGATAGCAACTTTTAGGACGAAAACTATCCATTTCTTCCAGGTTTACGTTTATATTGGCTGGCAAAAATTGATTTTAGGGGGTCCCGGAGCCCCTGGTCTTCAATATTGTTGTTCGCTTCTGGTGTAAACAAAAAACGCTAAAAAAGAAACTGAAACTGAAGAAACAATAGGCTTTTTTGTCACATTTTTGTTATTGGTGAAATTTCAATTGGGGGGGAGGCCCGCTTGGCTAAGCCTATGCTCCAATTGCGCAAAATAAAAAAGGTATTTACAAATTTTCCACGAGGTTTATGGCGTTTTCCGACAAAATTTCAACGGTTCAAAAATAGTGCTGTCCTCGAGCCGATGACAGGGCAGTTTTCGAGGACCTAAGGCTTCGAGGCCAAGGCCAAGACTTCAAAATGTGTCCTCGAAGACTCCACCTCTGGTAACCGTACTCTGTGTCTTTCCTCTGTGACGTACGTGTCAAAAGGACGCGTCCCAATGCGGTCGATCGGCTCGGTTGAACAACTTATCGAGTTACTCTCCGGGTTGACTCATTAATCCATATATCCATTTCCACTTGCATTTGTGGCTACGTTGGAGCCGACGCTTCATCATCCCTCTCCCTTTACGCTGGCGACGGCACATCCACGTCTCTACCCAGCGCAAGGAAGAGCGTCCACCACTCCAACGTCCTGCGTGCTCGCCATTTGTAACATCCGTGTCAAAAGGACGTGTCCCAATGCCGTCGACCGACTCCGTTGAACAACCTATCGAGCTTTTGACCTTTGAACTGCAATATTTTGAAAACGGTCAGACGCAGAAAGTTCAAATTAGGTGAGAATGCATTTTAGACTTATCCCAACGTTGTATTCAACAGTTAAAAACTTGACTTGAATGCACTTTTACTTCCAGCCGGAGAGTTGCTCGTAGGTCGTTCAAACGGGCTGGCGAACCACTTTGGGACGCGCCTATTTGACCTGGATGTTACACAGTGAATTTTTGAGGCGAAGCACAAAAGAAAAAATCATTTTTTCACCACTTGCTTCATTTAGATTGCATATAATGTTTACTCGAAAACATTTTGAACTCTTAATCAGTCAAAATAGATTTTTTTAACCGATGAAAATCAACGCGTCTAAATCTTAATATTCTTAAATTTGTATTACGTAATCATAGGCTTACTAATCAGAGGTGGAGTCGAGGACACAAGGCTCGAGGCCAAGGCCAAGGACACAAAAAAAATTTCGAGGCCAAGGCCAAGGACAGACCCTCTCGAGGCCAAGGCCAAGGACGAAGGACACAGACGCAAGTGTTCTCAAAAAAAAAAAAAAATGTCGTCAAAACTTTTTTCAGGCGATCTCAAAAAAAAGGTCTTCAAAATTTTTTTTCAGGCGATCTCTACGTGAAGAAACCAAAAAAAGGTCTTTGCAGATTTTCCGCAAGGTTTCTGGCGTTTTCCAACGAAATTTCAACGGTTTAAAAATACTACTGTCCTCGAACCGAGGACAGGGCAATTTTCGAGGACTTGAGGCTTCGAGGCCAAGGACTTCAAAATGTGTCCTCGAGGCCAAGGACGTTCTCGAAGACTCCACCTCTGCTACTAATTACCAAATTTTTGCATCAACTGTGGTTTGCATAAAACACAACCGAAAAGTTTTTGTTAAACTCTTCGGTTGAGTTTCATGCAAGATTAAGTACAGTAATTTTTCAGAGAGGTCACTCATTTAACGCCGTTTGGACAAAATTTCATACGTTTGTAGAAACATTTGAGAGAACTAATTGCTAAGAATTGAAAGCTTTTTGATAACATTAAATTACCGGTACTTAGACTGTTCTGTCGCGAATGCTAGGGAACGTATATTAAGTTCTTAACCGCGTCTTTGGCGTCGAAGCAGAAGACCTACTAAACTTCTACAACGATAGTCTAGATTCACTCGAAAATTTATAAGGAAATCCTTTCGCTATTGATAATCCAAACACGATATTAACCTTCACTCAGTGCCGTCGCTACGGGGGGGCAGGGGGGCCGTGTCCCCCTTAACGACTGCTTGTGCCCCCCCATTTCGGTTTGTTCAAAATACGTTTTTAGAACATCACGTAACGACAGGACAACAGGCAATAATGGAAAAAGGAATAATAACTTTTGAGCATAATTATTCTCGTTTGACATTTTCTCGATTCTGAGAGAAATTGTTGGGCACCAACTACTGTACAAACATGTGACGCAATAATCCGTCTTATAAACACGCCTTTACGGATGTGTCGCGGAATAGGGATGAAAGCCTATAGAATGCTTACCGGTACCGGTACATCGTTAGTGACTATCAGGGCCTACGAGAGGGGGGTTCAGTTTAGGGGGTACATCGTACCCGGGCCCGGGTCTAGGGGGGCCCGGGCTTAGAGGGCCCGGAAGAGTTGAGGTTATTTTTTTCTCCCTAGCCCTTTTTGCGTCCCTGATTTTGGGCAGAAAAAAGGGACCAATTTTCGGAGAAGACCTTTTTTTTGGTCTTCACCTAATTTTGGGCAAAAAATAAGACCAATTTTGCGTGAAAACCTTTTTTTTTTGGTCTTCACCTAATTTAGGACCAAAAAAATATACCAATTTTGAGTGAAGATCTGTTTTTGATTTATTCGTTTGGACTTCACGTAATTTTGGGGGCCCGACATCGATCCTCGTACCCCCTGGAAAAATTTCTCTCTGAGGCCCTGGTGACTATGACCTGAAACAATACGTGAAAACATTTTTTAAATACCAACTGCTTTTCTTTTTTTGTTTTTTATAGCACACTCAAGATTTTATTAGGTTGCAGTCAGTGGCGCAACCAAGGAAAAGTGGATTCCGCCTCCTTCAGCCAAGTTATTTAGAAGAATTAACCCGAAAATAAAAGCGTTTAAACATGTTTTGGACTTGACCTGAAGCAGGGTTGGAAATATCGATTAATATAATCGATACTACATACTTTGCTTTTCTGTTATCGATTATCGCAGATGCTTTGCTTTCAATTTTTTCTATCGGTTATCGCCTTTTCTGTGCTTTTTGCTTAGATGTTATCGACTGGTAGAATCTTTATACTTTACTTTTGTTCTTGTTGAGTCTGCCAAAGCTTACATCGTTTCGTTTCTCTTATATGGTTTATTGCTCTTTATAATCATATTCACATAATCTTACATTTATTGCCTATGTTATAATTATCCTAAAAGTGTGTTTTGTATCCTTTGTAGTACGGCAATGATAGTTTTTCTTCTCACAAGTTTTATTTAAAGGTCAATACAGCAAATATTTTCGTGCATCCTTATGAAAAATAGAATAAAAATTTTTGTTCGCATTTCGGCATCGATTACCAATTTTTGCTTTTTATTTCTGATATCTTTGCTTTTTGTTTCTGCTATCGACAATTCTTTGCTGTTTGTGTGAATTATCGATATCGATTTGCCTTTGTTTTCAGACAGCATCGATTTCCAACCCCGACCTGAAATATAAGGGAGGCAAAAAGGGCAAGGCATATTAATCCTTTCAATGAGTTCTGAATTTGAGCAAGTAACTGTATTTATATTATGTTAATCACAAAAATCGTCCAGCGGCTGGAAGCTCCGCCCCCTCCCCCCTGGCACAGTATGTGCTACGCATGAGTTGCATCAGTTTGTTCGACACGGGGCATAAATTAGACAATTTTAGTGCAAAAAATTTTACTTTCGGTTCAACCCTCCTCCCTTTTAGCAAAATTCTAATTGCGCTTCTGGTCGCATTCATTGCTGCAGACAGATTTTTCAAGCGATTATATGCAGTACTTCAACTGTAAAATTTTACATGAGGGGACGCTTTTGCAGCCTTGACCAAACGCATTTGTACTGCGGCTGCAATTTAGTGGAAATTTTGCTTCAATTTCTGAATCTCTATTTTGCTCCAGAAATTTTGCTTCAAGTTTTTCCCGAATTTTATTGAAGACCTAAAAAAAGTCCTCACCGAAAGTTAAAGGGATTTTGTCCCTGAACTCGTATGAAGACCAAAAAAAGGTCTTCACCGCATTTTGGCACTGTCTTTGGCCGGAAACTGGTGCTAACAGCCACCTTTTTGTCTAATTGTCCAGACGCTTACTCTTAGAGGAGGGCGTTGAAATCTCGTTAAGGGGACGCAGAAATCTTGATGGGGGGAAGCTGAAATCTCGATAGGGCGACGCTAACTCTCAATGGGGAACGCGTCTATCCTACAATTTAAGTACTGATTATACGGACCGGATACGAAACGAGCTAAGAAACGTTTCTGGCCTTATACACCCAATCTGGAAACCACCGTGTTACCTCACTAAAGTAGACAACCCCTTTTCGCAAAAGTATCTACAAAACTGCAATCCTTGACCGGAATTGTTATTTTTTTGCATGTTTTCTCTTTGTTTGTACGAATGTACTGTACAAAAGCGGAGAGTGGTATGCGCGTAAAAAAAAGTTCGGAAATCACTGTATTTTACATACGGCCTAACTGCGGGAATGAAGTTTCGCCGTAACAAAGCAGACGATTGTTGGCGAACAATCTTTTCATTTAAGAGCATGTTTAATACACTGATCTGTACAAAAGCAACGCAAAAAAAGTACTAGAAATTGAAACCATTATAAAGGCAAAGTTAAATAAAATTTCATCAACGTCCGAATGCATAGCGGGCAGTGAACCTCGCATCATTAAAACCGATTTGATGAAAACAAAACTAAATTATGCTTTCCATTTCATAAAACGCTCTTCTAAAAACAATTGCACTGGAGTCCCCCCCAGTCCGCTCGGCGCTGTGCAAATCGAGTAATACTGCTGCGGTCAGCGGGAGAGCAGGTTTTCGATGGTGTGGTAGAGCTGGACGAGCGACGTGCAATGGACAGGCAGACACGAGCGGCGGTCGCGGCTGACAGGATCCCGCGTCAACCAGGACAACGCGTTGTAGCTTTCCAGTACAAACCTGCGAACAAGAAGGTTGAAACATCTGCGTGGAAAACTCGATGCGATATGTTCTACGTCACCGCTGGGCAGTGAAATGCCTCTTCGATTCAAATTAGCTTCAAATTTTCCCGACTTGACAATGTGTCGTTTCGTCTTCGGGAAAGACACGTAACGCATATTTCTGATTGAGGCCGAACCGTTTACCTGTTGCGGTGGCCCAGCCTGAAGACTTGCAAACAGAACCCCGAAAACGTGCGTTGGCGAGGTTAGATACTAGATGGTGTTTGTTCCAACGCATAGATGAATGAAGCCTAAGCTGCCAAGGGCTTTCACTGTTTGTAGCTAATATTTTTTCAATTTCTCAATTAGATTTCTCTTTAATATTTTCTCAATTGTCAATATACTTCTTTCTCTGTATTTGCAGGGTGTTTTAATGTCTGGTTCTCTCACTTTGTACAATCACTCCTTCCTCCCTTTTTGTGATTCAGCATCAATAGTTCTTCAGTCTTCAACTTCGTTTAGCAAACCCCATGAAAAACCGAGGTGGTTATACAGTATACACCCACAATTCACTTTAGTATCCGGAAGCAGCAAATGTCCCTCCGCCTAACACGCTGAATTGAGCACGCGTGGTTCACCCGCAAGTTCCGGTTCACAGCGCAGCCAATGTCCTCTGCTGTCCCGGTCCATAGTGAACAGCTGGTGCTACAAATATTCCGTGTGGACCAAAACAAGAGCATAAATTGCTATCGACACCTTCCCTGTCTGCGTTCAACGTAAATACGAACAGAGAGCGGCTCCCACCGTGTGTGCCATCGCCGGAGAGCTCGGCCCGAAAGCAAGAACATCTCTCACGTCTACTACGTCAGAAAACGGGCGGATTTTCGTGACATACGATTTTTTTTTCATGTTAATTTCTCCCAAAAATGAATTTGAGTTAACACGGTGAGCTGCTCGACTCGATGACAGAAATGTCCTTCCGCAGTTCCTGTCTCTTTTTGTGTTACAAATCAGAAGAATCCAATTTTTCTCCAAAAATTTGTTATTTTATTTACTTGTACCGTGTTTTTGTTCTTTGAGACAAACAATCTTAATCTGCTGTTCGCAATACTATTCTTCCATGCCTTTCCTAACGCAGCTAGTGGCCACTGGCCATTATACAACACGTGATAAGCTCCATGGAAGTAACTGGTGGAAAATTGCAAGCCACTCACCTAAGGACAACAGAAGTTTTGCTGGAGTCCAGTGGATGAGGTTGTTGCCGGTTGGATTCCCCGCCGGGTTCGTTCACGCTCGCTGCAACAAACAAGTTGGTGTTGAGCAAAAAGTTGTACGAAGTTTAAGCCTCGCACCAGCGTAGCAAAGCCGAGCAAGGGCGCAGCGGTAGCGCTCCCCAACTGGCAATGCGTCCTTGTGTCCTTGGCAAAGACGCATATCTGCGATTGGGACCAAGCAGTCCACCCGTTGTGGAGGCCCGGCCTGACGAAAGACTCGTAAACAGAACCAAAAAAAAGGTGCTTAGTGTTGGTGCGGTTAGACAGACGCGAAGCGATTGCTTCGCACGCATCAATGAATGAATTACGAGCACTTACTTTGTATGTGGAGAGCGGAACGCATGAACACCGGGCACCTGTGCCTTGCTTGAGGGCAGGTTGACCAGAACCAGGAGGGGAGGGGCCCGGCGGGAGCCGTGGAAACCAGGTAGCCGAGCGAAAGGGGCTGCTGCAGGAGTGACGCATCCTCACCAACGTCGGTAGAGAGCAAGCGCTCCGTAGTGCTATGTTGCTGCAACGCAGAAGATAACGTTTAATCAACGCACGATTAGATAAGCTTATAATGAAAATCAATTTCGTCACCGAATTGGGCCAAGCGAGGAATCTCAAATCTTGGCGAGATTCTCCGAAAAACTTAAATGATATTATTGCCGTGATGCAGTAAGACATGGTGGTTAAGTGTCGGCCGTCGGGCTTAGGCAGAGCTGGTAGTCTCAGCTCGGGCAAAAATTGTTTTCCATTACCCAAAGCTTTAAAATTTCTCGGCAACATGTGGTACTGTGGAATTGTGGATTAACATCTTTCATATCTGGGTTTCAATCGCATTGATAAATGTCACTGATGCGGACGCAGTGCAAGCAAGCGCTTGTAAAAGTTTTACCTAAGACTGCACTGTTCCTAACAAATTAATCGAAAGAATTAGCCAAGAAACGTTTTAGAAGCCACACAGGGCAGCCAGCCAGTAAGCGTATTACGTAGCTTGCTTCTCACAGGTAACAAGCACAACAAAGCGGTGGCGTTGCCCATCCAGCGTCCCTCACCTTGGTAAGCCCGTCTTCGTCACCCACGGAGAAGTGGGGAGCGTTGGCTACAGGGGACGTGGCGCCCATGATGTCAGGGAAATCCATTAGGATGTCATCGTCCACCAGCCCGTTGAAGACGTCCGCGGGGATGATCCCTGGAAAAATCATCCGATGATATCGAGGATGGTGGCAGCACACGCAGCTAAATAGTGCTCAACGGCCCACACAGCGGGTCATAAAAGGCGGCCAATGGGTACCCATTAGCGGTGGCCACCTGGGTGGTCATGGGGCGCCCACCCTTAGAGTAGCGTGAAAATCACCGCTTTTCTCTTTCGAATTCTCCAACTCAGCTGGGTTCCATGGTGCAGCACTGGCGCTACATCCTGCTCGCATCTACGGCAGAACCACGGGGGCGACCAGCCATCCATGCCAGCAGCTTGGAAGCCGAAATTAACTTCCTCGGTGCTGCTTCAAAAGCTAATCTTCCCCCCACCCTCCACTGCACGACAAGCGGCAGCTTACAAGCGGTTGGAATACTAACGCGCGAGTTGTTTCTACCGCTTTAGTTGTTAAGAGTTGTCTAAATAATTGTTATGATTTAAATCAACTAAATCAGTGTTTCGAACATAACAATAGCTGTGTAAAAAATACTACGGTTTGCTTCTTAAAACTGAAAATATAATTAAGTCATAAAAAGAAAGCAAATCCATCAATTAGCTGGTTTCGAGGTCATAGCTGAAAGATAAATGTGGGATTCAAATATGGAAATCAGGATAGTAGCATCATTACTACGCTAATTGGACAGCATGGACAAGCCATATTCTTCACTGTGATCTTCCAATATCCAACTGTATAATTTCTACTGATACGGAGATGATTGGAACTGAGCGCTCCACCACGTTACAGCAAGAAAATAGAGCCAAGCTGCTGGTCTGCGTCAAGGTCATAGTTCAAATCCAAAGTTCAAGAAATCAACCCCAACCACAAAACGAAAGTGGCTTCCTTTTTAAAAGCTTTTTCAGGCTTAGACCCGGCTTGCTCTTGATGTATGGGCGATCGAAATCGCACAAGTGCGTCTCTTGTTAGAATCAGCCGCCGCAGCCTGAGTGCTGGTGAGGCAACACGTCCGCCCGAGAGATGTGAAACAAAGTCCGGATACAATTTTGATTTCACGTCACATGTAAACCAATCTAATTGCCGACTAACCTGCTTCAGGGTCTTCTTCCGCGCCGTGCTGGTTGGCGCCGGGCAGCTGGGTTTCCGCAGAGGTTGGAAACACGTAGATGTGGGTGCACGACACGTCCGCCGGGGTGCGCAGCTGGCCGCTCTGATTTAACGAACTACCGCGTCCGAAGTTGTTCGCTTGCACGACATCTACAGTGGCCGCGGGTTATTTATTGTACTCATCTTATTCACAAATCTTTACCAACGGGAAAACGAATTTCGATACTGCTTTTTAAGCATCCCGTGGTTTGTTTAAAGCAGGAAAGTGGAGCCGCCCACCGAGCGGGTGGTGAAAGGCGACCAATGGATACCAACCAGCGGTGGCAGCCTGTGGGGTGCCCACTATTTCAGTGGTGTGGAATTGGCCCATGGCTTCTCTCCCAGGTTCTCTAACCCAGCTGGGGTTCTGTGGTGTGGCATTCCGTTGTGCAATCCACCCACCCACTGGGAAGACCCATGAAATTCAACTACTATTATACAGCAATATGCTGCCGGGAAAATCGCTTTGTTTGCAAAACCTTAGCAAGCTGTTTGGTACCCTGTTCGGTACAACCCGGATAATCACCATCGGACATAGCAGGACCTGAGCGCAGCGCTACAGGAAACATTTGAACTAAAAAGCTTTGCTGTTCCTATTCACGAAATCTCTCGGCGTTTCTTTGAGAAGCATCTACCTGGCAGTATCCGCAGTGAAGCGTCAGGCTCGAGGGAGGTGAGGCAGGCGCTCAAAATGAAAGCGGGGGCCTTGTGCTGTAGTTTGCATTGCTGGCACGTAGGACGCTTCCCGCATGACAAAAGCGCACGGCGGTTCAAATGCTTCGCCCAATCTGCAACAAGAGGAACATCTAAACTACTCTGGCCAACAATTCTTCGTAATGAATCCAATGCAAATCATTATTAAACCCCCAAACAAACAAGGTATGTTTAAAACGTGTCTGCCGTCTGTTACTTAACACATAGCGTAGTATTGATAACCTGTTTAGCAGGATATAGTCCCCAACATAGCAGAATAAAAAGTCTGTTCAATTGCTTAGTCCCTGTCTTTTGTACAATTATACGGTTTTCCCGTTTCAGGGGCTAATATGATGTGGAGCATTCGAGAAAGAATACCCTGATTGTTGTTCCCAGGGGGATTGATTCCTAAACCTGCATTCTACACCAAAGCAACTCGAGACAGAGATGCAAATAGTACTAGTTTTCCCACAGCCTTGATAGAGTTCTCCGCAAGAAAGAGGGTAACCCCGGCAGATCCGTCGTTTCAGCACAACATCGCTTTGCTACTCAACCTGCGGGTTCTCACCTTTGATTTCGGCGTGGCTCAACCGACCCAACTTTCCAACCACGATCCGCCAGGGGTCGCTAGAAAACTGTGAGCAAGTGGACACGCAGAACCGCCATAGTTTTTCGATTGCACCTGCCCGCACCGATACACGGTGCTGCTTGCGGCTCAGGGCCAGTCTCCTGCAAAACATCACGTCACAACTTGACGGCAGAATAAATCTACGCAAAGATGTTGAACATGGAAGAGTGGACTGAGCTCGATTGTCAGGGCCGTATTACGGAAGCCAACTAGAAACAACGTCGAAGTCAAACGCTCGAAAATGGTTTGTTGGGATTAAACGGCTCTTTGCTGTGGATGAAAACATAAAGCGGAGCAAATGCTACACTAGAAACCCCAGCTGATATGGAGAGCCCAGCACTGACGGGCATCCATTGGTTGCCTTTTGCGACCTGCTGGGAGGGCAGCTTAAACCGTTCGTTTTCTACGTCTTTCCCCATTTTTCTCCGCCTTCTGGTGCAACGTACCTGGGTGGAACTTCAATGTTGATACACGACGTCTCGAGCATCTCCCCGCACTGGTCGGTGGCCGTCGCGAGGAGCCACCGCTGGTCGCGCGACAAACAGTAGCACACGTATAGCACGCTCTCCTTGCCCGGCATTCCAAGAAGATCGCCTCTCTTCTCATTGGGGTCGGCAAGCACATAGAGAGGGGCATATAAACTGCGGTCACGGTTCTGCGAGAAAACTCAATTTTAATGCGAGTTATTTTGACGTGTTCTGTTGTATTTATTCGGCAATCATTTTCATTGCAAAGTGAAGCAAATTGGCTCGACGTAAGTGAGAAGCGGTAGAAGCCGTTCGCCTGTTAAAGGAGGTGAATCATCCAGCCAATTTCGGTGGATTACAGTAGCTAAAATTAAACTATAATTTTTGATATTTTTTGTTTAGATTTTGGGGCAGCGGTTGCAAAGATATTCAACAAATATAAAAAGATATCCCCCGATAAAAGTTTTTGAAAACTCTGAGTTTTGTTCTTCCCGCCAAAACCACAGTAGGCCTAATAGTTTAGAGAACTGTGGTTTTGGCGGGAAGATCGAAACTCAGAGTTTCCATTTTTCGGGGGATATCTTTTTGTATTTGTTGAATATCTTTGCAACCGCAGTCCCAAAATTACAACAAAAAATATCAAAAATTATAGTTCAATTTTAGCTATTGTAATCCACCGAAATTGGCTGGATGATTCACCGCCTTTAAGATCTAAATTAAATTTGCTCAGTCAAAGACAAGTCTTTGCGTTTTGATATCAAACTTATTTATTTCGTGCGTCTCAAGACGGCATTTTGTTGCGATTGAAATGAACTTACTGAGGCAAGCATTGCCTTAGTTCCGGTGAACCCGTAAGAATATGTTCTATGCGGATCAAGGACACTACTACTTACTGAGGGGATCAACGCCGACGACCTCCGCTTCGGCCCGAACCCAGTCATGGAACGGACCGGTCCCCCCGCCTCCACGCTCGTGCGGCACTGGGTGAAGGTACTGAAGCAGAGGGAGCGGAGGATGTGGGCCGGTGGAGCCGTGGAAGTGGAGGAGATGCTTTGCTGGAGACGATCCGCTGGAAGAATCTGCAAAAAAGCAGCAGGGAATTGTAATAACATTTCATTCACCAAGTTGCCGTGGCCAGGAGACAACGAAGGGGTCTTTCGGTCTTCGAGTCAAGCTGCCACCTGTCCAATACATTCTGCGAAGGTCTCGAAATACTGTAGTTGTTTATCTTTACCAAATCGCTGCTCCGGCAACAAGATGGTACCGAACAATCCATAAAAAGCCATTTTAGCTCCATAAGTTGAATCATAGCACTAACATTTCGATGTCATATTAGTAGATAACAACTTCAGCCATACAGTCTAAACAACTGATGTATTTCTAGTGTATCTCATGCAAGTACATCTTAATTTCGACACTTTTATCCCGCAATGCAGCACGGGACTTTCCAGGTCGAGTCGGTGCTTGTCGTAAAACAATAATAAATAATCAACTCATTTTCCTGATTAGAGGTCAACCGGTCATCCAACCCCAAAAACCGAACAAGTGACAATAGGTCAAAGCATCTGCAGCACCGCGTGCATTGTTTAGAATGTAAATGTTACCCAGAATGGCGAAGCACTCTACTCAACAAAGCAAACTTACCTGCAGAACAATATGATCTTTGATGGGAGTAGGTAGTGATTTTTGTAGCGACAGAAAGCATCGCCATAACGCGTTAGAAAGAGCCCCTTGGAAAGGATCGACCACAAATAGAACAATAGTCGCTGCGCTGCTGGGGTTGTATGGCTGAGGCTCGGCCGCTCTGCAACATGGCGTCATTAATAAATCGCTTTCCAAGCTGCTAAAGACTCCATTTCGAGCCGACGCAGAAGCGATGACAAAAATGGATGATGTTTTACAGGTAATGATTGTAATTAATACCTTGCGTCATCGAGGCCAGTAGCCAATCATCACTGGCCACCAAGCATTCGCCTATTCGTTCACATACGTTGTTTCAACGGTCAATCCACCCGATCGACTGGCTTCGAAATATTAGACAAAGCGTGTACGTCATCCAGCTCAGCAATACTGGCTTCGTATTATTGTGATGAAAAGTGGAAAAATTGATTGAAAAACTTTATCGTCCATCGCATTCTCACCTGGAAGCCGCCTGCGTTGCCACTGGTGAAGGCCGGGAGGAGATCGAGTTAGGTAAAGTGCTAGGTGGCGCCATGCGCTCGCTAGGGGGCTGAGGAGTAGGAACGGGAGGGGGTTGGGTGTTCCGCACGTGCAACGAGCCCAGCTCGAAGTTTTGTTCTTTCTGCAGCAGCGGACCTGGAAGATAAATTGTAGCCCATGTCAGGTGACAAACAAGAATCTGAGGTCGCATTAAATGCAGCAGCGCAGCTAAACTGCTACAGTATATTTTGAAGCATCAAAATTGCTACTACGCTAATGCATGCAGTAGGTAGCCACAACCATCAACAAGACAAGACAGACAAATTTATTAAGTCGCAAAATACTGTAACCATGAAATTGTAAACAATTACCAAAAAAAACAAACAACCAGTGATGGTAAAATAATAATAGTAGTTTACTTCGTATTTGCTAGGCATGCGACATGGAAGTAGCGAATAGACCCTGCGATCACCGAGTTTAGCAACCACCCTACACGTCAGAGTTGAAAATCGCTAGTTTTGCCAGTAAATTTCAATTTGTAATAAAGCGAATTGTGACCATTATGAATTTTTAGTACTCGGGCACGCTAAAGCTCTAGGTATGCATTCATGATAGAAATCTTCACCACCTTTCCTGGGAAGAGAATGACAGTATTGCAAAGATTTTACTCACAAAGTTGTCTTGACCAGGAGACAGCGGAATAGCCTTGCGGTTTTGCCATTCAAGCTGCCACCTGTCTACCTGCTTACCACACACGGGGAAGGCTTCACACTGTCCTTTTTAATGCTGAACGTTAAGCAGGAAAGCTGTAAATGCCAATTTTTCGAAACCTTTGGTTTGAACCTGATTCAATCGTTTACTAGACCAGTGATCGATGCCATGAAATGAGAGAGGGCTTCAACAATTTCCGTCTCATTTGAGCGCAACACATCGGCAGTAAAGATCACATTACACTCACCAAGTTGAGACAGGAAGGAGCGAACGTAGACCGATATGGGGCTGGGATGCTTATCGCATGGGACGGAATAATTCTCCAGCCAGCCCAGAGCTTGCTCTGTGACGTCACCTTGCTGCGATATCCTGATGAGGCCGTCCGTGACGCACCTGTTATACGATTTCAGCCGCCCGAGGCGACATGACTGAAACACAATGGTCAGCAAGTTAAAAATTATTAGTCTTTATACTTTACCAAGTTGCCTTGGCCAGGAGACAGCAAAGAGCAGTCTTCGAATTCAGCTGCCTCCTGCCCAGATCACGTATTCATGGTGGAGGCTCCACACTGTCCCTTATGCACTGAACGTCACGCAGGATACTGTGAATATGGATAGTTATTTTTATAGTTTTGTTTAACCCGACTAGGAATCGAACACGGGTCCACCGCACCGGTAGTAGACGCTCTATCCAGTAGACCAATATTGATCGATTTCGTTCGGTCGCAAAAACGCAGCTTATGCTCCTTCTTACCGCCAACCCTTCCACAACGACTACAAAATGATACGTCACAATAATTCACTCCTCGATCTACCGATCTTTTCTACATGGCGCCCCGCAGTAGGTTAAGCACGAAAATCTACCCAATTATTGGAGACGGCCGCAAAGTTTAGCCAGGGTCAAGCGGCAGCAAGCGATTGCGGAATGGGGATATAACGCCTGTTCCACGAAAAGAATCCCTTGTAGCCACAAAAACTAGACAAATTTGCTGAAAAATTTAAAGAGACATTTTAATCCACTTCGAAAGCGAAAGCAAAGTCGGCCATTGCTCATCCACCGAAACCTTAAGCTGGGTGGGCGGATTCTGCTCAGTGGAGCTTCATCACTCCGCATTACCTCGAACATGGAGCTAAGCTCGCGGAAGAAGAGTTTGCAGTCGTCTGCCAGCTGGTCGTCGTCGGGGCACACCACCAGGTAGACGATGTCGCGCTGCTGGGAGTAGGGTTCCAGGAAGAGTTTCTCCCAGTAGCGCAGCGCATGCGGGGACACGACAAGCCAGTCGTGGTCGTAACCAACCAGAAACGAAGGGATGGGCTGCGGCTCGGCATCTGAAAATAAGCCACGTTATTGCGAAACAATCATTAATAGACGAACAACTTATAGCTGCACCAGCTTTCACGTTTCAGCGAAGTTTTGAGGAATACGTTCGGACCAATTAATAAATGCAAAAAGTACTCGCAGACAATTGAATTTCAGATAAACACTCTTTTATGCAAAAGATACTTTATACAAGGCCTTTTATACAAGAGATACTGCTCGAAATTGGTTTTATTGAAGTAATGACAACTACTTGGGGTAATAAAGAGGTGCCCCAAATATTTCTCCCCAATTCCCTTTATTTGCGAAAATCTAATTTACTCCGTACCAATTTGTGACATCACGCCAGGCATGACTTTGCAAAAATTTTTCGCTAAGGAATGCGATGTTCGATGAGGAAGGTAAAAGGATTCTGCTTTAGACAGCGATTCTAATTTAAATTAAATTCATCGATGGCATTATGCGAGTGATATAATCTGTTGTATCAAAGTTAGACCAGCTTTGGTGACGTTTTAAGCCTATGAATTATATAAAGTTTGAAGCCAAAAACGATCATATTGTAGATCAGTATTGGTAGCCTACGTCTGCAGGGGTCCACGACAACTGACCACGAGCAACGCCGATTGGCTGAGAAGGGCGATTCTAAAAATATTTTACTATCCCCAGAGCCATCTTGCCCAAACCCTCACTTTGTGACGAAATAAGTATGACAAAATCAGTGACGAAATCACTGTGACGAAACCGTTGGTTCGCGGTCAGTTGACTTGGCTCGGTCTGCAGGTAGCAGTAGCAGTAGCCAAGTTTTCAGATTTGTTTAGGCTACTTACTGCTACTACTTAGTAAGTTGGGGGTATTAGGTTAGGCCTATCGTAGTCATGACTTGAGTACGGTACGGTTGAGTTTTGAAAAAAAGTACGGTACGGAATTACGTACGATATTTTCTGATAAACTACGAAAATACGGTATTATTTTTTCCGTACCGTACCATACTCTTTCCGTACGTAAAGTTTTAAAGACAAAAACTTTGGTTTTGACTTTGCTGAAATTATTGCATTGAATATACCACATGTGTTACCGTACCAATTTTTGTACAAGTTTGACCACACCGGAGTTTTCTTGACAAAAACTGTGTATTGTTTTACGACGTAACAAACATGTTTTGAACTGCGATCTTAAGGTGTACTGCAGAATTTCAACAAGAGTTTTGTGACGTAACCAACAAACCAGCGTTTCTCAAACCACGGGTAGCGACCCAAACGTGGGTCGCCAAGGCTTTATGAAAGGGTCGCTGACGCAAGTAGAGCCCTTAGTACTTCGGTTATCTTGAATTCATAGTTAGGCATTGATTTTCTAATCTTTGTGTTGTTTTTTTTCTGAGAGAAAACAATTGCTTGCGCCTGAGATTAAAAAAGTGTCTGATAAGAACTTTCCTTATTCAAGTTTGGTGTCAAGTTGCAAACGAATATCCAATATTGTAGGAAGAAGTCTTAAAAATTATAATCCCTTTTCCGGCATTTATGAAAGACAAATATAGAAACCGTCTGGATGCAGAGCAGAGCCGTCGCTACGGGAAGGGAGGAGGGCGTGCCCCCCTAACGGCTGCTTGTGCCCTCTCATTTTGGTTTCTTCAAAATACTGTTTTTGGAACATCAAGTAACGACTAGACAATCGACAATGATGGAAAAAGGAAACATAACTTTCAAACATAATTCTCGTTCGACGTTTTCTCGATTCTTTGCGAAATCGCTGTAAGTAGTAATATGAACTACTGTAAGTAAATATAACGCAATACTCCGTCTTACTAACATGCCTTTACGGATGTGTCACAGAAGGGAGATGTAAGCCTATAGAATCGTTACCGGTGCTTCGTTAGTGCTTCAAGATTTTTAGGTCGCAGTCAGTGGCGCAACCAGGGTGAACGGCCTTAAGCCTTCTTAACCAATTCACTTCGAAAATTTTAACTCAAAATACAAGTGTTTAAATGTATTTTAAACTTGACCTGAAGGGGGGAAAGGGGCTGGGCAATTTAATCCTTTCAAATTACTTTTGAATTTTAGTAATTAAAATGGCGTTAAAATTGCTATTTTTTTTTGCTGCAAAATCACAAAAATTGCCTAGCTCCCCATCTGTGACACGCTTGAGTTGCATTAATTTGTATAAATTAGGGCCTAAATTAGATAATTTTTGTGCAAAAAAATTTTTTCTTTTGGTTTACCCCTCTTAGTAAAATCCTGATTGCGAGTCTGGTAGCATTCACTGCTGCAGATAGAGTTTTCAATGGGATTATGGGCCGATGACAAAACGAGCTAAGAAAATAATGCTGCCAAATAGGTCTCTTTTTTTTGGACACAAATACAAAATTTTTTAAATTGCGCTTAGTTTGTAGCCGTGCAAGATTTGAAGATCAGTTTTTATATGCAAAAGTTTAGTCTATTTTGGTGCCCTCCCCACCAAGTTTTGGCTACTACCCCTCACTTCGTTTGTTCCGGCGATTGCACTGATGCAGAACATCCATCCAATGGGTTATGCGTTGAGCCACGATTTCAAAAACTTGTAGAGGCGAAATGGCGATAAATGCTGTGTAATATAAGTTTTGCTTTTTGTGTTTTATTTTTTTGGTTGTAATTATTTAGTTGGGTCGCAACTGTTCAAGCACATAGGGTTTTTAAACAAATTTGGGTCGCAGAAGAAAATGGCTGAGAAACACTGCAACTAACAATAATTGTGTTTTGCAAGACGAAACAAGAATATTTATAACAGTAGGGCCATTATTTGATCAGGTAGACGTTAGCGTAAGCAGGAGGCATGCTAAATGAAAAACTATCTGATAATAATACAGCATCGGTAGAATATACCGTAAAACGGGGTGAATCAGGCCATCGAGGTGACTTGAGCCAAAAATCAGGAAAAATATTTGAAGTGCTGTAGCTCGAATTGCGTAGACACTGGGCTCAATGTTAACACATGTGTGGAATCTGCAACTTATGAGGATTCTATTGCACTATTTAAAAATTTTGCCAAGTCTTTATCTAAAACAACACGTACATTTTAGTAAATCTAATAAAATCACAAAATTTTGTTCCTTTGCAAACTTTTATGTGTAAAATCCGATTGGTAAGTCCCCTGTTCACATCTAGCACATATTAAGGTAGCGAATTTTGTCACAATTCCAAAACATACTCTGTCAACAAATTTAGCCCACCTACCTTTGACATTTTTAGAAAATTGTGAAACTCTTACATTTTTTGGTTAAAATGGGGTGGCTTAAGCCAACTTTGTACTAGTGATATGACAGAAGGTGACTTAAGCCACCAAACAATTTTGTAAAATTGATGATATTATCAGTGGAAAATTTTGTTGATTTTGGCAGGTGTACATTTCTATTACTACTGTAGTGCTGTAAGGTCAAATTGATTGGATACAAGTGTGATTTGTGGACTTGGCATGCGTGTTTATAAAAGGAAGCCAGGAAGCAGGCGATATGGTGAATGGGATAAATCCAAAATGGAACTAGCAATTCAGGCATGCAAAAACGATGAAATATCAATTAGGCAAGCAGTCAAAACTTTTGGTGTCCCCAGAAATGCTCTCACATCCAGAGTGAAAGGTACTCATCAAAAACGTTGTGGTGGTCAGCCAGTCCTCAATGAGCAGGAAGAAGCTGTAATAGTTAAGTATCTTTTGTTGCTAAGTGAATGGGGGTTTCCTTACACTCCACATGACATCAGATATATGGTTAAACTATATTTGGATCAGCAAGGACGAACAGTTCAACGATTTAAAGACAATTTTCCGGGAAATGATTGGTATAGGACGTTTATGGAGAGACACAAAGATGACATTAAAGAACGAGTTGGTCAAAATATCAAGCGAAAACGAGCAGAAGTGAGTCACGCAATCCTTGATGAGTATTTTGACAATTTGCTTGCTGAAATTGAGGGTTTGCCTCCCACACCAATATCATTAATTTTGACGAAACTAATGTTCAAGATGACCCTGGTAAGCGAAAACTGGTCTTCAAACGTGGATGCAAGTATTCGGAAAGGCTGCTTAATTCTTCCAAGGCAGCCATCAGCATTATGTTTTCGGGCAGTGCATCTGGTGATGTGCTACCAGCGTATGTGGTCTACGAAAACATTAACATGTGGGATTCGTGGACCACGGGCGGTCCTCCAAAGACAAGATACAACAACACACCCAGTGGATGGTTTGACACGAGGTGTTTTGAAGACTGGTTTAAGACTGTAATAATGCCATACCGAAAGAAAGTTTCTGGAAGACTGATTGTGATAGGAGACAACTTGTCTTCTCATCATTCTGTTGAAGTGGTTGAGTTATGTCAAAGAAATAACATTGGTTTTGTTTGTTTACCAGCCTACAGCACACACATCTGCCAGCCACTAGATGTGGCGCTTTTTTCTCCTATGAAGAAATTTTGGAGGAAGGTGTTGACAGATTGGAAACTCAAACAGACTCGAAGAGATGCCACTTTGAGAAAGGATGAGTTTCCAAAGCTTTTTTCGGTTCTGCTGGATGCTATGAAACCAACTATGAAATCCAATTTAATGAGTGGCTTCAAGAAATGCGGGATTTTTCCCTTTGACCCAAATGCTGTAAAAGATAGGATACCGGCACCAAGTTGTCAACCAGAAGGAAGCAACCCACACAATGCAAACTCTACTTCAGATGCCCAAAAAATTAATGACTCCATTTCTGACATTGTGATGCAAACTTTGCAAGATATGAGATATGGAAGCCAAAGCAGAAGTACTACTGGTACCAGTACCAACGGTACATCATCTGGCAACAGCAATGCAAGTACCGGTAGTGCTAAACGACGTAGAAGAGTAAACGTTAACCCTGGCCGAAGCATAACTTCTGACAATTTTGGACAAGAAAATCTGCTAGGTACCAGCAATTCAAATGCTCTCAGTGCTTCCACAAGTATCAGCACTCCCAGAAGAACCAGCACTCCCAGGAGAACCAGCACTTCCACAAGTACCACCACTCCCAG
This sequence comes from Trididemnum nubilum, assembly GCA_963965965.1. Classification (NCBI taxonomy): domain Eukaryota; kingdom Metazoa; phylum Chordata; class Ascidiacea; order Aplousobranchia; family Didemnidae; genus Trididemnum; species Trididemnum nubilum. The sequence continues at coordinate 45,130,285 of OZ014477.1, read as the reverse complement.
AAAAACCAGCACTCTCACAACTATCAGCATAGGTGCTGACAACTACCAGTGTTTGGGGGAAGAAGATGGCTAGGAAGAAGTAATGGTTCCAATCAGAAAGGGAAATCTTGCTAGAGGTGATTGGATCTTGGGAAAGTTTGACTTAGCGGTAAGGAAAAACAAAGTGTACTATGTTGGGCAGGTAATCACAGTGCTGCCTGAAGAAGAAAGTGAACGTGTAATCGCAAAGTTTCTCAGAAGAAAAAAGGAAAAAACGTTTGTTTGGCCAGCAAACCATGATGTGTGTGAAATTGAGATGCATCAGGTAGTAATGAATCTACCAAATCCAGTAGACAAAATTGCTGTTTCGAGAGCAGGAGAAATGACATTTTTACATGACTTCAAACACTACTACAATTACCTAAAGTAACTGTTGAACATTCCAGTACCGGTAGTGTAGTTTATTTGTTTTCCTTTTTTTAATACCGGTACTTGCATATGTGATCATTCCTGTGAAACACTGCTGTTTTTAGTTCTTGCCTTATGCTGTTCCATTATGTTTTAAATGATACTGGTGCCAGTAACCGTCTTTTTGATTTTTGCTTATATTTGATCATTCCTGTGATACAGTGCTGTTTAGTTCTTGCCTTATGTAGCTTCATTATGTTTTAAATGCTGGTGCCAGTAGTTGTCTTTTTCAATTCATAAGCGTGCTGAAACCTGTGAAACACTGCTGTATTTAGTTCTTACCTCATGCTGTTATGTTTTAATATTGGCACCGTAGCAGTGTCTTTTTTTCATTCTTGTATTATTGGGTTGAACCCCGTGAAATACTACTGTTTTTGATTCTTGCCTTATGCTGTTATATTTCAAGTAGCTTATTGGTACCGGTACTGTGCAATTTGGCTTTTTTTGATTCCATAAATTATGTCTTGGGGTGTGTTCAAATATCATATGATGCTTTTTTTCAGCAAATTTAAACCTCCATTATGATGGTACCAGTACGGTATTTTAACATTATAACCCATTCTTTTGCCTGTAATCTGACACTTTGTTCAACCCCAACCCCATTCCAAGAGCCATTTTTGTGATATTTGATCAGCATACCGTACTAAAAGTTTATTAGTTCTGTTGTAAGTCCTCAGTTGAGTTGTAAATCCTCAGTTGATTTATTTATTTAACACCATTTTTGGGTTGATCTATACTATACCGGTACATCAATAAAGATTTTGGTTCCAATGAGATTTGCTGCTGGTATCATACCAGTATGTTATTTTATTCAGCCCACAGTAGCATTATAACTTGAAAATTTAACCAAAAAAATGCCTTTTTAAATCATGTGGATAAGAACAATATTTAAATTTAGAGTTTATTGAGTATGGTTCAAGGTGCTTTTGTGTATTTTGACTGATAGAAAGGTGTTCAATGAAATAACAGTCTTAATTTTTCCTTTAGTTAGCGTTTACATGGTACTAACTGCATGCAACTGCTATGTCAATTAAATACTTCATAAGTTCCATCTCAGTAAAATTTGTTTAAGTGACTTGAATGCTCAGTATTTCTTGGTACCCTAGGTGTTTAATAAAACAGTATAGCACGAGTACTTGCAACAGATCAGAATTTTATTTTGCTGTAGCAAACTTTTGTACGTGTGCTCATTAACTTTCACTAAAATGTGCATAAAATCTGTCATATACATTGCAGCTGCAAAATTCTTTTTTTTATAGAATCAGGGTGGCTTAACAAACCCCTTTAGATAATTCAAATCAGCCTATAGCCAGTAGTTTAGGCAGAAATCAATAAATACTAAATTTGGCCCAACTGACCCCACCACGAGGTTACTTAAGCCACCCTACAAATATTAAAAAAAACCTACTTTGAAAGCAAATATTTGCCTTCAAAATAGGTTTGTTTTGTAGAGCTACAAGATTCACGCATTTTGATACCAAGATCTCTGAAATTGAGCAAGAGTTGGAGTAGTTACAGTAAAAAAACTCCAAAAACTGCCTGAAGTCACCCCGTTTTACGGTATGTAGACTGAGAGTTTTAGCTAATTATTAATTATTGCACATCGAAGAACCCAGTGAGAGTATGTTATTCCTGTGGAGTTCGTAGTTGCACTATTTTTAAATGCAGAAGCTATTTTAAATAAAATTTCAGTCGCAATTGGAAACTGAAATAGTGCAGAGAGAACAGTTTTATTTTAGGGATTTAGTTCTCCCGATTGGTCATCTGCGCTGTACTGAATTTGCTGGAGAATATTTTTGAGAATGTGATTTTCATTGCTGGGTTAAAGATTTTAGTCAACAATTTGGGAAGTTTAGTAGTCACTTCAGCAGTGGCGCCAGCGAGAGTACTGTCAGCTGTTTGGTACTTTTTGTTTTTCTCGTTAAGAAGTATTTAAAGACTTGATTAAGGTACATTCTAAATGACTTGAGGCTTAGACTAAAAGACGACATAATCGAAGCAATAATGTTTCAGCGATGCAACATGCAAACCTTTTGCCTACCTATTTTTAAACTATATGAAAAACGGACAAAGCTTTTTTTTCAATTCGTTCGTTTGTTAATTATCGGTGTTTTGCAAAGTGTGGAGTTTGGGACAATGAGTTGACAATATCTCCTATGACCTACATCATAGCTGTTTTGAATTGTTTTGTGGAAAATAAGTTCTACTATTTATGATCGAGCTTTTACTTAATTATTTTACAATTTGTGTTTATTTTCCAGGGTTCCATGTCCTACCAAAGGCTAAGTTTTATAAACTTTTAGTCTTTAAGACAAAACTTTTAGTCTATTTATTGAAACGATGTCATAAAAGCGACGAACAGTTTAGCCATTAGTAGGATATGGAGGCACGATCATTGAGATGAGTAGATAAAAACAAAACGCTTGCAGCATTGGTGTTGCTAGGGGGGCGGTTCGCCCCGGGAGTCATCATTTTGGCGTGACACAAATTTATGATGTAAAACTATAATCCGGCCAAAAACTCCACCGATTTGTGGTGAAGACCTTTTTTTATTTTGGTCTCCATCCGCATTTGGACCGAAAACTGCGCTAATTTACGTTGAAGATCTTTTTTTGTCTCCATCCGCGATTGGACATAATTTTCACCGAAGTCTGTCACTGCTGCGGAAGCGTCATATGGCAAAGGGTGACACTGCGAAACCCCGCTCAACGCGAAATCCCCTCCCGGGTGCCACCATTCTTAGCAACTCCTCTGGCTTGCTGCTTTGAATCGCTGAGGATAAAGCGAAATTATGATGTATATTATCGTTATTGAGCTGATGTCATTCACTATAATCTTTTAATGTTAATACTAACTACCGCAACTAGTTGGATGAGTGCCCGAATTTTTTGAAGTGAAAATAAAATTATCTAATTGTAAAACCTCTAGTTTGCTACTGCGTAGAAACAAATATTCAGTAAATTAATTAGTACGGAAAGGTACGGTATTACGGAACGGAAAAAATTCCGTACCGTACTGTTACGTACGGTATTTTGGTGAGGTACGGAATTACGGTACGATATTTTTTTGGAAGTACGGAGTACGGAAAATCATTCCGTACCTTACCTAATCCCCTGATTGTAGTATTGCGCTAGTTTCTGATTACAGATGTGAAATTAGTCTACGCTGAGTCACGGTATCTACATGTACCGGTATATACATGTACCGATACCTATTCTGTTAATTACAAAATTGCTTGTTGTACACCACCGGTAACGGAACTTCCCTTGGTTGAGTAAAAAAAGAGTTGGCAAGAATATGACCAGTGGTAAGAGGTAGAGCAGTGGACCGATAATCCAAAGGCTGCAGGTTCCAATCCTGTGAGAGAATAACTTTTTCGAATTGATTGATTTACGTAGTCGCCGTTCTAATGACTCTTCCCTAGGCTTCCGTGCAGGTAGCCTTTAAGCCAGATAGTACGCAATCAATTAAATATTAAAAACTCTGGCCAGCAAACGTCAAAAACATCACAACTAAATTATTATTAACAAGAATACGACTAGTACACGAGGTTGGTGTTGTTTTAGAGCTGTTATAATAGGCAATAGCCTACAGTAGGCCTATGTAATTTGGACTTCCTGCAAACCTAGACTATCAGTTCTGATCTACAGTAAGATCGTTTTGGCTTCAAATTTTGTATCATTCATGGAAATAATACTGAAAAAAATCTCTAAGTAAAACTTTAAAAGCAATAGGTGGCTGCAGACACAAAGACAAAATCAGTCCCTTCGCAGTCTCCTTGTGCCTGTTTTGATTATAATTTTTAACTTGAATTACTTTATGCTGAAATTGTTTATTATATTCTTATATTGCATTACTTAGTGCTGTTTATCTGTAACAGGTGACGAAATAAATTTCAGTTTAGTTCAGTTCAGTATAATGCCACGGATGAATTTAGTTTGAATTAGAATCGCTGTCTAAAGCAGAATCCTTTTACCTTCCCAATCGAACATCGCATTTCTTATTCAGCGAAAGATTTTTGCAAAGTCATGCCTGGTGTAATGTCACAAATTGGTACGGAGTCATACGGAGTAAATTAGATTTTCGCGAAAAAGGGGAATTGGGGAGAAATATTTCGGGCACCTCTTTATTACCTCAAGTAGTTCTCAATTCTTCACTAAAACCGATTTCGAGCAGTATCTCTTTAACATTTCTCTAGCTTAGAAATTCTCTTGCTGCCATAAAATATTGCGAGTAACACAAAGGTACATACGTGTTTTCTTTTTTTAAATCAAATCAGACTACTAGGCTTGTATAATATTTTCTGCACTTATGCGATCTACAAGAGTTGCAGCATAACGATTCAGCGCAACTTCTTTCCTGACCCACCAATTCAATTCTGGAATGTCTCACAGATTGCTGCGTACCCGTTCCAGAAATATCCACTCTCATAATCACCCACACAACTTACTTTTCCCCGCCTCTTTGCAGAACTCCCGCCACGTCAATGGCCCTCTTACGTGCTGTGTAAAGCTGTAAGATCGACTCGTCCGCTTCCGTTGGATGGCGTCTTGAAGAACCGGCTTCAAAGACACCAAGAGGCGGTAGAGATCAAACGAAGTCCCACAACACAGAGCGTCGCCTGCGATAAACGAGCGGAAAAACATAAAAAATAATCAAAACTATAAAGAATTAAACAATTTAGTCTCTGCGAGAAGGCTTCATCAGCATTACTGAATAAAATGACAATCGAATGCGACATTTGCCACTCGATCTGATTGAGGCTGATGGTAGCTCCTAATAGAACCCAAATCGATTTCGTTTTAAGGATTGACTTTCTCCAAACTTTTATTTATGCAAAACCTGTTGAAAATCCTTATTCCTACCTGACACAATTGGGCACGATTCCACAACTAAACACAACTTGCCATTATCTCATAAGCTATGCACAATTACAAAGCAGAGTCTGAAGGTGCAATTAAAACTATAATTAACAGCCTAAGACATATTGTTCAGGGATCGACGTCCGTTACCTATCCCTCGTCAGTATACCTACGACTCCAGGTACCACATTGAACATGGGCTTTATGATTCTAGTGATGAATGTAACTGCAGACTCAATGCAGTCTAATGCAAAATATAAATTTCCCAATATAGTATGTGAAAAAAAACTTGCTCAGTCCGCAACAGCGACAAGAATCGAACTCTGAACCTAGCGAGTCCGACGCCTTGCCGCTGCTCTGGACTGCAGCGCGACGTACTGTATAGCGTCTTCCACGAGTGGATCGCCTTCATAAGGGATGCGGCGTCGACCCGCACGTGCTGCTCCATGCTCGACAACCCGGCCGTCAGAGCCTGCGCCAGCGCCTCGCGTTCGTCTGCAAAACAATCAAAACCATTGTTCGGGCCGCGTTGCACAGCGTGTTTGCGGCTCCTCGACATTTCGACCAGACTGTACAAAGCCGCTTACAGCGACTTTGGCCAGCAGTAACAGTGGGACTTCCCTCATCCCATCTTTCGCTGTCTGCTGGCCAAAGAAACTAGAAAAGCCTAGCTCAAGTACAACAAACATGAACTATTGCAGGTTGCAAATTGACTTCAAGAAAATTGGCGAACTAAAAAGAGTGACGCCGTGATAAAAGAAAAGCTGAGACAAGGTCAGTTGGGTTGATATAGGACCTCTCCAGGTTAAGTTGAAGGCCTGAAAGTTTCCTCGCACCACCCGCTTCGACTCACCTCTTGCCACGATGATGTTGTCAGCATGGGAGAACCGCTCCCTTCTCTTGCTTTCAACCAGGCGGGAGATAGTGAGCGGTGAGGCGCAGTGCTCCATCACGAGAGGGAGGAGGTGGTCTGTAACACAGCAGACATGACGTAAACACCGAGGCATCATTGTGTGGGTGCGACTCGTTCCAAGCATTTAAGAAAGAAATAGATTACACCAACAATCCAACAACAGCCTATAATGCACTATCATCCGCAACAACAACCAACACACAGGGCAAAATTATTACAAGAGCGAACGTAAACCACACTTCGGCTTTAATAGAAAATTTAATGTGGTAACAAGAATTAAAAGGCGATTCTAACAACGCTTTAAAGTTATAAACATGAGATTTAAGTTGAAAGTTTTAGAGCAAATCCAACCAAATGTTCTTTTCCTCGGTAAGATCACTGCTAAACAAGGCAGTGACCAAACTAAAATGAGAAAAATTTCTGTTTTCAGCGGCTTAAGGCCAGATTTGTTGATTGAAAAACAAGAAATAAATCTTTTGGCGTTTGCAGTAGTACCAACCATCGTCCAGAGGCCTTGGAGTCGTTTTAGGTTCGCGTTCCTTCAAGATATCGCATTCGTGCTCGACTCCCACCACCTCCAGTTCATCCTCCAGGAAAAGGCCAGCCCCCACCGACACCATGCGGTTGCGAATCGCACTAAAAACATCAACTTACTTGTTCTACAGTATAATAATCGATTTTTCAGCAAACGAAAGCTGAACATTTACAAAGGGACCAGCGGTTTGAGAGCGCGAAATGCGCGCCAAACGACGTATTTACATTTCTGTTTTAAAGCACGGTTTTACGTTTTTCAGACTTTGGTAAAACTGGATCTCAATGAATTACATTGATAGAGTATTTTTTTCAGTGATCAATTAAAATCAATGTACTGTAGAGGGTAAGTTAGTCCCAATAAAAATAACGCAAGCTGCATAAAAACTGCCGGTGCCACTCACTGACCCCATTCCGACAACACACGCCAAATTCACAACGCCTCACCTAAACCCACAGCTGCACGCGTACTGAGCCTCGGGGGAGGTGAATGCAGGGAGATAGCCGTGCTCTACATCAGCGCCGCGGATGTTCATATTGCAGACGCAAAGAGCGCACTGGTCGAACGACTTGTCTCGGAACGCGTTCATCACAGAGTCGGACAAGAGCAGGGTCATAAAAAGCGCCGCGCTGCCGTGCGGGTCGCTTGCTTTACCCAGCGCGAATGAGTTTGGCGTACGATACGATTGATTTGATTCAATACTGCATATCCCGCCCCCTCTCCCAGGGGTGGAGGCGGAAGGGGGCTGCACTGATGCAGGGGTGCGAACCGACGAGTGGCCGGGGGTGCATGGGGTGGTGCTCATCATAATTGGTGTAGATGGAGGATTCATGGGGTAGCTGGTGAGCTCATCCAGGCACACCTCCGGGATAGTGGGGATGGGCGCCATGCTGTGCGGAACCTAAAAAGATTAACGACGTTATGATCCGTTACACACATCAAAAATGAGAGCACCCAGTGCCGCACTCGCTACACGCCGTCTAGCATACTAGTTTGAGTTTTAAAATTTTCTGGTTGGCACGAAAACCATCAACCCCACAGGCCCACACCGGGAAATCGCAACCAACCTTGACTTACTGTTATTTTGGGGTCCAAACATTTTTTAAAGAATAATCTCACTTAATCATGTTATTCCAGAAACATTTTTATTGAAGCTGCATTAAGAGTTACGTTACTGTTGCATAATTGCGATGAAACTGATATTTCCAACAAATCTAACTTGGCCTGAGCATAATTTATCATTATGATCTCAGCACGAAACAGCACCATCAAACAAACCCGCTAATTAACAAGACGGAGGCAAAAGCTGTTACTTGGTACAACGCAGTAATGCTTACCATCCACGAAGGCGTATAGGTATGATGCGCAGGGAGCTGAGACAAATGGGATAGAGGCTGGTAAAAGTCCGACATCGGATGACTGGGGGCTTTGCTCACATCTAACACTGATGGGGGGTCGTGTCCTGCAACCGGGTGCTCCGCAAGCCCGGGCTCCGACTTAATTACCTCCCGCTTCAAGGCCTCCGATTCGTGGGAGGTCTGTGTGTAAGAAGGAGGGTGCAGGGGGCGGCCTTCGGGGGAGAAGGCATGGCATGATTCTAGCGACGGAGGGGTGGGAAACATCCGCTGGAGGTCTGAAACATTAGCAATTTCATTAAAGAACACCGCAAACATCTAGAACTTGAACAAATATTCAACGAGAAACACTGGTTAAACTTGAAAGGCATCTCGATTGGTGTTTTTACTGCGTTTTCATAACAATTGCTGGCCTCATTGCAACACACATAGTGGTACATGAGCATTCTTTTGGTAAAGAAAAAAAAGTTTCAATAAATAACGGCGACAATAAGGTTCAAAACAATAATCTACTTTCATCTTCACCAGCGTTTACTTCGCAGCATGTTTGAATAAACAGGCCAATTTCTTTCGTGCAAACTCAGGATCAATGACTTTCAGATCCGGTATCTCTCACACGCTACCCAAACTATCCCATATTAATTTCATATTATTGAAAAAACTTCGTTTCTGCTATCTACAAATTCTGCTAAGCCTTATAACGCATTTGTGAATCAGCTCTTTTCCGAACAAAGACTCTCGGTTACTGTAATTTCGGTTAAGAACATTTTTGGACAACTTGAAGACAAATGTTGCTAAAAAAAAGCTAATACTCAAACTGATTTAAAACAGCGTGTCTCTTGAATTCTGGTTATGAAACACGTGAACTACAGGCTTACCGTTTAGCGACGAGACCGGTAACGAGTGGTTGATGATTTGATTTAGATCACGGTTGTCGCATGGCTCCTCAGGCGGGGTGGGTGCACCCGCGTCCCCGTCCTCCATGAAGTCGTTGATGTCGTCCATGGAAAACTAAACAAGCAACTTGATATGATGACTGTGACACACAATTTTACGTGGCCTGCGTTCGGGATAAAGACTGCAAACACTTCTGTACCAACGTCCTGCCACCTCATCGTGGTGGTGCAGTCTCCTTCCTATTGGGGATGGGTCGAAATGGCAGGACAAATCTCCCGAAGGGCTTGACAAAAAGGTCGCCCCCATTGTCTCGAACTATTTTTATGCTGGGCTGCCCGTTGACCGGTCACAACTGGGCGACTCCTCTTCTCTTTGACCGGATTCCCTTTCAACGTCTTCTAATCCTGGCATTGCTCCTAATTAGTGGCAATGTCCATCCAAACCCGGGCCCTGTTCACAACAATCCTTGCCCCAGTTACCCCTGCTCCATCTGTCACCTTCAAGTGGGCAGAGACTCCCTTCAGTGTACTACTTGCCTCAAGTGGGTACACTTCCACTGCTCCTCCCTCACCCGTGCTGACTTTCGCACAATCTGTGCAACTGGCACTGCAGTGGGTTGGCGTTGCCCGGCGTGCTTGCCCCCAAAGTCAAACTGGATCCCCCACTCAGACCAATTCCCTCGTTACAATACCTACGTCCCCTCCCCCAGGGTTCCCCCCACTACCAACTGGCTTTTATAAACCGCGTCCCCCTAAGGCTCCCCCACGTTACCCTTGCTCCTTGTGCTCTAATGAGGTAGGAAAAGATTACTAAAATGCTCCACCTGTTCCAAGTTGGTACACTTCTCCTGCTCCTCCCTGACCCGAGCTAACTTTTGCAAAATCTGCGCGGCTAGCTCCATCATGGGTTGGAATTGCCCTGTTTGTCTCAATGGGGACCTTGCCTCTCTCACCCACCAGCAAGCGTCCCCCCGTCTCTCCAGTTCCGCCCCCCCCCCCCACCAACATGTTCAGTTGTAATGGATTTATCTCTACCTCTCCCTTCACACCCTCATCTTCTCAACAATTAATTACCTTCTTTCTGCTTTCACTTTACCTTCCACACCACCACCGCCCACAAGCACACAACCAATCAACAACTCACAGCCACACCCTCAACGAACTCCACGTCCCCCTGAAAACCTTAGACCTTAGAATTCTACAATGGAATGTTGGCGGTCTTTCCCCCTCACGTCGTGCTGAACTAATCGCCTTTCTTTCCAACAATCAGTATGACCTTATTCTCCTCCAAGGAATCCATCTTTCGGCAACCAAGAAGTTTCAAATCCCAAGAATTCGCCAGACAGGGCCCTGTTTCCTCCGGAGCTCATAACACCGGTGGTGGTGTCCTCACTCTTATCCACTCTGACCTGGCCTTCTCTCCTGTTTTTGTCTCCTCTCTTTCTTCCCAGGACCCCTACTCAGACAACATCAGTGCTAACGTTCTTTTTTCCAACCACTCTCCCTTACAATTCCTTAACCTCTACTCCCCTCCTATCAGAAGCACTCCTGATTCTCGCACCAAGACCTTCTCTCCTGGCATCCTTCCAAACTCCCCCGACACTTTTATCCTTGGAGACTTCAATGCTCACCACCCAACCTGGGACAGTCTCTTCCCCACTAACCCGCCCGGAAATGACCTGTTTCGCTGGATCACTTCCTCTGGTCTGGAAATCCTGAACGACCCGCCTCTCTCACGCTCCTCCATCATTCCACTGGGAGCCGTTCATCCCCTGATATTTTGTTAGCTCCTGCGTCTCTCGCTCCCCACTGTGAGTGGCACACTCTCCCTGGACTTGGCTCTGACCATCTCCCGATAGATATTGTCCTCCCCCTCTCTCCAGTTCGTCACCCCAACACTTGCCCTCCCAAATTTAACTACAAAAAAGCCCATTGGGATGTTTACCAATCATATATTGTTGAGCATCTCCCCTCTCTTGATGTTGACACAATCAACATCCATCAGGCTGCCCGCTCCTTTTCCCTCTTCTTAGTCGAAGTTGCCAAGGCCTCTATCCCCTTTGGCCGCCTAGGTCGTCCCCCCAAAGCCTGGAGGTCCCAGGAAGCGAAATCTGCAGTGCGGGAGCAACGGAGGGCCCGCTCCGTGGCACACCGGTCGGAGGATCACTGCCTCAGATACATACATGCTTCTCGTACTCTCAGTCACTTCCAGAGCCAAATCCGCAACCTGGCAAGCCACCTGTTCTAATCTGTCCCCCCGTTCCGATCCTTGTGGTGTCTTCAGGCTCCTCAATGCCATCTCGGGCAAAAACAACACCTCCCAAAACCCTTCTTTTCACGGTTGCACTTCCCCTCTTGACATCGCCAATCACTATGCCTCTTATCTTCGCTCACATCTATCTCAAGCAACACCCCATACCTCGCGCAGAGCCGAACGACACCTCATGAATGAACTTCGGAAAGCTAGCTGTGAGGATGTTTCTTCTTTCCACAATTCATTCTGTTCCCCCTTCTCCGCTGAGCTCTCCACAGCCATCTGCAAACTCTCCTCTTCCACTGCGTCTGGCCCTGACTGGATTGCCTATCCTTTACTAAAGCATTTGCCTGAGCCAGCACAACTCCTCCTTCTTTCTCTTTTCAACAGGTCCTGGTCCTCTCACACTTTCCCCTCTTGTTGAAAACCTACCACTATCATTCCCATTCATAAACCTGGAAAACCCACTTCCTCTCCGTCTTCCTTCCGCCCCATTTCTCTCACCTCTTGCATCTCCAAGCTTTTTGAGCGCTTGATTCTTTCTCGCCTAACTTTTCACCTCCAATCGAATCATCTCCTCCCCACTTGCCAGGCCGGCTTTCGCCCTGGTAGGTCGTCTCTTGACCAAATTCTTACTCTGTCTCAATCAATCTGGGTCGGCTTCCAAAAGAAAAAGCCTCCAGACCGAACCATTTTGGCGTCTGTTGACTTCTCCAAGGCTTTCGACTCGGTCTGGCACTCTGCTCTGTTTCATAAACTCCTCTCGCTCAAACTCCCCCTTTGCTTCATTCTTTGGGTATGCTCCTTCCTTTCTGACCATAGAGCTACAGTCCAGGTTGCTGGTTCCCGCAGCCATTCCTTCCGCATCAGACGAGGGGTCCCCCAGGGCTCTGCACGTGGTCCAGTCCTCTTCATTCTGTTTGTTGATGACATTACCAAGGATCTTCCTCGGGGTGCGCATGTCTCCCTGTATGCTGATCTGGCCATCTGGTCCTCCTCCCCAGACCCGCTCAAAGCATCTTCTGTTGTCCAATTTTCCCCCACTGTCCAAGAAACGTGGTCCAACTTATGGAGACTTCCTCTCAATCCAAAGAAGTACGAGCCCTCTTTTTTCTCTACAGACCCCCATCAAACCACTTTCCAGCCCCTGCTGAATCTCCTGGGCATCCCTCTCTCGTTCAATCCCACCCCTAAATTCCTTGGTGTAACCTTTGATCGGACTCTTATCCTTTGGGGCCCACGTCCAATCCCTGTGTTCGAAATTCTATCAACGCCACAAAGCCCTTCGCTCCATAGCCACTGCCTCCTAGGGTCCAACGAAAGAATCTCTCTCCCTACTCTACAAAGCCTTTGTGCGACTAGTGCTCAAGTATGCCTCTCCTGGACGGTTCCCATTCCTCTGCAACACCGCAACCAATCACTTGGAAGTCCTACAGAGAGCTGCATGCAGGGTCATTACTGGGTGCCTCTCTTCCACCCCCTCCTCCCTACTCCTTCTTGAGGCCCAACTTCCTCCTCTAAAGTTAACTCTAGAACATCAGGCCGTTTCCTCCTTCGAACGTGCTCTGCGTCTACCCCCAGACTTCTCCAGTCTCAATGCCCTGGCAACTAGAAACGTGCCCCGTCGATTAAAGAAGAAACCCTTCGGGAGATCATTCTGTTCTTCGGCCACACAATCACTCCCATCCCCACGTGAGACTATGATCATATGCCCCCCTTTTCCCCCATGGAATGCAACCCACTTTGCTGATTCCCCCTTCATTCCCGACTGCACAGGCAACAGCACAGCCCGATTACAGTCAGCTTCAAACAGACTATCCTACCTCCCCCCTTCTGATATCCAAGTATGGACTGATGGTTCTGTCTTCTCCCTTTTTGGTCCCGGTGGTGCTGGAGTGTATGTCACATGCTCCAAATGCCACACATCCAATTCCCTGTCCTTTTCTTCTGGTCCAATTGCCTCCAGCTTCACAGCTGAAACCTTTGCCCTCAAGCAAGGTCTCGAGTGGTGTACTAACCATTTGTTGACCTGCAAATTCCAGTCAGTCCTTTTTTAACTGACTCCCAATCCTTTTATCAGCCCCCTCTTATCTCCTGCCTGAGTCCCTCTGGAACGTTTGGTCCCTCGCCTTCTCCAACAACATCACCTTAAACTTCCACTGGGTCCCGGTCACGCTGGTCTTCCCGGTAATGTAAATGCGGATTTACTTTCCAAAGCTGGTGCCTCCCTGCCCACTGACGCGATCCCAAGCCCTATCCCCCCAGTCATCGCCAAAGTCCGTTATCTCCAGTACCACAATTGGAGACGTCACATCTCCCACACCTATCTTAACTGCCAAGTCCCCAAATTCTCTTCGGAGGAACTTTTCTAGCCCTATTCGCTGTGAGCTTTCCCGTCTTCGCTGCCATGGTCACCGTCTTCTTTTATCTTCATATCTTGACAGGATCAGTCGGAAGGAGAATTCTGCTTGTAGTGCCAGTGGACACCCTCTACAGGACCTCAATCATCTCCTCCTTGACTGTCCTGCCTCCGAGCCCCTTCGTAAATCTATCTTTGGCCCCTCTCTCTCTATTCTTGACCTAAGGGTCCAGACCTTGGGGTATGGCCCGCCTGTTAGGTCTCCGCGGAGTTTCTCCGCGCCCCCATCCCTCAGAAGGGGTCGGGTAGTACCACCACCACCACTGCCAACACTTCGAAAATGCGACTCCGCTACAGTAGATAACCTTGATAAGCCGTTTTTTTTGGCAGTTATTATTCGGTCTGTACTCGTTCTCACCGAAGCGGGAAGTGAATAAATACACGAAATGAATATTCCTCTTATTAAGTATCACTGCTTTAAAAGGTGATCCGACCAGTGGTTTTGTAGTGTGAGCGTCTGCTACTGAAACGGTCGCTCAGGTTCGATTCCAAGGCCGGTCACTCCAAAGACTATGCTTACTAGTACCGAGAGCTTTTCTGCTGGGCACCTTCTGGCACGAAACGGTCTCAAGTCTACGCCGTGTGTGGAAGGTGGTGACGATGAATGAAGTAAACTGTTAAATGAAACAGCGTGAATTAACAAGTAATGAGCCATCTTAGAAGGTTGGTTTAAGAATTTCGATGCTGTAACAATTATGCTGCATTGCTGCTCAGTGGCGCATCCAGAGGGAGGGGGTCCAGGGGTCGAAACCCCTCTTTGGAAACTCAAAAAACAACATAGTTTTGTTGATATAACGCAGTTTGTAGCACTTTGCTATACTTGCTTTTCACTAAATAATCTCTCAAGTTGTTGGTAATCACTTGAAATGTTGTTTTAGGGCTGTAATTTGATCCCGCAAAATATTTACCAAGCAATTGAGATTTCTGTATTTGTTTCATCTACAATATTGCTGACAGAAACACTGTGTAACTATGTGTATTTGATATATCCATGGATATTGAATAACGAATATATTTTATATCCGATCATACATTCTGAGCAGAACAAAGCTGGACGCTAAAAAAGGAGATGGTCATTTAGTGAAAAAATTCGCTCTTGTTTAAAAAACAACTATTAAGCCAAATGCACTTTCGCAAAAAAAAAAAAAAAAAACCAAACAAACCCACTGTTTGAAGATGAAAACCAGAACAAAATTACATTCAAACGTCGAGATTTTTATTCTGCAACCGTATTCAGGAATTTAAAAACAGCTTTTAATAGCGTCGGAGCAATCATTTCCAAATCATATTTTCTATATTTTTGCATTAACTTTAGAGTATTTTAGGTGATTTTTGCAGCAACATACATCATAATAACAACTCATTGTCTATTACAATGAAGTCAACCTCTATATATACCACGGCATTTTAGCTTTTCTTCATTTCAGTGTAGATTCAGGAAGAGAGCTGGGTGAAAACGTTCAATCTAAAACAGCCTTCTTCAAGGCTACTCATTTCTTAAAGAGTGGAAATCACAGCTCCGACGTTATTACAAGGTATTTTGATATTCTGTACCACTAACGAGCTTTTGGAATTTAAAAACGCAATCACTGAAAAGATTTAAGCCAAATACGCAATCTTTCAGCAATTAAACGTATTTTGGACTTAATCAGTAAGTGTGCGATAGGCTGATTGGACAGAGCAAAATAAAGTCTTTCAAACTCTTCGAAATCTTAGTAATTTAGCTTTTTCTAATTGCTCTAAAAACATGCAAAAATGTCATTCAAATGGCGTTGAAGTGGCTATTCTTTTCCGAAAAAATTGCTAAAATTGCCCAGCGGCTAGGGGCTTCACCCCCAGGCCCCCATAGTGGTAACTCGTTCTTTCAAACACAATCTTCACAATTAACAACTTTCGAAATTGCTATTACAGGGTTTCTGAATAAACAAATGTTGTAACAAAATACAACTATACCCGCAAAGCCCTGTTTGACTATAATAGCATGCATTTTCATTAATGGTTACAATAAATTAACTACAATTGGGTATTGATTGCTTTTTGAAAAACTGAAAATCCATCCTTTAAAAATTTTTGGGTGCGCTCCTGTTGCTGCTGTATGCTAAATATCAAAAACTCATGCGGCGTTTAATGTTAGCCCTAGCGCTGTTCCCAACCAAGCTACTCACATCCATTACGTGTTCTTTGTGAGGTTTCGAGGGATTAGAAGGAACGGAGGGAATTCCCCGGTTGTACGAAGGCATTGTTGCCGCTAAAAAAGATTGTAAGATCAGTGTACAGAACTTCTGCTTTATACAAGTAAGCTCAGACCCACCCCTACAACTCGGTATTATTTGACCACAATCACCAGTATCCACAACCTAGTGTGAAGTAGAGCCTCCGCCCTTGAGGGATGAGCACCGGGCAGCCGAGATGCTTCCGCTGACTCTAGTACAGGCAACTTGCTACATGGTAATTGAAAGATGTTCAATTGGCTGATTCTACTGTTCGATTATATCGTGGGCGATCATAATGATATTGAAGAAGGCACGAACCATTCGAGGACAAAAACTCAACAATTCCGTGGAATTCCATTCCACGAAACTAACAAGAGGCCGAATGGCTGGAGGATCTGGGCTTCTGCAACCGGTTAAATCAAACATTGCTGCCCCAGCCGAATCGTTCATTTGAACGGAATAGCGGCGTCCAGATGAACAGTCGCGTCCCCGCCAACTCGCTACACGCTTTGTCGTAACACAGCAATTATAATGAATCTAAATTATGGAGTGACGAAATAATACGAACCTGAAGGCTGAGCTGGCGAATTGTTTTGCAACAATAGAAATTCAAGTTCAGTTTTCCCCGAAGCAACTTGAGGTTCCTAAAACACGACAAATTGTGAGGGGAGGAACAACTCGATGGCATCTCTCGATTACAAAATCTTTTCATCCGACATTTTCGAAGATAACAAGACTAACTTTAGTAAGCATCTTCAAAACAATTTGATGCAAATGAAAACCATGATGGTTCGGCTCTATACAAAGCTTACCTGGTCAGCCAGGCAAGAAAGGGCAAGTTTTACTCGTCATTTGAAGTTACTTCTTGAAAGGAGGTAAATCATTGAGCTGGAATTATGACCAAAAGATGAAGGAACATTAAAACTCATCTTTTGCACACCATCCTGGCTCGATGCTTTACCTCTTAAGTATTTCCTACTTGAACAACACGTTTCTGATTATCGCATTCTTTCACACTAATCAATTCTAGCATTGGTGACATGGCAGAGCATTATTCATTTTTCTCAAACTAGACAATCGCATAAAACTTCTGCTTGAGCTCGGTAGAAAACTCACGGTTTTGACAGGCTTGTGTTCACTAGCAATGGTGGGCCAGGGGGATTGCTTCAGGCTGATGTCGGAGTAGGCTGTAGCTTGGCTGATGGGGTCCTCCACGTCGTCGAAGGCGTACGGGTCGGAGGAGAGCTTCATACCAGCCAACTCGCCGTTAGCGGTGCCTGAAAAGAAAATCTCATTCAAACAAGCAGCCGAGTTTGAACCTAGTAAAACACTGCGCAGGTTGTGCTTTAAAAACTAGTTCAATGACCAACTTCAGGTTAAAAAGCAAAACCATTTTAGTTCACAAATTTAAAAAATTTTGGACGACGCGCAAAAGCAAATTCCTGCAGACACGAGGGCCGCGCAGTTTATCAGACAATTTTAAGAAAGAATCCAAAATCTCGATCGCCACAACTACTGCACCTAAGTAGCAGGTCAGCAAACCACGCAAGCGCCATATCAAAAGAAAAGGAATGCTCACCAACGGAGACTTGGTGGACGGGAAAAGATTGGACGGGGTTGTTGTCATGGACGACGGTGTGCTCTGCCACCTCGGCGGTATTGCCGCTCTTCATTCGCTTCGAGCGAGGACTGAAAGGAAAGTAACGTTATCTGCACAGTAGAGTCGTTCAAACGTTTTACTTTCCGCGTCACATATAGCTCAACTGACAGCTTCTTGCTTCGATCACTCACCGACAATACTGATTCATTCGTGCGCAAGAGCCATCTGCTGCTCGATACAAAAAAATTCAGTGACGCTAAAAAATTGGTCAGTTCAGACCGAGTACAAGCCCAACTACCGGCCGCTTAACATGCTAACAAGGGACCCGAACCTACCCTACTCCGACCCGAGCACAAATTTAAAGCGCTAATAAGATGAAAAAGGGATTCTAACAAGACTATAAACTTGTCAACGTGGCAGTTGAGTTGACCAAAATCCGCTGAAAATAATGGTCTGGATAAAATCTCACTTTAAAATTTGCTGGCACTTTAATTTTACGCTCAAGTAGGTTTAGGCCAAGTTCGCTCTGGTGATACGACCCTGAGAATCGAACTTTCAGAACTGTGGTTACGATGCTCACCGAAATATTTCGACGTGCCAGAGTTAACATTGAACAAGTTGGGCTGGGTCGT
Organism: Trididemnum nubilum; assembly: GCA_963965965.1. Classification (NCBI taxonomy): domain Eukaryota; kingdom Metazoa; phylum Chordata; class Ascidiacea; order Aplousobranchia; family Didemnidae; genus Trididemnum; species Trididemnum nubilum. The sequence goes on along the minus strand of OZ014477.1, from coordinate 45,112,162 downwards.
ATAGTCTGTTCCGCGATGACGGGATCCACCTCTTCGATACCCGTTGTATTTGTACACCTCTGGTTGCAGTGAACATGAGTTTAATCTCATTCGAAGTCGTTCTTTTTCTCAATCAGAGTTTAGCATTTGACGTATTGGCTTTTTAAAAAACTTACCAAAAGTAAGCGTGCTTTCCTCCAGGGTGGAAGGAGAAGGAGTGGTCGAGGTTGTTGGAGGACAATCGCTTCTTTGTGCTTTTCATGTCGCCCGAGTCCGGAGGAATTTCATATTTCTGCCACTCGTAAACCTGCGATCGAAGCAAGGATAAATACGAGTTTTGTTTTATCGGCCAGGGAGCTAAATTTTCAGTGAATGACCAAAAAAAAAATCAGGCATTTCGGTCTCGACAAAAAAAAAACAACTTTGCATTTTTGGTACAAAGTCCTAAAATTGCATTGTAATTGGGAATTATGTTTTTGGCTGGTTTCTTATCGTTTTGGTCCGTCGAAAAAAAGATTACATTGCAAAACGATTTTCGCACATTTCCCGGGCTGATTGGTGTATTGCAGATAAGCTCCGTTTGGAGAAAGCTGCAAAATCCTATCGAGGGCACAAACGACGCACGGGTTGAACTTCGGACAGCTCTGTTTTAAGCCATGCCACTTGGGGGCAAAAACTTCCAACCACACCGCAGCCGGGCAGCTCACCGGTAAATGAAGTTCGGTCGATGAATCAAGGTCAGGCAGCGCAGGGTAGAAGTCTTCGGGTTTCCCGTGAGCAGGCCAACAACCGTCGTCGGCCAGCGGTACGAAGTCCTTCGGAGTGAACTTTTGCAATGGCACATCAACAATATGCGGCGGCATAAACATTTTCTCGTTTGGTACAGTATGAAACATGGGCGCTTGCAATAAAGAGTCTGATGTAAACAGCGTCTCGGGGGTGGCCTCCTGCTGCGTGGAAATGTCTTTAGGTGTAGCAGCGCTGACAGGAGGTAACATGTTTTGTCGACTTGAATCTGCATTCGCATCAAAAGAACGATGATGAAAGAAGCCGTGAAACCCGTAGTTTGAAGCTCGGCCTTGCAGGGCCGATCTGCTGGCATGCGAAGGTTCGCTGTTATGTCTGGAACATAAGAGAGAGAAAATGTTGCTTTCGTGCGCTTTAAATTAGCTTATGATCAAGCTACCAGATCTATTTCAGCATATTTTATTTCATTCTATTTGAATAAGATTAACTGATGATGACCCGTTGGGGAAAAACGGTTCTACTAAATAAATTATAGTAATACATAAATTACGACTGATTTCGTAGGTGCCTGATAAGCTTGTGGCTATATTCTATTACAACACAATCTACAAGTTAACAGGTCCTATCATGCTTTTAGCTGCAACAAAAGTACAACCGAAAACAAACTAACCTTGTTACTTTGAAGGAATCTTTGAAATTCCACTCGATGCGGTGGTTGGTGGGTATATCACTTGAACTGCGGACAACAACGGAGCAATTTGAAATCGTAGCACATGCAGAGCACATTTGTGAGAAAAATAACGAAGTATAATGATGCAAAAAGCAGGACTTCCAAGTGCGAGCTAATCAAACTTGCAAATGCAAAACGGCTACTGCGCCATTCCTTAAATAGACTTAATTGGAGGCACGGTACTTGGAAGCTACTTATTTTGTTAATCTGGGAGTACTGAAAGCTCAGTATTAAACAAATAGTGTGGACTGCGAAGTCTCCATCGGAACTGGTGGATCGATGGAGTTTGACTGCAATGTTCTTTGCCGTCACTCAACAAAAGGAAACTCTATAATAAATACAATTATTACAGACTTAATTTTCAAGATTTACAGCATACCGTTGCTTGAGCCGTTACACTAAACGCCAACCTGTTGATTTGCATTTGAAAGGGTTCGGGGAGCCTCGTGTCGGAGGCTGGCTGGGATACAACGGAAGCCTTCTTCTTCTTCGTCCTGATGCGGTTGGCGAAGTAGCGAGCTTTGTGCGGACGGTTCTCGTCGCCTTCTGGAGGCTTCTTGCTTGATTCTGAAGCAATTTTAAAAACTACTTAAAAAGTTCGTGCTTTTCTTATTTCAGTTGACCACGTTCAGGTTTTTCATTCAAACAAAACAAACCAACATCGATGTTACTTCAAACAAGAAATTAAAGCCAGCATTGCTGAAATGGCTCTAGGGAGGCGAATCCAAGCTTCGTCATTTTCATGCAGAGAAAAACTAGCAGGAAAAATAATCATAAGCAAACACGTGTTTGTCAGTTGTTACGACGACCTGCTCCGTCAGCAAAGAACTTCAATTTGAAAGCAGCTGGTACTTTCTTAAAGCCTGAACTTTCAGTGCTTAGTTGTGGGTAACCAAGACCCTCAGGTGATAAACACCATCACACAACTTCTATATTTTAACAATGCTTAAACATAGTTATTAGGACGGCTCGTTTTCAAACAATTTGATCATATAAATTGATTACTATACTGAGAGAAACTTAGCCATTCAAAAATTGGGCGTTTGAAACTGTTATTTTTAGCCTCCTCAAGCCAAAAGTCACCAAACAGTTCCTTGTTTAATTTGTTATTAATTTCTTTCCTGAAAATGTCTTCATTGGGTAGGTACGAAATTACAGATACATTTCGAGACAATATATGATAGAAACTTAAAGCGGCTGAAAAGTGTTCCATACTTGCGGAGCGCTTCGCAGGGGTTTGTGAGTAGTATCCCGCAGCGGGGACGTTAGGTGTGGCATCCAACACACTTGGCACAGACATTTGATCATAGTTGTTCGATTTCGAGTGATGAAGATTTGAATCTGTGTCTAAAAAAAATCTTTAGTAAGGAGGACGATAACCAGTTTGTGGTAGAGAGGATCACAATGATTATACCAAGGTTTCCCAAAGATGGTCACGGGGCACAAGAAAAGGGCACCAAGAGAAGGAATTGCACACTGGAACGCTAGCTGCTCGATATCTGGTTCTAAAGGCACTGAAGACCTATTTTTTTACTTGCTTTGAATTTCTACTCTAGGTTGCTATAGTAGCCTCCTAATGCTACACGAATTATTTCAATGCTATGCTCAAACACGGTGCACGGGTGCAGCTCTAGTAATGTGCTGAAAACTGCATATTTTTTCAGCCTACTTTCAGTAGTTAGCAAGCGCACAATAGCTTACCATGGATCTTTAGCAACAGAAAAGTTTAACCAAGTAGGTGCAATTTCTTCAAAACTTACATGCACTATGGTACACTATGATGTAGTACTGTTCGAGCCAAACTTTTCTCAATCTTAGCTCATTTCATCAGCGCAAAAGGCGCACCAAAACTATCTTTTGCATCAACTGTTTATGAGATATTGACTTCTGCTATGACTTCCTGATAAAACCAAGTTTACTGACTGTGTCGAACAGTTTGGTTGCCGCATAAAATTGAAGCTGCACCTCCGGTTCAAGTTATTACTCCAGTTATTCGCTCCAAGCTCGGCACCTGATGGAATTTGGAAACTCTTTCTGAAGTTGATTGTTGGACTGGTCTGTGCAAATTATGGTACAACAATTTTTCTTAAAAATTTTAATGTCAAACAATATGATATTGACAAAAAGTACCTTCGTTATTTTTAATCCCAGAAGGATTTTCTAGAACTGGAACTAGTACAAAATGGGAAGGATAATTCATAGAAACTCCACCTAAATAATGATAAAAAACAACATAAAAACATAACCAGGGTTGCCACAGAAACTGCAAAATCAAATTCCAGGACTTTCCAGGACTTTTTTAGGTCATTTTCCAGGACTTTTCCAGGACTGTTTAAGGTTTTTGTTACATGTCTTAAAATTTAACTTTCCCTATTAGTCTTTCATGCACCTACTTTTTTGTATATATACCGGTACTTGTGAGTTGTGACTGACAAAAAAATTTGATGAAACGCATTTGTATCCCTAGTACTGACTACTAGCCAGGTACAAAGCCAGAAATTTGCAATGTGAGGGCTGTACTTGCGGGTATGGGGGCAGAGCCCCCAGCCACCAGAAGGTATTCGGGGGTTTAAAGGAAAAGCCCCAGCACTCAAAGATTTTGCAATTTTTTGCAATAATAACTTAGGTAATTTTAGGTCTAGTTTGGTGAAGATTATTACTTTTAAAACATGGCATAGAAATTAGCATTGCAAAAACATGATCAAACTGGTTGCATAAATGGGCTACAGTATGGGGTGATGGCTAGAGCTCGACCGATATGACTTTTTCAAGCAGATACCAATATTTTGGAAATTTTTAGGCCGTTACGGATACATTACGATAACTTATTAACTACAAAAATTTTGTCATTATTTTTCAATTAACTTGACACTAAAGCTTCATTAATCCTCCTCCAAAGAAAAAATCTGCAAGCACAAGTCATACTAAGCAAATAGAATGCAAGAGCACTCATGCTTGCTCTAAAACATAAACAGTTTACGGTAATTGCGCTAAGCCGATATCGGTATTCTATTGGCGGTAGATAGCCGATATGGTATATCGGCTAGGCTTTGGTATAGCAGCCGATATATATCGGCTGACTGCTATATTGGTCAAGCTGTGGTGATGGCTAATGCCAATGGTGAAACGTCAGTCCTAGCTTTATTTCCAGCCAGTAAATCATAAAATCCTATCATTTGAAAAAGACAAAGCTTAATAAAGATAGAGCTTAAGACTCAACGTGCAAACAAAAAAACGCTATCCCAGCCTTAACCTAAACTGTAACCCTAGCTCTGACCCTAACATTAATCTTAACCCAAACTCAAAATCTAAACACCTAAGACAATACTTTACAAAATAAAAGAGTAAATGAGTACCAACTCTTGCTCTTTTATTCTCTGCAAGTACAGCTCATTTGCACACTAAAGTACTAATAGGCACTTTCTTTGGAATACTCATGAGTGTTAATCCAAATCGTCTGTATTTTATAACTGTAGATAAAGATAATTTGGGAGGAAGGGGTAATGAAACAAGATTTGAGAAAGGTAATAGGTAAGAATTAAATACTGAATAGATCCCTTATTATAGTTTTACAAAGTCTACTTTAAGTATTTTGCACCAAGCGATCGAATTGATTGTTTATTTTAAGATATTTTTAGTTACCGTAGTTGTTACTGATTTTATTTTTGACCAATATTAACCCCACCCCTAAATAATGTTTCAAAAGTGGCTTTGAATTACTTTAGAATCCGTATTACTGCAAACAACTGCTTCAGGAGTGTAGCGCAAAAAACGTCATACGTTTCTTATTGTGCATCTTCAGTTTTGGTCAACAGACCAATGGGGGACCTATAGCCGCTACGCTACTGCTACTAGAGTATCACATTACAATAAATTACTGTCCATAAATTCACTCTTCCTAATAATATTCAATAATTTGTACATACTGTACTGCAGAGTGCAAATTTTGGCATTTTAACAAGAAAGTGCTTATTTTATAATTTACACCCTAGTGTACTAGCAAGAATTGCCTAAAAAAAAAGAGAGCACAGCGCAAAAGAATGGGCCCTCATGTACAGTAGTCTCCTTTATTTTTTAAATTATCGTTAGGGTTTGGGTTAAAATTTTAACTTTGGGTTAGGATTAATGCTAGGGTTAGAGCTAGGGTTACAGTTTGGGTTGTATTTAGAGTTGGGTTAGAGCTAGAGATAGACATTTTTTTATTTGTGCACCAGCATACAAATAAGCTCTGTCTTTTAACACAATAAAGCGTTTTAAGGGACCTTTACAATGCAAATTATTCCAACAATGGGTTTGTAAAATTACAAGGTACCAGTTATTATAAAAGAAACTTCACATTCAGTGCTGGTAAATTACGGGAAAACTTTCCAAACATTTTCCAGGACTTTCCAGGACTCATAAACAAAATTCAAGGACTTTCAAGGACTTTCCAGGACAGCAAAAAAAATCCAGGACTTTCCAGGACTTTTCCAGAATGTGGCAACCCTGATAACTTTGCAATTGGCATCCTTAACACAAAAAAAAAAATTCAAATCTTTATTTTTGCCGCTAAATTCGCCGAAGCATGCGACAACTTGGCGGGTCCATCTCCGCAACATTGCCCCTCATAGGGAAAAGAACTGCTTCGAAATGTCTCGGCGGCAACGAGCCGTTGGAAAGACCACTACCAATTTGACCGGCCGGAATTTGAATATCAGACCAACCGTATCAAGAGGCAAATGCGTTACCATCCGACCAACTGACCGGTGACATCACCAGCATAGTTTCAAAAATCCTAAATCATTTCAACAATTACTAAACTCTCCAAGGTGCGAAGTGTCTTAGGCGATTGATTGCAGGCGATTATTTTAAACTCAAACTAAGATATATTTAATACCAATAATCAGCCAAAAAGTAGAATAAAATTAAATAGAGGAAATCAATTTCGGCTCCAAATAATCATCCGTCTGTGATCAGTGTTCTTTTCGTTTCTTAGCTAAAGTCCCGCCACGACAAATGAAGCAGTATGACGTAAGACTTTCACAACCACTCTAGTCTACGTGCGTTTTAGGAATAACCTGGCTTTGACAATTGTTTCTTCTGTCAAGCAGCAATTATCCTACATCCCTGCATGCTCTATCAAAATGTACGGAGTATTTATTATCATAATCTAACTTTGCTCAGATATAATCTCCAACGGATAAGAAGTGGTTTGTTAGCTGTAATGCTTCACTTACCTAAAACAATCTCCACCACGGGAGGAACAGGAATATTTTCAACACCGTCATCTTCATCCTGCAACAACCAAGAAGTTCAACACAAGGCCATCAGAAATTAGACCAGTAACACTTTAAGTTGACCGGAATAGCTTTAAGGTGCGAGTCACTCAGTTTGTACCGATTAATTCATTGATGCGTATTGCACCAAACGCTAAGCGCCTGTCTAACCACACGAACACCAAGATCCCATTTTGGGTTTTGTTTGCGAGTCTTTCGTCAGGCTAGGCCCACACAGTACATGGACTGCTTGGACCCAATGGGAAGTATGCGTACAGCGTCTTTATCAAACAGGCAACGACACATTCGCGACACTACCAGCCCGCTGCTCAGTTTGAAAGAACAAACAGAAATTAACAATGATGAAGCAGTTCACAATTATCGGTTCAATCCAATTAGCAAATTATTGCCTCAAAACTACGTAACAAGTACAAAATTAGTTGCCTGTAATTTAACTAGTTGACACCATGCAGTATTTCAGTAATTGCAAACATAATAGTGAGCATAAAACATATCTATTATTTCAAGTGCCCTACCATACTGGAATCTTCTAGACTGCCTAAAGGATAAAACATCTTCCATTCTTCCAGAAGTTTCTTGGCTACAGGATCATGAGAACGATAGGAGACACCACTCAATTTAGCTTCCAAACCATATGGCGCAAGAATTACTGAGAATAAACACCGTATTAGGGTATTGAATAAATGAAATTAATATTCTCCACTCGACATTAAAATGACAAAATGTAAACAATGAAAATTTTTGGCAGCATGTGCAATAGCGCATCATTGACTAACAGGAAATCCTTATTTCATCTACCATCCTACTCTCACTAAGTGCATCACATAAAATTCAAGTATATCCTTGGTTTTTGAATCTCATTGAAACTTAACTTTCCCTAATACAATAAATTAAAATTGCTAAAAGCTAACACCACAAAGCGCCTGTATCGCCGAAAACGGCACCTCAGGTAATTGACCGAGAGGAACAGGAAAAAAAATACTTTCCACGTTTTGGACAAAAATCTATCAAGTTTCTATCAAAGTATGCGTAGGCGCAGTGGGGTGCAAAGCCTGGAAGCAAATCTAAAAGATGCCATTAAATTTACAAATAAAAAATGCTTTGATTTAGTCACTTACCAGAGTTGGGAGCCATATTCGCGTTGACTTGTTGCAAATTTTGAAAGGATAACCTCTCTAAACTTTTGTGTCTTGCAACTTCAATGGTTGTACAAACTGAACTCTCGCCGTGCAGGAAAAACGAAAATGAGAAGGAGAAGCGATCGCTGCGGGAACAAGTTGATTGTTTTGTTTATTAACCACAGTTGCAATTTTTGAAAACCACGACTGACCATGTCAGTAGGCTAAATAGAGAGATGGAGCGTCTGCTTGTTGGTTCTCCTCGGAGGGAGAAGTCAAGGGAAAGAAGAGTTTGGTCGTCGGTTGGATTCCAACTAGCAGACTTTCCGTCTCTGTATTTAGCCAACTGACATAATCATTTGTTAATTTGCCAGGGCAAGTATATGCCAAATGCTTTGAAAGGAAATGCCGAGAAATAGTGGAATCAAAACTGCTGTTGTTGTAGCGCATATTTACCCCCTGTCACCGGATAGCGTCAGACGCGAAATATTGGAAGACCTGCACACTTTTCATTGCAATGACTACCGGTACTTCGTGGTTGAAGGAATCCGCACCTGCTAAGGAGTTTCCAGTGATCCAATGTTCCTGTGAATTTCTTCAAATTTCTGTCCACTGAATTTGCTGCTGGTTCGAAGCCACCAAGCAAAGATAATCATCGTAAAGCGTCTTATCCAAGGACGCAACAACGTGACTAGGGTGCGGGTAAAACCCAGATAATGCAATCAGAGTTGTCGTAAAAACGACTCCTTTACCCAATCGGCGAAGCTGCCAACAATTGGAAATTGGTCAATGCGGTTTTCGTCGGGGTCGCAGCACCACGGACCAGATCTTCAATCTGAAGCAAATCTTTGAGAAATCTTGGGAGTATTGTCTATCTTGATGAAGCAAATGACCGCCGAGTTCTTCGGGATAATGTTTGGAAGGTTTTGCAGCAGCATGGCGTTGATGGTCAGTTGTTATGCGTCATTAAGTCATTCTACTGCCGACCGGAGGTTTGTGTTCGGGTAAATGGCATGATATCAGAGCTGTTCCATGTGGGCATTGGATTCTGGCAAGAATGCGTAATGTCACCTCTCCTTTTCATTGTTTACATGAATTGGATCGACAAATGCAGCCAAGCTGATGAGTGTGCCACGATTGGAAATTGCAAAATCAGTCGTCTTCTGTTAGCTAATGATTTGGTTCTGCTTTCTTCCAGAGAATCTGGCCTTCAGCGCGTATTTAATAGCTTTGCAGATGCATGTGCCAACGCCAGAACGAAAACAAGCACGGCCAAAACTGAGATACTTCCCGTCTTTCAAGACACTCTGATCAGTGCTCGTTGCAAGTGAATGGAGCGACACTGAAGCACGTAGACAAACAAGTTTAAGTATCTTGTGGGTTGTATCAAGAGTGACAGAAGGCAAGACGAAGAACTGGAAAGCCGAATTGGCAAGGCAAGAGCAGTAATGTGAGCTTTACACTATTTGATTGTCATGAAACGAGAATTTTCGGAAAAGGCAAAGCTCTCAAGGTTCAAAACAGTTTTTGTAACCATTCTCACCTATGGCAATGAATCTTGGGTTTGGGTAATGACCAAAAGAGAGCGATTGCAAGTGCAAGTGTCCGAAATGAGGTTTTTGAGCAGAATTCAAGGAGTTACACTATTTGACAAGATGTGCATCTCTGACATCGAGCCGCTACTTTTCTGAATTGAAAGATCTCAGCTAGATAGTTTGGCCATGTATGCAGACAGACCGTGACTTTTAGGCGCCGCCAATAAGGCCCTGGGACTTTTAGGCATCAGCAGTAAAAAAATTTTTTTATTTTTATTTTTTCAAGAACATTATTTTTACTTTCAAAAACAGTTTTTCAAATAAAAGCTTTTTCCAAAAAAATGGTTAATTTCAAACAAAAAAGTTTTACTTTGATCAAAATGTAACTATCTTTGAATGTTATCATCTGACACTTGCCAAGAAAAATCGTCAGAATAGAGAGCACAGGAAAAGGAGCGGCTACAGATAAAAGCCCAGCAGTGATTAATGGGAAAAGGATCAATGAGAGAGCATCATTTGTGTGCGATCTTTAAGCTGTAAACGAATTCCCTTTGTCGGCAAAGGGCGGGGTTAGAAATTTTGATGAAGGTGGCTGCAGAGCCCATTTTCCTTCTTCTCTATCTATCGTTCACTTCTGAGCTCTGGCTCAGACCTTGGGAGTGGTCCAATTGTTGAGTCTCCCCAGAGTTCCTCCTTGACCTCAAGCCTCTCAAGAATGAGGTAAAATGACAGGTTGGAGGGCTACCCTCGACGACAGCACTATGCGCAGAATTGAGAAAGCTCTTCTTGATACGTTTTCGTCTATCTTTTTATTTTTCTTGAAGGGGATGCAGTGAGCGTGATAAATTTAAACTACAGCACTTGTGTGAAAAGTTTTATATGAAAAATTGAAAAAAAACTGTTTTTTTAAACTGTTATTTAAAAAACAAAAAAATTTTTTTGTGAAAAAAATTTTTGTTTGGAAGAAAACTCTTTCAGGAAAAAAAATTAAAAAATTTTTTTTTCACCTTTGGTGCCCAAAAGTCCAGGCGCATAGTAGTGCCGGCACCTAAACGTCCCATGCCTAAACGTCCGCACATAAAAGTCGTAGACCGCTATGCAGAATTCTTAAGGAAAAACTTTGCAAACAAGCTTTACTTGCCAAAGCAAATGGGAAAAGACCAGTTGCATGACCTACATGGACCAATATTATTACAGTAGTTTTTCGACCATAAGGCACACTCAAAATTAAAAAAAACTGAAGGGGCGCCTTATATCTGGATCGGGTGATATTCTTTTTCTCTTAATGATTTAATTCAGAGCTATTTGGGGCTTTTTGATTGTTTATCGAGCTTTTTACGTTGCATTTCATTTAGTTCGCCTTAAATTTCGTTGCGTCGTATATAAGTAAAAGCGATAAAAGTCATTTATTGATAGTGCGCCTTCTAGTCTGAAAAATGCAGTACATTGCGGATCTTGGATAGAATCGCTCGGGACTACACCCAAGCAAAATGATGGAGGTGATAAAAGACCATGAAGTGTGGCGGCTTAATCTTGAGCTGCTGCCCAGCTGGCGTCACGGAAAAGCAGGCAATGACGAGAGAGAAGAGGGAGCGTCTGCAATTCATGGTAGATTCATGTTCCAGTTCAGATCAAACCAAAGACTTCAATCTGGATATATCCAGAACTATTCAGCTGAACGTTTTGCAGCCTCTATCTCAAGAGGCAGGTTATTTGAAGACCACAAGCCCTTTCACTCCATCTTGGATACCGTCAACTTGGTAAATACGCAAAATAGAAAAGGCAACTTGCAAAATATCAAAAAGGAGCTGCAGTGCATACTTTCAAATTATAAAATCCAAGTTGTACGAAAGGCAACTTTTACGAAAGCTTCTGCAACGAAGGTTCAAAGGGATTGAAGCACTCTAGGGAATTATGTGGGGTAAATACGGCAGGAATTAAATTTTTGAAATGTATGAAGATGAGCCGTAAAGTTTAAACCAAAAAAGACATTTAACCGCATATATGCCTTATTGCCTAACAGTTAATAGTAAAATCATAAGCAATTTTTATATGTTTGACAGAATCCCTTCTCATCCCAACGTAGAAACCACACAATATGTAATTGTAATGAGTAGTTATAGAAAGTATTTTGTTTAATTAACCAAAAGCACCAGTTGTTCAGCAGCCTACCTGACATCTTCATCAGCTTCTTTGATATGGAGCGGCTTCACAAACCACTGACCAATACGGACAAAATTTTCGTGTAACAAACATCTGAAAGTTACAACGTAATTAAAAAAAAGCTGTTTCACAGGTGCTAATACCCAACTATTCCAATTTATCGGCAGCGTGGCCGAGGGTAAAGACGTCGTTTCTACGACAACCCTTGATCACATGATCTGGTTTCAACCAGCACCCTGGTTACCTTGTTGTGTCCTTGGATAAGATGCTTTATGATGATTATTTCTGCTTGGTGGCTTCGAACAGCAGCAAAATCAGTGGACAAAATTCAAAGAAGTCCACAGCAACATTGGGTCACTGGAAACTCCTCAGCAGGTGAGGATTCGTCCAAACACGAAGTAGGCATTGTAATGAAAAAAGTGCAGATCGTCCAATAGTCAGAATATGATGCTGTCCGATGACAGGAGGATAAGTACGCATTACCAACAACAACAAATATCCCAAAACCAGTGGCAATTAATCATAACTGATACTTTCATTAAAATGCTTCTTCTAAAACTCACGCTTTCATTCAAAAGTTGTTGTTTCGCATTTATATAAATTAACTAATTAAAATCTAGTACTTTTGAATTGGTATTAACAACTTATTGAAGTGTGAAGCAAACTGTAAGTAAACCGTAACTGTCATACAATCAGAACATAGCTACTGTAAGTATTTTGAAAAAACCGAAGAACACAAAAAATTAGCTGGCAGCAAACCCACCTCTCAACCAGATTATGTATGGCTTTAAATAAAAGAGTGCGACACTCGTACGAAAGTCCATTCTCCCAGCATCCTCTATCTTCATCTAAAATTATAAAACCATTCCAATATTATCACATATTAATTTTGTAGGGGGTTACCAATATTATGGCAAGCATCACATGGAAAAATGAAACCTTCAGACTGTCAGACAATATATTGGATTTAGCTTTAAGATCTATCATAAAAAGAAAATCCTTTCGACTAGTTTGCTTTTGGTCATTTATTGGTCACTGACTTAAATTTTTGGTAAATAATCAAAAATAAATCAGCCAATTTGGTCAAAATGACCAAAAATTGACAAACTTTTGAAATTATGAGCAAAATTGCGTTAGCAATAATGAAACTGACAAAATGTCTAATTTTGGACATTTTGTCAAAAAATTAAACAGCTCCTCAGTCATTTAATGAACAATTTTTTTCATAGTTTGAATGACCCAGCCAACAAAACAAAAACATGCAAATTGTTGATTTTTTCCAAAGTAGGAGATCTTGACACAATCGACGATAAAAAAAAAAAGAAAAAGACAGAAAACAAAAACAATCAAGAAAACCAAGGATGAAAAATGACATTGGGTTTGCAAAGACTGCAACAAAAGTGAAATTGAAACATTGCTACCATAAAAATAAAAAAAGCCATTAACAAAAAACTTGGAATAAATTCAGGTTTCTGCAATTATGATTGCAGACAAAATAGAAAAGTTTTGGTAGCTTACCATTTAACCCTTGATGTTGAGCTATCTCGTCCACATGAGGCTCTTCTCCCCACCAAAACACCCAAAGTTCTTTGGCAAATGTGTCCTGAAACAAAATCATATGTTTGCTGGTTGGAACAAAACTACAGCAGAATAGCTTTAAAAAATGAATAACAAAAATCAAGAAAAATGAAAGACTTTGGATTTTTAAAATAAACATCAATGGCTTATAAATCTTTTATTAATCTGACTTAGTTGGATTCAGTTCAACAAATTCTTTTTTGCAGGCCTTAAAGAAGAAAATTGATGGTCAAATGAGGTTCATAAAGTTTAAAACCCGAGTCTCTACTGATAGATGCTGTTAGCGAAAGCAAGCTACATCACAATGAGCTAAAAAATCGGTAGAAAATTTAATATATCAACAACCAACACCAAACATGAATCAGCTGCCAGCAAGACTTTTTTGCATGTCTTCCACAGCCTCTTAGCAGTAAGTTTACATGGGTTTGTCTTTTATGTTTGTGATTATGTTCTTAAAAAATGGCATTAAGCGTAATTTCTTCACTAAAATCTGATTAAAATCCAATTCATCGAAGTAGACACTAAACTGTGCTTCAGCTCACAACTTCTTTGCTAATTGGTTTACTTTGAATCTGCAAATATGAATGACCCGCACCTGATTAGGCCTTGCATTATCTGAAGTTTTCTTTGGTGATCGTCGCCACACAGCAAGAATGTCTAATGCTAAACACTTGGTGAAAGCAGTTAGGACTGGATCATTGCTTAAACCTGCTGCATCTGATGAAAATCGCTGCCACTTTATTCCACTTAAATCAGCCTGCAAAATAAGCAAATCATAAGTAAATAATAAGCAAACTCTGTTTAACCAGTATCTGCAAAATTTATTTGAAAAGTAATTTAGCATGCATATATTAACGGAACCCAACCCCAAATTGACAAACTTGAAAAAAAACTGATTAATTCTAGTTTAAATAATGGGACTAAAAATCTGAATTAATTAAAATTCAAAAAGCAACAAAAACACTAGGAGCATCCAGTATAGGCTCAATGATTAGCACCGATTTTTACCATTTATAAAGTTTCAGCATCTCAACTCCTTAATACCATGACAAAATATTTTGAATCTTAAACAGGAAACCAAATTCGGTTTCAAACAAAAAGTAAATTGTAAGTAATATTTGATTGTTTTATTATGATTAGATGAGAAAGGCATGTACTGACTTACACTACATTTAACTAATTGTAATGAAACTAAAATCCAATTTTTGTGAAAAGCACAATTTAGGATGAACCGTTCAAACTTTTATGACCTACCAAGGAAAATATAGTTGAATGGCAGTCATCCAGGCGAGCACCATTTGGAACCACGTTCGGTGTGCTCATTACGATTTTATAATTACCATTTTTAAGATTTGTCTATTTTTCAATCTGTTATCAAAGTTGTTTCAATTGCACCAAAAGATATCAAACTCCACTCTATTGAATTAGTCACTGCAAATTTAGATTAGCATCGGTTCCAGTTCCTACTAACTGAAAAATAATTTAATTAGAATAATTATACATGGTACAGGTAGATTGGCCAAGAGGTAGTTTGTCTAGAGAAAGAGGAATTGGAATTCAATTCGACTGCAACAGACATCGAGTTGTAAATAACCTGCCATGGCTGCAACATTTAGTTATTTGGAGGAAGGTAATCAATAAGTGATGACATGGAGTTATTCTGTCACATGAACTCATTACATGCTCGGTGAAATACAGCATATGAAATAGATTTTGCACACTGACATACTATTGCTGAGTGCTCATCATGATAATATTATGTCAGTACCGCTTGGGACATCATCCAAGGGAAATGATGGAGATGGAAGGCAGTGCAGTGTGGCGACTTAATGTCGAGTTGCTGCTCCCACAGCCCCTTGTGGAAAACTAGGCAAGAGAAAAAAGACATGATATTAACACTAGCTTCTTAATCGGTAGACTTAAACTGATAAACCCAAACTCTGAATGATTTTCCTTGTTCAGGTTTGGCCAATCCTAATAAAAGCTATCCAACCAGCTTTAAGAAGGGACAGGATATTTTCACAACATTTTAATGCAATATTTTTGAAACAAAAAACAGTTTTTCACCTCATCAGATGTAGTACGGCACATAAAGCAATTTTACCAAAACCCAAATTGGAGTTTCAGAAAAGATCTTTCTAGAAAGCGTATAGTGTCATATTCTACTGTTTATTATGTAAAATTTCTATATTTTATATGAAATAGAACAATTTTTACACATTATCAAATAGATAAGTTTACAATTTTGATTCTACTTAATATTTTATCCCAAAACTTTTTTTTAATTGCAACTTTTATGGGAAATCAACCTTTGCTAAAATACTTAAAAAAAATTACTTAGCAATGTGAGCAATATGAAAGTAGCGACTTCTTTTTCGCTGAAGAGTGAAAAAAATTTGAAACTATATAGTCATAAATCGATATATTTATTGTTATTTATCATGATTACCTTATTTCTTTGATTAAAATGTGCCCTTGTTTAGAGCACCCCCTTGTTTACAATGAGCATCCAAAAAAACAGAATGCGCCCTCGAATACAATGCGCACAAAGACACCTAGCAGATTTGGTCATTTGCAGATCAGTGCAAAATAATTTATTACCAGTAAGTGCACTCAATCAACAAAAGTGGTTGGACCTTGTAATAATGAGTGAGTCTAGAACAAACTCACACACAGTAGAATTGCGCTGGTTTTAATCTTTGAAGAAATTTCTTTCGAAAATAAAACAGAGGTTTTTGATGATTTAGTAAAAACAACTTTCTAACCACTGGTTGTTTCAAGGTAAATGCTGACCAAAAAGCAAGTATTTTAAAATAATATGTGCCCCTGATTAGAATGCACTGTTGTTTAGAATGAAAAAAAGGAATGCGCACATTCTATTAAAAGAAATAAAGTAGTTACTACTTTTACTCTGTTTAATTGTAATGATTTTTGTTTATCCATTATAATAAACACTATTTCCATTACTGCTGCAGTGTTACATCAAGGAATATAATCATCACTTTATGCTACAATTCAATTGTCACATCATTACCAAACGCAATGTAATAACTTCAGAGTATGAAGTAGCTGCATTGATAAAAAAGTTTCTAAATTTGAGCTCATTTTTTTACTGATTTGATTATGACCAGTGTTCTCACAAAGCTGATTTTTGTCAGTGAACCAGCAATTTGTTGGATCAAGGGTAAACAATTTTGGCAGTATGATAAACATAGCTCTAGAAAAGCTGAAAATTTTTGTGGAAATATGATTTGTAGCATACTTAAATAATGGAATAGTGCAAAATTTAGAGCACATAAACCATTTTTACAGCTTTGGGCACATTTTTAAAAAAAAATCTGGGCACTTGGCAATTATCCAATAAATTAGAAAGAATATTGATTACGAGCAAGCCATAGATTAGTCTAATGAAAGTAGGGTTTGGCAGGCTCACCAATAAATAATGAAAAACTCAAACTGGTTCAGAATACTTTTGATATTGCAAAACGAGATTTTGGTGCTAAGCCAAAGGACAACCAAACTTTTGCTTGCAATAAATTTACAAAACTTGAGCATATTGTGATTTCAGACAAAAAAAAGCAACCAATAAACTAAATATTTATCAACGCACTGTGTATTAAGGGGATAATTTTAGAGTAAGGATTCAAATTTGGGATAGATTTAGGTTAGAATAAATAAAAAGGATATAAAAATTTAGGGTGAAACAGTCTCTTCCAACGAGAAATTGCAGGTGATTATCCAACTCTTAAGATCCAATTAATATATAATGTCAAATCAAAAAAATTTTGGACATATAAGACTACCAATGTTCTCACTAAGTGCAAACAAATGTGAAAAACATGAAGTATTTTCCAACATTTTTATACAAAGTTTTCACAAGTGCGAAAAAGATTTTGCAGAACGAGATTTTGATAAAGCAGAACAAGATTTTGGTGCCAAGCCAAAGGAGAACCCAACTTTTGCTTGCAATAAATTTACAAAACTTTGAACCTTTTGTGATTTCAGACAAAAAAAAGTAACCAATATACTAAATCAGGGGTCAAAATTAACTTTCTTAACAACTTGCCCATCGGACACGTGAAATCAAATGTCTACTTGCCCAAGAAAATTTCCACTTGCCCGAAAAAAAAATAGGGTCAATAAGTTTTGAGGTAACTTTGGAAAAAAATTTGTAAAAAGTACTTTTTGGCAAAGAACACTGAACTTGCAAGATAAGCATAGCCGCAAATCCTACTTCGCAAATCAAGTTTTTATGCACGATGCTATGTCAGATGTTAATGTCACGTAGGATAATGAGTAATATTTTTCAATATGCAATACCCAAAAATGGATTTTTCAATTGTAAGCATATCAATTATTGCGTTATGGTTTGCTGCAACAAAACGTTGCGATTTGTTGCAAGCACATTTTTAATCGCGAATACTTTGAAAACTACACCAGTTAGAAAGTCGAAATTTTTTGCAAAAATTATAGTAGCTAAAAGATTTTCAAAATAATCATAAAAAAATTTCAAAATTCTTGATGTTGTCTTCATGCAGCCCCAAGTAGAACTGGTTATATCTGAAACAGCAGTTAAAGCGAAAAACGTGGGAAATTTTTCTTAAGCAAAAAAATAGCATTTTGCTGAACACATCTTGAGTTTCAAATAAATCTGCGTGCGATTAGGAAGTGCTAATTGCGATTAATAATGTGCGTGATTACAAAGTGTTTAACTGAAATGAAACAAGCAACAGCTTTCTCTTCCTCCAACGAGAAATTGCAGGTGCTTATCCAACTCTTAAGATCCAACTAATATATAATGTCAAATCAAAAAAATTTTTTGACATATAAGACAACCAGTGTTCTCTCTAAATGCAAACAAATGTGAAAAACATGAAGTATTCTCCAACATTTTTACAAAGTTTTAGCAAGTGCGAAAAAGATTTTCAGCGTTTCGAAGTTTAACTTTGTTTAAAAAAAATTATTTCAAGATTGAAAAGAATCCAAAACCACATTTAGCAGTTAGGTGCCTTAGTGATTTATCAATTTGAAACTACTAAGTCTCATCATGAGGCAATATCTCAGATCTAGAACCAGATAAAAAAGCTGAAATATTCTGTGCTGGATTTTAGTGCAACCTACTGAACCTAGCACTCATTTGTTTTGTGAGCCACATCGATCAAATGCAACATTGCACCAGTTTAAACAATTAGAATTAGTTTTCTAAATTCTTACATTTTTCTTGCCCTGCGACTTGACCTAAAAAAACATCTTCACTTCTTCGGCAGTTTGGGACCGCAAATATCAGGAAGTTTTCTGCAGTCCCACATTAATTAACATGGTTGAGGGACTTTCGTACCGTTCGAAAGCTGTTTTACATAAGATTTCATGATACTGTGTGCTGGAGAAATTTAATGCTACATGAAAACTTTTCAATGGGATTCTGCAACTAACAATAAGTTTCTTCAAGTGACAATCAATAAACTGCACTAAGTTATGTTTTTTTTGGAGGGGTTTGGTGGACTGGCGGTTTCACTAGGCCTGAGCTACGGCTCTTTTGCAAAGATGTTGGCACATTTTTGTACGGTACCTTTTCCAACACTTAGGCAACGTTTACATGAGACTTCTTTTCGCCCGCAAGCAAAAAAACTCGTGTCGGTTAAGCCTACTAACAATGGAAGTGTTCACATGAACGCACCGCAATGAAATTGAATTTCGCACAATTTTCATTTCGGTCAATTTGATAGAAATGAATATCCATTTCGGCTGTGTGAACGCAGACGACTTGAAAGCAACCCGAAACTGAAGTAGGCCAGCTTTACAAAAAACTGCAAATTGAACAAAATAAACAGTTTCTATAATGTAATTGGCGGGGTAAATGTAATAAATCACTGTAAAAAGTAACTTACAGTTAAAAGAATGGTAACATACTGTTGAACCGAGGTAACTTGGGACAAAAATGAGACTACCGGTACCTAGCCTGCCTTTGCTGTACTCGTAAAGTTATGGGTAGGCGTACTGCAAACCAGTTCAATGTAGAAGTGTAATTTGGTACAGGTATCGATAGCTAAAAAGCGGCCATAGGCTTGTAGGTTAACAGTACTTGTTGACAGGACAAGCCATAGCCAATAGGCTACCACTGCTAGTTTACCAAAATGAGTAAAGTTACAAAAAATATCTGAAGAATGACAGGGCTTAGGTAACAGCCAGCCGTAAAATCTACAGCTAACATAATGTGTAGAATGGCAGCGTAGGCCTTGCCGACATTCCTACGTAATAAGCCTACTGTGACATGTAGGCATTGAAAACCACTTTAACTTCCAGCAAGAAGAGACTAGATTAGTTCTTTTTCTGCAAGTTAACTTCCACCTAAACATGGCTATTTGATGATTTTGTAAACAAAGATAAATTTGACCAATAACTCTTACAATGTATCACATCTATTAACTCCCAAACTCTCGACTATGGCAAGGTTTAAAGATAGGCCCATAATAAGCAGCAGTAGGACTAGTCTGGTTTATAAAGCAAAAAATAAACATGCTTTTTGAAGCAGACCGGTATTCTTTTCTGTCCTTGAGATTTGTATCCCAAGAATAACTTTTAATATTTTTTAGAAGTTAAACGCTTAGCGATGATTAATGATAATATATCAGAGGACCTTACTGAAATGACAACAACTAATGTCGACGATATTAGAACGCATTTGAAAAAGAGGTGCAAGAAAAGATGGAAGCTGCTTTAGCAATTGTTATTAAAACTGCAAGAACAAGAAGCAGAGATCATGGTCAACCTGCAAGAAATTTGTAATTTGAAGAAAAAAAGACGGCGGTTAAAAAGGTAAGTAGTAGGCCTAACCATGCCTATAATGCACATATTTTTTTTGAGAGTGTGAGTGTTTCTTTTTCAATTTTTTGTCTTAATGTGAAGGCTTTTGTTTGACTCAAGTTTATGCCGTATTTTGTAACATGCTTCAAGGTACAGTCCTTTCAGCGCATGCCTTATAGAGCATTTGGAAAAAAAACTTGACTTGACTAAACCAATCACTACTTTTTTGCTCGTTTTTCGTTTCAGAGCCTGGGATTGAGAGTTATATTTTAGCCCCGAGCGGGTTTTCGGCCAATGGCATCATGGTGGCACAGAGCAAGTACATGCCTCGTGACATCTAAAATAGCCTACTAACATTTTAATTCAAAATTTAAAATTCTAAACTCAAAAAAAAAACACTCACACTCTCAAAAAAATATGTACATTATTAGCATGGTTAGGCCTACTACTTACCTTTTTAATCGCTGTCTTTTTTTCTTCAAATTACAAATTTCTTGCAGGTTGACCATGATCTCTGCTTCTTGTTCTTGCAGTTTTAATAACAATTGCAAAAGCAGCTGCATTTGTAATTGATAAAATGCAAGTAAATTAGCCACTAGTACTGATACTAATGCTACAGCTTTCATCTCTGTTCAGTGCCAGTGATCTGAGCAAAATGATGACATCACAGATAGCAACGCAGTATTTATATGCCGGTTGCTTTCGAGGTGAAATAAAAACCTAGGCGAAAACCGGTTTAAACTGGAATTTTTATTTTGTCTGATTTTCACCTCGGGTTTCATGGAAACATAGCCTAAAGGTGAATTTACACAGTATCCGTTTTTCGTACGTTTGCGTCCGTTTTTTTACGTTTTGGCTTCTCCTTGACTAAGTATGCGCTTTTTCATCCGCATTTTTATGTGTCCATATCTGCACTAACCAGACAGTCACATACTGGACAAAAGTTTTCCAAAAAACCTTTTTTGTAAAGGGGTACAGCTCTATTTCGAAATATCGCTCTTATCGTTCATATACAAAATTTTTGAACAAAATTTTTATCTATATATAACAGTCTACTTAGTGCGTACATGGACTTACAAAAATGCGGATGAAAAAGCGCATACTTTTTTAAGGAGAAGCAAAAACGTAAAAAAACGGACGAAAACGTACGAAAAACGGATATTGTGTAAATTCACCTTTAGGGTAGAGTCTGGTAATTTCGGCAACTTTCTCACTTATTTTTGATTTTCAGAAAACACTTGACTCTTTTTGAACTCTGCATTGACTGCATCTGCGCAGTATTTCGTTTGAGGCTTTTTCGAACCTATATCAAGGTGTTATGACATCATGCTCACCAGCTATATGAAGTAATAACAGTGCGATCACCAGAGCAACCGAAGTGAGGGGGCATTAAAATAAACTAAACTTTTGCACATAAAAACGGTTATTTCATGGCTACTCATTATGTGCTATTCTTAACAATTTTGCATTTATGTCTAAAAAAAAGGACGTATAAGGCCGGCAGCATTTCTTAGCTCATTTCATATCCAGCCCATACAAGCGCTTGAAAAATCTGTCTGCAGCAGAGAATGCAACCAGAATCAGAACCAGAACTTCGCTACGAGGGAGGGGGCTTGAACCAAAAGCAAACTTTTTTGCACAAAAATCGTCTACTTTAGGCCCAGAGCTGAACAAACTGATGCAACTCAAGCGTATCACAAAGGGGGCCTAAGGGGGCAGAATCTCCAGTTGCTGGGCTGTTTTTGTGATTTTGTCACAAAAACAGCAATTTTAACACCATTTCAATCACATTTTGCACGTTTTTGAAGCCATATGAATAACCACAGTAAATTGCTAAAATTCAGGAGTCATTGAAAGAATTAAATTGGCTAGCCTCTTCTGCCCCCCTTATACTTCAGGTCAAGTCCAAAACAGGTTTAAACATTTGTATTTTTAAGCTAAATCTCCTAAATGATCAAAGTGGGCTGAAGCCCCTTTTTAATTGCGCCACTGACAGCAGCCTAAAAAAATCTTGAGTGTGCTCTAAAAAAAAAAAAAACAGCTGGTCTTTTAAAAATTTTTTCATGTTTTGTTTCAGGTCTTGTTTGTTTCTTGTATTGATTTTTTTTATGTATTGTCTCAGGTCAGCATATGTTTTCATGTATTGTTTCAGGTCATAATCACGAACAAAGGATCGGTAACAATTCTGTAGCTTACATCTCTCTTCTGCAACACATACACAAAGGCATGTTAATAAGACGTGTTATTGCATCACATTTATGCAGAGCATTTGGTTGCCAGCAATTTCGTAAAGAATTAAGAAAACTTCAAATGAGAACTATGTTTGAACGTTATTATTCCTTTTTTCATTATTGTCTATAGTCTAGTCATTACGTGATGTTTCAAAAACATACTCTGGGTAAATAAAAATGGTCGGGCACAAGCAGTTGTTTGGGGGGGGGCACGCCCCCTCCTCCCTGTAGTGACAGCACTGAGTAATAAGGGTCACCAAAATTTCTTGTAAAACCGAAAATTTGGCAAGCAAATAAATCATTTCTATTTTTTGTTCCGGTTATCTCAGCTGCTTATTTAGTGTTAAATGTGGTTAATTCAAATAACTATAGACTCTTCATTAGTAAACTAGAAACAGACACGCAGTGAAAGAGAAAAAAAGTTTGCACTTGTAGCAAACGTGTTTTGCAGTCTTACGTATTCAACTGATTTGATTGGACCATTTGGGCATATTCGCAGAGCCAATGAACCATGAAGAAAAAAGTCATGCTATGGACATATTTACAGCGTGAATAAACCATGAAGAAAAAAAAAAGGCAAACCCAGTCTAAAATTCAAATACTCTATTCAGATTTTTGTGTAATCTGAAGAAAATTGAAATTCTAAAATATGCAGCTCAGCTAGCCTAAATGGCAGAAAAAAGGCAGCAAACACGATCTACGATCCCACTTACAATAGTCCAAATGAAGTTAAAATCCAATCTGCAAAATCTTATAAATTCTAGCTTTTATTACCATGACTTCTCTAGATCTGAGATTATGATAGCATTCGCCAAAAGTTTTCTGTAATAAATTCTAAGGTAGGGTTACCTTGGGTAATTCTGGACAAAATTCTGCTATTTTCATTCTATCTTTTCTCTTTTACAATCATTTCTAGTACTATTGCTTTCATTTGTGCATTTTAGTATTGGACTTAAGTATTTTCACATTGGTTCAAACAAAAAAAAATTTAAGGAATGGATGAAAAAATCGATCTGAACAGACATGTCCGGAATTACGCTTGAAAGAGTAATTCCGGACATCTACGTATTTAAGGCAAAGTGCAAATTGGATACTTTTCAATAAGATTTACAAAAATTTTAAACTGGAATAATACGCCAAGAAGCATAATTGGGTACTTTTTTGGAAATTTTAATACATTCCGCCATACATTTTCACCAAAGTAGTGCCAATTTAGTCATTACAACATGTCGACTAAATTGGATAAGCCTAAGCCATGGTGATTAAAATTTTCCTTTTAACACCTTCAAAGTGGTTAAATCACGAAAAAAGATCATTACTCCACAAATGCGTTGGAATTGGTAGCCATCTAAAATTAACAGCCACCCAGAAATTATCATAGAGTGGGGGTTTTGGTTACTTATGCACCATGCCATAGCTAGATTTCAGATTATATTCATGATTTTTTGCTGAGGATCACGGATTTACCGAGTGCAGTTTGTACTTTTTAATGCATAGGCTTTTTAGTACTTAACTGCTTAAGCGATATAATTTTTTTTAATTTTTTTACCCCAAGCTATTCTCTAAATTTGTTTTTTCTTTTACAATCATTTTTACTCTCCATCCCATTCTCTTACAGCTTTTTGAAGTCAGATTTGGAAACTGAGTAAGAATGGATTTTACTTTTTTCCGTAAAAAATTGGAATTATGAAAAAATAAACTTAATAGGAATCTGGTTCGCTTAGAATGCAGGTTATGAGAGCGTGTTTGCTTACAATATACGACAAATTAATACCTAACCTAATCTATAAAGAAAAGTAGAGAGCAACTATACAAAATCGTTTTATTGCACATGTGACCAAGCATTTACTCAATTACTGAAATAATAATATACAATGACATAGATAATGCAAAAACATGTTAAGCAATTTTACTTTCATGTCCGGAATTACCCTAGGCTGTCCGAAATTTTCCCTGTCCGGAATTACCCAAGGTAACCCCAGAGATATGGATTATTTTTAACAAATACGTTTATAAGTCACGTAATAAAAACACTGCCAAGTGCAATCAGCAACAAAGGTAAACTACAGCGCAGACTAGTTACCGGTAGGTAGCAACAGGCCAAATGCTTCCAAACATCATTAAAAGTTTGATTCAGTTATTAACAGAAATATTAAAGCTGCTAGAAAAGGAAATACGTAGGTCTCTAACGATTATGTATGATACAAGATTTTGTAGAATTTTTTGTAGGAGATTAGGTCACAAGTAATATTAAAACCATTTCTTAGAAAGCTTAGAACTTCTAAAAAGACCTGCCAGCATCAAGTCTTAAATTTTCATACATCCCAAAATTTCCAGTTACTGAAATTAGCAGACTTCACCCTACTCGAAAGGTAAAAACTTCGTGAGAATGTGGAAGACTACAATAGACCTACCGTAGTTGTTCTAAATTTTTGGCAATTTTTTGCCACAAGTGAATGTTTTTAACTTATTAGTTCGTTCTCACAAAAGTTTGAGAACAATTTGACAAACATTCTTCAATAAAAACGATTGCAAAGATGTACGGTAGATGTTTGCAAAAATATGAGCAAACACTGATGCTATTCTGATCTACCGATTTGATGTTGATTAAAAGATTGCTACACATCAGTTCCTCAATGGGTGAAGTTACAGCACATTGATATGTGATGAATCTTCCATGTGATTAGTTTTCAAGCAATCACACTTCGGTTTTAACTTTAATCCCAACCTAACCATACAACCTAACTCTTGAACCCTAACCCTACTTCCAAGTAATTCCAGATTTTTGAGCACTTTCACCAACACTGGCAAATGACTGTAGCCAACACACTGACTGGTTCAGCGATACTGACAGAGGTAGGCCTAATGATCACTGATTACGCTGGTTGATGATAGGGAGCCAACTGACAATGTGATAGACCAGTAAGAGCCATTGGCATTAGCCAAGACAGCGAAGTTTCTTCAGCACTACTTCAGTTTTTTTTAATCAAATAGACCTATTTGTACTTAAGTGATAGTTGTTTCTAATCCAGAACCACAAGCTGAGAACCCTACCAGATTAATCCCAACCACAGTTCGAGTTCATACAGCTGCTACGACTAAGCTTCGTAAGAAGTCTAGTCTTTCCAGCCAATATATACTAGATTTTTATTGGCCAATCATCACACGTGACTTGGGGAATGATATTTCAAGAATTATAAAAATTTTTTTCGAACTTTGATCAGAGAGTCCGTAAGTTAAGTCAAGTTTATTTTTATCTTACGTTCAGTGGCGTTGCTCTGGATGGTGGCACCCGGGGTGGGATTTTGTTGTGGCACCGCTTTTCGGTCCGAAAATAGGTGAAAACCAAAAAAAAAAGAAGGTCTTCACCTAAAACTCAGTGGGGTTTTGGTCCAAATCAGGATAGGGATCAAACAAAGTGAAAAAAGAAAGGCATTCATCATCATCATCATATTTATTTATTTACCAAGTGACGTCATATCACAAGAAAAAACTGCAACTTCCTCTAGGTCTATCACCAAAGCATCGAAATATGCAATTCCTTTAAAACCAACACACAAACTTGCCGAGTCAAAGCGATATTTAGTCACTTGGTGAGGAGACAGCGAAGGACCAAAAGGTCATCTAAGTCTACTGCCACCTCACCAAGTTAAGGTTAAAAAAGCAGCTTCTAGATTTTCTCAGTCTGCTACTTTCTATGATAAAAAATTTTAAGCAAAATTAAAACAAAGTGTTGCAAAGATAGGTACTGTGGCGTGTCAAAAGGGAGCGCGCTCCGATTGCGGTTAACCGGCTCGGTTGCACAACCTATGAGCTGCTATGATCTGTTGTGTTATAAAGCTATCGGTTCCAATTATCTTTCGTTTGTGGTCACTTCCATGCTAGTTTTCCACATCGCCACTGGATGAAGCAGGAACTGCGACACACTTCCCCCTTTCTGAAAGCAGTGGTAGGAAGGGGCCTGCTAACGTCGTCTCGAGCGCCGACCATCCAATCACGTCGGGGTCACCAGTTGTGGCGTGTCAAAAGGGAGCGCGCTCCGATTGCGGTTAACCGGCTCGGTTGCACAACCTATGAGCTGCTATGATCTGTTGTGTTATAAAGCTATCGGTTCCAATTATCTTTCGTTTGTGGTTACTTCCATGCTAGTTTTCCACATCGCCACTGGATGAAGCAGGAACTGCGACACACTCCAGCACCTCCATGCAAAAGCTAACTGCCTAGCCCCTGCTGGCTCAGCCGCCATCCCCGTCCATCTTCACCCCCGCCCGAGCGTCACAGTTGAGGCCCACTTGTTCCTCAGACCCGTGCTACGCTACTGCATCACTCCCATCCCACCTTTTTCATTCTCGTCTAAAACGCGCATGTTCCCAGTCCTTCGGACTTGGCCCACGCGCATTTTGGAGGGGGGCCCTGTAGCGATAGCACGTTTTGCCGCTTCCATAAATTGCACCATTGTTTCTCAATTACAGCGCACCAATCAAATTTGCCCATTCTTTTTATCACTGTGACGCTCCTGTTAAGTTGACGTAACAATGATATACAATGGCGGTTGGTATATAAAGCTGGAGCGAGCCGTCATTTACTCCCTTACTCAGATAGTCAGAGAAACAAAATTCGTATGCAGTGTTGATTACGAATAAATGAGCGGTGAAAACTTATCCGTCTGTTCGACGTTTTGCTTAAATATATAGAGCCGCTAAAGTACACTTTGTACTGTGTATACACAAAACTCACAGTCACCATGTAAAGAAACTGCAAGGCAACATTAGAATTGTTCTAACTATAAGCATACTAAAAAATAAAAAATAAAAAAAATACTGTAACTACAGATTGGATAGAAAATAAAATTAATAAAGTTCATAATGCTTATTTATGTTTTATAGAATTTAAAGTGGGCAATTGGAGTGAAAAAAAAAACCTCCTTGCTTTGTTTTGTATTGTTTGCCAATATGTCATTAGTACTGGTACAATTTCCAATACCAGTATATATCAACCTCAGTCAGTTACTGCAAAATTACTAATAATTCAAGGGCACATCAAAATGAGAGATGACGTATTGTGTAAATAAATGTGTGATAGATGAATGCACCAATTTCATGCCATTCAAGCAATAGAATAGGTTATTGTTGAACTCAAGCATAAATAAGCAACTATGATTCCTGTAATTACTACTGCATTGCTGATAGAAAGCTGTTATTCTAGCTTTTATCGGTTTCATAGGTTGATAAAAAATGAGCTTTAACAGCTTTTTTAAATCTGTAGAATGAATCTTCTTTTTTACTGCTTGGAATTTCATTCCAAATTTTAATTCCTGCGAATGATAGAGACTTTTGCCCTAAACTTGTTCTAGTTCTTGGAAGAAAGAAGTTGTTTTTGTGGCTCAATCTTGTCTTATGTGTATAGCAGTTTTTTATTAGGTTAAACTTATCTGAATTTGCAAAAGATAATACATTCTTGTGAGTTTTGTACATTAGCTTTGCAGTTTCCAGAGAGTAAATATCCTTGAGTTTTAAGCATTTAGCGCGATAGAACAAGGATCAGTATGCTCACGATATCCACTTCCAGTTAACAATCTGATGCTTCTTTTTTGCAGAATAAAGAGAGGTGCTAATGTTGATTTTGAAGCAGTCCCCCAACTACTTATGCAGTATTGTAGATGAGAGTATATGAGGCAGTGGTAAACAGATCTTAAGGTTTGCTCATCTACAAAGTGTTTTAATTGATTAAGGGCCCAAGATCCCCTTGCTACCTTTGAACATTGTTCCTTGTTTTGTTGTTTCCAGTTTAGATTGTCGTCTATGAGAACACCTTGATACTTTATGTGATGTGATTGCTTGATTGGATTATTATCTATTGATACTTTGAGTTCGGGTTTATTTTGTTTTGTTGTCACTACCATAAACTCAGTTTTATTAAAGTTAATTGATAATTTATTCACCTTGAGCCAATTGCTTATATTGACTAATTCATCATTAATATTTTGTTGCAGTGTTGAAACATTAGAATGGGAGAGAGTAAGGTTTGTATCATCTGCAAAAAGATGAATTGTGGAATTTGAGGCAAGTGGTAGATCATTGACATAAATATTAAATAACAACGGACCTAGAGTTGAGCCCTGAGGAATACCGCAAATAACATCTCTTGACTTGGATTTATATTGATTTACAATTGTATACTGTTGACGGTCAGTCAGGTAACTTGCTAGTAACTGTAATGGTAATCCTCTAATTCCATACTTTTCTAGTTTCTTGATCAGTATTGTGTGATTGATGGTATCATATGCTTTTCTTACATCTAAGAAAATAGAACATGTAATGAGCTTTTTATCCATATTGTCAAGTAGCTTATTGTAAATATCTAAAACGGCTTCATTTGTTGAGCAATTTTTCTTAAAACCATACTGGTTTGGACTAATCAAATTATTGCTCACAAAATAATTGTTTAGTTGATCAAGCAGACACTTTTCAAATAGTTTGGCAAAAGGATTTAAAATAGAAATAGGGCGATAATTACTGCATAACTCTCTTTCGCCTTTTTTGAAAATTGGATCAACTTCAGCGGTTCTTAACACTTTTGGAAAATATCCTGTTGATATGCATGCATTAAAAATGTTAGTTAGAACTGGAGCTATAACAGAGCCTGACATTTTTATATACTTTGCAGGAATTCCATGTCTTCCTGTACTTTTTGATAGATTCATTGCTCTGATGTAATTTACTACTTCTTCTTCAACTATTGGTTCTAGAAAAAACGAATTGCAACTACTCTGAATCAAAGATGTGGCATTAAATTTGCCATCAATTATAGCTGGTGTTTCGATTATAGATGCACGGTTAACTCCTATCTCTATGAAATATTTATTGAACAAGTTACTGATGGCCTGTGGACCTTGTGCACTTTCACTTTTGGAAGCATACATTTTATTAGGAATGTTATTTTTCTTCACATTTTTCAAGTGAATAATTTTATTTATAATTTTCCAAAACGACGAGGTGTCATGCTTATTATCATTCACTAAATTTTTAATGTAAAGTCGTTTTGCATATTCCTTAATATGAGTCAGTTTATTTCTATAGACTTTGTATTGTGCCCATGTATTACTGTCATTTAATTTAAGGGCTCTTTTGTACAATAAATTTTTTTGCTGGATTGATATAAGGATTCCTTTGGATAACCATGGTTTGTTTTTTAGTTTTGTTTCCTTTCTGCTTTGTTTTCGTAATGGTGCATGTATGTTTAATGTCTTATGAAAAATGTCAATAAACTTTTCAATGTAGTTGTCAATGCATTCCTCTTTGATATCACCTAATAGCTCCATTCCTTCAGTTAATTTGTCTAGAAATTTTTCTACTTCAAAATTTTTTGTATCACGAATTAGGGTGACAGTTGATTTTTCACTCTTGGGCAGGCTTAAATTAGAACACACCATTACTGGCAGGCGATCACTTACATCTTCCACCAGAATAAAACTTTTGTGTTCACCCACTACATTGTTTGTATAAGCATGATCTAAAAGAGTTGAGCTTGTAGTGGTTATTCTTGTCGGGTGTGTAATTAAGGGAATGCAGCCTAAGCTATATGTTAAATTCATGAAATCTTTAATATTGATATCAGAGTTACTTTTCAACAAATCTGCGTTGAAGTCTCCTCCGATATAATACATCAATTTTCTACTATTCAATTTTTCAATGGTTGATTCAAAACTCTTGCAAAACTCTGATAATTTCCGGTTAGGGTGTCTGTAAATTACTCCCACTATACATTTTTTGTTATTCCCTAAATCTAGTTGAATCCACATATCTTCACAGTTAGGAATGTTTAAATCAAACTCCTTGCAAATTGAAATTGATAAAGACTCCTTAATAAACAATCCTACTCCTCTCCATCTTGTAGTTGTGCCTTTGTGGTAAAAATGGTACCCACTTAACTTTGCATTTTATACCTGTAACAATTTAAGTTTGGTCTCACTTATAGCAATGATATTAGGTAAGATATCATAATTTGTTTAAAGTTCATTCAATTTATCAAAATTTGCATTTAAGCTTCTTATATTCACGCAAAGCAAAGAAAATTTACACTTTTTGTTAATAATATTGGCTTCGGCCTGTGAGCAGTAGTTTGAGTCAACCAAACCAGAATTTAAAACATTTAGTAAGCTTTTTATCTTGTTGTCTGCCTGTAAGCATTTAGCTGGGAAAAACGAATTATTTGTGTGATTAACATCAAAGTTTAGTTTGTCATCATTTCTCATTTCATTTAACAATTGCTTATCATCTAGGGTTTGAAAAGGAAACAAAATATGGCTGGATTCAACTAGATTCCCTAGAACTGGATTGGATTCAACTAGATTCACCACAAATCGGTGAAGTTATGGTTTCACATCATAATATGATGTCACCCAATTTGGTGTCACCGCCCCCCAGGGGGTAAATTTACTGAATTATAAACTAAAGCAAACTTCAACTATCAGTATTGAAAAAGTGATAGTGTTGCACTGGATTGCCGTTGCGCGATATTTTGGATGCCCAAAAAGAGATCACCTGTTTTTGGCCGGAAAAACCCTTGAAATTTCGGTGAAGACCTTTTTTTTCGGCGAAGACCTTTTTTTGGACTTCACAAAACCGGAAATCCGTCATATTTGAGCTAGCCCCGGGCCCACGTAAGAAAATTTGGGTAAATTATAGTGTTTTCATTTGGCAAGGGGTAAACGAGACAAAAAAGGTTAAGAACCCCTGCTCTACAGTCTATACATAACAAATGCTTAGTTGATACACCCAGAGAGCATCATGCTAATCACCAAAGCATTACAAACACTGATACGTGGCACTGGTAACCAAATCGGCGGCCAACGCGCAGCCAACCAACCTCCATGCAGAACCACCAACATGATAAAAAATTGGTGGAAAAGCAGGCATTCCATTAATTTTGGCGATTCAAAAGTCTGGCTGACAGCACTCACTCGAGTCACCAATCTGGCTAACAATGCACACTGCCAAATCTTTTTTCAGACGTCTTTGAACCAAAACTAAGAACATTAATCTTTAAGTTCTCCAGAACTAATTTACGAATTAGACTAAGTTAAACTAAGAATCATGATGAGAAGAGTTTGAATTCAACCGACAGAGGTGGAGTCCTCGAGGACACATTTTGAAGTCCTTGGCCTCGAAACCTCAAGTCCTCAAAAATTGCCCGGTCCTCGGCTCGAGGACAGCACTATTTTTAGAATTGTTATAATTTTGTAGTTCGCCTGATAGTGATAAATTCTCTTGAAGACCATATTTTTTGGAAATCACGTGGAAAAAATTTTGAAGACCCTTTTTTTTTCGGAAAACCCCAGAAAAAAAATTTTGAAGACCTTTTTTTTGTTTGGGTAACGTCTGAAAAATTTTCTGGAAGACCTTTTTTTTGGAGAACTCTTGCACCTGTGTCCTTGGTCCTTGACCTCGGCCTCAAGCATTCCTGTCCTTGGCCTCGAGAGTGTCTGTCCTCGGAAGGGCTGTCCTTGGCCTTGAGCCTTGTGTCCTCGACTCCACCTCTGTCAACCGATGCAAAAAAAGTGCTTGACAGCGTAGGCCAGAGCGAATAATATCATAACATATCCCAGTACACGCCAAAAATGAAAAATTTAAAACTTTACAGACTGTTTCACCCGGAAGCGGTATCATCAGAGGTGTCTGCCCAAAGTACTGGTAACACAAAAATCAAAATCTAAAATTTAAAATGCAGAGGTGGAGTCGAGGATCCAACGTTCGAGGCCGAGAACCGCCTTTTCCATGATAGACCCTCTCGAGGCCAAGGACCAAGAACACAGTTTTTATAAATTGTGATCGGCAACTTTCCTATTAATTATTTTCCTTATACATTTAAATTTAGATTTCAGGAGATCTCCGAAAAAAAAGGTCATTGCCCAAAAAACCTCACATGTTGTGCGAGTTTCGGGCGATCTCCAAACATGTTCCTTCCTTTTTAACGAATCAAAAAACAGTGCTGTCCTCGAGTCTAAAAAAGGGCATTTTCGAGGACTTGCAGGCTTCGAGGCCAAGGCCAAGGACTTGAGCTTTAAGACCAAGGCCAAGGACTTCAAAATGTGTTCTTCAGGACATTCATTCCAGCTGAGACAAGCTGGCGAATGGTTGTTTAGGAAGCTGCTGCTAAAATCGGCAAACAAGTTGGTTTTGTGAGCGAGTATCAGCAAAGCTTTACTTGTGATTCAGCATGCATTTGGAGGCAGCATGGCAGAAATGAATTAACAATTTAAACAAATTTTTGAGTCTTCTGATGAATTGGGCGGAAGATTTGACCTAGTCTCCAAGCAAATAGATGAATATCATTGCAAACTTATGACCTTTAAAAAGACAGTGAATAAAAAATTTAACGAGTAGGATGCCTTAATCCAGTGTTTCTTAAAGGGTGAACGATGCACCCTAGGGTGCATGAAAATTTTACAAGGGTGAACCAACAAAGAGGGGTGAACCAGCACAGACAGAAAGTGCCTGGAGGCAACAACCTGTCACAAAGATTTCCCCTTCTAGTGACGCAGCAAGGCAATGCTTGTGTACTCAGGCAACGTTGCACTTGAGTAATTTCACATTTCTTTTCGTAGTCGCAATGAATGAAGCTTCACTCCGCTCTTAGCCAAGTCACTTAGAACGTTTAACTCAAAACTGCCAGCGTTTAAAATTGTTTTGGACTTGATCTGTGAGTGTAAAGAAGGAGAGGTACTTAAAGAAGCTGGGCGATGTAATTCTTCAACTGGTTTTCAAATGGCTCCAAAAAGGTACGGTACAAAATTTGATCCAAATGGCGCTAAAATGCCTATTTTTCGATAAAAACTAAAAACAAATCGTCTGTGACATGCGTGAGTTACACCAGTTTGTTTAACACGCTACCCGAATGAGACGTTTTTAGAGTAAAAAAGATTGACCTTTGCGTTTAAACTCCCCTCCTAACTAAATCCTGGTTGCGTGCCTGGCTACATGTACGTGAAATAATAGTTTTATATCGAGCGTGACTGATATGCAGGAATCCATGGTAAGGGTGAACGAAACCAAAAAACTTGAACAAGCACTGCCTTAATCAATGACAAAGCGCCACACTGTACTGCAACAGCGTGTGAATGAGGTAGAAACTCGAAAGCCTAAGCGTCATGTCAAACAATGACAGCCTAAGCATGGAAGCGTACAGTAAACGCTTAAATACACTAGAGCAGTGCTTTGCAACCTGTGGGCCATGGCCCACCAGTGGCCCACAGAGCAATTTTGCAGTGGGCCACAGCAGAGCATTGTGGTAAAAATCGTATTTTGGAAAAGTCGTGTTTGAATTTTTTGTTTTCTGAAAATCTCGGCCGAAAAAACCGCTTGAATTTTGGTGAAGACATTTTTTTTTTGGAGATCACCTGTTTTCGGCCGGAAAAATCGTTCCAATGTACTTCAAAACTGATTTGGCCGGAAAATTTGGGTCAAGTTCTCAAGCAATACTTTGAGAGTGGGCCATGGAAAATTTTCAAAATCAAAATGGGCCACGGTTATAAAAAGGTTGGGAACCACTGCACTAGAGCATGGCTTGGAAGAAAGCAAGTTGTCAGCGTGGGAGGAAAGAGACAACACGTTAAAAATATTGAAAGATTTTATGAAAGATGGGTTGCTTTTTGATGACCTGGAACTAGATTCTATTCAAATAGCCGACATTCATCGACTCCCACTAAGAGCTTTGTTTAAAAATTGAAAGCGCATAAGTAGATGAATCATTGTAAAACTAACAACTATGGCCGACAAGCGCTGTGTTTTTAGCCGGGCGAAAAATCTCAAGAGCTACAATAAAGAACATAAAGATTCCTTTTCGACGAGAAACTTTAATCATACCTGTACAAGTGGTTCTCAATCCGGTAACAAAAAGCCTTACGTTTATATAACCGATCATCTCCCCAAAGAGTTTCTGGATCAAAAGAAAAAATTAATACCAAAGTTAAGGATAGAAGAAGTGCTAATACGAAGACAGCATGGAAAATTGAAAACGGTAATTACAATTTATAAGTTGGTGATATTAAAGAAACACTATAATGTCTATTGTTGATCATTGTATAATGTACATTGCACTTTACGTTGATGATACTAAAGTAACACCACAATCGTAACTGTATAATGTGTATTTCTGCTTCTATGTTCTACAGACTGCAATTCGGCTTGCCTGCTAATTCCTTTTGGTTGTCGTTGTCTACAGTAATTATTGTTGCAACTCATGCGTTATCTAACCTACATGACCATATTCACTTCTGCTGATTTATATATTTTTTTATTTCCCGTTGCTGTAATCAATTTACGTTGCACATGTGTGTATCTCTGGACTGCGCTTATTTTAACTACTTGTGCCGTAATCGCTATCATCTCCGGCATGGCCTTCACCAACATTCTCAGCAAGATTTTGATCCGCGTATGCTAAATGATTATTTGAAAAAATTAGAAGCGGATACTTTTGATGTTCTAGACGATTCGAACTCCACAATATTATCCGATTGTCCGTATGATTCAGGCAGATTCAATTGCTGATAAGTTTTCAAGTAGCTCCTTAACTTTTAGTAGTTTGTGTTTAAATCAGGGATGTGAAAGCAGTCAAATTTTTAATGCTTCCGCTTCCAGCTCCTCTTGACGTTTTATGCTTCCGAGTTCGCTTCCGCTTCCTCACTTTTGGAATTTTTTGCTTCCGCTTCCAGCTCCGGATAGAATTAGTCGCTTCCGAGTTCGCTTTCGCTTCCAGTCTCTTTCATTAAAGTGCTTCCGCTTCTGCTTCCACAAAAATTTAACCGCTTCCGCTTCCACCTTCCTGCTCAGTATGAAACAGCTAATTGTATTTAGTGTAAAAAAACAAGCAAGTTTACTTTGTAAGCTATTTTATTGGACTTGTGTTGGCGACAGGGCATGGTATGGAATTGAATGGAACACGATTTTTTGAGATTCCATACTGGCAATTTTCTTCCATTCCATACTAAAAATCTACGAGGAGCTAGTCGTTCAAAACTTACGCAGGGAGCCGCACTCATGCGTAACGGTACGTCGCTTTCGTAAGCTAAAAAGCTGCTGCTACGTAATTGCTATCCCCTCAGGCTGGCATCCCTGCCCCAATCCTAACTATTAACCACTACACTAGCATATTAAATATATATATTAACCACTACACTGCGCAGCTTGCAACAATGCAGTGACAAAATGTCGTATTTAAACCAAATGTATGAGAAAAAGGCAATGGCTCGTGCGTGAGCGTTTGCATGACTAGCTTCTACTATTCACATTTCATACTATTTAGAACATTTCATTCGCAGTTCATGCGAAGGTAGCAAGAAGGTAAGTGATTCCTTCAGGTGACGTCACAATTAAAACCAACGAGCCTTGTTCTAGCAAAAACTGACCGCATAATGCGATGTAGTGAACAACGTAGAATGAATGATCTTGTCGAGATTGTTGTTGGGGAGGTAGCTGGACTGCAACTGTATATGATGAAAATTCGAATTTCCTGCTGTTAAGAATTCTCTGCTGTGTACTTTTGACCAGAGAATTTTGAGTTAATATTTGTTTGCAACCAGGCTCCTGTCAATCTTTCGAATTGAACAATTTCACCAATTTACCCATTGGTGATAGTGAAACATTAATTCTGCTTTAAATAAATTTTCCCTCAAGGCGCGTTATGTACCTCAACTCAAAATGACAATTCCGTACGGAGATTTTTTTTAAATTCTTCAAATTTATTGATATAGGGCTACCATACGTCCTCTTTTAAGAGGATTTGTCCTCTTTTTCGGTTTAAAATGAATTGTCCTCCGAGGACACCCAAAAAATAGCCAAAAGTCCTCTTTTTCAATGCTCAGAGCTTAAAGGCGGGATCGAAGACCAAACCAACGAAGACGATATCCTGAATATCCGATTTTGGCTGAAAAATCAGTCTCAATTTCGGTGAAGACCTTTTTTTTTTTTTGGAGACCACCTGTTTTTGGGCGGAAAAAACGTTTGGATTTCCGAGGTTTCCGAGAAATTCTGATTCAAGAACAATAAAAATGATGTTCTCCAAACAAACCAAGTCTTCAGTCAGTCCGGTACCTTCCGCGAGTTTGGCCCTTTGGGCTTCTTTTTTTGAAACTGTTCTCTTTTTGATCAATAAAATTATGGTACCCCTAATTGATACGAATAGGCCTATTTCATTATATTATTGTATAATTAATGCGAGAAAACGCTCACCTACCGAGCTCCATTAAAGCAAGACTGTAGCCCAATGCTTCCCAAGCTTTTCATCACCTTGACCTATTTTCAATTCGAAAATTTTCCATGGCCCACATCTAAATCGCTAGCTTAATCGCAATTTTTCAATTTGCAGGTGATCTCCACAAAAAAAAAAGGGTTTTCACGCCAAAAACCGCAAATTTTGTGCAAGCTCTAACGGTCCCCACAGCGCCAATGATCAAGACATTTTTTCAACCGAATTTGCAATTACCCAAATAGCTCTGTAGCCCACCAAAAATGCTCCTATGGCCCAGGTTGAAAACCACTGCTGTAGGCCATATGTAAGCGTAATGGTCGTGAAATTTCAGTTTCGTTTTTTCATACGTGAAAGTCTGCACTAAGGTCAGTAGCGTAGGCGGGGAAACGATGCAGTGCCGTCGCTACAGGGGGACCGTGCCCCCCGATTTCAGTTTACTCAAAATACTGTTTTTGCGACATCACGTAACGATAGGACAATAGTCAATGATGGAAATATAGCAATAATAACTTCAAACATAATTTTCCTTTGACGTTTTCAGATCTTTTGCCAAATTGCTGGCAATCAACTGGTGTACGTAAATGTGACGGAATAACCCACCTTTTTACTGCAACACCACGCCTTTACAAATGTGTCGCGGAAGAGAGATATAAGACTGCAGAATCGTTACCGATATTTTGTTAGTGATTATGACGTGCACAATAGGTGAAACCATTTTTTTAAAGAGTAGCTGTTTTTGATCTTTGGAGCACACTCAACATTTTTAGGTGGCAGTCAGTGGAGCACCATCGTGAAGGGGCTTAGGCCCCCTTAGCCAAGTCACTTAGAAAATTTAACTTCAAAATACAAGCGTTTAAACGTATTTAGACTTGACCTGAAGTAAGGGGGGGAGGGCTAAAGGGTTTAAGCAATTTAAGTCTTTGAAATGACTTCTGAATTTTGTCAATTTAGTCATTGATGCGGCTTCAAAAAGAGCGAAATAGGATTAAAATGCCGTTAAAATCGCCATTTTTGTGCTGTAAAATCACAAACATTGCCCAGTGGTTGGGGGCTCCTCCCCCAGGCCCCGGTCTGTAACACGCTTGAGGTGCATCAGTTTGTTTAGCACAAGGCCTAAATTAGACAATTTTTGTGCAAAAATTATTTTTGTTTCACCCCTCTTTAGCAAAATCCTGGTTGCGCGTTTGGTGCAGATAGAGTTGGGGAGAGGAGAGGGGAGAGGGCCAGGAGGGGCGGCGCCTCCTAAACAAAAATTTCGCCAGCCCAAACCCCAAAGCGACAATGGGAGAAAATTTTGGTTGCCTAAGTAGTCTATTGTAAGGCTGTTGATTAATGATTTGAACTGATGCGAAATATTGCGTTTCGCAAAACTTTTATAGTCGGTACATTGATTGTGATAGCACCCGGTATGCATAAGCCTAATGCATAATCGCAAATCTTGCGTGATTTAGCTGATAAGCTACAAACTGTTTAGTAAGTAAAATCTTTGAAGAATATTCCAAAATTTTATTGTGACGCTATAGCAACTATTTTACAATCAAAAAATTGACGTTAGGTGCGGTTGCGGCAGCACCAAGGTAGCAC
Organism: Trididemnum nubilum; assembly: GCA_963965965.1. Classification (NCBI taxonomy): domain Eukaryota; kingdom Metazoa; phylum Chordata; class Ascidiacea; order Aplousobranchia; family Didemnidae; genus Trididemnum; species Trididemnum nubilum. Next base: position 45,074,170 of record OZ014477.1, on the reverse strand, counting down.
GCTAGCATTAGCAATGAGTGCTCGTGGTCACTTTGACCTTTGCCAAAAAGTTGTTTAGTAACCGTTGAACACTGCGTGTTGTCTTGTTTGGCAGTAATGGATAGGTTTGTCATGAGAAGTATTAGAGACCCTCACCAGTGGCGGATCTAGAAAATTTTGGTGGGGGGGGATTTTAAGCACAAAACCTCAAAAATTCGGATGTCTTCACCGAAATTGAGAGTGATTTTTCGGCCGGAATCGGAAATTCAAGCGTTTTTTTCGCCCAAAATTAGGTGGTCTCCAAAAAAAAAAAAAAAAAAAAAGGTCTTCACCAAAATTGAGAGTGATTTTTCTGCCGGGTTCGTTAGGTTTAGGTTGGTGGGGGGGGATGCATCCCCCCCATCCCCCCCCCTAAATCCGCCACTGACCCTCACCCCGGTCCGAATCCTACTTCTTCTGAAGCTACCGATACTCCTTCCACTTAAAGGCGGTGAATCATCCAGCTAATTCCGATGGTTTACAATAGCTAAAATTGAACTATAATGTTTGATATTTTTTGTTTTGATTTTGGGGCTGCGTTTGCAAAGATATTCAACAAATACAAAAAGATGTCCCCCCGGAAAAAGTTTTTGGAAACTCTGAGTTTTGATCTTCCCGCCAAAACCACAGTTCTCTAAACTATTAGGCCTACTGTAATCTTATTAAACTATTAGGCCTAACTATCTCTAAACTATTAGGCCTAATAGTTCAGAGATAGTTAGACCAAAACTATTTAGAAATAAACTATCTCTAAACTATTAGGCCTACCACAGTTCCCTAAACTATTAGGTCTGCTGTAGTTTTGGCGGGAAGAACAAAACTCAGAGTTTCCAAAAAATTTTTTCGGGGGGACATCTTTTTGTATTTGTTGAATATCTTTGCAACCGCAGTCCGAAAATTAAAACAAAAAATGTGAAAGATTAGAGTTCAATTTTAGCTATTGTAAACCACCGCAATTGGCTGGATGATGCACCGCCTTTAATTATCTGCACATGCATCTGGTGCCCCTGGTTAGCTTAACCTTCTTGCTCTTTCACGTCCAAACTTGAATTTATTCCCGCAAGGCAAAAATAAACGCTGCTTTTGTCCCGAATGGTTTTGAACCCATACCCGCACCAACCAATAAATTGAACTCAGCTTCAGAGGTTGCTAAAAGCATTCTTATTTCTATAGCAAACTGCCCAGCACATAAATGTAGCCATTAAAATGTCCACCCCCCGCCCCCAATTGAAATGTCACCAATGACAAAAATGGGACAAAAGTCTTGTTTCTTCAGTTTTAGTTTCTTCTAGCATTTTTTGCTTACAACAATAATTAATAAGAATAATGACGACCAGGTCCCCTCAATTCAGTTTTTGCCAACCGATTTAAATGTATACATAACCCAGAAGAAATGGAGAGTTTTATTCTAAAAGTTTCTATCTTAGGCCCACATTTACCTTTTTATGAACGTAATGCAATAACTAGGGCCGGATTTACCATAAAATGGCACAGTACTAGCAAGCAGTCCCGCGCTCAAATGGTGAGACTTTTTTTTGGTCTTCACCTATATTTGGCAGGAAGATGTTGCAAAAATCTTCAAAGTGCCAGGGGCCCCGCACAATATAAATATGGCCAGGGCAATAACATGGTTAGTAGGCGTAACCATCTTTTGTACCATTTTTAAATAACAATCCACCTCCACCTCGCCAGTTTTTTACGCGACAAAATACTTGTGAAAAAAAAATTAACTAGCGAAAAAAAAAAAATTGAAAAACTATGTTCATTGAACAAACTAGTAAATTTGAATTCAGGAGGCTTGTACCTCTTGGTCGTATACATGTACTCCTGCAACTGGTTATTTTATGACAAAACAAAAATCTCTAAGGAAAATCTTCGAGTGGATTGTTACGTACTGCTAAAATATTGCAGTAGGCAATGTACATTGCTTTCCCCTACCTGGGCCAAATCACTTACAAAATTTAACACCAAAATGCTAGGTTTTAAAATGTTTTGAACTTAACTTGTAAGTAAAAGTAGGATTGAACAATTTAATGTTTTCAATTGGCTTTCAAATGTTAAAAATCAAGCTTTTTCGAATGGCTCTAAACAAGTGCAAATTGTGATCCAATGGCAATAAAATAGCTAGTTTTCCAAAAACTTACAAAAAAATCGCCCAGCGGTTGGGGGCTTCGCCCTCAGACTCACGTCTGTAATACGTTTGAGTTACATTAGTTTGCTCAACACGTTTCCCATTTTACTCTTTTTTGGGAGGTTTAAGCTCTCTCCCTTTACCAAATTGCTGGTAAATGCTAACACAGTGGCCACGGCTTCTGATCTTCCAATCTACAATATCTTTGTCCCACAAAAATTTTTTCTTTCGAAAATTTCTGGTAACGTCATTGCACGTGATTTGTGCTCCCCTGATCAAAAATCTTGGCTACACTTATGGCCCAGCATGCTCGTATTGTCGAAAAAGGCACCAACTTTTGGCCTCCCCTGAAAGAAATTTTGCCCCATAGAACTACGCTCTAATTGCGGCACTGTATTAGGGGCCGCAGACGAAAACGAGATTAGAAACGTTGCTGGCCTTATAGGTCTCTTTTTAAGACATGAATACAGCAGTTTCAAATATATATTTGTAGCCGTACAAGATGTGAAGATCGGTTTTAGTGCGCAAAATTTAGTCTATTTTAGAGATTCCACTTTCGGCTAGAGCCCCTTCGCTTCGTTTGCCCTGGCGACGGCACTGGGTAATGGCTATAGCTTTCTGAGACAGTAGTCTTTTGCACTGGAATGGACTCGAAAATGATTTAAAGCATCCTTTGAAACAATTATTTAGGGGAAATTGATTTGTCAGAAATAAAATACACAAATAATTAAAAACTTTCAAAATGGCGAAACTAAGCAATCGCTTACTAAAAAATGCTGAACTTGGATGTTTATCAAAAAAAAACAAAAAAAAAACTCAGAAATAGGTTGGGGTGCTATTTTACCAATCACTTCCTCAAATTTTGCAAACCGCTTATTTCAAGTTTCGTTCCATTAGCTCGCTCCCCCCTCCAATTTCCTTTCTCTAAAATATACACGAAATAGATTATTACCCCTTGTAAGTTTTACTGATCTAGGATTTTATGATTTACCAGCTTGTAAAAATGAAACTGAATTTTACCGTTTATATCCACCATCAACATAACTCATTTCTGTATACAGTTTAATTAAGTTTTTGCACTGCTAACTTCTTATGCCACGTTTTAAAGCAATGGTTTTTATCAAAATAGGCCTAAAATTAAGTCTGTTTTGCAAAAAATACAAAATTTTCCAGCGGCTAGGCTCTCTGCCCAGAGATCTCGAATGGCTTCTGGCTGGGGGCCCCGCAATCAGACCCCCGAAAAAGCTCCTCATGGCAGATTTCTGGCTACGTGACTGACTAAAATACTTCAATGATACGGCGCTTGAATGCTGATGTTTTTGTGAGTTTCAGATGCAATCGAAATACCGTAATATTACCATTAATCTAAAAACACCTCAAAATATCATCACAAACTTGGGAAGAATAGTTCGGTTCTGAAAATGGCACTTATTTTGGTCAAAAACCAAAAATATTTCAAACCTAACGTTGTTTGTCAAAATTAGTTACAAGACGTGATAGATTGCTTTCCTTTGCCCCTTTTATTCTACACGCTGCTGAAAAATTTTGAAAATGAACAAGCATAATTAAAATTTTGAAATTGAACAAGCATTCTCACAAACTGCAGCTAATGCTACCAACACTACTGGATCTCGGAAAAAGAAAGCTAACAAGAGCAAAATCATGAATTATATAGGAAGCTGTGAAACAACCTTTAAATCCAGATTTAATAACCACACACACTCATTCCGGAACAGAAACAAATCAAATGCAACCGAATTGTCAAAGTACTATTGGAACTGCCTCATTCACAGCAACAAACCGGACACAAAATGGAATAACTATACATCGACGCGTTCCTACGAATGTGGTAGCGGACGCAGCAATTTGTGCCTAGAAGAGAAAATCGCAATCCTTAAGTCAGATAAAGAAACAACCCTCAATAAGCGATCAGAAATCCTATCTAAATGTCGACATAAAAATAAATTCAAATTACGCAATTTCAAAGGGTCGTAAACCCAATCTCCATTTTTGATCATATTTTATTGCATTGTCATACATGTCTTTATTTTTCATTACTGCAACTGGCATTCATGGGAGATTTTGTCCGTATTCTAATTTGGATTGATTTGCTTTATTTATTCCATCCAACCCACTTTCTTCTTATTGTTCATTCCGGTGTGTATTATTATATTATTTCGTTGTAATTCTTGTCCTACGAAAAACGCATCTTATTTTTCTACTCTGCCAAATTTTCATCTTTTATTACGTCACAAACATTATATAATCATTATATGTATAATAATTCCGTACTTATGCAGAAACAACCACCCAAAAACATTTCATAATATTTTATTGTACTGTAATTTCACTTTGGGTTTGTCAGCGTAGAGGTAGGACGTATGGCTGTGTGGGGAGAGCGAGCATCGTTTTTGTTTTCTTTTTCTGGGCGTGAATGCTCGTTGTCGCCACATAGCCAATCCGTCATGCGGGTGGTAAGAAAGGTGGGTTGAGATGAAATAATGGATTGCTTCGTCGCTGGTGAGTACCATTTTATCTTTTCTAACCATTTGTTATTATTTTGTTTAGATCTAATCCCTGATGATCGCGGTAACGCGTTAAACAGGCCTGTAGGAAATAAATGAAATAACTTTCAGCCATAATCGTGTTAATTGAACAGCTCTGGACCATTTAGGAACATTAAGCACTCTTCTGGTTATGCCAGCAACACAAATTTGTTATTCAAGCATAATTATATATTTTTGTAATGTAAATTCTATCAATAACAAAATTTCCGTTTAATGTGTATAATATCTGGAAAATGAGCTTTCGGGGAAATGTAATTTCGGCCAAATGTACATTTTGGCAAGTGTAAATTCTGGCAAATAAGCTTTCGGGGAAATGTAATTTCGGCCAAATGTACATTCTGGTAAGTGTAAATTCTGGCAAATAAGCTTTCGGGGAAATGTAATTTCGGCCAAATGTACATTCTGGTAAGTGTAAATTCTGGAAAATAAGCTTTCGGGAAAATGTAATTTCGGACAGATGTTTATTCTGGCAAATGCAATTTCAGGCAAGTGTTCATTCTGGCAAGTGTGATTTCTGGCAAATGTTAATTCTGGAAAAAGAACGTTCAGGGAAATGTTTTTCTGGTAAATGATTTTCGGGAAAATGTTTTTCTGCGAGGTGTAAGGATACCAATACCTCCGTCTAAAGTTTAGTGAAAATTTAATTCCAATCAAAGCTAGTCATTCATAATTCTGAAAGTAATAGACAAGTCGAAAGGATATATTTTCTTGATTTCAGAAATGTAGCCAATCGATTAGCAGTATATATACCGTTATGCGAAATCAGTGTGTTTTTACTTCGTGTTTGTCAAAAGATGAGCTCATACTAAGTGAAAGTTTTAAACAGCACATATGCTACAGCGTATTGTAGATACTTTTCTAAACTTTTTTAGTTTTTGTTGTTTAGCACAACACTGTAGACTAGAACATGTCATAGATGTAACAGTGATCTGGTAAGCATACAAGGTCCGTTTAAAGTTTACTGCAAATATGACCAAAATATTCTGTAACGTTAATTTGGATTGCGATAGTGTTATTAAGAAATGCCATTTGGTATTTACTGTTTCGTATTACCTCTCCAGGGCCTTAAAAGTTTTATTTGAGATCAAAAGTAGGCCTGCTTGTCCTTGTTGTTTCGTTGCAATCAGGCTACCCTATTACTTGTGATTTGCTTCCATGAGGAGTAGAAAGAGTTACGGGTACGCGCTAACAAGCAATCCCAGGAACAGGGAGGAGGAGGGGATGCCGTCGCCGGTATTGGCTAGCAGGTCCGCAATCTCATTGGGACATATATCGCAGTGGCCAACGATGCAATGGAAGGAAGTTGGGCCAAATCAGATAGGCAGCGATAGATGACCAGATTGTCACACAGCATTCGGGGCAAGGAGGTTAGCGGCAGAGTTCAGGAGGGTGAGGGAGGACTGAGAGTTTGTAAAGACAGCCAGGGAAATGAATGGGCTAGTGGAGTCATGTTGGAGGCAGCATTCAAGGGCATGACAGAGGACTGTGATCTCTGCGGTGAAGCTGGATGAAATTGGACTGTCGGGGAAGGAAAGAGATATTGAGTTCTTGCAGATGTTGCATAGAATAAGACTCCTTTGCCACCGGGTCCAAGATTCGTTGGGACGGAACCATCAGTCCAGATGCAGAGATTGGCAGGGGGTAGGTCAGAGAGATAGTACTCCACTGTGGCCGTTCTAAGTGTATGTGGGTCGTGTCTGGAGCAATCACTATAATCTCAATTCTCAATATAAGTCTAATATCTAATGAAATAATGAACAATAAACGTCGATTTATTGTTTTCTAGTTACATAATTGTCAATTTTGCACATCTCTGTATTTTGCTTTTGACTAACAATTAGTGTCATAAAATTTCGTAAAATTTCATAAAAACTGTCGTAAAATTTCTTAAAAAGCTAGGGTAAATTTTCATAAAAAATCATAATTTTTGGCAATTTTTGTCATAAAATCATGAATAAAATGGATATTTCTTTAGTGGCAGCCCTGTTATAACCATCCATCTCCACCTCATCAGCTTTTACGCGACAAAATACTTTTGAAAAAAAATTAGCAAGGGAAATTCTCATTGAACAAATTATTGAATTAGAATTAAAGGGGCCTGAGCCCCCTGGTAGTACATTACAAAATTTAACCACAAATGCAAGGTTTCAAACATGTGTTGAACTTAATTGCACGTAAAAGGAAACAATTAAAATTTTTTAATTGACTTTCAAATGTTAAAAATTTAGTTCTTTCAAATGGCTCTAATTATGTGCTAAATGTGATCCAATGGCATTAAAATAGCTATTTTTTCCAAAAAAAATACAAAAAATCGCCCGGACGAGTTTACTCGCTCGCATGTCCCAATTTAGACCTTGCACTTTTTACTTAGGGTTCTTCCTACAGAAAGTCTTCTCCCAATAAGTCTTCTCCCTACAGAAAAATCCTGGTTAGCGCCCGCACACACATGCCTCGGCTTCTGGTCTTCCAATCTACAATATCTTTGTCCCACACAAAGTTCCTCCTTCGAAAAATTTTAGTGACGTCATTGCATATGATTTGTGGTTTGCCTTACCCCCCAATCAAAAATCCTGGCTGCGCTTATGCTGCAATGATACATAAAATAGCGAGAAGTAAAAATTTGGAACGATATCCGACTGAAATAAAAACAAATCTTTTTTAATCACTTTAAACGTTATTACAATAACTAATTTATTAACGAATATTAGTTTTTTCAATAATTGCTCTCTTACATGTCGCCACATTTTATGAATACTTTGCTCTATTTCTTACTCATTTTTTCGTCTCCTCTGGGTAACTGGTCCTGCTTGACTTGAAAGACCAAAAGGTCCATTCGCAGGCTTCCCTTGCTGCTTAATAACCCCCTAGCATGCAATTATGAAACAATTAGTTATTGCAATATTGCTTTTTTCTCACTTCGTGGTATAAGCGAAAAATAAATTCAATTAAATTCTGTTAAAATATACGGCGGAAACAATGTCTATCCATTGATATTTGACAACCAATTTTCTAAAAAAATTTAGTCGTTTCTTTGCTTTGTTTTATAAAATGAGATCTTTGTTTCTTCCATGAATGGCAATGATAAACCACAGTAACATTATTACTTTTGTTTTGACGCTTCGTCTCCCGCAACTTGGAAGCAGTCGCAGTTCAGGTGCGCAACCAGGATTTTGCTAAGGGGGAAGGCTTATTTCCAAAGTTAAGAAATTTTTGTTCGAAAAAGGTCTCTTTTTAGTGGCGTACAGAGCAAACTTGTGCAACTACCACAGACGGGAGTGTGGGAGCGGAGCCCCCAGCCGCTGAGCAGTGCTGTGATTTTTTGGAAAACTAGTCATTTTAACGCCATTTGGATTACATTTTACTCGTTTTTAGAGCCATTTGAAAGAACTAAATTGTGAAAATCGTAAATTATTTACAAGAGTTAAATTGCCCTGGCCCTTCAGCCTACCCCCCTTACTTAGAGGTGAAGTCGAAAACTCGTCTAAACGTTAGTGTTTTGGGTTAAATTTTCTCGGTGACTTGCCTAAGGGGGGTAGTGAAGTCCCCTTAGCCCCTCTCTGTTTGCGCCACTGTCGCAAATAATTGATAATTATTTGCGACAGTGATGTGCATTCACAAAAAAGTTGTTATTAAGGGATTAATGCAAAACAAAACATTTGAAAGAGGGTACTAAAATCATCTTCTTTGTTTGCTCCGGGGGTGGCGTAAAATATTTCAACTTAAAAGTAGCCTTTTGCAATGCTGTTCTAAATACTCGAGTGAAACACAAAAGTCGTTTATTTAATTCAATTACAGACGTTAAATGAATTCACTATACTGCGTCCGACTCTCAGCCAGCGCGTAATAAAATTTTCTACCCAAGTTTAACTTGGTACTTGGCGGTTTTATGCTCTTCTACTTTCCAGAAATCTATAAAAAAACATATTGCGCTGACAAATACTGAAATGTTGGAACCAAAATTGCTATAAAACAACGCAAGCAAATCGGACACTGGCAGAATAAATGTGAACCAAGAAAATATAAAAGTACAGTGGAGAATAAACGAAATAAAAAGTTATGTTTTGCAACGATTCAACCCAACGCACATGCAAACAACCTGCAAAAAATTTCTATATTCATTGTTCATGAGATTTCTTGTTCTATTTTACACTGGGTATTTATCTTATACGGAGTATTTATTTGACCAATGCATTTTACTCTGGCAAAAATGCTCCCCCCTATCTAACTCCAAAACCAAAAGTCATTACCTCTTTTTCCCTTATTCAGTGTTGCCACATTGCCAGTGTTGCGCCAGAAGATTAACTTTTAAAAAGTTACTTTAGAGTTACTTTAATGAGAGCAAAGTTGCTAATTTACTAATCTGACCCTTTTTTATTTATTTTCGATTTGTTGCCACAAAAAACTGATTGAGAAGTTGAGAATTGCTATAATAACCAATCGACTGGTTGAGTAGCAGGAACATGCAATAACTTCCATTTTTTAAAAATTAGCACCACTAGTAAAATTTCAAAAGGAAAAACTTATATTTAATCTGTCATATCTTGAAAACGGAAGATCGTAGACTGCAGAAAACTCGAATTTGATAAAGGTAGTCTGAACATTTTCCCAATCATTTGGAGAAAAAAAGGATCAATAAAATCTCGGGCTTGAATCACTTTCAAATGCAGCCGAAGTTCGTCCAGGTTTCAGGAAACTATATTTAAAGCGGGAAAAGGGCATTCACAAATAACTCTGAAAAACTTGATCCTAAAAATAAAAGAAAAACATGTTTTTAATGTTTTCTTGGTGGCACTTGACTAAAATTAATGTTAGTTTGAGTCTCAAAAAAGGTAAATAACATTATTATTGAAGATTTTGGTAAATAAGGAAAAAATTATTTAAAATTGTTCGTGACATCATCAAAAGCTGTATCGCTTTTGTCACTAACTCAAGAAGTAAGCAACTTGGGTGAATACGGTTGGAAAATGACTTCGTTAATAAAAATTTCGTAGAGTAAGCAAAAATGTGTTCATAAAAAGCATTTAAATGAATTGTCGTTTGATGGAAAAAGCTGTTTCGCAATTTTCCTGGTGCCAAAAAGCAACTAACCCGTTGGGGTGTCCAGGCCCGGCGCCACGGGGAGGCATTTCGGGGCCGTGCCCCCCAAGCGAAGATTGTGCCCCGAAAGGAAATAACAGGCCCGGTGCCACTGGAATGCATTTGGCAGCCGGTGCCCCCCCAAAATACTGCTTGTGCCTCCCAGCGTGAGTAAAAATACGTTCCAGGACAAAAAACACGAGCGAACGTCAAGACTTAGCCTAAGATTTCGCGCCGAAGACTTTTTTTTGGTTTTAACCCTTGAATTTGAGGGCAAGAAGCGAGATCGCACCATTGGATTCCGCCGCGCCCCGGCTGGCAATGAACGTGCCCCTCAAGCAAGACTTGTGCCCCGAAAGAAGGTAAACGGCCAGGATGAAGACCTTTTTTTTGGTCTTCTCTTCCGAAGATGAGGGTAAACTTTATCTGTGCCCCTCCAAGTATTTTTTCTGCCCCCTCAGTCACGCTACTCTGGCGCCGGGCCTGGGGGTGACCAGCCTGACGAAAGAAGCATTGTGCTGAAACAGTCTGATTTATGCAAAAAATCTTTGAAAAAAGATGCTCTGTTGTGATTCGATAGACGCAGCATTATACGCAAACATAAATGAATGGATTTTCCTGATTTTAAAATCGGCTGGCTACAAAACATTTTTGATGAGCGACTTTTTCAGCGGTGATACTGGTTGTATTTTCTCACTGGAACGCTCCCGACTCTCTTTTTGTGTCAGAATTCTTCAGCAGAAGCAGTACCGCTTCCAGAAGTGTTCTGAGGGGGGCAAAGTTCTCTTTAAGGGAGGGCCCAAAAGTAATGATTTTTATTGTAGTTTGTTGCACGCCCCTGCTTATGCATAAATATCCTCACAATTCTACATAGTCGAATGAGTTTGAAATTCTTGACAAAATAGAACATTATAAATGCTGACCAAATTTCCGTATCAACCAAGGAAACCAGCTATAAAGGGGGTCTGGATAAGCGCTCTAAAGCTTTCTCTGCGGGCCGTAAGCTTTAGAATTTGCAGCAATTTGATCTACTAAATCCATGCACAGCAAGCTTCTAAGCAGCAGATCCCATGCATAAAAGACAAGATCTAAAACAAATAAGACACAGGTTTGGGGCAGAAAGCATAAATTTTAATTTAGCAAATTAAAAAAAGATGTTTTTCATAGGTTGGAGATTACCACAAACAAAAACTACAATTTAAAATCATTGCGCAGCGAGTTATTTACAAAAGTTATTACTTTTAGATTTTCGACGAGTAAAACTTTGGTGTACGGGTCTGGATTCCGTTTTTCACACATAGGCCCGCAGTGTTAATAAAAATAAATTGGCAGTTGGACGTGTGTAGATGTCACACCCTGTTTTGAATATCTTCTGAAACTTTTAAATTTTAAAACGTATTGTGTATTTGAAAAATCTTACCAGAAGGCCGTTCCGGCACTAAATATTTTACCAGAATGGCATTCCGGGCCGCCCGGCTTACTTTTACCACTGGTATTAGTGCGTTGGGTTAAATCTTAAAGCAAATTTAACAAACTTTGATACTTCCAAAACTTGAAAGGTCACTCAACGTTGTAGCGGACGGTTAGCAACTCTGCGTGAGTTTCACAGTAAAGGAGGAATCAAACATGGGAGGAGGACAGCACTGGTTCTCCGAGCCGAAATGCTGCACTGAAGAGTGGAGCAGCGATGAAAGCGGAGTCGAGCATGCCTCTTTTTGATCTGCACCACGCTCCGCAACGCAGGAGGGCCGGTGGAGCTCCAAAATTGTGGAAAGTTTTTGTTTCTCTTCCTGCAATCTTTCGATCTCTCGATGGAGTTTCATGTTGAGATGCTCCAGCTGGTCGGATTCCTGGGAAATAGCAAAGCCATGTTTAGGATTTTATCGGCAGTTATTCCTGTGAACCAAACAAAGTAGAAAATCGGTTTTAGAGTAGAAAAGAGTTTTGAAACCGGTCATTAGCTCTGGTTTAATTTGGGTTTGACTCTCAAGGTAACGATTTTTATCCCCTTTTTGACATAGGCATTTCTTTAGTTGATGTTTTTGTATTTTTACAGGACAATTTTTTACCTGCGCTAGACGGCTGAAGCCATTTTAAGCGCGACATGTTATCAAATTTCTAATTCTTGGGGTCAAAACCAAACTCTGGCTCTTTTGTACCATTGTAAACCCGGGCTTGCAATCACTGAAGTTGATTGATTCAACTCGCTTGTTTTTGTTTCCCAAGGTTGAAGTTACAATGGTTCTTGTCTCCCCTCCTTTCCTTTTTTATGTTTGAATTCATTTGCCAAAATTACGAGAATTAGATAAAGTTTTATTTTGTACTTTACAAATATTTGTTTCTGGAGGTATTGCCAGTCAGAGTTTGCAAAATTAAAGAGAGGAGTGCATTCTAATTTTTGAGGGAGTATGTTGTCATTAAATTATTTTTTTAGCGCAATTTCAAAGTAGCACAGAACTTTGGAGTTCAATTTCAACTGTAGATATAAATTATTCTTTTCTAATCGAATTGCCTTAACCAAAGATAGCGAAAGAACCTTATGGTCTTTGAGTCAAGCTGCCATCTGTCTACAACACACGGGGAGGCTTCACACTGTCCCTTTCATTATGGACGTGAAACAGCAAATCTGCGAATACTAATTTTATAGTCGTTGGTTTGACTCGACCTGGAACCAAACCCGTTTCAAGAGCAGACGCTCCATCCACTAAACCAGTGGTTCTTAACCTGGGGTAATTATTCCCAAAGGAGTAATTTGGCATTTTAAAAGCGGTATTGTAAAGTTTTTGAAAATAAAAAGAAATCCCTTCTATGGCTATCGTGTAGGCCGACCAACGTTTATTGTGTCGGGCTACTAACTCGAAAGCTTTCATTTTGCTTCACTATCACCAAGCTTTCTGTGATGTCAAAGTTTAATACTATTTAGTCAAAATTATAGGGTCTATTAAAATTCTTTTGTTTCGTAAACAATTGATACCTAGGTCAGTTAGTAATAGACGTGAGGGTATTTGTTATGTTGCGATTAAGCGATATTTTCTTAGAATTTTGAGCGACATAATTTTTTGTAGATTAGCAAGCCATTTTCAGTTGAAGAAAACTCTATTTGTGATGATGATATGCAACCCCGTCGCTACGGGGAGGGGGGCAGGGAGCCGTGCACTCCCCCCAACGACTGCTTGTGCCCCGCATTTCGGTTTACTCAGAATATTTTTTAGAGTATCGCGTGACGACAAGACAACAGACAATTATGGATAAAGGAAAGATAACGTTCAAACATAATTTTTGTTCGAAGTTTTCTCATTTCTACGAAATTGCTGGCCACCAACTGCTGTACATATATATAACGCAATAATCTGTCTTATTAGCCCGCCTTTACGGATGTGTCGTGGAATAGAAATGTAAGCTTATAGAGTCCGTTACCGGTACTTCGTTAGTGATTATGACCTGAAACAATACGTGAAAACGTTTTTGTAAAAGACCAACTGTTGGTGTTTTTTTTTAGAGCACACTCAAGATTTTTTAGGTCGCAGTCAGTTGCGCAACCAGAGAGAAGGAGCTAAGGGGGATTCGGCCCCCTTTAGCCAAGCCATTTAGAAAAAGTAATCCAAAACACAAGCGTTTAAACGTGTTTTAGACTTGACCTTAAGTATAAGGAAGGGGGGTAAAGGGGCTAGGCAATTTAATTCTTTCAACGACGTCTGAATTTTAGCAATTTACTGTAATTATTCATTAAATCAAATCTTTTATTATGCTCGCTGTAATACGCCGAAGCGTGTAACGAGTTGGCGGGGCCCATCTCCGCGTCATTGAGTCCGGGCAACACAACTCCTTTCAAAGAAATGTCGCAGCGGTGGCGAGCGGTTGGCAACACTGTGTCCGATTTGAACGGCCCTAGATTAGATGCTCAGACCCCTCGCTCCAGAAACGAACGCGTTACCGCTCGACCGACCAACCGCAATTACTCATAAGTCTTGAAAAACGTACGAAATGTGATTGAAATGGCGTTAAAATTGCTATTTTTTTTCAGCAAAATTACAAAAATTTCTCATCGGCTGGGGGCTCTGCCCCCAGGCTTTTCTGTGATACGCTTGAGTTGCATCGGTTTGTTCAATAAGAGGCCTAAATAAGACAATTTTTGTTCAGCTAAAATTTTTTTTTGGTTCAAGCCCCCTACCTTTTTGCAAAATCCTGGTTGCGCTTCGGGTCGCATTCACTGCTGCTGGCATATTTTTTTAGCGATTGTGTGGGCCGCATACGAAACGAGCTAATAAACGCTGCTTGACTAATACGTCTCTTTTTTTCAAACATGAATACAAAATTTTTGAAATAGCGCACAATTTGTAGCTGTAAAACATCAGTCAGTTTATTTTAGTGCCCCCCCTTTTTCGGCTAGTGCCGCCTTACTTCGTTTGCTCTGGCGACGGCACTGATAATATGACAGCAAAAATATTCTCCAACTGCACGCAGATACACGTCTAAAAGTGATTTAACCAGAGGGGATAAGAAAATTTTGAGCTGATATTTAGAAAATGAGTATTCTATCTTTTCATCAAAAGCTTTGAGTTTCATTCAATTCTCTTCAACTTATTGTTGTGAAGTGGGATTTTCTTCAAAGGTGTCCATAAAGACAAAATATCGAAACATGCTTGAGATTGATAATGATATGAGATGTTTTCTTTTCTGCGTTTAGCCTAGATTAGAATGCTTAATAACAAAAAAGCAGCATCAACCTTCCCATTGACTGCATTTGTAATAAAAAATGACCTCATCTTTCTGTGTGTTTAGAAAAGCAGCAACTATAATAGCTTTCTGATTGAAAGCTATTATAGTTGTTGTTTTCTAAAAAGGGTAATTGATTATACATCAAAATATTTTAGGGGTAACAGCATAAGAAAGATTAAGAACCGCTGCACTAAACCATCATACCTAACTCACCTCTTGCAGCCGTTCCGACACAATCTTCTTTTTAAACCTGCACTTGGCCGCTGCGACTTTGTTCCTCTCCCTGCGCCGCTCCCTCTTCAGCAAGTCCTCCGCAGAAACCTCCTGAAAAGAACACGAGAGTTAAGCCCATCATCGAAAGGTGACAAAACTGATGAAACCGAAACTGTCATGTGGTGGTCATGAATAAAATGAACGTAAATGATTGCCATACACGAATATGTAAGAGAGCTGTAGCTCCAGCTTACAGTAATCGAGTAAAGCGGTGATGCTTATAAAATTTGACTTGGCCAAGCAAATGCTCTTTTTAATGGTATATGAATGTTTTAAAGTTTGCTGGCCAGCAAAAAGTAAAAAATGTTTTTCACAAAATTTGTCAAAATTATTTTTAGGTTAATTCAACTTTCTTTTATCTACAGACGTGTTTTGAAGGAAATGATGTCGCTGCTATGACAACCAAGTCCGTTAGCAACAATGTTAAGGAATTCGACTTGAAATCGACTGCACTTATTAACAAATTTTGTCATAATGATAAAACGATTTCTGTTAAAGGACCATAACCGGCTTCTCATTCTTTATGTCCATAAAATTTTCATCTAATACTTTTTCGGTCCAGGTTTAATTCTCTTCGGGCATCCACACAGTTGCATGGCCAAGAAAACCCTAGTATTAAACGTTTGCATGCTAGAATAACCGAAAAAAGTACAGACCAAAAATTTTAAGTGCAAACTAAGCCGAAATGACCAGTAAAAAGTCGTTGAAATGTGTTCCTGGTTGACTCTGTCAGAAAAAAGATGAAAACCAGAAAAAAAAAGAAAGATTTTTAACCACATCAGTAAATATTATGATGAGTGGAATTTGCCGGGTTCATTTGGCATAAAAATAGTAAAGATCAGGCGTAGACCGCATATAAAAGTTTATTGGAGGACGCAAATAGCCACTCCCCGGACTTAATTTGGACTCCCCCGACATAAGCCAACGACTTAAATGTGGAGAACATCGAGGGCAGCTCTTCGATTTTGTATTTGACCAGTCAGCAAGCACTAACGAGGCGGTTGCTGCGCCAAAGATGGCTTAATCAAAACAATTAATATAAGTTACTGTACAGTAGTCAATCTATCGCGCAATTGATTGAACGTCCTTGATTGTTAAAGGTATTAATTATCTGCAATATCATTGAGTTCCCTTCACGTCACTCGTGGCAGCAGCTTTCCCAGCTCAAAGTAATAATCACTAGCAGAACAGACGGAGATAAAACGAAACGCGAAACCCAAAACGCCAGGGGCACATACAACTTAGCAAGGCCCGCAGAAACATCTTCCCTGTTTTACTATCTTACGTGTCCACGTTTCGGGGCCTCGTTCTCGGTCTTCATCGTCTGTTTTTTTCACCCTTTTCTTTTCCAAGAGCCAATTAGAAAACAAACACGCAAAAAAGGCTGCAGCTGTATCCTGATGTTTGCTGCGAAAAGCTTTGCAGTATTAAAAATGCCCGTTCGTGATATAGGGAAATGCCGTCTTTATCTCTTCGGTTTAAAGAAGAATTTTTCCAAATGCCATAATTAAGCTGTTCTAAATCTAACCAACCCACCTCTGCTAACGGTTTTTTGTATTCGATCTCCACATTTCCAGGGAGACCCCGCGCGATCCTCCTGCTCTGTATAGACAGTCGGAGTTCTTCTTTGATCAGGGTCCGCTCATCCACTCCATCCAGATTCTCAATTCTTTCTTCTATATCCACTGTTTGAGCCGGATTGGTTTGTGCTTCTCTCTCCCACACTTGTCCGAGTGAAATGGAGTTTGGTTGCATTCGATCCGTCACATTAAAGGAAGGGATTGAGGAATGTCTTTGATGCAGATAATACGGACTAAACCGATCGTGCGTCATGTTATCTTACAACTGCATGCTGCAAAATAGTTATTGATAATTTGTTGTATTGTGGCTAAAATAAAAATAAAAGGTCTTGTGCCATATTCAGAATTTGCCTATAGACGTGAAAAAGGCTACGGATGGGATTTGAATCCATGTCCGCAGCATCATAGTTTTCAAAGATCTCGCTTCACAGCTGCAACATATGCCTTTACTTTTTAAATTTTGCACTCCACATCAAAATAACCAAAAAAGTCAAGCGTTGTTTTTGCACTGAAGTTCTTACTAAATCCTATAATAAAGACTTATGTTCAATTACTACTTTGGCTGCAACCCGAGCGGCTGCGATTCTACTCTGCATACTACCTCCGTCTGAAGTATCGGCATTAAAGAAGCTGAGGCTTTTTTCATTTCTTTGTCTTATCCAGCCAACTTCACGTTACAACAAACAGGACGTGGGCAGCATCGCGAATGGCTACTTCCGACAGCGTTCAATCAAATTCCCTCTTGTTGCCGTGACTTCCGAGTCCCAAACAATTACCCGACCACGGAGATGACGTCATTACGAAGTTTGTTTATCTCAGTGCACATGATTGATTGATGATAGTGTGCATCTGGTTGTTTCGTCATAATCAATTGTCACTCAGTCTACGCTGCACAATACAATTGCACGGGTTCATGGTTTCACTGCTTTCGCCACTGCTTGGCCACGGTCTACAGTAACTGCTGGTTTATCACAATACAACTGCTTTATTGCACGTACATATATTAACCAGCATTTTCAATTGGGAGGGAAGGCTGTTCAAAGTTTTAATTCGGGCCGAGTTCGGGCTCAATATGGACAAATTGTGGAGCTTGATATACGTACTTGCTTTGTGTTTTCGCCTTCTAGATGCTATAAAAGCGTAATTAAACTATCTTTGCAACACTGAATGACTACTTCGTTTAAAGAATCAAAACGATTATTGTTACACAATTATTAGCATTGCGGCACAAGTTAGTAACTATAAGTAATTTTATTTTTTAACTTAACTTTCGAGCTTGGTAACTCACTTTTCGGGTTCGGGCATAGGCGTAGCCAGGATTTTGGATTGGGGGGGGCAAACCAAAAATCACACACAATGACGTCATCAGAAATTTTCGAAAGAGGAACTTTTTGTGGGACAAAAAAATATCGTAGAATGGAAGACCAAAAGTCGTGGTCTGGTTTACCGAAGTTAAAAAGAGAAAGTGTTTAAATTGGAAGACGTGTTGAGGAAACTAGCGTAACTGAAATGTATCATAGACGGGGGTCTGGGGGCTTCGCCCCTAAAAGCTGGACAATTTTTTGGAAAAACAAGCTATTTTAATGCCATTGGATCACATTCCGCCCGTGTTCAGAGCCATTTGAAAGAACTAGATTTTTATTAACATTAGAGAGGCAATTACAAAATTAAGTTGTTCAGTCCTCCTTTTACTCACAATTTAAGTCCAAAGCATGTTTAAAATCTTGCATTTTGGGGTTAAATTTTGTGTGATTTGGCGCAGGTAGAGAGAAGTAAGGTACATTGCCTCCTTCAATATTTTAGCAATAAATAATAAAATAATTCACCCGAAGATATTCCTTAGAGATTTTTGTTTTGTCGTCAAAATAACCAGTGGTAGGAGTACATGGACGACCAGGGGGCCCAGGCCCTCTCAGTAAATCAAATCAAGTCTTTCATTATACTCGCTGCATTACGCCGAAACGTGTCACGAGTTGGCAAGGTCCTCTCAGTAAATCAAATCAAGTCTTTCATTATACTCGCTGCATTACGCCGAAACGTGTCACGAGTTGGCAAGGCCCATCTCCGCGTCATTTTGCCTATAGGCAACACAGCTCCTTTCGAAGAAATGTTGCAACCGTGGCGAGTCGTTGGCAACACTGTGTCCAATTTGACCGGCCCAAGATTTGAACCTCAGACCTCCCGCTCCAGAGACGAACGCGTTACCACTCGACCAACCGGCCGATCCCCCTCGAATTCAATAATTTGTTCAATGAGCATTTCTCGTGGCTAAGTTTTTAAGTATTTCTCTCGTAAAAACTGGCAAGGTGGAGGTGAATTGCGATTGAAAAACGGTACAATAGATGTTTACTAACCTTACCCTTACTAACCATGTTATTGACCTGGCCGGATTTACATTCCGTTAGGCATCGGGCACTTTGGAGATTTTCGCAAAATCTACCTGCCAAATATAGGTAAAGATCAAAAAAATGTCTTGCCATCAGAGCGTGGGGCACCTGGCACTGTGCCGTATGGTTAATCTACTCTTGGTTATTGCATTACGTTCATGAAAAGGTTAGATGAGAGCCTGAGATAGCAACTTTTAAGATAAAATTCCTTATTTTACTCGGGTTACTCATATAAATTAGTTGGCCAAATTGAATTGAGGGGGCCCGAACCCCCTGGTCGTCAATATTATTGCTAATTATTGTTGTTCGCAAGTATGCTGTACGTAAAAAATGCTAAAAGAAACTGAAACTGAAGAAACAATAGGCTTTTTTGTCACATTTTTATCATCAGTGGCATTTCAATTGGGGAAGGCCTGGGTCCCCCTAATTACGTCTTTGGTTCGGGCTTATATTTTTGGGTTCGGACCGGATTCGGGCCTGTACTTGTCGACCTGCTAACAACTCTGGGGATGTTGGGGAAGTTTCAAAATGATATTACCGATTTTTCATAGCTGCAATTTTTATGATAACAATAATAATGTTTTAGATCCATAATATTGTTGACGTCATTGCTTGTGCGTTTGGTTTGGATGTGTGTTATTTGTAAGCTAAACTAAAACATTATCATTTTGTGGCATTCAATGAAGATACCAGTTCAGCATTATTCGCCATTTTTTACATCTTTTTGTTTATCGTTGCTACTGCTTCTCCAAGCTCCCATGCAATTGCCCTCATAGACTACCCACTGGTTTTGGACAAGAGTGGAAGCAAAACTGAGCGGGTCACAAAGGGGTTATTGGCACCAGGGCAGTGTAGGTACTGCAACGTTTTCTCTTTTTATCCCCCACATCATTTATCAAACAACTTTTTACTTTCAATCAATTCACTGTCGCTATAAAACCAATCACTTCTTTACTGACTGTCGCAAATGCTAACTGCAAAAGTCAAAGTGAAACTGCATAATGACGTCACAAATAACAAAACAATACAATATTCACCAGAGTACAAAATCACTGTCATCATAGAATGTTTGCTACCTAGATATCAATGAGTAAATTATAGTTGTGATGACTCAAGAGCTCCTAGTTCATCGAATAAACTTCAACCACATCGCGATTCACGTTTGTTTTGCGGGTGTTAAAATTTCAAAGTATCAGTATACGTTTTAAAAGTACGACAGTATATCGACAATGCACGATTAATTTGGCAAATATTCCTTATACTCGTAATCGAAAAAAAATTGAAAAACTCGAATAAGTAAAACTTGGCATTGCAACGAAATAAATTAACATTATTATCGCAAAATAATTGCATTTTTTTGAATTTTTTTATGGTAAATTGTCGCAAATCTAAAACCAGCAAAAAATGTTCTTACAGCGAGATTATACCATACATTAAGAAGGTGAAGCATCCAGCCAATTCCGGTAGTTTACAGTAGCCAGTACTTAAACTGTGAAATTTTGCATGGGGGGACGCTTTTGCAGCCTCGACCAAACGCATTTGGCATGCGAAAGTACTTTGGAGAAGATCACGAAATTCCGTCGCCGAAATTGAATGAACACCAAAAAAAAAGGTCTTCGCCGGAAATTGAAGTGTTTTTCGCCAAAATTAGGTGAAGAATTAGGTCTTTTTCGTCTGACCATCCAGCGCTCAAACTTCGATGGAGGGATACCTAAATTTCAATGAGGGGACACTAAATCTCGATGGGAGGACGCTATCTCTCGATGGGGGGACGCGTCCTCCCTACAATTTAAGTACTGACAATAGCCAAAATCGAAATAAAAATTTTAAAAGTTTTGGTTCTCGTTTTGGGGCTGAGGTTGCAAAGATATTCTACAAATACAAAGATATATCCCCCTGAAAAGTTTTTGGAAACCCTGAGTTTATTTTTCAAGCCTGAATTTCCAAAAAAAAGGCGTTTGCCTAAATAGGATTGTTCACAAAATGTAACTGGATGGGTACATATTTTGTGGTCTTTCTTTTTCCCTGAAAGTTAAAGCTGAGAGAACAGATTCCGAGTTTCCAAAGACTTTCTAAAGGGATATCTTTTTGGATTTGTAGAATATTTTGCAACCGCAACCCCAAAAGGAAAACAAAAACTTTAAAAAATTTTATTTTTATTTTAGCTATTGAAAACTACCAGAATTGGCTTGATGCTTTACCACCATTAACTACGTTGAACTGTTCTACAATGACTTGCAAAGTAATTTTGGAAGACATCATTGCCATTCCTAGAAGGAATTTCAGTTAAAAAGTTGCGCATTGTCCACTACGCGTGTTCTTTGCAGTTCACCTCCCGAAATATAACGCCTCATTTCCCAAAATACTCCTGATCGTACTTTGACATACACATACATCACTGGAATGCGCGAAATAGCGATGACATCACATTTTGAGGCAGTAGATCAAAAGAATGGCTAATTTTAAACGAAAAATCACCGTTTTTTTGCATGGCCTCATTTCGGCTTTTTTTGGTTCTTTGCTTAGCGCTTTTTTCTTTTTTAAAAAAAGGTACACGAAAATGAAGGTCTTTGCAAAGAAGGACAAGTTACAACAAAACTCATTTGAAGGAGAAAGTCCTGACGTCATAGTTGCGAGCAATGTTTGGGTAAACTCCGGCAAAATGATACTGTAAGTGGGAAGGGCGATTAGCAACACATCGTTGGTGACAGCAACCCTTTCTCTTCTTTAGGGTAAATGCTGCAAAGGCATGATCAATTAATTTTTGTTTGAAAACAATTATGATTCGCAGCTCGCCCCTAAACCTCTCATTTCCTCCAGAAACGCGAAGCATCAAGTTTTGGTAGAAAAGGTTAATTGAGGAAGCGTGCCTCACTAAAAATTTCAAATTTTGGAAGACCTGTATACTGTATATTGGAATTCATATTTCAAAACAAAGTCTCTCTCTCTCTATCTAAACGAAATTTTTATTTAGTCAAATCTAATTTTTATGTTTGAAACTAAAATTTTTTTTGCGTTCTAGGTTAACTTTAAGGCAAAAAAGAAACTCAGCAACGTCATAATAATGATAAACAATTAATCGCCAGAAATGACGGCGATAGCTCAGCGGTAGAGTGTCGGGCGAGTGATCGAAAGGTTGCTGACCCCAGGTTCGATTCCCGAACTGGCAATGTGTCATGTCTTAGGGGGACACTTTACGCATATTTCCCATTGGGGCCCAGCAGTATACCCGCTGTGGCGACGAAAGACTTGCAAATAAAACCAAAAAAAAGTGCTCTGCGTTGGTTTGGTTGGACAGACGCAGAGTGCCTGCCTGATTTGTTGGCATCAATGAAAGCGTCAGAAAACGAAAAAATACCTGGAACCTGAAAATGACATCGCAAGCGATATCCGGGGACTTCGCGAAACTATCTAACTTTACTGAACTGAAGAACTTAATTGCGTTAAGGGTGCTTATGGTGGTTGATAATCAGATCTGAAACACATGGTTTTCGAATTTCAAAATGTTGCATCAACTTAATCAGGTTTGTGGTTAACGGCTTTCAAAATTTAAATGCTTAGAAAAGGTATCTATAAAATGTCAATCAAAATTAGCAGCGCAGCAAAATTGTTCAACTTGACGTTTTAATCGAAGTAAAAGGTTTGAAATCGAACTTTTAATCGAAGCAAACAGTACCTTTTGCTCCGATTAAAAACAACAAAAACAAGAAAAACTTTTTGATCTGAAAATGTCAATTGATTTTTGGATTTTGTAACTTACATTATCTTGACCAGAAATTTGACCCACTTTTCTAAATATCAAATCTAAACCCTCAACTATAGCCCACTGAAATACTTTTTGAGAAGAATTTTATATAAGCACATGCATGAACAGTTCCATTGATTTTTCTCAATATTTAACTACTAAATCAAAACAATGCCTGCATTAGCAGTTAGCATGGAAAAAGATACGTGCACAAACAAAATTTAGAAACAAAAAATCAAATTCTTATAGATTTATGTGATTTTGCAGAATCTAACTATACGATGACTTCACATTGAAAACTTAATTAATTTACTCAAATCTATGCTTTCCAGAACCCAAGGTTTCAAGCCAAACAATTAGTTACCAAAAATTATCTACTTCTTTTGCACATTGCGCTCTTTTTATTTCATTTTAATAGCTTTGAGGTTATTCGCTCTCAAAGTTTAAAGGTCTCAAAAAGTTATTAAAATAATGAAGTAACGTCAATCAAAAAGGCAAAAAAGCTATTAAGAGTTTCTAACAGTTTTTCGCTTTGATATGAAATAACATAGAGCAATCTTTAAAATTCCAGCGACTTTTGAGCGAAACAAATATTACCGCTATTACAATAGCCGAACTTTGCACCAACCACGACCACAAATATGTACACATTTTATAGCTATTCCCATAGGTGGACACAATCCGTTAATCGTTAATCCGTTAATAACGAACCTAACTTTTTCATTAACGCGTTAATCCGTTAAAAAGTTTTTTCATGTTAACGGACTAAATTAACTTCCGTTAAGTTCTGTTAACGGACTAAAGTAACTTCCGTTAAGTTCTGTTAACTTCCGTTAAGGTTTTTATCGTTAATATCTTGCACCATTTATTCATCGTACTGGTACAAACCAGTTTGCACTGGTAACACTTGTTGCGTATTTGCGCGAGTTTTATAGAAGAAAGAGAAGAAGCTCTTTTTTGTGGCAAATAATAAGCTGCAGCCTCATAGATCTATTATTATCGCTGTTCACAATTTCCAAAGATTTTCCGATCGCAGCTTCGTTAGTGCATTCGAACTTATTTTTTATCTTAAGATTAGATTAGGCTGTAAACTGTAACTTCCAAAACACAAAAAGAACACCATAGCAGTAAATATTTCCTCACAATCAGCTCAACAACGTCAATACGTCTTCTAGAAGCAAGTGAATAAAAAGAAATGTTAGTTGCACGCAAAATGTTAACGAATTAACGGACTTTATTAACCTCCGTTAATTAAAGCAAAAATAACGGATTAACGTTAACGGAGGTGTGAAGTTTGTTAACGGACCAGTGTTTAACGAAGCTAACGTTTTGCATTAACTTGCGCACCTATGGCTGTTCAGGCGCGTAGCCAGAAATTCGCAATGGGGGGGGGGGGGGCGTTTTGGGGGTATGGGGGCGGAGCCCCCAGCGCACGAAAATTTTGCATTTTTTTGCAAAAATAACGTAATTTAAGGGCTATTTTAGTAAAAGATAATGCTTTTAAAACGTGGCATTGAAATTGGCAGTGCAGCATGATTCAACTGGTTGCATTAATGGGCTATGTGGGTGGTGGCTAATGATAACACTGTAGTTCTCTTGTTTACATGCTGGTAAATCATAAAATCCTGTTATTCAATAAAACTCACACGGAGTAGTCTATTTCGTCTATATTTTATAAAGAAAAATAATTGAGGAGGGGGGCTAATGGAAAGATATTTGAGAGAAGTGATTAGTAATTAACTAATACTGAATAGCTCCCCACTTTTTTCCTGAGTTTATAATATATTTGTTGATAAAATTTATGTTTGGCATTTTTACACTAGCGATCAAATTTGATAGTTTATTTTTGACCGAAAAGTTTGACGTCCTTCGTGGTCGACTCCTGGGAAATCATAACGACTTCCTTAAGGTTTGCTCAGTACGGCCAAGAGTCTTGTCCATCTGGGGAATAACTTTGTTAGAGAAGCTGAGGGATGCCGATAAGAGCTAAAAGCTCGAAATAGCGCTGTCCAGCTCTGTGCAGTTTACTTTCGGGCATTTTAAAAAGTTTTTATTGATTTGTGACTTTAATTTTTGACGAATTAGCCCCCCTGAATATTTGTTTCAAACGTTGGTTTAAATCACTTTTTAGTCCATTCCAGCGCACAAAAACAGTCTCAGTAGAGCTAAAGATGTGATATTTTTCTTATTCTGCGTTTTGGTTGACAGGCCAATGAGAGGGCTGTAGCCGCCCCCCCCCCTGGCTACGCTACTGTGGCTATTCCTATTTTAAGAACGCTACTTAGCAGTGCGACCCAACATCCAACATCTTGAATATGGTACAGAATAGAGTATTACATCCATTATTCAGCAGGAAAGCTTTCTTAATAAAATTGTTCAAAAATTTACAAAGCAAGTAGAAGATTTTTTCAACGTTACAAGTGACAGTTTAGTAAAAACACTCGGCCATCCAGCTTAAATCTAACAAAGCCATTAAGCTCAAGTACTTCAACGTCTTAAATGTTGGAAAAATCCCATAAGTTTGACTTTTCCACTTTTCTGTGATACCAATTCATTGTAAGAATTCATCTCATAGTTTGAAGGTCCATTTAAAGGCTAATTGTCCTACATGGCATTGCCAAGTTTGGCATGCTTTATCTTTTTCCTATGTTAGCCTACCGGTACCCTTAAACTTTGATATGTCTAGCTGGAGCACTTTGCAATAAAGGTTTTAAAATTTATGGGGCCCGTTTGGCATGGTCTCCTCAATGTGGCCAACCAAATTTTGTTATCTCTAATCTTTGACTCAAATTAACCTTTCCAATAGATTTAAGTTGTTCCGCTTTTGTAGTTAATGGGGATAGGTGTCAATACAATTGGAGGACCTATGCGATACTCATGAGATCATTTTTCATGATATACTCAAATTTACCTATCTTGAGAATTTAATTTGTCTAGCTTGAGTGGTTAAAACTCTTGAAGGACCCGTTGGAGGAGGATTCCCCAATTGTGGCACTTGAAATTAGTCATATTTTATTTACCTGTTCTGATTTTATCTTTCTGTTATATTTACCTATTCTGAAAGTTTCGTGTGTTTAGCCTTAATGGTTGAAAAGTTTGAATTTTGAAAGACCCAATTGATGGACCGCCCATTTTGGTGTCCCAAATTTTGTAAAATTGTATCTTTCCTTCATCTTTGCTTGCGTATCCTGAAATTGTGATTTGTCTGGCTTAAACGGCCCCGTTTGAGAGGACCCCTATTTTGGTAACCACAAATTTTGTCAAATTTAATCTTTTCTTCATAATTGCCAACCCTGAAAATTTCATGTGTGTAGCAGAGTTGTAAGTCGGGCCGGGCTTTTCGGGTCGGGTTCGGGCCTAAAGTTGACAAAATTTTTGGGCTTATGTCGGGCCTAAAACGTACTTTTTGTCTTAAGTGCACAAAAATATAATTAAAATAACCTTGCAAAATTGCTAGATTTTTCAGACTAACCTAACTTTTGGGCATGATTTGGGATTCAAAATACCTTCCCGGCTTATATTTTCGGGCTCGGGCCGGGTTCGGGCCTGAACTAGTCAGCCCGTTTACAACTCTGGACTGTGTAGCGCGTGTGGTTAAAAAGTTTATATTTCGGCGGCCCCGTTCAGGGGGACCCTCCAGTTTGGTTCCCCAAAATTTTGTCAAATTTTATCTTTCTTTTAAATTTACTTACCTTAAAAATTTCATAACGTAAAAAAGTTTGAATTTTGGAGGGCCTGTTTGGGGGGAAACCACCATTGTGGCACACCAAATTTTTGTTAGGTTCAGTTTATTTTTAGTATACACCCACTCCGAAAATTTGATTCATCTAGCTGCAATGGTTTAAAAGTTAAAAATTTTGGAGGACCCGATTGAAAGGGATCCTATCAACCTGGCACCCCCGATTTTAGTCGCATACTAGTCCTCCCTGATATCTTCAATCGCTCAAACTTTTAATACAGTGCTTGTAGCAGTTTAGAAGTAGATAGCATGGAAGAAAAAGAAAAATTCAAAAAGAAAAGAAGAAAGAAACAAAACAAGAAAAAGAGTATTCAAGTTAGGGTACACAAGCATAACCACAAGAAAGGTGGTTGATAGTGTGCTTGAAAACCTCAAAGCATTTTTCATCATTATCGGTAATTGCCGAGATATATCGATTTAAACTCGTCAACTTTTAGCCCTTTTTTGGCCTGTAACATTTTGGTTACGTGACCGGGCGCCCCAAACTCGTTTTGCGTAAAGTATTAATAAGCATCGTGTCCCCCATTGTGTCCAAATTTCAGCTTTACACGCCAAGTGGTTTTTGAGTTATGAGCAAATTAATAAATTTCAAGCCAAAAATCGCCGTTTTCAAAGTTTATTTGTGTCTCAATTCACGATCACGTGACCTAGGATCCCCAAAATTGGCACACATGACGCTTTCATTAAATGTTAAGCCCAAATTTTGACTTTCTAGGTTTTACCGTTTGCTAGTTATGAGCAAATCATAAAAACAAAGGTACTTACTTACGCGCTCGCGCAAATCCCATATAGAAAGCGGCACGCTTTGGTAAAAAACAAGCCTAGGAAAAAAAGCACCATATTTTACTGCCAAAAGCGCTTTTACTATGCAGTATATCATTTTTACGCCATTTTCAATCTAAACGATAAAACTCAAAAAATTAAACGATTCAACGCAAAAAAGAGAAATCCGGTTGCTTTGTTGTAGCTCCTCATAATTCTATCCATCGCGCTGAAGATTTTTTTATTTCATTGACTAGCTTTGCGTAGTCTAGCGTCAAGCTTTTGAAACGACTTAAAAACATCTCGTAACTAAAATAAAAATGATTTAATATTGCTTTTCTTGGTGTTGCTTTTCTGTTTTTTTTTTTTTTTTTGTCAAAGGAAACACAGTTTCTATTGCAAGGGACTATTTCACCACAAATTTTGTCTAGTTTTCATTAATTTTGATCCGAACCCAAGCCAAACTCAACTTCTTACTCTGAAACAAACCCCAAATCTAACCCTAATCCAAACTCCAACTTGAACCTTAATTTTAACCCTTAAAAAAGTCAAGAAAAATGCGTGATGAATATCCCTCGTTTGCTTAGCCTAATTTCAGAGAAATACAGTAGCCACTTTCGTTTCTGGTACGGTTGATCTGTGCCGTCGCAGAAATAAACATAGTTTTTAGAATTTCGATAGTCTTGAGCAATGATGGCAGTGCAGTACAGTACGGTACGTAGGTACGGTACTCCTCAATTTTTGCTAAGAAGTACCGTACGCTGGTACGGTACGTCTTTTTTGTAAAGGTACGGGTACGGTACGTCTTTTTTGAAAAGGTACGCGTACGGTACGTTGGTACGCTCTCTGAATTAAAAACTCAAGATTTTTCGCACATTGCGCCAGCTTTTTGTATACAGAGGCAAAAAACAGCTAAAACCGACGCTAAATGTGTAAATTGAGATCGCTGATTTATAGGTTAGTGATTTTAAAGTCAGTTAAAGTTGCGAGTAGTTAAAAACAAGGATGGCATTACGGTACGGTACGTAATTACGGTACGGTACGCCTCAGTTTTTGCTAGAAAGTACGGCACGCCTTTTTTGTAATGGTACGAGTACGGTACGTTGGTAAGGTACGCTTCAAAAATTAAACTGAAGTACGGTACGCTGGTACGGTACGGTTAAAGGTGCGAGGTACGTAGTACGCAAATTCTGAACGTACCGTACCGTACTGCCATCCTTGGTCTTGAGAGCACATGAAGAAGGGGCGCTTCTCACAACAGCTGACTGCAAGAGCGATGATTAGAATCTTAACAAGCTGAAAAAGTTTCCCCTGCAAAGCGCAACGACTTCTACTCTGTGCATACTGTGCGAGCAACTGAACTCGTAAAGAATCCAAGCCACAGGTTTTATATAAGCACTGAGTCTTCAATATGGCCGTGAAGTAATTACTATTTCGATCCATCACATCATCGCCGCGGTTAACCTAGCGACGTAGTAATGACGTAATAGTGTTTGTTCGAAGTTCATTGGCACCTTTGCGTCACTTTGATACGCTGCAATGATATGTCGCTGTCACGTGTCACGAAGAGACAAATGAACTGAGAGCTCCAAGCTTCGAATGTACGCGAAAGTTGGAGTTTTTTCAAGTTCTTCATTTTAAAAACTCAGTAGGTTTTGAAAACTGAACACCGACCAAAAGTTGAAAAGTTTGTGATAAAGAGATCGCTAACATTGCTACCGAAGATTTTTATTCTGGACATTTTTGTAGCTTCAAGTTCACTTTATTTTTTTGAAAACGGATAAAAACGTGATTATATTTTTTGATAATTCAAAAAAACTTAAAAAAAACTGTGGTGTTTTTCTAAAAAATTGTTTCTACTCGGATTTCGTTCATTGAACATGAAATAACTACCCCATGATTTGAATTAAAATTTCAAACATTTGTCAAAAGGTGGCGCTGAACCATCGATGCCACACAACCTGCGGCCGTAAAAGGATTTTTTGAGGCCGTGAAATGTACTCCAAAATGCACGTTGTGGCAGCCAAACATTGATTAAAATAATTCGCTGAGAATTTTCAAGCAATTTTTTAACTAAGTTAAACTTAAATAGTTAACTGAAAAACAAAAGTAACGCAAGTTAAAGTTAAAAGTTAATTCGTTAATTTTTTTCAAAAAAAAAATATTAACCTGGAGTTGATGCCGATTAAAATGATTCCATTTCTATACGAGATAAAAATTACACATTCTGATTTCTGTTATTATGGTATTTACTATTCTATTAAAGACAGACAAAGTGGAAGCCTTTATTTATTTTATTTCTCTTATTATGGCACTAGGACGCATGGTGATTGGTGTAGCCTAGAAATTTAACGGATTAACGTAAGCATTACAGTAGTTTAACGAAAATTATAGTTAATAAGTTAACTCACAAAAGCTTTTTAACCTTTTAACTCGTTAATAAAAAACTTAACTTCGTTATAAACGAATTAACGAGTTAATGCCCAACACTGATTAAAATGTTTCGTCACGTAACTGTTGAGAAATAACTGTCAATAAGAGTTACGATTTGCTAACTGTGCTGCTAATAAGACTAAAATGTGCCAGTTCTGCGTATTTACCAATGCCTAACTACTTACCGCTTACAATTGGCCGAGCCAAGTTCTTTCTAAAAAGTTTCTAATCGATAGTGGCGTAACTTTTCAATGTCACAGTTATTTAACTATAGTTTATTCCCGAAACTTCATCTTTGGTATTGAACAATTACCCTATAGCTTAATGCCCTGTATACGAATTTCAGACTGTGACATCACAAAGATATGATTTTGACGTATGAGTTAGTGTTTCTTAGATTTTTCGGGATTCACAGAGCTAGACAGCGCTGTTTCGAGCTTTTAGCTCTCATCGGCAGCCCTCAGCTTCTCTAACAAAGTTATTCCCCAGCTGGACAAGACTCTTGGCCGAACTGGACAAACCTTAAGGGCTTGCACAGCGGCAGAGGCTTTCTAGGGAATAAACGATTTTTCAGAGTGGAAGTGGTTATGATTTCCCAGGAGTCGACCACGAAGGACGTCAAACTTGTCGGTTACGATTTCCGTGGTCACACAAGGGGAACCCTTGTAGTAGGGATAGCCTATGGCTGTCCTTACTACAAGGGTTCAGCGATTTTTTTCACTTGTTTTTTTAAATATCACAAGTGAAAAATCGTTTATTCCCTAGAAAGCCTCTGCCGCTGTGCAAGCCCTTAAGATTTGTCCAGTTCGGCCAAGAGTTTTGTCCAGCTGGGGAATAACTTTGTTAGAGAAGCTGAGGGCTGCCGATGAGAGCTAAAAGCTCGAAACAGCGCTGTCCAGCTCTGTGCATCTTATGACTCGAGCTGCTTTGTAGCTGCAGGGTTGGTGGTTGATCTGGCCACCTAACTGCCAGTGGAAGTCGTTGTGATTTCCCAGGAGTCGGCCACGAAGGACGTCAAACTTGTCGGTTTTTCGGGATTTTTACTTTTAAATAACGTGAAAGTTCTTGACTTGGAGAATAATTTGATGTGAAACTGCTGTTAAATTGTATTAGAAGTGGCCGAATCAACATACTGGCGGATCCGGATCGGATTTGGATCTCAAAATTTAAAAGGTTTACGATCCGAAGCTCTTCTTGTTGGATCAGGTTCGGTTCCGGATCTTTTAATTTGTTTGATATGTGGATTAGGCCACTTCTGCTATAGACCAAAGTCACTTTAACTAACGTATAAGTTGAGCGGATCATTCGTTCCATTGTTAAGCGTTCATGTAGGCAAAAATGTGTCCAAAATTTCTCGCACCTCCTATCTTTTATAATGAAAAATGGCCGACAAGTGTTACAAAAAATGGAATTTTTCGAAACATACTTAACCTTTTTTCAAAATTCAAATTGATTATAAAAGTTAACGATGTTTTGTATAGAATTATCAAGATTTCGAACGAATAAAACTAAGTTTTGTAAAAAATTTTTGACTTTTAAAAGGGCGAAAGTGCAAATTTTTGCGATATCCTATGTTTTGCATGCAAAAAAATTTGGAAATAATATAATGATAGCATAAATTAAAAATTACTTGATGTTTTTTCAAAATTTAAACTGATTTCCAAAATTAGCGGTGTTTTCTATTAAAACATCCCAGTTTCATCGGAAATTTTAATAAATTAGCTTAAAATTTGGATAACGAAAACGGCAAAAATTACTTATAACTCGGGACATTTTTTTACTCTGAAAAGTTTGACGTCCTTCGTGGTCGACTCCTGGGAAATCAGAACAACTTCCGGCCGCCTAACTGCCAGTGGAAGTCGTTCTGATTTCCCAGGAGTCGACCACGAAGGACGTCAAACTTTTCAGAGTAAAAAAATGTCCCGAGTTATAAGTAATTTTTGCCGTTTTCGTTATCCAAATTTTAAGCTAATTTATTAAAATTTCCGATGAAACTGGGATGTTTTAACAGAAAACACCGTTAATTTTGGAAATCAGTTTAAATTTTGAAAAAACATCAAGTAATTTTTAATTTATGCTATCATTATATTATTTCCAAATTTTTTTGCATGCAAAACATAGGATATCGCAAAAATTTGCACATTCGCCATTTTGCGTAGCTTTCCAGAAGATAACTTGAACACACCCTTTAAATAATTGGTTCCACCGGAGCTGCAGTTTCGATTTTACCGATCAGAGGTTGCGTGGAAAGCGCCTGTAACTGAAATGGTTGACTCCAGGCGCGTAGCCAGAAATTCGCAATGGGGGGCTCATTTGGGGGTCTGGGGGCAAAACTCCCAGCCGCCGGAGGCACGGGGGTCTAGGGGCGGAGCCCCCAGCGCTCGAAAATTTTGCAGTTTTTTGCAACAATAACTTCATTTTAGGCCTATTTTGATTAAAAAATAATGCTTTTAAAACGTGGCTTAGAAATTGGCAGTGCAAGCAAGATTAAACTGGTGGCATAAATGGGCTATTTGGGAGGTGGCTAATAGTAAAATGTTAGTTCTCTTGTTTAGATGCTGGTAAATTATAAAATCGAATAGTTCTATAAAACTCACACGGAGTAATCTATTTCGTATACAGTTTATAGAGAAAAATAATTGGGGGGGGGGCTAATGAAAAGAGATTTGGGAGAAATGATTGGTAATTAACTAATACTGAATAGCCCCCCCCCTATTCCTTAGTTTATAGTATATTTGTTGATGACAACTATGTTTAGCATTTTTACACTTACGATCAAATTTGATTGCTTATTTCTTACCATTTTTCAAAGTTTTTATTTATTTGTTAGTTTTATGTTTGACAAATTAGCCCCCCCTGAACATATGTTTAAAAGATGTTTTAAATCACTATTTAGTCTACTCCAGGGCACAAAACAGTCTCAAAAGTGCTAAAAACCTAGTGTTTTTCCCATTCTGCATTTTGGTCGACATGCCAATGGGGGGGGGCTGGCTACGCCAATGGGGAGGGGGACCTGGCCTATGGTAGGGGGGGCCTGGCCCTGCCCCCCCCCTGGCTACGCTACTGGTTGACTCAGGTTGATTTCCGGTCGGGTCAAACCAAAGATTATAAACAGTTTCCCTGATTGACCTTAAGTCATAAAAAAGGACAGTGTGAAGCCTCCAAGGCAATTAAGTTATGTAAAAATACTTTTGCGGGGCTGAGCACCACCTAACTGAATTACGGATAGGTGGAGGGAGCCCCATCTGGTTAATCGGCCCAGTTGGTTTCAAAATCTCTGGCCTGGTTCCACCTTTTTGGCTTTTATCATTCAAAAACTAATTTAACAGCAATGTTAACCATAATTAACCTGACAATCTGACTTATCAAATCAATCCAATCCTTTTCTGTGATATAATTTTTATAATGCTTCAATCAGAGGTAAAGTAAACAAAATAAACTAAAAATGGGCCTACATAACTGTACAAAAATTAGAGTGAATTTATTGCCACCGCTAGGACATTTCTTCAAAAGAGTAAAGCAAAAGTGTGGGGAAAAGAGTAATCTAAAAGTAAAGAACAAAGTAGCAGTATTGTTCCAATGGTAGGCCTAATTATAAAAAAACTAACCGTAAATTGTGCGAACTAAAAGTAACAAACAAAAATCTCAATGATTTGATTGTCTTTGTCTTCCACATACAGTTTGAACAAATTTAAAGCTAATAAAAAACTTAGGAAGTAAACGCGAAAGCAAATAAAACAAATTTTTCCAGTTATTTGGCCAAGCGGTAACGCGTTCATCTTTGGAGCGGGAGGTCTGAGGTTCAAATCTCGGGCGTGTTAAATCGGACACAGTGTTGCCAACGGCTTGTCACCGCAGCAACATTTTTCCAAAGCTGTGCTGCCAGGGTGCAATGACGCGGGGATGGGCCCTGCAAACTCGTTACACGCTTCGGCGTAATACAACGAGTATAATGAAAGATTTGGTTTGATTTGATTTTAAATATGAATTCTAGTTCGGTGCTGAACAAGCAGCGTGACTATCGGTAGTTTACTCCTAGTACGGCTATCTAAGTTATCCAGGCTAACTGTGAGTTAAGTTATTTAAGTTATCAGGCTAACTGTGGGTTAGCCTGGCTTGTTTGTATATTTTACTGATTTTAGTTTAACTCATCGTATTTTCCTATTTTTTCATAAATTTTAAAAAATTTACCGTCGCACTATTGTGCAGGACCGGTGCATCATTAGTATTAGGCCTATTATATTATTTAGCTCCGCTTTACCAACGTTTACAGAAGCTTACAACCTTACGACCCCTAAATTTACAGAACTAGGTTATTAACCAATTTTGCATTAAACTAAAAAAGCAGTTTTTATCCAAATATAGTAAATAAGTATTCTACGATTGTGGTCTTCGATATAGCCTTCTCTACATCCTGTTATTATCCCCACCAGAAACTACATAATCTTTACTCCAAACATTATTTTATCACTGTAAAGACAGTGAAGTTTTTATTGTGTCACTGTGCTTTTGCTAATCAGCTGATAAAGAGACAGCCCAAAACATCGCTATCGGACAGAAAATTTCTGTTCACAGACGAAGTTTGATTGCAAAATTGGTGTATTTTGCTTGCACAGGCTTTTGTAGACTTAGTGTGTGATTCAGTTGAGCTGACACTACGTAAAATTGTCAAGATCAACGATGAAGAAGTGTTTTTGGTTGTATTTTTGACGGTAGATTAGATACTACTTTTTATACATAGATGCGCTAGGCTGCTTGCTCTTTAGACAAATTAGCTATCACAAATTTTATGCTAAATGATAGGCCTACTGCTTTTAAACTTATTTGTTCTAACTCAAAGAAAACATCGGTAATTTTGGAAATCAGTTGAAATTTTGAGAAAACAACAAGTATTTTTTAGTTTATGAAACTTTTACACATTGTTTCCAAAATTTTTTGCAATGTTTTTGCATGCTAAGCATAGGACATCGCAAAAATCTGCACTTTCGCCATCCTAACAGTCGAAAAATTTATGCTAAACTTAGTTTTTTTCGGTTGAAATTTTGATAATTCCATAGAAAACATTGTTAAATGTTATAATCAATTTGAATTTTGAAAAAAGGTTAAGTATGTTTTGAGAAATTCAATTTTTTGTAACACTTGTCGGCCATTTTCCATTATAAAAGATAGGAGGTGCGAGAAATTTTGGACACATTTTTGTCTCCGTCGTTTTCGCGCCAAATCTGTCCACTCAACTTATACGTTAGCTAAAATGACTTTGCTATAGACCAAAGCATGCAATTTGAAATATTGCATTCGTGTTGCCATTTATTTTATGTAATTTAGCGATATGCTGAAAGCGAATAACTATGCGGTGAAACCAAACTGTGATTGCCGGTAAGTATTAGCATGAGGTAATGTAAGTTAGAGTCAAGGATGGCAGTACGGCACGTAAGTACGGTACGCCTCAATTTTTGCTAAGAAGTACGGTACTCGTTTTTTGTAATGGTACAGGTACGGTACGTTGGTACGCTGTTTGGATTTGCCTACTAAACGTACCGTTCCTATTGATACGGTACGTTTATGTGCAACCTGCGGCCATTAGTGAAGATTCGTGCGACCGTGCACATGCAAATAAAATTGTTAATTTTAATGATAATAAATGACAAAATAGTACGCGTACTCAAATGGACGTAATGCAGCTAAACTTTTTTTAATCGTTCGCCGGAACGAAATACCAAGCCTCTTCCAGCGAGTTGTAAGTGACGACAAATGGGTAGCCAACAAAGGTCTGATGATAGCTCTTAAAATCTAATATGTTGAGGCAGTTGTGCGAGTATTGAAAGTTGAAATAGGCACATATTTACTACTGTATCCTCATTCATGATTTTTTCGAGATCGTGAAAAAAATTATCCGGCATTGGTGCGTATAATGTACTATGATTTTTTTCTGATGATTAATTTGTTTAGCGGTATTGTTAGCTGTGCAGCGAACCCTTTTCTAAAAACTGTTAACTTGACGGTGCAAAGTCGCAGCACTATTTTATTTCATTCTTTTCCGCCACCTATCGAACAAATTTGAGGAGAAAAGTACTAATACGTTGCAGACTTGCAGTACAATAACTATGGGCGCCAAATGTAAAGCGAAGTGTGCATGTCGTTTTTCTGAGTTATGAGGTGCCAATTTGTGGATACTCGTAGACAGGTTTTTGATATATTAAAATCAGTTTGACCAACTAAACAAATGCAGATATTTTTGCTGTAAAAAATTACAAGAAAGTACAAATATCATTATGGTAGTAGTCTATTTGATGTCTTTGTTTTTAATAAAACTTAATTTAAGCACACATATTGTCGTTTTTTTATCACTAAATTGTTTCTGGAGCATATAGAATCACCTCTAGGTGTTGCATTGTTTTTTGTTCTACATGATTTTGAAGGCCTTGAATGAAGTACCGGCATGTTAAGCTCAGCCGTTTTCAAGTTCAACATGCCATCGTGGCCAGAGGGGACCAGGGGAGCAATTGCCCCTTCAAACTGTTATTTTGCCCCCCCCCAAATAAATTTCACTTCAATGCCTGAACCCCAAAATATAGATCTGGAGACCACCTCAAAACTCGTAGATGAAAGAGGCTTCCAGAAGATCACTTCAAAATCCATAGAAATTCATGGCATTAATCACGGAAGAGGTTTTTTTTGATCGCCTTCAGCGTAAAGACATTGCCGCCCCAAATTTTTGCTTGTCCTCCAAAAAATTCGATTGTGGCTACGTGCAGCCTGCAACATGTTACTAAGTTCAAGTACCTGTTAATCCAAGGCTTATTAACTTCTTCAGTTCCTTGATGCACAGAGCTGGACAACGCTGTTTCGAGCTTTTACCTCTCATCAGCATCCCTCAGCATATTTAACCAAAGGTAGTTCCCAGTTGATTTTTTTTTTATTACAAAATTACGAGAAACAAACAGAACACAACATGTCACAATTGTTTTCAATGTTAATCAATTTTAATCTTTTTATTCTTTAATTGAAGGTATTCCCCAGTTGGACAAGACTTTTGGTCAAACCGGACAAACCTTAAGGGCTTGCACAGTGGCCGAGGCTTTGTAGGGAATAAACAATTTTTCACTTGTGGTCTTTACAAAACAAGTGAAAAATTGCTGGGCTCTTGTAGTGAGGACAGCCAGTGGAAGTTGTTCTGACTTCCCAGGACTCGACCACGAAGGACATTAAGCTTGTAAGGTTTTGATTTCCGTAGTCACGAGAGGGGAGCCCTTGTAGTAAGGATAGCCTATGGCTGTCCTTACTACAAGAGCCCAGCAATTTTTTACTTGTTTTTTTAAGTACCACAAGTGAAAAATTGTTCATTCCCTAAAAAGCCTTGCCACTGTTCAAGCGTTAAAGGTTGTCCAGTTGGCTAAGAGTCTTGTTCCCACTACCATCCCACAAACTCCTCACAATTCCAAAAATCCACAAAAAAAAAAAAGCTGGGGAATACCTTCAATTAAAGAATAAAAATTGATTAACATTGAAAACAATTGTGACATGTTGTGTTCTGTTTGTTTCTCGTAATTTTGTAATAAAAAAAAACACAACAGCTGGGGAATACCTTTGGCTTGATATGCTGAGGGCTGCTGATGAGAGGTAAAAGCTCGAAACAGCGATGTCCAGCTCTGTGCACCAATGACTCGAGCTGCTTGGGGCTACAGGGTTGGTGGTTGATCTAGCCACCTAACTGCCAGAGGAAGTTGTTCTGACCAGGGTGTCGAACCGTTTCAAATAACGGTTCGGGTTCAGGTTTAGTTCCTGCTCAAAATATTTTAGCGGTTCAGGTTTGGTTCGGGTTCACTTGAGCACCATTTTCGAGGTTCGGGTTTGGTTCAGGTTCACTCAAGTAAAATATTACTGGTTCAGGTTCGGTTCGGGTTCATTGACTTAAAATTTAACTGTCGTTACTCGTTTCGTCCAGAAAAAAAAAAAAGGAGAAATTGTTGATCCTGTTGAAGTTCACCACTGCTCTTATTGTGCGTGTACCAGCGTCAGCGGCATCCGGATATGGAAAAATATATTCTTACTTTTGTTAGGGGTTCAGGTTCGGTTCGGGTTCACTTGAGCACAATTTTGAGGGTTCAGGTTTGGTTCAGGTTCACTGAAGTAAAATTTTGCTGGTTCAGGTTCGGTTCGGGTTCACCAAAATGAAACGGTTCATTCGGGTTTACGGTTCGGGTTCAGGTTCGGTTCGACACCCTGGTTCTGACTTCCCAGGAGTCGACCACGAAGGACATCAAGCTTTTACGGTTCTTCGGTTCCGTTCACTCTTACTAAAGAGTTCCTCATTTCATCTTCTCCTGATGATATTACGTATATTGATTATCCCAAATAATTTCAAAAAGCTGGGAGTATGAGGGTGAGGTATCAAGGCTCGGAGATTTTGAATAAATTTCTGATAAAAATAGCTCAATTTTTAGAGTATTTTTGTACAAATTGCTGCTTCGAGTTCGAGACATTATCTTTAAGCGAAAAACGTGCTACCACTGTGACTCACATCAACTTACTAGTTTCTATATTTTTTAGTTCATCCCTTTATACTGGTTCACTCTCACAAAATTTAATTCACTCTGGGTTGAACCATCTACGTTTTTAAGAAACGCTGCCTTAAGCTTATCTTTTGGTATAATACGTATCAGATATAAACAAAAAACACGTCAACACAGGTCGCATATGTCATTAATGGATCGTTGTTTAACCAGATTGATTGAAGGTACGATACGCATAAAAACGTACCGCACCGAGGTACGATACGTAGCGTAGGAACGGTATCCTACGCTTCAAAATTGAACTGAATTACGGTACGCTGGTACGTTACGGTTAAAGGTGCGAGGTACGTTGTACGCAAATTCTGAACGTACCGTATCGCAGGGTTGGAAATATCGCTTAGTAATCAATAATCGATACTACATTTATTGCTCTTCTGTTATCGATTATTGCAGACTCTTTGCTTTCAATTTTTTCGATTATCGCCTTTTCGATGTTTTTGCTTACATGTTATCGATTGGTACAATCTTTATTCTCATTGAGTCTGCCTAAGCTTACATCGTTAGTTAGCCTATCAATGTGCAGAAAAACCGAGAAGAGCAACCACTATAGGGAAGGTGGGGTAAGTTGGCCAGGAGAGCAAGTAGGCCATCGCCTTTTTGTCAAAAATTAGCAGTCCAATGGTCACGTGCTTTCAATTGCGTAGCCAGGGGGCCTAAAAAGTATGCAAAATTGCCCGGTTTTGGTGCTTTTGAGGCCGATTTTTGCTCAAAAAATGAAAACAGCCCCCCGCCAAAGGGATTTGGGTGCCGAGGTTGTGAAGGAGTTGCCGTGACTCGGCCGGAAGAACCGTGTGAATTTCCGATTTCGGCCGAAAAAGCGGTCTCAATTTCGTTGAAGACCTTTTTTTTTTTGGAGATCACCTGATTTTGGGCGGAAAAACCGTTTGAATTTCCGATTTCGGCCGAAAAAGCCGTCTCAATTTTGGATAAACCTCTTGGAATATGATTCAAGAGCAATGAAAATTCGGGTTAAGGTCGCTTACAGTTGTCTCACTCTTTCAAAAAAGCCCCTCCCTTTTTCAAATCCTGGCTACGCGCCTGCGTGCTTTTGCGCAACCAATCCCATTGTTGCAATCTACTACCACACTAAGTCAGATAAGTTTCTTCTAAGAAGGAGAAAAAGTTATTCATAAAAAATTGATTTTTGATGATAATTTGGATTTGGAAAATTCAGCTCAGCATCAGCTTTTGTTGCCATTGTAAAACGTTAGAAATTAGTTTCCAGTCAAAGGTTGAGTAGTGCTTTAGCTATGAATTTCTATTACTTTAATGTTCGGAACGTTAACCTTCATACTGCTGTGAGGTTATTTCCAGTACTTAAATTGTAAATTTTGCATGGGGGGACGCTTTTGCAGCCTTGACCAACTTTGCAAAAAGCTTTGTGAAAATGATGTATTTCCGTCGCCGATATTGAATGAAGACCAAACGCAAGAAAAAGGTCTTCGCCTGAAATTGAAGTAATTTTTTTTCCGAAATCAGGTGAAGATCTAAAAAAGAGGTCTTCGCCGCAATTTGCGACCGTTTTTGGCAGGGAATTTGTAGGATCTTTTAGTCCTGGCTGGCTATTTTTCCTCTGTTCATCCAGCGCACAAATCTCGGTGGGAAAGCGCCTGCGTCTCGATGGGGGGACGCTAAATCTCGATGGGGGGACGCTAACTCTCGATGGGGGGACGCGCCCCCCTACAATTTAAGTACTGGTTATTTCCAACATGACTACCGAGTGGGGTAAGTTGGTCACTGCTATTTGTGATCGATCATCTGTCTGGCCAACTTTCTTGGAAACATCGTCTTGTTCCAAAAGTTTTTATCAAAATTGGGCCCACAACTTGTGTGTTGACCATAGGCGTTGCCAGGTTTTTTGATGGGGGGGGGAAGGCCCAAAACACAACTCACCTGCAATGACGTCATCAGAAACTTTCAAAGAGGAAGTTTTTATGGGGCAAAGTTATCGCAGAACGGAAGATCTGAAGCCGTAGTCCGTTGGCACTTAACCATAACTTTGGTAAAGGTACAGGACAAAAATTCTGAGTTAGAAAGTGCAAATGTCTAACTTAGGAGATGTATTGAGTAACCTAGTGTACTCTAATGAATCACAGACGCCGGTGGCTATGAGGGTTTAGGGACAAAGTCCCCAGCCGCTAGGCGATTTGTGCAAGTATTTGGAAAAAAAAAGCTATTTTAATCCCATTGGATCACATTTCGCACGGGTTCAGAGCCATTTGAAAGAACTAGATTTTTAGCGTTTAAAAGCCAACCGAAAAAATCTAATTGTTCGATCCTCCTTATACTTGCAATTAAAGTCCAAAACACGTTTAAAATCTTGCATCATGGTGTAAAATTTTAATTGTAATTGATTTGATGTATGTAGCGGAAGTTAAGCACATTGCCTCCTGCAATATTTTAGCAGTAAATAATAATTCACTCTAAGATTTTCTTTAGAGATTTTTGCTTTGTCATGAAGTTTACCAGTTATAGGAGTAAATGTTCGGCCAGGGGGCCCAGGCCATATTTATTCAATTAAAATTCAATAATTTATTCAATGAGCATTTTCCCTAGCGTTTTTTTAAAAGTATTTTGTGCGTAAAAACTGGCGAGGTGAAGGTGAATCATTATTGAAAAATGGTACAATACATGGTTACGTTACGCTTACTAAACATGTTATTCATGGGCAGGATTTACATTGCGCGGGGCCCCTGGCATTTAGGGGATTTTTGCAGCATCTTCCTACCAAATATAAGTAAAGACCAAAAAAAGTTCTAGTATCTGAGCTCGGGGCCCTGGCACTGTGCCACATGCCAAATACGGCTCTGGTTATTGCATTACGTTTATAAAAAGTGTTATGAGGGCCTGAGGTAGCAACTTTTAGGACAAAAACCCTTGATTTCACTATAGTTATACGTTTAAATCGGTTGAAAAACATTGAATTAAGGGGATGCGCCGGACCCCCTGATTGTCAATATTATTTATTGTTAATTACTGCTGTACGCGTGTAGTGTTGTACGCTAAGATGCTAAAAAAAATCTGAAAATGAAGAAACAAGGCTTTTTTGTCAAATTTTTGTTATTGGTGACATTTTGATTGAGGGGTCCCGGGCCCCCTGGACCACCCCCTGGCTACGCCTATGATTTTGAAATAAGATCGCATTATCGAGTTCTTTCTTAAAAAAAGCAACATTTAAAGCAAAATTAAAATAACTTTTTTTTCTGAAACGTGGAGGAATCGAGTCAAGTCACTTGACAGTTTTTTGAAACTTTCAAGAATTGCATGATATTATTATGACAAGGACACGTGGTCGTTATTATTATTATTTACTTTTGTACGTGTAAATCCTAAATTAAAGAAACTACAATTACGGATAAGCACAACGTACTGGCAATGCTCTCATTATATTTATCATTGGTAGCATTTCATTTGGGGGGTTTGCATTACCGCCTGTGTTATAGCATAAAGTTCGTAATAACGTCAAACGAGGGCCTGGGGTTGCAACTTTTAGGAAAAAACTCTTAGATTTCTTACAGGTTTTGCATATAAAATGTAAAAAATTTGAACTAAGGGGCCCCTATCCCGGGACCCTTGGTCGTCAGTCAGGGGCTCCCTGCTTGTCAGTTAGGGCCTGGGGGCTCCCTGGTTGTCGGTTATGGGCCCCCTAGTTGTAAATTAGGGGCTCTGGGGTTCCCTAGTTGTCAGTTAGGGGCCCAAGGCCCCCTGGTTGTCGATTGGGAGCCCTGTGGCCCCCTGGTTATTAGTTAGGGGCCCTGGAGCCCCCTGGTTATTAGTTAGGGGCCCTGGGGGTCCACTGGTTGTCAATAGGGGCCCCAGATCCTCCTGGTTGTCGGTTAGGGGCCCCGGGGCCCTCTTGTTGTTTGTTAGGGGCTTCTTCGTCGTCATTAGTATTATTGTTAATGCGTAATTACTGAAAAAATCTGCAACTAAACATCACTAGGCAATGCTGTCATAATTTTTTTATCATTTGTGGTATTTTAATTGGGGGGGCGGGCTCCTTGGGCCCCCCCTGGCTACGCCTATGGTATTGACAATCCTCAGCGATTTGTATATATAAAATGTCAATGAAGAACACCTAAATTTTGTGCGAGCTACTGTAGTCACGACACTGATGACTGTAAATTGACGTTGTTTATTGTTTGTGTGCTTTCTTTTCATCTTCTTGAGCTTAGAATAAGTTTATATACGAGGTGTGTCATAAAAGTACTAGGACTGCCTCACTGTGTAAGTTATCATAGGTGTAGGAGGTGGGGGGCCGGGGAGGCACTGGCCCCCCGGTTGGTGTAAGGTGTCCAAATTTCGGGCAAAATTTTGGTGCTCCCCCAAATCATTTTGAGCTCCTACGCACATGTAAGTTATGGTCAAGCTTTAAGACTAAGTTAAATGGTAGACGATTTAATAAGTTCTTGAAAGAATGTAACTGCAATTTCAGCTCAATGTAACATTTACTGTGGATTTCAGGAGCAGAAGAAAATAGTTACCGTATTTACTGCCGTTTTACAAATTTTATGTTTATGCTTGACGCTGTTGCAATGACAACAGAGCAACGAACCAACCTCAAATTTTTGGTCCGTATTGGAAAATTTCCTTCAGAAGCTCGTTGTATGCTTCAATAAGCCTA
This sequence comes from Trididemnum nubilum, assembly GCA_963965965.1. Lineage (NCBI taxonomy): Eukaryota > Metazoa > Chordata > Ascidiacea > Aplousobranchia > Didemnidae > Trididemnum > Trididemnum nubilum. The sequence goes on along the minus strand of OZ014477.1, from coordinate 45,031,543 downwards.
CAGAGAGCAAACTTTGTCTCGTTCAACAGTTTTTCTCTGGCACAAAAGATTTAAAGAAGGACGTTAGAATGTTGGGGATGATCCAAGGTGTGGAACCATCTTGGCACCATCTTTGCACAAACTTTGCGCATTCCCAGATCTTTTGTGATTATTTGACAAATGCTGTTTCGATTTAATCCGAGTTAATCTGAGATCAGTCGCACAGTTAACCGACAATCTCCATGCACCATCTTCTTCACAAGCTCGACATTAGTTTCATTTCTTCTGGCGGATGGCCTTCCACACCTGGGATCATCCAAAACGTCCTTACGTCCTTCTTTGAATTTGTGCCGAAGAAAAACTGTTGAACGAGACAAAGTCTGCTTTTTGTAGACTTATTGAAGCATACAAAGAGCTTTTGAAGGAGATTTTCCCAAACGGACCAGAAATTTGAGGTTGGTTTGTTGCTCTGTTGTCATTACAAAATCGCCGAGCATAAACGACTCAATTTGTAAAACGACAGTAAGTAAGCTCACTATTTTCTTCTACTCCTGAAATGCACAATAAATGTTACAGTGAGCTGAAATTGTGGTTAAATATTCCCAAGAAGTTACTAAATCGTCTACAATTTAACTTAGTCATATAGCTTGGCTATAACTTACACAGTGAGCACAGTTCTAGAACTTTTACGACAGACCTCGTACAATATAGAACTAGTGAGTTAAATGCCAACATGTTTTTTTTGCAATATGTATCTGATTTAAACACTATGTAGAGCCTTGCTGATGCTTGATTAGTTTTTTTGCCAATTTGTAACCTGACTGAAGCAAAAATTACAAAAGCACCATATACCTTTCACACTGCATGTCGTGGGAATCAAACAAGCTGTTTTAGCTTGTAGCCCACCCATTCTCGGCGCCACGGGGGTGACATTTTGGGGCAGTGTCCCCCCAAGCTAGAGTCAACTTTTGTACCAGCACAAGAGTGCAAGCGAACTTTTGCCTGAAAAGCAAGTCACCACAAACACTCTTATGTGAAACAGCAAGACAAATCGAGTCAATATATTTCACGTAGACTAACAGTTCCGAGCATATTTTTGATACAATGTCCGTCAACTTCGTTCACAAAATGTGCCTCCCCAAAAATTATTTTTGCCCCCCAAACACACTACTCTGGCGCAGGGCCCGAGCCCACCACAAACTCTTTATACACAATTGACCAACCACTGTACGTTTACTTGGCTTTACAGAACGGCTAGTATAGATATATCTGCTAGTGCAATTGATGATTTCTTCGTAAAGATCGTTTATTTTTCAGAAGTAATATGGCCAACTTACCCTCAAGGACTGGCCAACTTACCCTACCAGTGGGGCAAGGTGGTCACTTTAAGTGGACATTTTTAATATAGCTTTGCGAGCAAAGTTGAGAAGATTTCAAAATAAGAAGAATGCTAAATGAAAGCCAAAAGATTTCAGGTTTACAGGAACTACTTGATTTTCAAATAGCATTGACAATGACAAAAATATTTGGAAATAAAAAAAACAAAAACGGCCAACTTACCCCATCTTCTACAATCTTTTACAATCTATTCCCTACATTCCAGTAACGGGTATAAAAACACCTCATCCATGGTTTTAAGCAGCAACAGTTTTCCTTTATAGTACGATAGTTATAGTTTTTCCACCCACAAGTTTCATTTAATGATCAATACAGCAAAAACTTTAATGCATCCTAATGAAAAATAGAATACAAAGCTTTGTTAGCATTTCGGGCATCGATTACTGATCTCTAATCTTTGCTTTTTCTTTTGGTATCGATTCGTCCTTGCTTTTACAAAGCATCGACTTCCCCGTAACATACTGCTATCCTTGGTCAGAGTGAGGTGTGATATGGTTCTGCTTGCACTATTTAGGCTCAATGCAATGTTGGCTATGAGAGTGTAGTGAGTATTGTATTGTTTCATTGTTTGTGACGTCATTATGGAGTTTCACTTTTGGCTTTTGTTGTTAGCATTTGCGACAGTCAAAAGAGAAGTGGTTAGTTTTATAACGACAGTAAATTGATTGAAAGTAAAACGTTGGTTTGATGAATAATGTGGCGGATAAAGAGAGAAAATGTTGCAAATGGCGAGCACGCCAGGACTGCACCAACGTCCTGCCACCTCAACGTGGTGGTGCAGTCCCCTCCCCAATGGGGATGGGTCGAAATGGCAGGACAGATCTCCCGAGGGGCTCGACCGAAAGGTCGCCCCCATTGTCTCGAACTGTTTTTTCGCTGGGCCGCCTGTTGACCGTTCACAACTGGGCGGCTCCTCTACTTCTTATTGACCGGACCCCCTTTCGGCGTCTCCTTATCCTGGCATTGCTCCTTATTAGTGGCAATGTCCACCCTAACCCAGGCCCCATCAGCAACCATCCTCACCCCAGGTACCCCTGCTCCATCTGTCATCTAGATGTGGGCAGAGATTCTCTTCAATGCTCTGCTTGCCTTAAGTGGGTGCATTTTCTTTGCTCCTCCCTCACCCGTGCTGACTTTCGCACAATCTGTGCAACTGGCGCTGCCCAGCGTGCCATCCTCAAAACACAACTGACTCCCCCACTCAAACCAGTCTCCTTGTTACGCCGCCTGCGTCCCCTCCACCCCCTCCCCCAGGGTTCCCCCCCACTACCGCCTGGTTTTTACCAATCACGTCCACCTCGGGGCCCCCCACGTTACCCTTGCTCCATTTGCTTTCTCGAGGTTGGTAAGGATTCTTTAAAGTGCTCCACCTGCTCCAAGTGGGTGCACTTCTCCTGCTCCTCTCTGACCCGGGCTGACTTTCGCAAAATCTGCGCGGCTGGCTCCCCCATGGGTTGGAATTGCCCTGCTTGTCTTAATGGGGACCTTGCCTCTCCCACCCTCCGTCCAGCGTCCCCCCGCCCCTTCTCTCCAGCTCCGCCCCCACCCACACCCCCTCCACTTGCTTGCTCAGATCTCAGGGATTCATCTCTGCCTCTCCCCTCACATCCTCCCCTCCTTAACACCTACCCTCCTTCCGCCTTCACCCTTCCTGCCTCATCACCATCGCCCACAGGTTCACAGTCGGTCCATATCTTGCCACCCCACTCTCAAGGAAATCCACGCCCCTCACAACATCTTCGTATTCTTCAATGGAATGCCGGCGGTCTTCCTTCCTCCCGCCGTGCCGAACTGATCGCTTTTCTCTCTGGCAACCACTATGACCTCATTTTCCTCCAGGAAACTCATCTTTCCTCAACCAAAAAGTTCCAAATCCCTGGTTATTATACCCTCCGCACGGACCGGACATTCGGTAGACAAGGCCCTGTTTCCTCCGCTACTCATAACACTGGTGGTGGCGTCCTCACTCTCATCCACTCTGACCTGGCTTTCTCTCCTGTTTCTGTCTCCTCTCTGTCTTCCCAGGACCCCTACTCATACTACACCTGTGTTAAAGTCCTTCTCTCCAACCACTCTCCTCTTCAATTTCTTAACCTCTACTCCCCTCCCATCAGAAACACTCCTTCTGACTACCGCACCAGGACCTTCTGTCCTGACATCCTTCCTAACTCCCCCGACACTTTTATCCTCGGAGACTTCAATGCTCACCACCCAACATGGGACAGACTTATTCCTCCTAACCCGCTGGGAAATGACCTGTTTCGCTGGATCACTTCCTCCGGTCTGGAAATTCTGAACGACCCCGCCTCTCCCACGCTCCTTCACCATTCCACTGGGAGCCGTTCTTCCCCTGATATCTCGTTAGCTCCTGCGTCTCTCGCTCCCCACTGTGAATGGCGCACTCTCCCTGGCCTTGGCTCGGACCATCTCCCCATTGAAATTGTCCTCCCCCTCTCTCCAGTTCGTCACCCAAACACTCGTCCTCCCAAATTCAACTACAAAAAGGCCAGTTGGGATATTTACCAATCTTATATTGCTGAGCACCTTCCCTCTCTTGATTTCGATGCACTCAACATCCACCAGGCTGCCCACTCCTTTTCCCTCTTCTTACTTGAAGCTGCCAAAGCCTCTATCCCCTTTGGCCGCCTTGGTCGTTCCCCCAAAGCCTGGTGGTCCCAGGAAGCGGAATCTGCAGTGCGGGAACGACGGAGGGCCCGCTCCGTAGCACACCGATCTGAGTCGCACCGACTCAGATACATAGACGCTTCTCGTAGGGCGTCCTCAGTCATTTCTAGAGCCAAATCTGCAACCTGGCAAGCCACCTGTTCTAACCTGTCTCCCCGTTCTGATCCTCGTGCTGTCTTCAGGCTTCTCAATGCCATCTCTGGCAAAAAGAACACCTCCCATGACCTTTCTTTTCCTGATTGCACTTCCCCTCTTGATACTGCCAACCACTACGCCTCTTATCTTCACTCACATCTATCTCAAGCGACACCCCGTTCCTCGCGCAGAGCTGAAAGACAGTTCATGAATGAACTCCGGAAAGCTAGCTGTGAGGATGCTTCTTCCCTCCACAATTCTTTCTGCTCCCCCTTCTCCTTGAATGAACTCTCCACTGCCATCAGTAATCTCTCCTCTTCCACTGCGTCTGGCCCTGACCAGATTGCCTACCCTTTACTAAAGCACCTGCCCGAACCTGCACAGCTCCTCCTTCTTTCTCTTTTTAACAGGTCCTGGCACTCTCACACCTTCCCCTCTTGTTGGAAACCTTCCACTATCATTCCCATTCACAAACCTGGAAAACCCACTTCCTCTCCGTCCTCTTTTCGCCCCATTTCCCTCACCTCCTGCATCTCCAAGCTTTTTGAGCGCTTGATTCTTTCTCGCCTCACTTTTCACCTTGAATCTAATCATCTCCTCTCCACTTGCCAAGCCGGCTTTCGTCCTGGTAGGTCATCCCTTGACCAAATTCTAACTCTGTCTCAATCAATCTGGGATGGCTTCCAAAAGAAAAAACCTTCAGACCGAACCATTTTGGCTTCTGTTGACTTCTCCAAGGCTTTCGACTCGGTCTGGCACTCTGCTCTTTTTCACAAACTCCTCTCGCTCTAACTCCCCCCTTGCTTCGTTCTCTGGGTGCGCTCCTTCCTTTCTGATCGTAGAGCTAAAGTCCAGGTTGGTGGTTCCCACAGCCGCTCCTTCCGCATCAGACGTGGGGTCCCACAGGGCTCGGTTCTTGGTCCAGTCCTCTTCATTCTGTTTGTTGATGACATCACTAAGGATTTACCTCGGGATGCCCATGCCTCCCTGTATGCTGACGATCTGGCCATCTGGTCCTCTTCCCCAGACCCGCTCAAAGCCTCCTCTGTTGTCCAATCCTCCCTCGCCGTCCTCGAAACATGGTCCAACTTATGGAGACTTCCACTCAATCCAAAGAAGTGTGAGTCCTCCTTTTTCTCTACAGATCCCCATCAAGCCACTTTCCAACCCCGACTGAACCTCTTGGGCTTCCCTCTTTTGTTCAATCCCACCCCTAAATTCCTTGGAGTAACCTTTGATCGGACTCTATCCTTTGGGGCCCATGTCCAATCCCTGTTTCCAAATTCTACCCACGCCACAAAGCCCTTCGCTCAATTGCCACTGCCTCTTGGGGTCCCACAAAAGAATCTCTCTCCCTACTCTACAAAGCCTTTGTCCGTCCGGTGCTCACATATGCCTCTCCTGGATGGTTCCCGTTCCTCTGCAACACTGCAACCAATCATCTGGAAGTTCTACACAGAGCTGCATGCAGGGTCATTACTGGTTGCCTCTCCTCCACCCCCTCCTCCCTACTCCTTCTCGAGGCCCAACTCCCTCCTCTAAAGCTGACTCTAGAGCATCAGACCCTCTACTCCTTTGAACGTGCTCTGCGCCTTCCCCCCGACTTCTCCAGCCTTTATGCCTTGGCAATTAAAAACGTTCCCTGTCGACTAAAGAAGAAACCCTCCTGGAGATCATCCTGTTCTTCAGCCACACTACCACTCCCATCCCCACGCGAGTCTCTGATCACTTGCCCCCCTTTTCCACCATGGTCCACAACCCACTTCACTGTTTCCCCCTTCATTCCCGACTGCACAGGCAGCAGTACAGCCCGACTCCAAATTGCTTCAAGCAGACTATCCTCCCTCCCCCTCTCTGATATCCAAGTATGGACTGACGGATCTGTCCCCTCCCTTTTCGGTCCTGGTGGCGCTGGAGTCTATGCAACATGCTCCAAATGCAACACATCCCATTCCCTATCCTTTTCCTCTGGTCCAATTGCCTCCAGCTTCACAGCCGAAACCTTTGCCCTCAAGCAAGGTCTTGCTTGGTGTACCAGCCATTTGATGACCTGCAAATTCCAGTCAGTTCTTTTCCTAACCGACTCTCAATCAGCCCTCTCTATCCTTTCTTCAGCCCCCACTTATCTCCAGCCTGAGTCCCTATGGAATGTTTGGTCCCTTGCCTCCTCCCTCTCCAACAATACCACTTTGAGCTTCCAATGGGTCCCCGGACACGCAGGTCTCCCCGGAAATGAAAAAGCTGATTTACTTGCCAAAACTGGTGCCTCTCTGCCCACTGATGCGATCCCAAGCCCTCTCCTCCCAGTTATTGCCAAAGTCCGTTATTCCCAATACCGCAATTGGAGACGTCACATCTCTCACTCCCACCTGAACTTCCAAGTCCCCGAAGTCTCTTCGGAGGAACTTCTTCTTTCTCGCTCCATACGCAGTGAGCTCTCTCGTCTTCGCTGCCATGGTCACAGTCTTCTTTTATCTTCTTATCTTCACAGGATCAGTCGGAAGGAGAATTCTGATTGTAGTGCCTGTGGACACCCTCTACAGAACCTCAATCACCTCCTCCTCGATTGTCCTGCTTCTGAACCCCTTCGCAAATCTATCTTTGGCTCCTCTCTTTCTATTCTCGATCTATGGTCCAGACCTTGGGGTGTGGCCCGACTGTTGGGTCTCCACGGAGTTCCTCCGCGCCCCCATCCCTCGGAAGGGGTCGGGTAGTACCACCACCACCACCACCACCAGCACGCCAGGACCCTTGGTAAGAGAGTGATATCCACGATGTCACCTTCACCATCTGAAGTCAATAAGATAGGCCTAATGGGCCAGCAAGCTAGGCTACGCGAGCTTTGTAACCTACCGGACTCAATTCCCTGTCGGAAGTCAAGCTAGAAGATTTTTTTCCAGAAATATCGGTAGAGACATGGGACCAGAATAGAAAGCATTTTGAAAATGTTGCTGAGCTAAATGGGTGGGACACTTGCACTCGAGGTATGCAGTTGGCCGCCAGACTTCGAGGTGAGGCAATTGAAGTACAGACCAATTTGCGCTTGAAAGAACAGTTCGATTATGCGTCGTTGGTGGAAGCTTTGAATAAGCGTTATAAACGCGAAAATTCTTTGCAAGCACGAAATCTGTTTCATGCGGCTAAGAAAACCCGGCCCAAATCCGACTTTGAGTTTTCCTTTCGATTACGAAAGCTTGCTCGAGAAGCTTATCCTAAACTACCCACGGAATACCTCGAAGACAATAGCGCAGCCAGGGGGGGGGGGGGGGCTAAAGCCCCTCTCATAGGCCTGTCAACCAAAATGCCGAATAATAAATACACCTCCTTTTTAGCTCTTCTGAGGCTGTCTTTTGCGCTGGATTTGACTACAAAGTGATTTAAAACATCTTTTGAAACATATATTCGGGAGGGGGGCTAATTTGTCAAAAATTAAAGTCACAAATCAATAAAAACTTTAGAAAATGCCCCAAAACAAACTATCAAATTTGATCGCTAGTGTAAAAACGCCAAACATAGGTTTTATCAACAAATATATTAGAAACTCAGGAATAAGGGAGGGGGGCTATTCAGTGTTAGCTAATTACCAATTACTTCTCTCAAATATCTTTCCATTAGCCCCCCCTTCCCCAATTATTTTTCTTTACAAAATACAGACGAAATAGATTACTCCATCTGAATTTTATTGAATAATAAGGTTTTATGATTTACCAGCATGTAAAGAAAACTGCAATGCTATCATTAGCCACTTCCCACATAGCCCATTAATGCAACCAGTTAAATCATGTTGCGCTGCCAATTTTTATGCCACGTTTTGAAAGCATTAGTTTTTATTAAAATTGCTCTAAATTTAAGCTATTTTTGCAAAAAAATGCAAAATTTTCGAGCGCTGTGGGCTCCGCCCCCAGACCCCCAAAACAGCCCCCCCATTGCGAATTTCTGGCTACGCGCCTGTTCGAAGATCTGTTGGTGCAACGGTTTGTCGAAGGCTTGGATGAAATTTCTTTTCAAAGACATTTAGTGATGAGTACTCCACAAACAATGCAAGAAGCTGTCGACGTAGCTGAAAAGTTGCACTCTTGTGACGCTCTCGAAGATCGCGGTAAACCAAAACCGGTTTTTGAGGAACCAGGCTCGTCAAGTATTTCTAACAGAGAACTTCTACGGGCGATCAAAGACCTTCGCTTAGAACTTAAATCTACAGAAAAACCGGATCGCCATACATCTTCATTCCCGATGCCGATTAGGCGTGGTGCATGCTATCGTTGCGGAGAAAATGGATATATTTCAGGTAGTGCACTTCCTAAAGTTTTGGAGCAAATAAATCTTGTGAAAGACAGTCAAACTAGTTCCGACTGGTGCCAATTTGGCCTACTCATCAGTCGGAGAATTACATCAGGACTTGGAGGCCAATGGTTTTGACGAACGATGGTATGTCGGTTGTAAAGTGTACGATAACGATGTTAATTTGTTATTGGATAGTGGAGCTAGTGTATGTTTTCTTGATTATGATGTATATTTAGCTATTGCCAATGTTAAGCGACTTAAACTTGACGAAAATTTTTGTGATGTTAGCATGGTAAATGGGGGAAAAATTCGATGTGCATGCCGATGTGAGATGCTGTTCAATTTTATTGGGGTTGAGGTATCGCATAATATTTTGGTGGGCCACTTGGCGGGGAGTGAAGGCCAATTAGGTGTTGACTTTCTAAGCAGGTACAGGTGCAACTTGGGCTGCTAACACGGTTTTCTCGAGATAAAACAAAAGTTGGTGGCTCTTTCTCATCGACCATTGTTCGAAGAAGTTGTAGTTCGAAGCCGTGAGATGCTGCCCGAACATTTACAGATTTTGCTAGACGACATGAGGACTTGACATTGGAGCAGCAACAACAGGCACGTGGTATTTTACTTGCGTATCCTGACGTGTTTGTTGGTGATAATGGTGTGCTAGGCCGAACCTCAATGGCTCGTCATAGTATTGACACTGGAGACACTCTTCCTGTTAAGCAATCTCCGCGTCGTATGCCTCCTGCAAAACGGCTAATTGCCGCTGACGAAGTGGATAAAATGTTAAGACAGGGAATCATCGAACCTAGTAATAGTCCCTGGTCTTCGCCTTTTGTTTTAGTGGACAAAAAAGATGGTACATACAGATTCTGCGTTGACTTTCGCAAATTAAATGAAGCTACTAGAAAAGATGCTTACCCTCTTCTTAGGACGGATGACTTGCTAAACGAACTCGGGGGAAATAAGTGGTTTTCCACTCAGGATTCAGTGAGTGGTTATTGGCAAGTAGAAATGGATCCCACTGATAATGAGAAGACTGCGTTCACATTGTAAGGAAAAGGATTGTTTCATTTTAATGTAATGTGCTTCGGCTTGACAAATGCACGTGCAACTTTTGAGCGTCTCATGGAAAGAGTGTTACTGGGCCTTTTGTGGAAAGTTTGTGTAGTGTATCTTGATGACATTATTTGCGATGGCAACAGCTTTGATTCAGCGTTAATTAATCTTAAGGCAATCTTACAACGATTGCGTGAGGCTGGTCTTCGACTAAATCCCAAAAAGTGCAAACTTTTGCAGCAATCTGTCAGATTTCTTGGGCATGTCGTTTCTGCACAGGGTGTGGCCCCTGACCCAGACAAGATACAAGCTGTTCGAGATCGGTATGTTCCTCAAACAGTGAAAGAAGTTCGTGGCTTCGTGGGGTTTACGTCATACTACAGGAAGTTCATAAACAACTTTGCCCAAATAATGCACCCGATTACTGAACTCAACAAAAAAAGAAGTTTGTTCGGAACTCCGAGTGCCTGCTCGCATTCGAAAAGGTTAAGTTCCTATTAACTTTACCTCCTTTTTTAGTGTATCCTCAGGACGATTCCTGTTTCATCTTTGATACTGACGCAAGTTCACATGGATTGGATGGAGTTCTTTCACAGGTCCAAGGCGGAGAGGAGCGAGTAATTGCTTACACAAGCAGAGTGCTTTCTAAAGCCCAAAGCTCGTATTGCACCACACATCGGGAGTTGTTGGCATTAGTAGTTTTCTTCAAGCATTTCAAAGTGAGAACTTATCATGCTGCTCTCAAATGGCTTTTAACTTTCCATGAACCGGAAGGAATGTTGGCTCGTTGGCTGTCCATGATCACAACGTACGACTTTGAAGTGGAACATAGAAAAGGTGTGGATCACTCTAATGCTAGTGGACTGTCAAGATTGCTTCGCAAAAGTTTCAATTGCCCAAGTTGCAATGAATTTAGTGGTATAGACAAGAAGAATGATGGATGTCAAGACAAACCTGAAAAAGTAACTCAAGTGCATGCATTGACTGGTTGTCCTAACAGTACCGATACTGAACTGACTTACTGGATGGATACTTGGGGGCCAGACGAATTGAGACGTTGGCAGAAGGAAGATCCTGTTATTTGCACAATGCTACAAATGAAAGCATTCAATACAAACCAGCCGATTTGAGTCGGTACAATGTGAATGCGACCTGCCAAAGTTTAATCAACGATTGGGATTTATTGGAGATCGATGATGGAATATTATACCGACAATGGGTTGTTGAAGACGAGCATCTCCTTTACGGCTGATTGTTGCTCCAGAAGCATTACGTAAAACTCTGTTTTATCATCTGCATGAAGCCAGAACTGCGGATCACTTGGGCACCCCCCGAACCCTTAAAGAAATGCGCCGACGTTTTTATTGGCCTGTTCTCAAAAGAGACGTGAGAAATTGGTGCACATGGTGCCTTACGTGTGCCAAGCGCAAACCACCTCATGGTAAAAAGAAGGGCTACTTGAAACAAACGTTTGCTAATGTCCCAATGGAACGAGTGGCAATGGATATTGTGGGTCCACTTCCTCGGACAGCCAATGGATGTGAATACGTATTAGTCATTTGTGATTATTTTACCAAATGGGTGGAGTGCTATGCTCTTCCGGACCATCAAGCTCAGACGGTTGCAGATGCTGTGGTAAGCAATTTTGTTTCTCGGTTTGGGGTATCCTCCGTAATCCATTTGGACCAGGGTCGCGAGTTTGAGTCACGTTTATTTGAAGAAGTGTGCCAACTGTTGGGAATCGAGAAAACTAGAACAACGCCATACCATCCTCAGTCAGATGGTTTGGTTGATCGATTCAATCGCACTCTCCAGCAGATGTTAAGCACTTTTGTCAATGAGGAAAGAGATGACTGAGAGGAACACTTGCCTTATGTGACAATGGCTTATAGAGCAACTGTTCATGAGTCTACAAAGTTTAGCCCCAATCGTTTGATGCTAGGTCGCGAGAAGAATTTGCCCTTAGACTTAATGGTTGGTCCATCCTCAAATTCTAAGAAGAACGCTTGCTATGGAGAGTATATCGAGTGGCTTAAAAGGAGGATGGAAAAATTCTTGCGTGGAAGCACAAAATTTCATGAAACGAGCAGCGTTACGTCAAAAGAGAAATTATGACAAAACGGTCGTTCCATTTCAATTTCAAAGGAGAGGCTGGATGTGGTATTTCTATCCTCCTAAAGCAAAACAAAAATTAGGGCAAGTATGGACGGGGCCATTTTTGGTAGTTGAAAGACTCAGTCGCCTTGCCAAGATTTCGCAAAGGGGAGGGGGGCTTTTTTAGAAGTTTGATACAACCGTAAACGAACTTGACCCAAATTTTCATTAGTCGTGAATTAGATTGAGGTGGCTTTTCTGTCAAAATTAGGTATCTCCAAAAAAAAAAAAAAAAGAAGAAAAGGTCTTCACCGACTTTGGGTGAGCTCCAGAACCAAAAAAACTCCACTATTCTGGTCCTCCAAATTACGGCAAGTCCTTCTCAACTTCTGCTCCCAAATCCTGTTGGGGGGCTATTTTCAGTTTTGGAGCAAAAATCGGCCTAATGCTAAAAAAACGTACTATTTTGCATACTTTTCAGGCCAATGGGGGGGCTCAAGCTCCCCTGGCTACGCTACTGGAAAGACTCAATAATCTTCTATATCGGATACAACGGACTTCAAGTGAAGAAGTCAAAGTAGTACATGTGGAAAATTTGAAGCAAAGACTTTGCCTTCCAGCTGGTTAGAAACGTCGTCTTCCCTTCCGCCGTCTACCGATGGAGATCAACACAGCGGCCACTTTTCAACGGGCTAAGAAGTCGGCAGTCGAGGTAAGTCGGAGGAGGGGCCTTTGTTTAGCCCAGGGCAGCAAACTATTTCGACTTTTGGTAGGTACGACATCGACCTGCGTATCTTAATGATTATTGCTCGTAATTTGATCTGTTTTGTGGCTAAACTTATTATTTGGGGGGAAGTGGTGTAGTGAGTATTGTATTGTTTCATTGTTTGTGACGTCATTATGGAGTTTCACTTTGGCTTTTGTAGTTAGCATTTGCGACAGTCAGTAGAGAAGTGGTTAGTTTTAAAACGACTCTAAATTGATTGAAGGTAAAACGTTGGTTTGATGAATGATGTGGCGGATAAAGAGAGAAAACGTTACAAGAGTAAGAGCAAGCAATGAAATCCTTTTAAACAGGGAGTTACCTGTAGTTTGTTCCAGTTAGTAGGCCTAGGCTAGTTGTAGAGTTTGCAAAAAAGTCTTTAACACTATCAATTAATTACCGGTAGGTTGTTTAACTGTTTTGTTTGTGTTTTACTTGTTGCTATAGTAAAAAAGCTAAACAAGACCAGGCCTAATCATAAGTGCATGGGACTGGCTTTGAGCCTACCAGCCTGCTTAATATTGCATAAAACATCGCCGTCTGTTGCCATGCTACGATATGTTATATTAATGACTTCAGGAAAAGAGGCTATGAAAGTAGGCCAGTGTCCTGAGGAGGGGAGGCGTAGTTGCAATAATAGACATTTTTCAGTGTACCGGTAAGTTGTTGTTTTTTTTACTCCAAATTTTGTTTTACGTCATTAAAACTGATAACGTAATCATGGTTGCATGCCTTATCTGAAATGTCACGCTACGCCACAGCTAGCATATTTCTTTTGGATTTAGTATTTTTGGGATATATTTTTACTATTTTTTTTTCGGATCTAGCATTTTTGTGATTTACGATTGAATAAATCCTCCAAGCTTCAAAGTTTTACTTTTTCTAATGTTTAGCATGTGTATTTAAATTGTAAGCAAGAATGGCAGTACGGTACGGTACGTTCAAAATGTGTGTACTACGTACCTCGCACCTTGAACCGTACCATACCAGCGTACCAGACTTCTTTGCAAAAATTGAGGCGTACGGTACCGCACTGCCATCCTTGCTTTTAACTACTCCGTACTTTAACTGATCAGTGGCCGAGTGGATAGAGCGTCTGCTACTGAAGCGGTAGACTCGGGTTCGATTCCCGGTCGGGTCAAACCAAAGATTATAAAAATTAGTATTCACAGCTTTCGTGCTTGACGTTCAGCAATCAAAGGGACAGTGTGAAGCCTCCGCCGTGTGTGGTAGACAGGTGGCAGCTTGACTCGAAGACCGAAAGGTCCCTTCGCTGTTTCCTGGCCAAGGCAACTTGGTGAATAAAATGTGATTACAATTACTTTAACTGACTTTGAAATCACTAGCTTATAAATCAGCGATCTCAATTCGCACATCTAGCGTCGGCTTTAGCTGTCTTTTGCTTCTGCATACAACAAAACCGGCGCAATATCCGAAAAGTCTGGGATTTTTAAACTACTGCGTATTCAGCTAAAGTGTCGCAGTTCTTTCCGTTCAAATTTTTTTTCAATATGTGACATGCCACGATAATCCTAGGCTCCTAGCAACCATAGGCAATAGCTATGACATCACAATTGGCCATACTTGTGACTGTGATATGTGACATCATAATAAAATTATAACGACAAATTCAGAGGCTATATTGATTACTTGAGAATAGTCTAGATTATGTGCACGCCGGGCACGGTCGCACGAATCTTCATTGACAGCAACACGTTGCGCATAAAACGTTTAACAAGCAAACTCAAACAGCGTTGGCTACTGACGTACCGTACCCGTACCATTACAAAGAAAAGGCGTACTGTACCAGCGTACCATAATTCTTATCAAAAATTGAGGCGTACCGTACCGTGCATACGTACCGTACCGTATTGCCATCCTTGATTGTAAGGCTTGAAACGTAAATTAGTAAAAAATGGCCTTAACTAGTGGTGGCCGTAAGTGCATTTATGGGAGATTTTGCGGCCGACAGTAATGAAAAGTTTGTGCACCCCTGATTGAATCAAAAAAACTCAATTTGGTAAAACACATGACTTGAGCAAGTATTTTAGTAAGCTGACGTTATTAGTGATGAATACAATAAAAGAAGAATTAGGAAATGATTGAAAACAACATGATTTGGTAAGAAGAAGGACGTGTGACAAAGTTGGCAGGAGCCAGCAAGGGCTCATTTTGATGGAAGTTACATGAATCATTTAGAATTTAATCTCTTTGCTGTGCCGCGCTCTTTCTTATAAGAACTGTTTTTCAAAAACACGAGGCTCATTTTTGCTCAAAATATGTGTATATATACTGTAGAGCAATCCAAGCCTCAGCATGAAAAAATGATTAAGTACAACGCATTAAAAGTTAGCGGAAGTAATCAGCAGTCTTCTTGGTTTTTTCTATTGATGATTGTCTCAACAGTAATCATGAGATGTAACAAAGATAATTTAATTGTGACATTTAATTCTCCAACTAAGTTAAAAACAATTAATGAGATTGAAACTTTGCCAAAATTTAGGAACAGCCAGTGTCAACTCAATATTTACTGATACTTATGGGGCGCCGTTTGTAAAACTATAATTTATTTTGTAACACCTTGTTTTTGAGCTAATTTGTCCGATATATATATCGGAAATTTCCGACATTATATACGACAAAATGCACTCTAAGTTGGAACTAAAAACGCTTACAAAATAAGCCGGAAATTTCCGACTTATTATATACGACTATAAATGCACTCTAAGTTGGAACAAAAAACGCTTACAAAATATGTATATAAGAAATTTCCGACTTATTGTGTACGACAAAATACACTCTAAGTTGGAACTAAAAACGCTTGTCGGAAATTTCCGACTTATTATGTACGACAAAATGCACTCTAAGTTGGAATAAAAAACGCTGACAAAATAAGTCGGGAATTTCTTATATATAAGTCCAAAATTTCCGAGAATTTTCGGATTATTTGTAAGCGTTTTTTGTTCCAACTTAGAGTGCTTGTATAGTCGTACATAATAAGTCGGAAATTTCCTATATAAAAGTCGGAAATTATTGGCTTATTTCAAAAGCGTTTTTAGTTCCAACTTAGTGTGCATTTTTTCGTATATGATAATTTGGAAATTTCCGACATATAGATCGGACAAATTTTACTCTAAATTAGCTCGAAAACAAGGTGTTACAAAACAAATAATAATTTTACAAACGGCGCCCCAAAGGTTCTTGTAAAAAAAAGAGTATTTTTGTGAAATTGACATGCCGTATCATTGTTTTAATACAGCTGTTATTATAGGATACGACTAGCGAATTCCCTGGTAACGTTCGAGAAATGCATTTGAATGAATTATGGAGAAAATTGTAATCCTGACGTACCGTATTTGACGGTATATAGGACGCACGGGCATGTAAGACGCACCCCATTTTAGCAGGTCAGGTTCAGGAAAAATTCAAACTTTACCGACGCCATGTAAGACGCAGGGCGATTTTTTGAGCCAAATTTTTGAAAAAAAAGTGTGTTCTTTTCGCCGTCAAATAAGGTAATTATAACTCTCGATCGTATATGCTAACGTGGCGGCGTAGAAAATAATTGCACCTTTCCGCAACAAAAATGATGGTGTGAGGCGAGTAGGTTCCAAAAGTGTTAACGTCTGGTACGAAACAGCTTTAGAAATAAAAATGAGCACGAAATAGTTTGCTACTTTAAGTGAAAAATTAAAGACATCTGTACAATATATTTATTGCCAGCATAAAAAAACTTGTCAGCATTAAGGTGGGTTTACACAGTATTCGTTTTTCGTACGTAGTTTGTACGTATGGAAAACGTATCCGCTTTTTTTACGTAAGTATATGCAAACAGTCAGGCGCGTAGCCAGGATTTGGAAAAGGGGGGGGCTATTTTGAAAGAGTGAGAAGTGTGCAAACGACCTTGACTCGAATTTTCATTGATCTTGAATGAGTTTCAGACGGTTTGTCCGAAAATTGAGACGAAATGACTCGGAAAGCTCGGAAATTCAAAGGTTTTTTCCTCCCAAAATTAGGTGATCTCAAAAAAAAAAAAAAAAAGGTCTTCGCCAAAATTCAGAGTGATTTTTCGGCCGAAATCAGAAGTTCAAAGGTTTTTTCCGCCCTAAATTAGGTGATCTCGAAAAAAAAAAAAAAGGGCTCGAGCCCCTCCCGCCCCCCCCCTGGCTACGCTACTGCAAACAGTATATGCTCATCCATTTTTATTTCGTCGGGACGATAGCGCATCCGCAAATTTTACGTACGCATCGAGTAGAGCACGGCTCTACTTTAGTCCGCTTCCGTACGTATCAGCAGGGCATGGTATGGAATGGAAAATGGAATGGAATGGAACGGAAATTTCGGTATAAAATAGGGAAGATGCCAGAATGGAATGGAATGGAAGATTTCAAGAATGGAATGGAAGACAATCTTCCATACTTTTATACCAATTCCATACTAAATTTCGTGCATTGCATTAACAAAAAAATTATATATATACTGTATATATATAATGTACAAATGGCGGGTAGTGATAAATAATGTTGTCTCTGAAGTATTCAACTTCAGTATTTGCGCGTATTACTTTCTGACAAATCGCGGTACTTTGGTTGTGTAAATTGTGCACGTATTGCATCATACTAATTACATGGCAATTTGCAGCATTGATGTTATAGTTGACGAATTCGACAGATTTGACCCTTTTTTTTTGAGATTGAAAGTTTGACAAGCCATAAATTTCTTTTTTTTTCATCGTCAAGAAAATTCGTATTTGCTATTTCATGCCCGTTTCAGCTTAATTTTATTCATATTTTTAGTTTTTAAGATTATAGTAATTCCAGATTCTTTATAGTGTTAAAGCTTGGTATTTTTATTACGATAAATGTTCTTTAGCAGTTTGGTTATGCCAAATTTTATGGTTGATATGAGAGCAAGCTTGTACGCCCGTACGGTAGTCATTAAACCTTGGGGGTAACCAGGGGTCCCAAACTCCCTCCTCCAATTGAAATGCTATAAACGACACAAATGATAACACAAAGCCTATTGTTTGTTCAGTTTTAGTTTCTTTCAGAATTTTTTGAGTGCAACAATACAAGCATACAACAGCAATTAGCAATAATATTGATATTGACGACCAGGCGGCTCGGGCCCCCTCAATTTAATTTTTGCCAACCAATTTAAATGTACAAGCCGGGAGAAATTCAGTGTTTTCGTTCTAAAAAGTGCAATCACAGGCCCTTATCTGATTTTTTCATGCAACGATTTGTTTTATACTCTCAGCTAACTTTTATATTGCAATAACATGATTTGCAACCATCGATTGCATCATATGTACCAACTTTAAACAATTTTAAAACCCACCTCCTACCAACTTTAAATAACAATCCATTTCCACCTCGACAGTTTTCACGCTACAAAATACTCTGTACTTTCGAAAAAAACTAGCTAGAGAAATGCTTATTGAACAAGTTATTAAATTTGAATTGGGGGTGACAGGGTCCCTGGTCGACATATATTCCTAAAATTGATTATTTTCATGACGAAACAAAAATCTTCAAGGCAAATTTTCGAGTGAATTATTTAATGCTAAAAATGTTGCTTAAGGCAATGTATCTTGCTTCCCCTGACTTGGGCCAAATCACAAAATTTAACCCAAAATGCAAGATTTTAAACGTGTTTTGGACTTGATCTGAAGTAAAGGAAGGAATTTTTTCAATTAGCTTTCTAATCTCAAAAATTTTTTTTCAAATGGCTCTGAAAACGTGCGAAATGTGATCCAAATAGCATTAAAAGAGCTATTTTTTCCAAAAAATTACAAAAAAATTGCCCAGCGGCTGGGGGCTTTGCTCCCAGGCCCCGTCTGTGATTCGTTTGAATTGCACCAATTTGCTCATCACGCCTCCCAATTTTGATATATTTGTAAAACTTTTTAACTTGCGGTTCTAGTCCTTCCCCTTTAGCAAAATCCTAGTTGCAAACCAAACCAGACCCCCAACTTCTAATCTTTCATTCTTTGTCCTGTAAAAAGTCTCTTTTTTGAAATTTTATGATGACGTCATTGCATGTGATTTGTGGTTTGGCCCCCCTCCCAATCCAAAATCCTGGCTACGCCTATGCATCAAACCATGTGCAATGTGCATACCAGATACCGGTTGATGCATCTTTGTATTGTTATGCACACCTTCACCAGTGATTGCTAACAACATTGCAAAGGTGCAAAATCTACGTGACAGTGCTTCCAGTCAATTTTTTTGGTATGGAAGTATGGAATGGAATATAGAAGAAAATTTTAGTATGAAATGGAATATGGAATGGAAGATTTTTCGTCTGGAACGGAAATGAAATGGAAGAAAATTGCCATTATGGAATATGGAAAAAATCGTTTTCCATTGCATTCCATACCATGCCCTGCGCAGGGGTGTCGAAACTCGGGGGGGATGGGGGATACATCCCCCCAACAATTTGAGTATGGTCTACATCTGCATCAACCCAATACTTTGACTCTGGTGTGCACAGTAGCGTAGCCAGTTTTAGTCAATTCCAGAGCAAAAAACAGTCACAAAAGAGCTAAAAACGTGGTCAATGGGGAGGGTTCTCCTGGAGTTGACTAAAAAGTGATTTAAAGCATCTTTTGAAACATATACTCAGGGGGACTAATTGTCAAAAATTAAAGTCACAAATCAATGAAAACTTTAAAAATTGCCCAAAAACAGACAATCAAATTTGATCGCTGATGTAAAAACGCCAAACATAGGTTTTATTTACAAATTTATTATAAACTCAGGAATAAGGAGAGAGGGGGACTTTTCAGTATTAGTTAATTACTAATCACCTCTCTCAAATATCTTTCCATTAGCCCTCCCCAATTATTTTTCTTTATAAAATATAGACGAAATAGATTACTCCGTGTGAGTTTTATTGAATAATAGGATTTTATGGTTTACCAGCATGTAAACAAGGGAACTGCAATGTTATCATTAGCCACTTCCCATATAGCCCATTAATGCCACCAGTTGAATCATGTTGCGCAGCCAATTTCTAAGCCAGGTTTTAATAGCATTATTTTTTATTAAAATAGCTCTAAAATTAAGTTATTTTTGCAAAAAATGCAAACTTTTCGAGCGCTGTGGGCTCCGCCCCCAGACCCCGTGCCTCCGGCGGCTGGGGACGGAGCCCCTCAACCCCCAGCCTCCGGCAGCTGGGGGCTTCATCCCCAAACCCCTGTTGGCCTCCGGCGGCTGGGGGCTCCGCACCCATTGCGGATTTCTGGCTACGCGCCTGGGTGTGCCCCCCATTGCGAATTTCTGGCTACGCGCCTGGGTGTGCATTTGAGCGCAGGTCTCCACTAGAATTCGGGGAAAATAGTGCTCCAGTTTTGGTGAAGATTTTTTTTTTGGTCTTCACCTGAACTCGGGAAAAAAAGTGTTCCATTTTTGGCGAAGATCTTTTTTTGGTCTTCACTTAATTTGCTCAACTGAAAAAAATGATGGTCGAGGTTCATCCCCCCCAATGTTGAAAATAGGGCAAAATTAGGGTAAAATTACAAATTATTCCCCCCAATGCTCAACAAAGATCGGCACCCCTGGCCCTGCGTATCAGTTGGCTAGGCTATTTGAGCTAGCACCAGTTTCAGTGGTTTTGTCAAAGTTATGGTAGTTCTGAGTTGCATTTTGATTCGTAGCTAGTTACGTCGACCACATGTTAGTTACGTTGGACAGCCCAGGTGGGAGTAGGCCTACTATTTCACTCTGCGGCTAATTTTGGAAAGTGCTGACTTTTAAAATTGAGTAATAATTCTGTCAAGTTTTATCAAGAATTTGCTTTTGTCGCTAGCTTGGTAGCTTGTTTTAGAGAGTAAGTTAAACACTGCTGCTGGTCGAATCGGTAGCCTATTTCGTTAAAATAGGCCTAAAAGCCAAGGCTACTTGCGGTAACAATCCCACAAAACGTTGATCTATACCTAATGCTTGCCTATTTATTTCGTCGTCCTTTTTCCAAAACAGCTGCGATGACGCACAAAAGCATGTGATGATGAGCAGATACTTGTTGCGTCGTTCGCTACAATCAATCAAGTTACCACAAATGAGAAATATCTGGAACCAATAGCTTAGTAAATCAAATGCCTTTAATGGTCTGAGGTAAACACTACATAGGCGTGTCCTCTGAATAGGCGTGGCCAGCGAGGCGTGTCGTTTTGATATCGGATGACGCTGCATACTACAGCCGAAGCTATTTTGTTCTGCATCATTCTGATATTTGCGAATAAAATGTACGGAAATTACGGATAGGCCTACTGTGTGCTTACAAAACGTGTGAAATTTGTGTATCCGGTTTCGTCCGTTTTCGTACTGAAAAGCGTATGCGCTTTACCACGTAAAAAACTTATGAAAATGCGCATTGCGGATACTGTGTAAATCCACCTTTAACAATTTTATTTAAAGAGTTGTGCCTAGTTTTTTGCCAGCTATGTGTCGCAGATGTCAAGACGATTCGAAAACCAACGTCATAAAGTTGGTGCTCTCTAGCCATCTTCTAAATATTGGGGATAATTTTCTCGTTTTACGTCACTCATGCAGTGCTGCCAGGTATAAAAACAACACTTCAGAGCAGAGAATATGGGCTTAGCACATAGTTTGATCAAAAAAATTAGAGCCAAGAATGTATGAAACATATTTGAACTAAAAACGTTTCTGTTTATTCTTAAACCATAATCAATCTTATTCAAATAGAAAGATATTTAAATAATAATCTTATTCTATTTGAATAAGATTGATAATGGTCTAAGGATAAACAGAAACGTTTTTAGTTCAAATATGTTTCATGTATTCTTGGCTCTAATTTTTCTGATAAAATGCATTAGAGATTCAGTCATTTTCTTTCATTTTTTGAAACTTTCAAGATGGCTTTAAAGGCAAGATGAAATAATGTGCAGGTGTAGATGCAGTAGCGTACGCAGGATTTTGAAAAGGGGGGGGGGGGGGGGGGGGAGCCAGAAACGTCGGAAAATATAAGAAGAGCAAAGGTCTGAATCAGAAATTGTTCCGCCCGAAATCAGTCCGATTTTTTGCTCAAAATCAGGTGAAGAGCAAAAAAAAAAAGGTCTTCACTCAAGTTTGGTCCGATTTTTCACCCAAAATCAGGTGAAGAGCAAAAAAAAAGGTCTTCACTCATATTCAGTCCGATTTCAAGCATGAAGCCTGGAAGAAACGCACAGAAGATACCCTTTGTGTGATCAAACCTTATGCCCAACTTGCAAAGGGGGGGCCATGCCTCAATTTTGCTTACTTTTCTATGCAATTTTGCAATCCTGGCGAACCAAAGGGGGGGCCATGGCACAATGGCCCCCCCCCTAAATACGCCCCTGTGTTGATGCATTGCAGCTTTGGACGTTCCACAGAAAAGTTTTTATACTTAAATTTCACCAACATTGAAGTAAGAGAAAGTCTTGACTCTGAATCGTATATCTTAAAAACGTTGAAACGTAGAACATGATAATTTGTTAGGACACATTTTACTTTTGTCCAATTCTTGTCAAACCATAGCCTTGCCTCTTTATTTAGTAGACTAGAAACAGACCCGCGAAGGAAAAAAAACAGGATTGAAGAAAAATAGTTTGTTCTTGTTGCGAAACTTTTTTGCGGTCGCGCTTATTCGACTGATTTGTTTGGACATGCTCGTACAACAAGTGAACCGTGAAGAAGAAAGTAACTCTGATTGAAGGAATCGGTATATTCTAGAACCAATGAAACGTGAAGAAAAAAGGACATAACTGTCAGCATCCAGTCTACTAATAAAAATTCTATGGTCCAACTTAAATGTAATACCCCAATTGGTTTTTATTGTAGAAATAAATTGATATTGCTTCAAAATGTTAATGACTTTTTTGCCTGATTCCATAGTTTGCGCAACAAAAAACATTGCCAGAAATATTTATTACGTGTAACAAGAATGCTTTTACTTCCTGGCATATGTAGCGCCAAATCATATGCCAAGGAAAAAAACATTAATGCTTCAAATTATGAAATAAAAACTTATATTATTCCACATAGATGTACTATGGAAGCATTTGACAGTACTTACTATACTTAGGTAGCAAAAAAAATCTTTCTAAAAATTATTCAAAGCATTAAATGTTAGCACTGTAGATCTAGAAAAACTTTTTAAAAGCGCCATTGAGATCGGGATTTTAGGGAAAAGCTGCTTTGAAATAACAGGTGAAATAGAAAACCTGTGAGAAGCTTTGAAATAACAATATCAGATATTTTGGCTTCAAGGTCGCAGTCGAAGTGGTAAAAAATTCAATTAATTGTTAAAAATTAATTATAAAACCGTATTTATAAAAATAAATGAAAAAAGTCGTTCAAACAAGGAGCCGCTGGGACGAGATTTATATGCGTATGAGGCAAAAGCTTTCATTTGAACATTTGGTGGCCAACCTTAAGCTTTTCCAAGGTTTTTTCAGTCGCCTTCTTAAGGACCGAAGCGGTCCAGTTATTAGTACAGTAAATTTTCTTCATTGTGGGGAGAAAGAGAAACGATTTTACTGCCAATAATAATTTTAAGTGAAAGGAAAATCTTTCAATACTCTTCTCTCAATTTCATACTTTATAAAAAGTTAAAATACTCTAAAAAGTCATTTGTGTGAACCCAGCAAATGATGACGGCACAGTGAGTGAGGTACAATCCGTACTTAAATTGTAGGGGGGACTCGGGGTGACGCGTCCCCCATCGAGAGTTAGCGTCTCCTCATCGAGATTTAGCGTACCCCCATCGAGATTTAGACGTCCACCCATCGAAATTTGAGCGCTGAATGATGAAAAGATCAAGAGCCAGCCAGCACAAATAAATCCCACAAATTCCGGCCGAAAATAGTCCCAAATTGCGGTGAAGACCTTTTTTTTTGGTCTTCGCTTGATTTCAGAGAAAAAACGCTTCAATTTTTGGCGAAGACCTTTTTTTGTGGTCTTTACTTGGTTTCAGGGAAAAAACACTTCAATTGTGGGAACGGAATTACATAATTTCTACTGAAGTTTGGTCAAGGCTGCAAAAGCGTCCCTCCTTGCAAAACATTACAATTTAAGTACCGGGTACAATGCACAAAACTGCGGCAGGCGCTCGAAATTTGGAGTCATTTTCTTTGTCAGTCCAGAGCAGTTTCACGTTATGACGTCATGTTTCTTAATTTCAGTTTAAGATGAATAATGGCAAGCTACTGTTTGGTGCAAAGCTATGGAGAGCCAAATGTAAATTAATATAAATGCGTATTTTTAAACTTTTTTTAGTGACATATTGCATTTTAACTAACTATGTAAAATGACACATGCCAAATTGCATATTTAGCTAAATATGCAAAATAGCAAATGCGAAATTGCCTATTTAACATACTATGCATATTCAACTATAGTCAAAAAGTAGCACCCTGTACCGCTTTAGGTAATAAATTAATTCCTCAGCTGACTTCTCACTACACAAATTGCCCACGCCGAGCGCAGGCCGTACAAAAGTTTTGCTATGGGACTTGAACCGCTTAAATTAAATAATTGTGCATTTTTACACAGAAGCCAATTTCCATATTTAGAGTTAATTTTGTACATTTTGTCAAATATGCATATTGGCATGTGTCATTTTGCATATTTAGCTAAATATACAATTTGGCACGTGTCATTTTGCACGTTTAGTTAAAAATGCAAATTACCATTTGCCATTTTGCATATTTAGTTAAATATGCAATTTAGCATGTGTCATTTTGTATAGTTAGTTAAATAATAATAATAATAATAATTGCAATTTATATCCCTCTTGAGGTAACACCAACAAGACAGTGTCAATGCATCAGACTAAGGGGCCATAGTAACATTCAAATAGCTTTACAGAAATAAAATTAATACACAACAGAGTTACTAATTCTACAGCAATAACCAGCAAAATACTGGCATCAAACAGTGGTAATATTCTCAAAGGCTAAATTAAAATAATATGTTTGAGACGTTTCTTGAAAAGGGACAAAGTTTCAATTTCACTCCGAGATAATGGCAACGAATTCCATTCCTTGGGTGATGCACACGAAAACATAAAGTGGGTTCTACCTAAGTTTAAGCTAGTTACCGTTTGAAGCAGCCGGTTATCATCACTAACACGCAAGCTATATCTTGCCGAAACAGAACGAGAATTGATTAAATTTTTAAAATATGTAGGAGCATAACCATGCATGCACTTGTGCGCGAGCAAAGCAATTTTGAATTCAATACGAAATTTAGCTGGTAAAAAACGAAGGCTTTTTAAATATGGTAGCATATGCATACGTAAAGCAGAAGCACGAAGTCCAAAAAGAAATCTTACGGCAGAATATAAAACTTTTGTCAACTTGTGCAATCAATATTCTGATAAGTTATAAGACAAGGCATTGCAATAATCAATGTGGGATAATATCAAAGAATGAACTAGCTGAACTTTTAGTGGTTTAGCAAGTTTAGATGCAATTCTGCCTAAATTACGTAAATTGGCATAACAAGTATTAACCACCCTATTAATATGCTTTCCAAGGTTCAGTCTGTCATAAAATATTACGCCAAGAATTTTGACAAAATCATTAGGCATAGGCAAAGAACAGCTATTATCAATTTGTACGTTAGAAATTATTCTGGATTCAATGTTACGGTTAGATAAAATTTCGATGACTTTGGTCTTACTTTCATTCAATTTTAGAAAATTACAAGTCATCCAATGCTTTAAATCTTGCAAAAAGGCTCGAATTTGTTTTTAATCATGTCAACAGAAAAAACTTTACCAAAAGAAAAATAACACTGCATATTATCAGCATATGATTGCACACAAAGACCCTGTGAATTAGCAATTAATTCAGTACTTTTAAAATATAAGTTAAATAGAACTGGCCCTAAAATTGAACCCTGAAGTACCCCAGACTTTACATCAACTGTATGAGAAGTACAGCCAGCACCTTTAACAAAGTAGCTCCTATTACTTAAATAGGTTAAAAACCATTCTAAAGCTACATTAGAAAAAACAAATTCAGCTGACAATTTACTAAGCAGGGGATCATGGTTAACCGTATCAAAAGCAGCTGACAAACAAAACAAAAGAACTACTGCATTTGACTTGGCATCTAAAATTGACAAAATATCATTGTGTATTTTTACAAGGGCAGTCTCACAGCTATAGCTAGATCTATAAGCTGATTGCGAATAGCTATACAATGAATTTTCACACAGATATGTATTAATTTGGAGAAAAACGCATTTTTCAATTATTTTACCAAGAAAAGGCAAATTGCTTACAGGTCTAAAATTTTTAATATTATCATAATCCAAGCTCTCATTTTTAATCAATGGAGTAACACAAGCTTTTTTGAGAACATCTGGAAAATAATGCAGACTCAAAATATGCAAATTGTAATATGTAATTTTGCATACTCAGCTAAATATGCATTTTGGCACCAAAAAAAGCTTAAAAACACGCATTTTATTACGTTACATTAACGTCCCTTACAAAGTTGGCATAGCGCGAATCGTGATGCATTGAAGTTTAAAGTTCGTGGTGTATATGGAATAGACATAAAAAAACAAATGCAAACACGCATTGTTTGTGCATAATCGAAGGCTATTGTTACGAGAATTGAGTAGGTTACTTCGAACAATTCGAAGTAATTGTTCTCCGATCAGCCGCGTGTTTGCCACGATTCAGTTTCCAGAGGAATTCAGCTTTAAGTTTAGAAAACATTAACTCAGAGAGATTATCCTCATGCTTGGAGATTTGTGCGCGTGGAGGCCGCATAAATTTAGCCAAATCAGATTTGTAGATACCGCAAAAATTAAAGTATTAAAGTTCAAACCAAATCTTCATCATACTTGCTGAATAACGTCGAAGCGTATAACGAGTTGGCGTGGCCTATTTATTTGCATTACTGTGTCTGATTTGACTGGTCCGAGATTTAAACCTTAGGCCTTTCAGCCCAGAGACAAACTTGTTAACGCTTAACCAACTGACCGATCGTATTGAGCTTTTGAATGCTAAATTGCTTATTACTGAATATTTTCATCTTTGCAGATATTTCCGGTATTTAAACTCGGGTAGTTTTAGTGGGATTTAAATGAGATGGAAAATGTTACTAATAACAACGCTAAGTATCTTCGTGAGTATGAAGCCGAGCTGTGGCTTGCCAGTTTCTGCATCAACATTTTCATCATGATCATCTCTCTGTGGTTGGCGGCTAGCATTGCCGTATACGGCTGCACCACCGGCAAGTTTCGTCCCAACAAGCGGACTCGTCTCAGTGAGGATCTTCTCATGAGACTCGCGTTTGTCATCGCAATCCTTCTGTTCCCTCGCATCACCACCACTCACGCGCTGCTCTGGTTCGGATTCGAACCTGGTCCGGATTCCGATCGCACTTGCGAACAACTCATTGACGCATCCGTGTTTGTTTACAACCTGGCACTTTTCCCGATCGGCGTTTTTCTATGGCTCCGACAGCGTTCCCTGTACCTGCAGCCATCGCTGCGTTCCCTTTACACCACTCCGTTAAAAATCCTTAGCTGGGGATCCATTCTATTTTTGTTTTGTTCGGGAATAGGACTAATGTTTCTGCTCATGATTCCAACGGAGTTCGAAGCATCAGGAAATGGATGTCGTGGCAGTGATGGAGTGGATCCTCACAAGAATGTTCTCTATGTATTAACAGCGGTCATAGTGGTCGGTGAACTGTCAATTCTCTTTCTCTTCATCTATCCACTGTATCGGCATCGTCAGCCGCAGTTTCTGAGCAGCACTTCAAAAGAGGACAAAGGCTTCAGCAGCCGAGCTGATTACTCCAATAATGACGTCACGCTGCAGACCTCGGTTTCAGTGCCATCACCAAACAAACCACAAAACTCGAAGCAGTGCAACCGAAAGAACAACGCGCGCAGTGCGCGGATGAGCAAGACGAGCAAACGCGTATACCGCACGATGCGCATCTCGGTGATGTGTGCGTCAACGTGCATCTTATCTGACCTGCTTTCGTTCACTCTGGTTACCTTCTTCCTCCCCCCGGACACACTTCGCAGCTTTAGAGATTCGCTGCACGATATAAATTTGCTCATCAATTTTGTCAGCATAATTTTCTGCTTCGAATCATACAAGAAGATTTTCACCATCCTTGGTGCAACCCTGTTAAGGAGAACGCTTGTAAGAGAGAAGCTCTCAGCTTCTTACAATTTCAGCAGAAATCCGTCACCATAGCAACGACGAGATCTTGTAACGCTTTACACTGACTACAGCAGTTTAGATTTTGATGGGGTTGAAAAAAATTCTGCTTCCAAATCCAGCTCCACCCCCACGTCTTCATCATCATATCTTTTCGTAGCAAAACTTCAACCATTGGGCGGCTGAGGTTTGCTTCTTTCAGATCGTGATCGGAATATATTGTGGACTGTAGAGTAGGCTCTTTATGATCGGAGCATGGTGGTCCCAGATGGCATTCTCGAAGGATAATATGTAACATTGTTAGCAAATAATCACATGGACAGTCACGGGTGGTGCTGAATTTTCATTGTTGGAGATTGCCATTTGGTTTTCTTTAACTTTCGCCACGACTCCATTAAGACTCCCAACTCGGCTGCGCCTTCAAATGAGAAGATCCCAAGTTTGACCCTCGTTGTAAAATTTGTAAATTGTAAAAGTTGAGCTTTTCTGACATTGCTGCTTTACTTCTGCGCATGGTCTTGTTTTTTTTCATCTTTTGTTATTGTATTACTGTATTTACGAGTGCCGCTGAGATGAATTATTATATAATGGAGTGCAATTATGAATTGAGACCGGGTAAAATTATAGTACTCAAACATTTTGTCGGGAAGGTTATCCTGAATATATTGCTCCAAACATTTTATTAGTAATATGAGTTTGTGTAGTTAGACTCCGTGCTGCGAGTAACATTAATTCCCTGGCACTTGCGGATGACGTAGCGGTGGAGAATGCGACTCAAACTCTCAACGGCGAAGGTTGATTTCCTGTCGTTACAAATTTCCCACGTGCGTGTAAATATCTGATAAAAAGTTTGCTGAATTTAGAGGATCGTTGCCTTGTCTTTTTTTAAAAATAAAACATCCGATCTCTGTTTTAAGCTCAGCTTTGTTAAAAACCAGCAACGTATCCTACCGAACCATCATCAGGACGGGATAGGATCTGGCGAGTCAATGACAGCAGCTAGCTATCTGGATATTTTCTTGACCATTGAGATATGAGTTTTGCTTACATTTTCACACACAAATCACCAACGCACTTCAACATAATTTTGGTGAATTTTATTTGTTTTAACGCCACCATTTTTTCCGATCAGTGGTCGAGTGGATAGAGCGTCTGCAACTGAAGCGGTAGACTCGGGTTCGATTCCCGGTCGGGTCAAACCAAAGACTATAAAAATTAGTATTCACAGCTTCCCTACTTGACGTTCAGCATTAAAAGGGACAGTATGAAGCCTCCGCCGTGTGTGGTAGACAGGTGGGCAGGTGGCAGCTTGACTCGAAGACCGAAAGGTCCCTTCACTGTCTCCTGGCCAAGGCAACTTGGTGAATAAAATGTAATTACAATTTACAATTACCAAAATGAACAGTTTATAACCTGCTTCAAATTGGCTTTCTCTGCGGCCCACTAGGGGCGGAAATAATGGCGCTCCTCAAAACGGCGGAGATCTATCAACAGGGTAGGATTTTAGCAAAGGCTTCAGTCATCGATCAGTATGGCCTGGCCAGCCCGATTTACTTTGATGAGCTTTGGTCGGTCGCCTGGCAGCCGTGCGCTGTTCCACGGCACTATCTGCTTGCGTAGCTCCCTGCAACAGTAACACGGTTACCTTGGACATCAGGCGGGATGCATTTTTACAAAATGTACCCTTGTAGTTAAAATCTATCGCTTTTTTCTTTGTTTGACTTAAATGCGATATTTTGACAATTTAACAGCGTTGCCCTCTATTGGAATAGGTAAAGGTCGCGTCGAATAAGTCTCGAGTTCGTTCGCGATGCCCTCTTTTATTCTTGTGGTTCAGAACCTTACATTAAGTTCGGGTTTGCACAGTAAATCGATTGGCTAAAAGCAAAAGAAAGAGTCCAGTTTGGAAATATGTGACCATGCGAAGCGATCCAACCGCTTGGACACTGCAAACAGGCAGATACCAGACAACAGACTAAAACTTGCTTGCTGTTTTGAATATTAGAGCTAGCAAATAGCATAATATTTCTTGCGGTCTGAACAAGTCAGGTTTTCACTTCATGTTAGTCCAAGTGAGGTTGACATAGCAGCAATGTCGTGCCATGCGTCACCAGTTTAAAAAATTGAACAATGCTGATAGCGTGCAACGCTTGTATCAAAGTCGATATTCAAAGAGCTCACCGAAATAGAAGAAAGACAACTGGGAAAAGGTAAGCCCAGAGTCTAAACCAGGCCTGCAGACTTTAGACCAATAATTGCACGATTCGTGACATTTAAAAAACGAAGTGAATTTCTGAACAACAAAATAAATTTAAAAGATAATGATGATTTTAAAGATGTCTTTATCTGTGAAGAACTGACGCCACTTCGTGCAAAGTTACTGTGGTATGTGAAAAACTGCTGCGATAATGAATTTGTCAGGTTCGAGTGCAGAGGAGAGGATACAGGCACAGGTGACTGGATATCAATTACTTCACCCGAAAGCCTGTTCAAATTGAATGTATATATTGACTTTCGAAAACTGCAATATCACCCTTTAGACTTTAACATTAATGCATGCTACTAAGACGTGAAGGAGAACGAAGCTTCTTTCTTTCTTTCTGAAAGAAAGAAAGAAGCTTCGTTCTCCTCCACGTCTTAGTTAATTTTGAAATTGTAATTTATTAAATATGTTTTTTTCCTCACAAGCAAAATGGCCGTAAATGTCTCAGCAAATCATGTGAAAATGTCAAAGCAAGCTTTCCCGAAATATGTGAAACAAACGCACTTAATTTTTGTGACAATTGCAATAATATCGGGGTTAATAAACATCTCTGCAGCTGGTTTAGAGTGACAAAGCAATTGACCAACTTAAATGAAACTAACCTTAGTATTACGCAAGACGTAAACAATGGCAAATACTCTGATTTGTTTTTCAAACAATGAAAATGTCATGAAAGGAAGTCAATTAATCGATTGACGCATGATATGGACAATAATGTACTTTTTCTCCATTCCAGTATCAGAAGTCTGCTAAAGAATATCAATGAAGTTGTGCTTTACTTAAATAAATTAAAACACCAACCAGAAATAATAGCAATTTCTGAGACAAAATCACAAGAAAACTCTGTAGATATTATTTTCCAACTTGATAGCTATGACTTTGTACACGTTGAGAGCCCTACTAAAGCAGGCTGCTGGGGACTTTTTGTAAAAAATAAAATTGATTTTATTACTCATGACGACATTAAACTGAACCTTCCATACCTAGAGGACCCTTGGATAGAAATAGACGGTAAACCAAAAATTGCAGGTAAATGGAGTAGTCCATCGGCATCCAAAACAAACAGTAGATAGAATTGACGAATTTAGTAAAACCTAGCATGAAAATTAATAATAAGCTGTTAATCTTAGGCTGTTAATCAAAGGTTTGATTGTGCCCGCCCATAAGACTCTGTATACTCACCTTATTTTTAATTTTTTTAGTGCATTGTTCTTAAACTAGCATGAAACTTTGCACAAAATGAACCTGAAATCACAAACTTTTTTTGTGGTTGGACATTTCAGCGTTGATTTCCTAAAAATTGACCGTGACAATAATGTTAGGAAATATGCCAACCACTGACTAAGTATTGATTGCAAATGTGGAATTAATGTTCCAACGAGAACTATCGATACAATCAATTCACTTTTTGATCATTTTCACACAAATGAAGGGCGATCTGATAAACGTAAATTTGATGCAATAAAGTGCGCGTTTTCAGATCATGATTTAACATTTGCTTTAATAAAATCTAAAACGGCTGAGCCAAAAGAAAAACATGATACTTGTGTTATTCGTGATAGGAAACAGTTTCAACACGAGCAATTTTTGGAAGATATTGATAAGCTTATAAGCAGTATCAATTTAACATGCTTGAAAAATCGACAGATGAAATATTTGCTGACTTTCTGAAATTGTTTGTTGAAGTTGTTAATTCTCATGAGCCGCTGCGTCATGTAACCAGAAAAGAAAAGTGATTGAAAGCTGAACCTTGCCTAACTAAAGGATTGTTAAAATCAATCCGCACAAAAAATAAAATATTTTAAACAAATCTGTAAAATTAGAGATTGTGGTGATGAACATAGCAGTGAAGAAACTGTGCATTACAAAAAATATCGTAATTTGCTAAATCAAGCAACATCTGAAGCTAAGCAATTGTATTACAATGATCAAATTTTCGCTGCTAGAAACAATTCGGAACGGATCTGGAAAACAATACGTGATTTATGTAACATCAAAAAAAGGAAACCTTTCCTTCGACATAAACTAATATTTATTTGAATGATTATTTTGTAACTATTGGAGAAAAACTAACGAGTTCGATTCCAGTTGCCAATGAAAAAATAGCAAATTCTATTCATCCTAACAACCCAGCAAATTCAGTTTTTATGTCTCCTTCAACTGAAGAAGAAATACGCTCGCTTATAAATTGATTAAATCCGAAAAAAGCATTTCGCAAGCTTGATGTACAGTAACAAAATTCCTTAAATTTGGTAAGGTGTTATACACAAAGTAAGATTTTCCACGAATTCATCGAGGAGGGTATATATCTCAGTTGCCTAAAATTGCTGAAGCAATCCCAGTTTTTGAAAAGGGTAATCGATACATGACTACCGATTACAGACCTACTTCTTTGCTATGGCAATATGTATTTGAAAATTAATTTACCGGTACAACAAAATTTATTCTTATGTGCAAAAGTACAACCTCTTTAAGAAGAATAATTTAGTTTTCATCAAAATCACTCTACCATACATGCGATCAGCCACATGTATGACTTTTTATCAAAAAAAGTAGGCAAAAGGAAATGAGTCGCTGTATTTTTTGGATTTGTCCAAAGCTTTCGACACTATAAATTATAAAATTTCCAGCAAAAGTTTAAAAACCACTTTGGCATTCGTGGAGCCCCCTTAGAATTACTTAAAAACTTTTTAAGTGAACAAAAACACTACCGGTATCTAAACTTTTGAGAAGAAACATCTGATTTTGCCACTGTAACCTCTGAAATTCCTCCAGGATCCTCATCAGGCCCACTTTTATTCTTATTATACGTTAATGACATAGACTTACCATACGTCCCGGTTTAGCCGGTACAGTCCCGGTTTCAACGCCATGTCCCGGAGTCCCGGCCGGTTGGTGCAAATGTCCCGGTTTTTTGTTTGTTTGTGAAGACCACTCGAAAATTCGCAAAAACACGTGGTTCGCTGGAGTAAAGACCTTTTTTATTGAGATCACCTTGAAAATTACGCAAAAACCGCGGGTCGCTTGAGTGAAGACCTTTTTTTTGGAGATCACCTAAAAAATCACTCAAAACTACGACTGTCCCGGTAGGGCCTGCGAGAGGGGAGTTCAAGGGGTACATCGTATCCGGGTTCGGGCTCCAGGGGCCCGGAAGAGTTCAGGTTTCCGCGTTAAGTTTTAGTATCGCACCATAACACCGTAATCAAACTTGCTTACAGCAAAAATATCAGTCAGTCTATTCACTACTGGTAATTGGTCGCTGTTTTTGCTACACAGCCTTTAGAGCATCCAATAGTGGCCGATTTGATTAAAAATACAGAAAAATGTATCAAAAGCCATACACTTGCACTAAAATTAACGTTTTGTTACATTTCTCTGACTTGAGAGCCTTAATTCTACGGTATAACAATGTACGAGGGCCACATTTCTAGAGATCCAAAAGCATTTCAACCTCAGAGAGCGGATTCAAAGTTGACATACTATACTACCATCATTAAGTAACTTACTTTATCTAAATGAGTTTAGTAGGTATTTGGGTTTGTGAAGCCTATGATTGCAGATGATTCTTAAAATTTTTATCAGTAAAATATTTGGATTTGCAGTATTAAAGTCATTATATTGTATAATGTTTAGTCAATGTCATCATCCCACACTTCACATACTTTCTTCTATGTATATCACGTTTTCTGCTTGTCAATTTAAGCAAGTTTGGTGCGGGATGTTGACCAAATGCTGCATTTTACCCTCGAGAAACATAAAAAGTGCTAAAGCTTCCGGGGCTCCGCCCCGGACCCCGATGCTAGTTGTGTCAACCCCCCTAGCTGGATTGAAACCAATTTTATGTCTAGTTGTGTTTTTCATAGGTCGTAACTGTATGCGAATATCGTTATCCTCTCACTTTTAAATGAAGATCTTTACCCATCGGACAAAAAATGATTTAACGGCATGAGCCGCGATAAGGCTTGAGGGGCCAAAAAGATTTGGGGGCCCGGTAACGACTTTCGTAACCCCTGGAAAATTTTCTCTCAGAGGCTCTGTGTCCCGGTTGTCTGTCTGAAAAAAATGGTAACCCTAGTTAATGATCTTTCCCACTATAACCAAGTTTGACACAACTCTATTCGCAGATGATACATACTTACAAATGAGTGCAGGCGCATAGCCAGAAATTCGCAATGAGGGGGCTCTTGTGGGGGTCTGGGGGCGGAGCCCCCAGCGCTCGAAAAGTTTGCATTTTTTTTGCAAAAATAGCTTAATTTTAGAGCTTTTTTAATAAAAACTAATGCTTTTAAAACGTGGCACAGAAATTGGCAGCGCAACATGATTCAACTGGTTGCATAAATGGGCTATGTGGGAAGTGGCTAATGATAACATTGCAGTTCTCTTGTTTACATGCTTGTAAATCATAAAATCCTATTATTCAATAAGATTCACACGGGGTAACCTATTTCGTCTATATTTTATAAAGAAAAATAATTGGGGGTGGGGGCTAACGGAAAGATATTTGAGAGAAGTGCTTGGTAACTAACTAACACTGAATAGACCCCCCTCCTTATTCCTGAGTTTATAATATATATTCGTTAATAAAACCTATGTTTGGCGTTTTTACACTAGCGATCAAAATTAATTGTTTGTTTTTGGCATTTTTTAAAGTTTTCACTGATTTGTGACTTTAATTTTTGACAAATTAGCCCCCTGAATATATGTTTCAAAAGATGCTTCAAATCACTTTTTAGTCAATTCCAACGCAAAAAACAGTCTCAGAAGAGCTAAAAACGCGGTATTTTTCTTATTCTGCATTTTGGTTGACAGACCAATGGGGGGGGGTTATAGCCAGTACTTAAATTGTAGGGGGGACGCGTCTCCCCATCGAGAGTTAGCGTCCCCCCATCGAGATTTAGCGTCCCCCATCGAGATTTAGACGTCCACCCATGGAGATTTCAGCGCTGGATGATGAAACAATCAAGAGCCAGCCACCACAAATAAATCCTACAAATTCCGGCCGAATATAGTCCCAAATTGCGGTGAAGACCTTTTTTTTGGTCTTCACTTGATTTCAAAGAAAAAGCACTTCAATTGCGGGAACGGAATTACATAGTTTCCACTGAAGTTTGGTCAAGGTTACAAAAGCGTCCCTCCATGCAAAATTTTACAATTTAAGTACTGGCTATAGCCTCCCCGCCCCCCGGCTACGCTATTGAATGAGTGAATTTTTATAGCTCATTAGCACAGCTACTGAAATATTTAAGGCATTAACATTTTTAACTGGTATCTGCTTGGAAATCAATATTTTTGAAAGCAATAGGTCACTTTTCAAAACATAAAATTTGTCTTATATCAAAATGTTAAGTTTCTAAAGTGTGCTTTATCAAACCCAAACCTTGATGCAGCGTTTAGAAACAACTGAGATAAGGTTGAGGTCACAATGCTGCTACCTTTTTTAAATCATGTCCCAAATCCTAACTTGAATTTATTAACCAAGAGAATTTTGTTAATGTGAGCGACCAAATTGGCATCATCAAGTTATTTTTGCATTGTTTGGTAGGACCATTAATGCTGACTTTATCATCATCATCATCACAAGTTGGATCCGGTATTGCCTCCGCCGACGGAGTTGGCCAGATTTCGTATGGTCATTGTCTTTACCACGACTTATTTATCAAAGTATCAACATTATCAGAAATAAATGGAGGCAAAGATCACTAAACAAAAGCATTCTAATTTTGCCATTTGACGTGTAGATGCAATTTCATAGTTTCGTTAGCATAGCATACCACTAGTTTTGCTTTAAAGTGCAGCTATTTTTGAAGCGCATTTTATTTAACACCGAAACAACATCCAAAAGTAAAACATTCAAGCATCTATATTAAAGTTTTCAGATCTGGATAAATTTGGGAGTGACTAAATAATGCATTGTCATACGCTATGCTGCATGTAGCTTTACAAAGAGAGAAACTACCAATTTTTAGAACTTGGGAAGAAAGACAGTTTTGCGATACGAAGTAAAAGTTAAGACAGCAAAATCTGACAAAACATTACATTTTTTTGAGTTAAAATACTTTGACAACATACGTTGTTTTGCATAGGCGTAGCCAGGGGGTGGGAGGGGGCCCACCCCCCCCAATTAAATACCACCAATGATAAAAAATTATGACAACATAGCCTAGCGATGTTTAGTTGCAAATTTTTTTTTTTTCAGTAATTACGCACATAACAGAAATTAACAATAATATTAATAACGACGAGGGAGCCCGGGGCCCCTAACTAACAACCAGGGAGCCCTGGGGCCCCGAACTAATGACCAGGGGCCACTAACTCACAACCAGGGGTTCAGGGCCCCCTAACTGACAACCATAGGGCCCCGGGGCCCCTAACTGACAACCAGGTGACCACGGGACCTCTAACTGACTACCAGGGAGCCCCGGGGCGCCTAACTAACGACCAGGAAACCCTGGAGCCCCAAAACGACAACTGGGGGGCCTAGGGGCCTCTAACTGACAACCAAGGGTCCCGGCCCTGATGCCCTTTAATTCACATTTTTAACAATTTATATGCAAAACCTGTGAGAAATCTAAGAGTTTTGTCCTTAAAGTTGCAACCCCAGGCCCTCGTTTAACGTTATAATGAACTTAATGCTATGACACAGGCGGTAATGCAAACACCCAAATCGAAATACTACCAATGATAAATATAATGAGAGCATAGCCAGTATGTTGTCCTGGTCCGGAATGCAGTTTCTTTGATTTAGGATTTACGCGTACAAAAGTAAGTAATGATAATGACGACCACGTGTCCACGTCATAATAATGTCATGCAAATCTTGGACGTTTCGAAAAACTGTCAAGTGACTTGCCTTGAGTCCTCCACGTTTCAGAAAGAAGTTATTTTGATTTTACTTTAAATGCTTTTTTTATGAAAGAACTTTAGAGCGCGATATTATCTCAAAATTATAGGCGTAGCCAGGGGGTGGCCCAGGGGGCTTGGGCCCCCACAATCGAAATGCCACCAATGACAAAACTTTGACAAAATAGCCTTGTTTCTTCATTTTCAGTTTCGTTTAGCATTTTTGCTTACAACAGTACATGCATACAAAAGTAATTCGCAATAAATAATATTGACGTCCAGGAGGCCCGGCGCACCCCCTTAATTCAATTTTTTAACCAATTCAAACGTATAACCAAGGTGAAATCAAGGGTTTTTATCCTAAAAGTTGCTACATCATGCCCTCATCTAAACTTTTTATGAACGTAATGCAATAACCAGCGCCGTATTTGTCGTATCGCACAGCGCCAGGGCTTCGCGCTCAGATAGTAGGACATTTTTTGGTCTTCACAAAAATGTTGCAAAAATCCCCTAAGTGCCAGGAGCTCCGCGCAATGTAAATCCGGCCCGGAAATAACATGTTTAGTAAGCGTAACCACCCATTGTACCATTTTTCAATAACGATTCACAGCCACCTCGCCAGTTTTTACGCACAAAATACTTTAAAAAAGAAATAGCTAGGGAAAATGCTCATTGAATAAATTTTTGAATTTCATTTGAGGGGGCTTGGGCCCCTGTCCTACATGTACTCCTAAAACTGGTTAACTTCATGACCAAACAAAAATCTCAAAGGAAAATCTTCGAGTGAATTATATTTACTGCTAAAATATTGTAGGATTCAATGTGCTTTACTTTCCCCTACATGGACCGAATCACTTACAATTAAAATTTTACACCATAGTGCAAGATTTTGAACGTACTTTGGACTTTAATTGCAGGTAAAAGGATAGGACAATTAACTTTTACCGATTGGCTTTCAAATGTTAAAAATCTAGTTCTTTCAAATGGCTGTGAACACGTGCGAAATGTGATCCAATGGGATTAAAATAGCTTTTTTTTTCCAAAACTTTCAAAAATCGCTCAGCGGCTGGAGCAGAGCCCCCAGTCCCATAGCCACGGGCGGCTGGGGGCTCCGCGCCCAGATCCCCGCCAGTGATACATTTGAGTACACTAGCTCACTCAACACGTCTCCTCAGTTAGACATTTGCGCTTTCTAACTATTAGCTTTCGCTCTTTCCCTTTACCAAAATCCTGGTTAAGTGCCAATAAGCTACGGCTTTAGATCTTCCATTCTACGATATCTCTGCATCAAAAAAGTTCTGTTTTTGAAAGTTTCTGATGACGTCATTGCATGTGGTTTGTGATTTGGCCCCCCACCCCCCAATCAAAAATCCTGGCGCATTGTCATACGCTATGCTACATGTAGCTTTACAAAGAGAGAAGCTACCATTTTTTAGAACTCGGGAAAAAAGACAGTTTTGTGATACCAAATAAAAGTTTACGATAGCAAAATCTGACAAAACATTACATATTTATTTATGTCAAAATACTTTGACATATTTACGTCAAAATACTTTGACATATTTATTTACGTCAAAATACTATGCCAGAATCAAAGTAAGCTTAAATTTGATCACCATTTAATCTACTTCAAAAGCATCCTCAGGTTTAAATTAGTGGGTATGGAGCCCAAAATGAAGTTTCTAAAATGAACAATTCAGAAGTTAGAGACGTTTTTGTTTATTTGCACAATGATTCATAAATTTCTGCTGGAAGACCCCCATAAATTGACTGTTTTTAAAAATATTTTACAGAAAACGTTTTTTATACAAATTACACCTTTTGAACACAGGTAAAAAGAAAATAAAAATTTTGAGGCAAAATAAGCACCCTTATTTACGTGTTTCAATTTTAAATCAGCTCTAACATGTCATCGAGCACTTCTTGAAGTACTGGAAGGCGCGTAGGCAGAAATTCGCAATGGGGGAAGGCTAACTTGGGGGTCTGGGGGCGGGGCCCCCAGCCGCCGAAGGCCAATGGGGGTCTGGGGCAGGGGCGCATTCCCCATGCATGCACGGCATGTATTGCATCCCTAGTCATTTAGCCAAATAAATAATTATAATTTAACCAAGTCCTACGTGTTAAAATTCAAAACAAAATCAAACTAAGCTGCCACAGTTACGGGTATTCACTTTCAAGTCAAAGTAGCCATAAACACTCTCGCTTAATTCATTGATTTCAGTTTTAGCCTAGTTTCAGCATATCGCTAAATTACAAAAAATAATGGCAACACGTATGCAATTTTTAAACTGCATTCAACGGTTCAAGAGATCGCTATGTTTCGATAAGATTACGAACAAAATTAAATAGGTTTGAAAACTTTGAACGGCGCATTGATTGCTACAAAAGTTCTTTTATACGTCTAATTTCTTGTTTTCTTAAAATGTAGTCTCTATTTCCATGTTAAATGTGTAGCAGTAAATTAGCTTGAGACAGGCCATAGACTATGCACCAAGGCATGCAATTTTAAATATTGCATGCGTGTTGCCATTTACTGCATGCGTGTTGCCAATTATTTTATGTAATTTAACGATATGCTGAAAGCAAATAACTCAGCAACAAAAGCAAGCCGAGATAGCTGGTAGGCATAGGTGTGCACTAGTCGTTAATCGTTAACCGTTAATAACGAACCTAACTTTTTCATTAACTCGTTAATCCGTTAAAAAGTTTTTTTATGTTAACGGACTAAATTAACTTCCGTTAAGTTCTATCAACGGACTAAATTAACTTCCGTTAAGTTCTGTTAACTTCCGTTAAGGTTTTTATCGTTAATATCTTGAACCATTTATTTGTCGTACCGGTACAAACCAGTTTGCATTGGTAACACTTGTTGCGCATTAGCATGCATTTGAACTTATTTTTATCTTGAAATTAGATTAGACAGTAAAATATAACTTTCAAAACACAAAAAGACCACCACAGCAATAAATATTTCCTTACAATCAGCTCAACATCGTCAATACGTGTTCTAGAACCGAGTGAATAAAAATAAATGTAAATTACTCGCAAAATATTAACGAATTTACGGACTTTATTAACTTCCGTTAATTAAAGCTGAAAATAACGGATTAACGTTAGCGGAGGTGTGAAGTTTGTTAACGGACTAGTTGTTAACGAAGCTAACGTTTTGTATTAACGTGCCCACCTATGCCGGTAAGTATTAGCATTAGGTAATGTGAGTCAGAGTGAATTTTTGTTATAGTACTGTTTGCACTGTTAAGGCTAAGGGTAGGACTACAAAAGTAAGTGGAAGAAGTGAAATCCATTTAAACAGAGAGTTACCGGTAGTTAGTCCAGTTAGTACTTAGTAGGCCTAGGCTAGTCGTGGAGTTTGCAAGGAAGTTAATCAGCATAGATGGGCACAAGTCCGTTAATCGTTAATAACGAAGCTAACTTTTTCTTGAACTCGTTAATCCGTTAAAAAGTTTTTTCATGTTAACGGACTAAATTAACTTCCGTTAAGCTCTGTTAACGGACTAAATTAATTTCCGTTAAGTTCTGTTAACTTTCGTTAAGGTTTTTATCGTTAATATCTTGCAGCTTCGTTGTGCATTTGAACTTGTTTTTATCTTGAAATTAGATTAGACTGTAAAATGTAACTTTCAAAATACAAAAAGACCACCATAGCAATAAATATTTCCTTACAATCAGCTCAACAGCGTCAATACGTGTTCTAGAACCGAGTGAATAAAACGAAATGTAAATTACACGCAAAATGTTAACGGATTAACGGACTTTATTAACTTTCGTTATAATTAAAGCTGAAAATAACGGATTAACGTTGACGGAGGTGTGAAATTTGTTAACGGACTAGTGGTTAACGAAGCTAACGTTTTGCATTAACTTGCCCACCTATGTTAATCAGACTATTAAGAGATTACCGGTAGGCAAAGATGGGCAAGATCACCACCTTTTGGTGATCATGAAGATCAAGATCAGATCACCCAAACACAGTGATCTTGAAGATCAAGATCAAGATCGTGATCTTGAAGATCAAGATTACTTTACTTTTAGTACTTAGAGGTAGTCGTGATTCTTGGGGGAGGGTAAGCTATAAATGTTAAACGCTGCATCAGCATTGACTATCAATGTGCAATGACAGTGCTGATTTCGCTAATAACGTAAGGCATTTGACACTCACAAACTTTTTGTAGTTTACTAGTTTAAATAATCACGAAAACTCTTTTAGTTTACTTTAGCTAGTTTTATACAATAATAACGAAATTCAAGAACAAAACCAAATCAAACATATCAAATCTTCATTATACTCAGTTAATACGGTACCTTTTATGGGTGTCGCGAATTTGTGGTCTTGCAGGGCCCATCTCCGCTTCAAAGCGCCACGGGCACACATTTTAACGTCGCAACTGTGGCAGGCCATTGGCAACTTGTGCTAGATCTAATTTAATTTACTAGATTTAATTAATTTTTTTAACGAAGCTGATTTGTAACGAATTTTAGGGGCGCCGGGGGCCGAACGTTGGCCAGGGGCCAGCTCGAATATGACGGATTTCCGGTTCTGTGAAGTCCAAAACAGACGGAGAAAATGCCGCAGTTTGGTCCGAAATATGATGTGATCTCAAAACAAAAAAAAAAGGCCTTCACCGAAATTCTAACGGTTTTTCCGGTCGAATTTAGATGATCTCCAAAAAAAAAAAAACAAAAAAAGTCTTCGGGCTTCACATGCTGATTTCTCAGTGTCATTTTGATGAGCCCCTTTTAAGCCCATGGGCCCTCTGCTGGGCCCCCTGAAGCCAACGGCCCCATGATGGCCCCGCTGAAGCCCATAGGCCCCCTAAAGTCCATGGGCCCCGGGGTCATTGTCACCCTCTCTGCGGCCCTGAATAATTTTTTTCTCAAGTTAGCAGGTTAGGTATTGGTACTGCCTTACTGGTTAGTACCTGTTCTGTCTGTACCGCGGCAAATGCGGATTACTTTCTCCAGTTTAGACTCCATTCCTTGTCGGATCCATGAAATAGTTTCTGAATATCCAGAGGTGGACAAAGTAGTCGAAAAATCTACTTAAGTAGAAGTATTGTTACTTACTCAAAAATGCCTTTCAAGTAAAAGTAGAAGTATGGCGAAGCATTTCCACTTAAGTAAAAGTAGGAAAGTAGTCAAAATTAATTCTACTTAAGTAATCAAAGTAGAAAGTAATTTCGAATTTCACGTGTTTGTTTTTTCTTCGAAGGTTTGCTGTTGTGACGCCTACGATCAGTGTTCAAGCAAAGCCATACTTACGGTAGCATATCAAAAAATCAAAGTTTTATTATTCTCTTGAAATTACACCGAAGCGTGTTACAAATACGATTTAGTAGGGACTCTGGGCTCATCTCCGCGCCTGGACAACACAGCTTGATAAGAAATGTCGCAGCGATGGCGAGTCGTTAGCAACACTGTTCGTTAACCGGCTAGGGAATTGAACCCCAGACAGGCCGCAGCAAACGCAACGCCGTTAACCGCTAATCTTTTTCGTATGAACCAGGAGTAATGCGCATGTCTAGTTTGTCTACTGTACCATGCTAATCAGGGTTCGGTATGCTTTTTTTTTTTAGTGAGACTGAGTCAACACCTGGTATTTGATGCAACGCAAAAACACACTACCCTAGATGACCTGTAAATGAATCGTCGTAACTATTCAATAAGTTTCGTAGTACTGTACAGTAAAACAAACTCGATACGTACTTAATGTACACGTTGTGAGGTGGAATAATGTACAACTACCTAACGGTCGAGTTCAACAATCCATTTAAACTTTTATTGGATTAACCTGCTATGTACAATATAAAGTAAGCCAATCAGCAGGTCACCACAGATTCGTAACATCTAATTCGTACAAATCTTCACCCGGGTATACGATATACCAATTGGTATGCGAAACGGTAATTATGGTACTCGGTATACAGAGGGTATACGAAACAAAACTGCGATCTCCAAAAAAAAAAAAAGAAAATGGTCTCCACTTACATTCGGGCTAGATTCGGTCCAATTTCGCCCAAATCTAAGCATGAAAAATCGGATCTACAAAAAAAGTCTACACCGCTTACACGGGCTAGAATTTTTTGTGGATTATACAAAGTTTTCGAAAATCGCAAAAGGTATACCACGTAAAAAAAGGTTGAAGAGCACTGATCTAAACAATGCATTACTCTGCTCGGATGGCTAATTGTATAGCTCGCATGCCTCTACTAGAGCGGTAAATGACAGTCACGCAAATGACAGTAGGCTGCTAAGATAGTTTAAATACAGGCTAGTCTAAATCTTATAATTTATCAATGCTGGTACTACGGTAGTAGCCCAAACGCTTACTGGTATATACTGGCAGCTATCGGCCTAAGTGAAGGCTTTCAACTAGCGGTATCTATCTGCAATACTTCTTTGGAAAACCTAACAAACAATAAAGTACATAATAATACTGCGCCCACCTAAAACAAAGAAATTCCAGAAAACCTTGCCAAACCTCAAAATTGCGGCTCATTACCGGTACATAGACTGTAATCACAGCGTACCAGACTTCTGTTTCGCGTCCTGCACGAACATGTTTTCGATAAGCAGAGTTGCCAGATATAATGAGACAAACAAAAAAACTTCAAATCGTGGTCATTGGTCAAATCATCATCAAAAAGGATTGGCTAGGTGTTTACTTCTACTTTACATAAAAGTCATTACTACTCAAGTAGCGTTACTTCGAGAGGATTTTACTTGAAGTAAAAGTAGAAGTATCAGAAATGAAAAATACTTAAGTAAGTCGCTCGTTACCGAAAATACTACTTAAGTAGTCTACTTAAGTAGAAGTACTTCGTTACTGACCACCTCTGTGAATATCACACAACCTGACCTCGGCGATGCTCTACCCTAAGCGACATATAAAAACGAAAGTGATCTTGATATTCAAGATCAAGATCACTCAAAAAATGTGATCTTAAAGATCAAGATCAGATCATTAAAGAAATATGATCTTGAAGATCAAGATCGTGCCCATCTCTGCTGGTAGGTTGTTTAGCTGTTTTACTTGAGCTTTACTGGTTCTTAAATAAACTAAACAAGGCCAGATCTAACCATACTTGCATTTGACTTGCCTATGCCTACCTATCTGCTTAATATTGCGTACCGCTAGCGTCGCAATTGGTTGGCAGGGTATGGTACGTTATAATGATATGAGGAAAAGAGCTATGAAGGTAAGCAATGTACTTGCTATTTAGCAAGTTGGCTCAGCTTAGTTCTACAATTAATGTTTTTACCTGAATGTTATTAGACCTACTTTACTGTTAGTGTTAGCCTAGTACCGGAATGGTACTGGGTACTGGCACATATAAACTGCTTGACCTGTCGCTGTCT
The DNA here is from genome assembly GCA_963965965.1 of Trididemnum nubilum. NCBI lineage: Eukaryota > Metazoa > Chordata > Ascidiacea > Aplousobranchia > Didemnidae > Trididemnum > Trididemnum nubilum. Next base: position 44,987,489 of record OZ014477.1, on the reverse strand, counting down.
GTAGTACAGTAACACAAGAAAACCTTGTACTTGCACACTATAGGCGTAGCCAGGATTTTTGATTGGGGGGGCCCAAACCACAAATCACATGCAATGACGTCATCAAAAACTTTCAAAAACAGAACTTTTTTTGATGCAGAGATATCGTAGAATGGAAGATCTGAAGCTGTAGCCCGTTTGCATTTAACCAGGATTTTGGTAAAGAGAAGGGGCGAAAACTAACAGTTAGAAAGTGCAAATGTATGACTTAGGAGACGTGTTGAGTGAGCTAGTGTACTCAAACGTATCACTGACGGGGGTCTGGGCGCGGAGCCCCCAGCCTCTCGTGGCTATGGGGGTCTGGGGGCGAAGTCCCCAGCCGCTGGGCGATTTTTGTAAGTTTTTGGAAAAAAAAGCTATTTTAATCCCATTGGATCACATTTCGCACGTGTTCACAGCCATTTGAAAGAACTAGATTTTTAACATTCGAAAGCCATAGTCAAAAAATTTTCTGTTCAATCCTCCTTTTACTTGCAATTAAATTCCAAAACACGTTTAAAATCTTGCATTATGGTGTAAAATTTTAATTGTAAGTGATTTGGTCCATGTAGGGGTAGTAAGGTACATTGCCTCCTGCAATATTTTAGCAGTGAGTAGTAATCCGCTCAAAAATTTTCCTTCAAGATTTTTGTTTTGTCATGAAGTTAACCAGTTTTAGGAGTACATGTACAGCCAGGGGCCCAGGCCCCCTCAATTCAAATTCAATTATTTGTTCAATGAGCATATTTCCTACCTACTGTATTTTTTTAAAGTATTTTGTGCGTAAAAACTGGCAAGGTGGAGGCATAGGCGTAGCCAGGGGGGGGCCCAGGGGGCCCGGGCCCCCCCAATCAAAACTCCACTAACGACAAAAAGTTATGACAACATAGCCTGACGATGTTTAGTTCGGTGAAGACCTTTTTTTTTTTTTTTTTGGAGACCACCTGATTTTGGGCGGAAAAATCGTTCGAATTTCCGATTTCGGTCCAAAATTCACTCTCAATTTCGGTGAAGACAGCCGAATTTTTGAGGGTTTGGGCCCCCCTCAATCAAAAATCCTGGCTACGCCTATGGGTGGAGGTGAATCGTTACTGAAAAATGGTACAATAGATGGTTACGTTTACTAAACGTGTTATTTCCGGGCCGGATTTACATTGCGCGGGGTCCCTGGCACTTAGGGGATTTTTGCAACATCTTCCTGCCAAATCTAAGTGAAGACAAAAAAAAGTCCTACTATCTGAGTGCTGGGCCTTGGCACTGTGCCGTATGGCAAATGCGACGCTGATAATTGCATTACGTTCATAAAAAGTTTAGATGAGGGCGTGAGGTAGCAACTTTTATGACAAAAACCCTTGATTTTACCATAATTATACGCTTAAATTGGTTGGAAAAATTGAGTTAAGGGGGTGCGCCGGGCCCCCTGGACGTCAATAATAATTATTGTTAATTACTGTTGTACGCCTGTACTGTTGTACGCAAAGATGCTAAAAGAAACTGAAAATGAAGAAACAAGTTTTTTTTGTTAAATTTTTGTCATTGGTGGCATTTTAATTGAGGGGCACTAACTGTTATTGGCATTTTAATTGCGTGAATGTTGTATAGTTGCTTTGCAGGAAATTGGGATAATATGTGGTTTCCAAGTTAGCTTGCTGTCCAGAGTAACACCTAACAGCCTTGCTTCTTTGGAAAGTTCGAGTTTTGAACCATTCATTGACAAAGAATCCAAATCTGGATTTCGTTTGTGAGTGAGCAGTACAATTTCGGTTTTCTTGCTGCTAAACTGTAGTTCTTGTTCCAAAACCCAGTTTGCAGCAATATTTATTGCTTTCTGAGCCATACCTCTAATCCAAAGCATATCAGCACCAGTGACCAACACTGCTAGATCGTCGACATAGGCTTGAACATAAAATCCCCTGCTACGTTACTCTAGCACTAGCAAAACTTTTTTTGAAGACCTGTTTTTTTTGGAGATCGCCTGAAAAAAAATTTTTTTTGGAGAACACTTGCGCCTGTGTCCTTGGCCTCGAGCATTCCTGTCCTTGGCCTCGAGAGGGTCTGTCCTCGGAAGGGCTATCCTTGGCCTTGGCCTCGGATTTTTTTTGTGTCCTTAGCCTTGGCCTTGGCCTCGAGCCTTGAGTCCTTGACTCCACCTCTGATCATCATCCAATTTCTCATTTTTAATCAAAGGAGTGACACATGCCTTTTTGAGAACATCTGGAAAATAACCCAGAATCAATGAAAGATTAACAATATGATGAATAGCAGGGAGTAATAAATCAATGCACTTCTTGAGAATACTGGTTGGTAGTGGATCAAGATCTCATGTTATAGATGGCATAGACTCAATTATAGCATTTAAATCAGCTAAAGATAGCGGTTCAAACTTTCTAAATTTGGAAGCACATGAAGATTTAACTACATTTATATCAACATCAAGTGTATTGGAATTATGGTAAGACATGTCACTATAAATTTGTTCAGTCTTAGCATTAAAATAGTCAGCAAATTGACATGCTTGTGCAGTGCTTGTGATAGGCGGATGATTTCCCAAAAATTTATCCAACAATTGATTCACAACATTATAGATGGCTCTGGCGTTACCTTGGCAATTAGCTAGTTTTTGTTTAAAATTATTTTCTCTTTCAATACACTATACTTTATTAGCCTGTTTACATACTGCTTATATGCTTCCAAATTTAGAAAGTGACTGTGGGAATACGGTTAACTCCGTCTATTGTAATAATTTTTTTTTTGGCAACTCTTTTTTTTCATATTACGCAATGATAAATAATCAGTCTTTCTTTTTCGGCTGCCAACGTGGCACGATAAGCTGCTATCAAAATTCGTCATAATTAATCGCTGTTTATGATAACATCTGTGAATTGATTTTTGAAAATAAACAACAAATGGAGAACAAGCAATTATTCGAGTGAATCTATCAAGCTGGAAGACAATTGTGGCCCCTCGCGAGACAGGCTGGAAGGAGGGACGCCACATGAACAAAGCAATTTTATTGCATAAAGATCAAGCATTAAAAAGATCTATTTTAGGAGAATACTTTGATTTATTGGAATTATTGGGAGTAAGAACATTCATTGAAGAACCAATATTAGCATTGGATTTATCAAAGAACCTGCTCTTATAGATGTTCAGCTCCTATAAATGCTAACATGTTTTCCGGACCTACAACCCTTTTTGGTTGGTTTAGACATTCCAATAGACTGCAAAAAACTCCATATTGATTTGGGTAAAAATAAACCAGAATTATTCAAATTTAACAACTCAGAGGGAAAGTAAAAAATCATTTGCAGTAGATAATCTTGATCTAATCATTAGAATCATAGTCTAGTCAGAGACTGAGACAAAATCTTTCAAGCCAACATTACCACTGCTGAATTCCAGAACTCAAGTTGAAGCTTCATGGAGTGTTGATGAATAGACTAGTACTTGTCAACTAATAATCTACGTAATAACTAATATCCAAATTTCATTCGGGCCTGAAGCTGCAAAGCGCTACCCACAAAACAAGAAATCATTGTTCAAAGTAGATCCGAGGTAGCCATATGATAGGCTACAGTAACAGCAAGTTGGCCTAACAGCAGGCCTCTGCTGCAAAAGCTAATGCTTGTCCAAACTAACAACTAATAAAATGTTAGTCCAAACTAACAACGCAGATGCCTCTTTGTTTCTGAGCTAACAACCTAGATGCCTTTCTGCGCTACACTGCAATCATTTTCTGCAAAAATATGGTAATCTGCAATGTATATGGTAAATACATGGTGTAATATTGTAATGTGGTAAAAATCAGAAATGGTAATCTGCACTACTACCGTGTAACAAGTAGTTGACATTGCAAACAAAGTAAATAAATTTTTAAATTGTCACTTTTTTGCACCAATACTAAAGCGAAATTTTAAATAATGGTGATGATGATGATAACTATGCAAAATTGACTTTATTGACCTATAAAAAAATTGATCGAACGGTAAAAAATTGACTTTTTATCGACTTTTCAAATTAAAAACACGAAACTTACTTCTTGTATCCAGTATTCTTGCAAAAAAGCACGTCATTCAAGCTTACTACCAAAAAATTGATGTCATTGAAAAAACTTGCCCTAGTTATAAGCAAGCATTAAAACTTTCTAATTTCACCAATGTCACCTCATATTAAAATTTTTAACTAAAAATTGATTTGGTAACATAATACTATATTTCATGATATAAAAATTTACTGCAATACAGTAATTTTGGTGCTCTTTTGTGAAATTATGCCAGGATTAAAGTAAGCTTAAATTTGATCACATTTTAATCTACTCCAAAAGCATCCTCAGGTATGAATTAGTGGGTACAGAGCCCAAAATGAAGTTTCTAACATTGACGATTAAGAAGTCAAAGACGTTTTTGTTTATTTTTACAATGGTTTATGAAATTCTGCCGGAGCGGAGGACCCCCTAGAAATGGACTGTCTACAAAAATATTTCACAAAAAACGTTTTTTATACAAATTACACCTTTTGAACACAGGTAAAAAGGAAATAAAAATTTTGAGGCAAAATAAGCACCCTAGTGTGAAAGGTCGCGCAAGTTTATGCCTCACTATTGTAGGCACCTGTGGTCAATTTTATTGCACAGTCGTGTGAGAATGAAAATCAGGGTCTAGAAAGTCTTGCTGGGTTCCTGCGGGGGAAATAGAACCGAGCTCTATTTTGCCACCAAGTTTTCTAAACGCCGCCGTCCTCAATGAAGAAAACTAAGCTTTTTGTCGTGCCTTTGAAAATATTGAGCCGCAGATTACAAAAAAATACTGTCGAAGTCAATGCAAAAACCAAATGCCTCACAATTATCAAGCAAAAATGTTGCAAGAAATTTCACTGTTTTTGATTTAATTGACAATGACGTATTATAACATTGTGCTTGCTCTTTTCTCATTTTTCTTCAAAGACCTAAATGTGTTTCCTGCTGTTTTGTTTACGATCGCATATCGATTACCCAAGTCTTCCTATTTCAGACTTGTGCTTGGCCTTTTCCAAATTCATTCTGAAAAGTTATCAACCAGAACTGCAGTATAGTTATCAACATGCCGTCGCGGTCAACTCATGAAATTGAACTTTTAATCAGGGAAATCGTAGAAAGGCAGTTCTTGTGGAACATATTTAATCCCGAGTACAAGGATAGCGTAAAAACTCAGATGCTTGGAAGGAAGTTTCGGAAGTTTTAGATCGAGATCAAACGGAGATAAGCTTTTGCTCACTATTTAGTAATAATTAAACTTTAATAAGTACTCAATGTGTGATCTGGTTTTAATCAAGATGTTGAAAATTTCCTTCTGATTGGAAACAGTTTCCAGCCCAGCTTTCGCTAGTGCTGAATTTGTGATGATTTTTGTATTTTTTTGGTTAAAATTTGACTTGTCTTCTGGCAAAAGAACCTGTTGCATTTTTGGCAGTTAAGATAAATTTCAGTAGATAATTTTTAGCTATTTCTGATTTTGTAAAAAAAACAAACGAAACGCTCTTATTTTTATTTGAAAATAATAAAGTTTTAAGTTATCCTGACATAATTATTGAGCCCTCTGAAACCGCAAGAACCGGAAAGAACATACCTGATTTAATATCACTTGATCAATCATGCAACGTTATGCAAATTTATTGGTGATAGATAACATAGCATAAAAAAAAGCTACGCTATACGCTAAAGAGTTCCACACAAGCAAAGGTATTTTGACATTTTTCATTTCTCTATTTGATTTCATTGCAGTTCGAAAAAAAATCACGCAATTTGGGGCAGAACTCAAATAGCTATTTATTACTATAACTGCAGCTTTTCGCTTTTGTGAACATGCACGAATCATTTTGGCGAACGAGAAATAACAATGAATCGATAAAGCGCCTAATATTACCACCGCCGCGGCAAAGTTCAAAGAAATTCCTTAAATACTGCGTAAATGCTTTTACAACAAAAAAAAAATACGTGTGATAGCTTTGGCAATTTGTTTGCTAAAAAACCCAAACGTTTCCATCTGACAAGAAGCTGAGCAAGAAACTTGCGTCTAGATGTGATAGCTCAAAAACATTAAAGGCGGTGAATCATCCAGCCAATTCCAGGGGATTACTATAGCTAAAATTGAACTATAATTTTTGATATTTTTTGTTTTAATTTTGGGGCTGCGTTTGCAAAGATATTCAACAAATACAAAAAGATGTCCCCCCGAAAAAAGTTTTTGGAAACTCTGAGTTTTGATCTTCGCGCCAAAACCACAGTTCTCTAAACTTTAGGCCTACTGTAATCTTATTAAACTATTAGGCCTAACTATCTGTAACCTATTAGGCCTAATAGTTTAGAGATAGTTTGGCCTAAACTATTTAGAAATAAACTATCTCTAAACTATTAGGCCTAACACAGTTCTTTAAACCATTAGGCCTACTGTGGTTTTGGCGGGAAGAACAAAACTCAGAGTTTCCAAAAACTTTTTTCGGGGGGACATCTTTTTGTATTTGTTGAATATCTTTGCAACCGCAGTCCCAAAATTGAAACAAAAAATATCGAAAATTATAGTTCAATTTTAGCTATTGTAAACCACTGGAATTGGCTGGATGATTCACCGCCTTTAATGCAAGAAAATTGTGCAAAAAACTTGATCGTGTGATTACGGCCTAAAGCATGTTTCGGGGCAGCTTGCAAAATATGTTCCGCTTTTCTGTAGAATACAACATTATGTAACAAAAGATATAGTTTAAGCATTCTGTAGTATGCGCTTGTATAACTGCAATATGGAATCATAGTCTGGGGTACGGCTGATATGAAATTTGAACGAGATCGTATTTGAACGAGATCCAAGCAAATATGAAAAAAATCGTCCGAGCTATAACAAAGACAGACATTTACAAATTAGAACTGGTTAAATTTATGCACCAGCTTTAAAACAATAAATTACCGAAACTCTTTCAAAATTTGTTCTGCAAAATTGATACTGTGCGTGGTCACATTACCAGACTTGCATCAAAGAAAATCTATTTTGGACCAAGAGTAAAAAAATGTATTACTCAAAATTTGTTGACCTAGAGGGTCAAAACTCTGGACAAACATTGACAGTGCTCATAAAAACAAACAATTTAGTACCGCTACGTTCAAAAAACACTACCAAAAAATTTCTAATTAGTAAATACTAAATCGAACTCTGCGACAAAATTAATTAATTTTTCAATTTTTGTAACGCTTGATACGTGTAGTTTACTTTTTCAACTAATATTGTTGTTTGCTTTTCTCGCATGTTGAAGATTGCTGGTTTACGTTGCACAGCCTATCATTTAATTAATTCTTCTCTTTCTTCTTTCTTCATTGCCCGCTTTTCCGTGAGGGTTGCGGGGGCAGCAGCTCGAGATTGAGCCGCCACACCTCACGGTCTTCCATCACCTCCATCATTTCGCTTGGGCGAAGTCCCAAGCGATTCCATCCAAGATCCTCAATGTAATCGGTCCATCTAGTTCTAAGTCGTCCAACTGGTCTTCTCCCATTTGCTTTGGCAAGTAAAGCTTGTTTGGGGAGTCTTTCCTGAGGCATTCTGCTTACATGGCCAAGCCATTTAAGCTGAGATCTTTCAGTTCGGAAAAGTAACGGCTCGATGTTGAGAGATTTTCGAATCTCAGAGCTACGCTCCTTGTTAAACAGTGCAACTCCTTCGAATCTTCGTAAAATCCTCATTTCGGACGCTTGCACTTGTGATCGCAGCACTCTTTCGGTCATTACCCAAGATTCATGACCATACTGTAAGTGAGAATGGGGACAAAAACTGCTTTGAAAATTAAGAGCTTTGCCTTTTTCGACAATTCTCGTTTCATGACAACCGAGTAGTGCAAAGCTCACATTACTGCACTAGCCTTGCCTATTCGGGTATCGAGTTCTCCGTCTTGCCTTCTGTCACTCATAAATTCAACCCCAATATACTTGAGCTTCTCTACCTGCTTCAGTGTCGCTTTATTTACTTGTAACACGCACTGATCAGGGTTTCTTGAAAAATGAAGTAGTTTTATTTTCCAAGGGTGAACATTGAACAATCTAGCAAGCACCTTGATTTATTAACTTTCCAGTTTTCCTTAATACTCCACAACTTTTTTGTTGATGATTGTGTTTGCTTTTTCTCTTTTTTTCGGTGTATTTGGCAAAAAGTTAACTTGATTTGATTTGAAAGTTTGCACTTGTCTCTTTTATCAAAAAATAAACTAAAAAAAAACAACTAACTTCTATGTCTAATTTCTACCATGATCAAGCTATTAGTAGGTTCGATCCCAAGAAGTGTTGCCAGTTAAAATTTAACTTGTAAAATCTTTCAGTTAACCCAGCTTCCAAAGCATTTAGATACCAACACTGACGCATTGCTAAGCTCTAATCTACAGTAATTTTGCCACAGGTATTGCGGAGTTAAAATGCAGACGACTTTGAGAATGTTTTTAACTGGAAGCACTGCTTGGAAACTGATTTTTGTTGAATTGTTGGTCAGATTTTCAGCTGGGTAATAGCCTCTTTGTGGCAACATAACAAGCCTCCTACAAACAGCACTCCACAAATCAGGCGGAATGCGGTCACGAAATCTGAACTTTTTTTGCAGTGCCTTTGGCCGCCCATTACACGATCTGAATGATTTCATCGAGTGCCCGACTTGTGAACTACTTTAAAATAGTAGTAGAGTGGTAGAGTGGATAGAGCGTGTGCCACCGAAACGAAAGATCTGGGTTGAATTCCTAATCGAGTCACACCAAAAGCCATAAAAATTGGTGTTCCCAGGTTTCCTGCTTGACGTTTAACGGAATAAGAGGTGGCAGCTGGACTCAATGACCGCAAAGTCTCTCGTTGTATCTTGATCAAGACAACTTCATAAATAATTCAAGATGTGATTATGAACTATTGGAAAGTGTCAGCTTTTCGCTGCGACTCTTTGCATCTTCCCAATGTTCATAATTATTTTGATACCTTCAAATTAAACTAATAAAGTTGTGATTACAAATTAACACCACTCTTTCTTCATTTTTGGGCTAAACTTGGGTGTAGCCCCACAGCTAATTTCTGTGCCCCATCCCAAGGGAGCATCGGGTAGCAGTAGTACACTTCTAAAATCAAACTAGCGCTTCAGCTGAGAATACGCACCTGACTTGTGCGGTACTAAAGAAGATGACGTCATCGCTGGACTGCTCCGGGCAGCGCTTCTTCTTTTGCGGTCCGTTTGTTATTCGTTGCCAAAAACAACGATGTTGGTCTGATGACATCGTCAGCAAAGATCGCGCAGAAAACGGTAGAAAAAAATCTTTCCAACCTATCAAAAAGCAATACAAAACCGGTATCGGTAAAAACAAGTCTTTTTCGGTATCTTAACACATAGGCGTAGCCAAGATTTTTGATTGGGATGGGGGGGGGCCCAAACCAAAAATCACACGCAATGACGTTATCAGAAATTTCTGAAAGAGGAATTTTTTGTGGGCAAAAAATATCGAAAGATGGAAGATCAGAAGCCTTGACCTGGTTTGGCACATAACCAAGATTTTGTTAAAGGGATAGGGCATAAATCAAAAGTTGAAAAATGAAAACGTCTAGATTAACAAACGTAAGCAAGTAAACTTATGTAACCCAAAGGTATTATAGACGAGGGCCTGGGGGCGCATCCCCTAGCCGCTGAAGGCTAGGAGGGTTCGGAGGCGAAGTCCCCGGCAACCGGGCAATTTTTGCAACTTTCTGGAAAAAATACCTATTTTAATGCCTTTGGATCACATTTTGCACGTGTTCAAAGCCATTTGAAAAAATTGGATTTTTGACTTTTCAAAGCCAATCGAAAAACTTAAATTGCTCAATCTTCCTTTTACTTACAATTTATATTCAAAATAAGTTTAAATAACATTTTACACTTTGGGGTTAATTTTGAAAGAGGTTTGGCCCAGGTTGGGGGAAGTAAGGAACATTGCCTCCTGCAATATTTGAGCAGTAAGTAATAATCCACTCGAAGATATTTTCCGTAGAGATTATAGTTTTGTAATGAAAATAACCAGTCGTAGGAGTACATGTACGGCCGGTGGGCCCAGGCTCCTCAATTCAGATTCAATAATTTGTTCAATGAGCATTAGTTTTAGTTTAGAGAGGTATTTTGTCGCGTAAAAACTGTCGAGGTGGAGATGAATTTTTCCTGTTGAAAAATGGTACAATAGATGGTCACGCCTACTAACGATGTTATTGCCGGGAGCCCCAGGCACTTTGGGGATTTTTGCAACATTTTCCTGCGAGATATAGATGCAGACCAGAAAAAGTTTTAACCATCTGAGCGCGGGGCCCCTGGCACTAAACCAATATGATCATAGGTGGGCAAGTTAACGCAAAACGTTAGCTTCGTTAACCACTAGTCCGTTAACAAACTTCACACCTACGTTAACGTTAATCCGTTATTTTCAGCTTTAATGAACGGAAGTTAATTAAGTCCGTTAATCCGTTAATATTTTGCGTGTGATTTACATTTCGTTTTATTCTCTCGCTTCTAGAACACGTATTGACACTGTTGAGCTGATTGCAAGAAAATATTTATTGCTATGGTGGTCTTTTTGGGTTTTGGAAGTTACATTTTACAGTTTAATGTAATTTCAAGATAAAATAAGTTCGAATGCACTTATGAAGCTGCGATCGAAAAATCTTTGGAAATTGCGAACAGCGATAATTAATGGACCTCTGAGGCTGCAGCTTATTATTTGTCAGAAAAAAGACCTCCTTTCTTCGCTTTCTTCGATGAAACTCGTGCTAATACGCAACAAGTGTTACCAGTGCAAACTGGTTTGTACCGGCACGATGAATAAATGGTGTAAGATATTAACGATAAAAATCTTAACGGAAGTTAACAGAACTTAACGGAAGTTACTTTAGTCCGTTAACAAAGCTTAACGGAAGTTAATTTAGTCCGTTAAAATGAAAAAACTTTTTAACGGATTAACGAGTTCAAGAAAAAGTTAGCTTCGTTATTAACGGATTAACGATTAACGGACTTGTGCCCACCTATGATTATGATAAATCCGGTCCTGGTTATTGCATAACGTTTATAAAAAAGTTAATTGATTAGGGCCTGAGCTAGCAAATTTTAGGACAAAAACCCTTAATTTAACCTGGGTTATACATTTAAATTGGTTGGCAAAAATTGAATTGAGGAGGCCCGGGCCCCGTGGTTGTCAATATTATTGGTTATTACTTATTACTGTTGTAAGCGAAAAATGATAAAAGAAACTGAAACTGAAGAAACAATAGGCTTTTTTGTCACGTTTTTATCATTGGTGGCATTTCAATTTAGGATGGGTAGAACCCAGGGGGCCCGGGCCAATAATTGTGGTAATAAAACAATTAAGGCCGTAACTCGTAAATTGGAAGTGAGAATAACTAATAACAAGAAATTCTTACCGTGAAAATGATCAATTTTAAGGTCTTAATTTCATCAGTTATTAAGGCTCAGTGCAAACGTCCTCGGATTAGATGGATCCCACTTTTTTAGTAGTTTCTTCAACACAAACCTTATTATTTGGTTAAACGTTTTCTTTTCTCAGAAATTTTTCAATATTACTATAGCTTTTAAATATTGCATACAGACCATGATATTATTAACTAAAAGTATTGCAAAATACTCTAAATTCTATTTTTGATATGAAATGAGGTACCGTACGTCAGGCTTAAGTCTTTGGAAAAAACTGGGTTCTCGGGGCGAGGGCAAAGTTCTTATGCCTCCGTTGAACAATTTTGTAATTTTTTTTTTCAGAAAACAGAAATTTTTGTGATACTACACAAATAGATCTTCAAAAGCAATTTGAGAAAAGAAAATACCTCAAAAGTTAAGAAAGAAAAGCTTTATTTTCCCCAACAGTTTCCAAATCCTAATTTTAAGCCAATCTTTTCTTTACATTTCAGCGCATGTGATGTCTCTCCATAGTCTTGCTTCTAATGCCTATCAATGAATGAGCGCGTACGTTTCGGTCGGAAAAATATACTTTGTAAAATTTAATATAAGGTATTTAACTGTAAAAAGTAACCAGAAAATCAGCAGCAGGGTCCTGTTAAGAAGGAAAGCATTGGAGATATTTGCCCCGGCGTCCCTCCATCAAAAAATCCAAAAATTGTAGAAACGTAAAAATTAGAGTTTTTTCTTATTTCAAAGCGAATTCTTTGCAATATTCGCTCGCGTATTTTCTGAACAATAGCTATCGTTTTCAAATTACGTTTTGTTAATTGTTTCAGGGCTATACTACATGTAACATATTTAGTACAGTATATCATAGGCCATCCCTGGTAACTGTATTGTATTTTATTATCACACACATTCTTTTATCTAATTCCACCTTCCATAAGCACGGTCATGTTTTAGTAATGGCAACTCCAGAATGTTTATGTCCGAACACTCGGATCCCTTGCTATGGCCCTAAATGGTTTTCGTGTTTTGCTATTTGTACCACCAGCACCGGAAGTATTATCTACACTGCGTTTGACCCCTTTATTCTCCGATCAGAGCTTTCACCGAGTGCCATTGAAAATAAGGTTTACTCTGACTTGGCTACCACATTATATTATTTTGATATACGGAAAGGAAACGAATTTACAGGCCATAAGTCACAGGCGTAACCAAGTTGGGGGAGACAGAGGGCCTGCCCCGTAGCGTACGTAGGATTTCCAAAATGGGAGACAGGAACCTAAGCAAATTTTCGATTTTTTGCCTAAAATTAGGTGAAGACCAAAAAAAAAAAAGGTCTTCACTCAAATTTAGTCCCGCAATTTGCCCAAAGTTGGGTGCAGGCCTAAAACAAACGTGTAAAACATACCCTTTGTGTGATCAAAGCTGTTGCCCAACTTACAAAAGGGGGGCCATGCCGCAATTTTGCATACTATTCTATGCTAATTATACTATCCTGGCGACCCAAAGGGGGGGCATGGCCCAATGCCCCCCTAAATACGCCCCTGGGCCTGCCCCCCCTAAATACGCCCCTGGGCCTGCCCCCTTAATTGAAATGCCACCAATGATGAATAGAATGACAACAAAGCCTATTGTTCAATCAATTTCAATTTCTTTTAGGATTTTAGTGTACAACAGTAATTAACGATGATATTAATATTGACGACCAGGGGGGCTGATCTCCCTCAATTCAAATTTTTTTTTGTCAACCAACTTAAATGTATAACCCGGGAGAAGTTCAAGATTATTGTCCAAAAAACTTGCAACCTCTGGCCTTCATATAACCTTTTTATAGCCTTAATGCTATAATATGATTAGTATCCATCTATGATACCAACTTTAAGTTACAATCGACCTCCACCTCGCCAGTTTTTACGAGAAAAAATATTTTCAAAAAATAGCCTGGGGAAATGTTTATTGAACAAATGATTGAATTTAAATTAAGGGACCCCGAACCCTTTGGTTGTGCATGTAATCCTAAAACTGGTTATTTTTTATGATAAGACAAAAATCTTCAATCGTTTGCGTGCTTCTGTCCCTAAGGCTACCAGCGCGGAAGCCAAGGGACGAGTCACCAGAACGGCGATTACTTAAAACAAGCAATGCGAAAAAGTTATTCTCCCACATGATAACTTTTGGAAGGATAACTTTTTCGCCTTGCTTGTTTTAAGTAGTCGCCGTTCTGGTGGCTCTACCCTATGCTTCCGCGCTGGTAGCCTTTCCAAAACATTACAATTAAATAATTATCAAAACAAAGATCTCCAAGGCAAATCTTCGAATGAATTGTTGCTTACTGCTAAAAAAGTTACAGAAAGCAATGTGCCTTGTTTCCCTTCACCCAGACCAAGTCAATCACAAAACTTATCCAAAAAATGCTAGGTTTTAAACGTGAAATGTAAGCAAAGAGAAGACTGAACAGTTTAATTTTTTTAATTGGCTTTCAAATCTTAAAAATTTAGTTCTTCCAAATGGCTCTAATAACGAGCAAAATGCGATCCAAATGGCATTAACATAGCTATTTTTTTTCCAAAACATTACAAAAACTTTCAAACAATCACCCATAGCCTGCGGCGATGGGGGGCCCCACCCCCAGGCTCCCGTTTGTGATACGTTTGAGTTACATCAGTTTTTTCACGCGCCTCCACAATTTAACACATATTTTGAAAACATTAACTGTTGGTTCAAATCCTCCATCTTTAGCAACATCCTGTTTGCGCACCAACCTTGGCCTCAAGTTCTGATCTCCATTCTAAAGTCTTTTTTACCCACAAAAATTCCTCCTTTTGAAAATTTATGATGACGTCATATTACGTGTATTTGCTGATTGGGCTCTTCCATCAATCAAAAATCCTGGCTACACCTTTGCCAGAATTCAAGAAATTATTATGCTTGGTTATTTTCCTTTTCAACTATTCAAAAAACAATGCAGTCCTCGAACCGAGGACAGGACATTTTTGAAGATTTTAAAGGGTTCGAGGCCAAGGCCTAGGACTTGTGCTTCGACGCCAAGGCCAAGGACTTGACAATGTGTTCTCGAGGACGTCCTCGGGCGAAGGACGTCCTCGAGAACTCAACCTCTGATAATATCCGTTTGGTTTATATTGTAGAAATAAAATTAAAATTTCTTTGAAAATATTAATGACCTTTTTGCCTGATTTTGTTTTACAGTATGGCTTGGGTTACAAAAAAACATCGTCAGAAATATCTATTACGTGATACAAGAATGCTTTTACTTCCTGGTATATGTAGCGCCAAATGATGAGCCAAGGAAAAAACATTTAATGCTTCAAATTATGAAACAAAAACTTATATTTTAAAATAGACGCACTAAGGAAGCATTCTACAGTACTTTGATAGCAAAAAAATCGTTCTAAAAATTAATCAAAACATTAAATGATGGTAGTGCTGATCTAGAAAAACTTAAAAAGCGCCATTAAGATCGGGATCTTAGAGAAAAGTTGCTTTGAAATAACAGGTGAAGTAAAAACCCGTGAGAAGCTTTGAAATAACCAGTACTTAAATAGCAGGAGGAACGCCTACGTGGCGAAAGCTTTTGCATGAGCATTTAGTGGCGAATCCTCCCACGAAATTTAGCTTTTCCATGATTTTCTTCAGTCGTCTTCTTGAGGACCGAAGCGCTCCAGTTATTATTAGAGTAAATTTTCTTCATTGCGGGGAAAAGGGGAAGCGATTTCATCGCCAATACTAATTTTAAGTTGAAAGAAAAGAAAACCTTTCAATGCACTTCTCTCAATTTCACTATAAAAAGTTAAAATCCTCTGAAAGGTCATTTGTGTGAACTCAGCAAATGCTTATGACGGCACAGTGAATGAGGTAACACGCACAAAATTGCCGCACGCGCTCGGAATTCGTAGTCATTTTCTTTGTTGGTCCACAGCAGATTCATGTTATGACGTTATGTCTCTTAATTTCACTTGAAGACGAATAACGGCAAGCTACTGTTTGGCGCGAAGCTGGTATAGCGCGAATCGTGATATATTGAAGTTGAAACTCCACGACATATATGGAATAGACATGAGAAAAACAAATGCAAGCACGCGTTGTTTGTTCATAATCGAATGCTATTGTTACGAGAATTGAGTAGGTTACTTCGAACAATTCGAAGTAATTGTTCTCCGATCAGCCGCGTGTTTGCCACAATTCAGCTTCCAGAGGAATTCAGCTTTAAGTTTAGAAAACATTAACTCAGAGAGATTTATGGAGATTTGAGCGCGTGGAGGCCGCATAAATTTAGCCAAATCAGATTTTTAGATACCGCAAAAATCAAAGTATTAAAGTTCAAACCAAATCTTCATCATACTTGCTGAATAACGTCGAAGCACGTAACGAGTTGGCGTGGCCTACTTATTGGCAATACGGTATCCGATTTGACTGGTCCGAGATTTGAACCTCGGCCTTTCAGCCCAGAGACAAACTTGTTACCGCTTAACCAACTGACCGATCGTGCTGAACTTTTGAATGCTAAATTGCTTATTACTGAATATCTTCATCTTTGCAGATATTTCCGGTATTTAAACTTGGGTAGTTTTAGCGGGATTTAAATGAGATGAAAAATGTTACTAATAACAACACTAAGTTTCTTCGTGAATATGAAGCCGAGCTGTGGCTTGCCAGTTTCTGCATCAACATTTTCATCATGATCATCTCTCTGTGGTTGGCGGCTAGCATTGCCGTATACGGCTGCACCACCGGCAAGTTTCGTCCCAACAAGCGGACTCGTCTCAGTGAGGATCTTCTCATGAGACTCGCGTTTGTCATCGCAATCCTTCTGTTCCCTCGCATCACCACCACTCACGCGCTGCTCTGGTTCGGATTCGAACCGGGTCCGGATTCCGATCGCGCTTGCGAGCAACTCATTGACGCATCCGTGTTTGCCTACTACCTGGCACTTTTCCCGATCGGCGTGTTTCTATGGCTCCGACAGCGTTCCCTGTACCTGCAGCCGTCGCTGGTTTCCCTCTACACCACTCCGTTAAAAATCCTCAGCTGGGGATCCATTCTATTTTTGTTTTGTTCGGGAATAGGAATCATATTGCTGCTCATGATTCCAACGGAGTTCGAAGCATCTGGGAATGGATGTCGTGGCAGTGATGGAGTGGATCGCAATAAAGTTGTCCGCTATGTATTAACGGCGGTTTTAGTGATCGGTGAACTGTCGCTGCTTTTTCTCTTCATCTATCCACTGCATCGGCATCGTCAGCCGCAGTTCCTTAGCAGCACTTCAAGAAAGGACAAACGCTTGAGCAGCCGAGCTGATTACTCCACTGATGACGTCACGCCGCAGAGCTCGGTTTCAGTGCCATCACCAAACAAACCACAAAAATCGAAGCAGTTCAACCGAAAGAACAACACTCGCAGTGTGCGGACAAGCAAGCGCATATACCGCGCAATGCGCATCTCGGTGATGTGTGCGTCAACGTGCATCTTATCTGACCTACTTTCGTTTACTCTGGTTACCTTCTTCCTCCCCCCGCACACACTGCGTAGCTTTAGAAATTCGTTGCACGATATAAATTTGCTCATCAATTTCGTCAGCATAATTTTCTGCTTCGAATCATACAAGAAGATCTTCACCATCCTCGGTGCAACTCTTTTAAGGAGGATGCTTGTAAGAGAAGAACTCTCATCTTCTTACAATTCCAG
This sequence comes from Trididemnum nubilum, assembly GCA_963965965.1. Lineage (NCBI taxonomy): Eukaryota > Metazoa > Chordata > Ascidiacea > Aplousobranchia > Didemnidae > Trididemnum > Trididemnum nubilum. Next base: position 44,970,351 of record OZ014477.1, on the reverse strand, counting down.
CAGAGATTCGTCACCATAGCAACAACGAGATCTTGCAACGCTTTACGCTGACTACAGTAGTTTACTTTATGATGGGGTTGGAAAAACGTCTGCTACCAAATCCAGCCCCATCCCCACGTCATCATCATCATATCTTGTCGCAGCAAAACTTCAACTTGAACTGTGGATTGTAGAGTAGGCTCTGTATGATCGGAGCATGGTGGTCCCAGATAGCTTTCTCGAAAGATGTGTAGCATTGTTTGCAGATAATCACATGAACAGTCACAGGTGGTTATGAATCTTCATTTTTGGAGATTGCCATTTGTTTTTCTTTAACCTTCGCCAGGACTTTATTAAAACTCCTAACTCCGCTGTGCCTTCAAATGAGAAGATCCCAAGTTTGACCCTCGTTGTGAAATTTGTAAATTGTAAAAGTTGAGCTTTTCTGACATTGCTGCTTTACTTCTGCGCATGGTCTTGTTTTTTTTTTCATCTTTTGTAATTGTATTACTGCATTTACGAGTGCCGCTGAGATGAATTGTTATATAATGAAGTGTAATTATGAATTGAGACCGGGAAAAATTTTAGCAGTCAAACATTTTGTCGGGAAGGTTATCCCGAATTTAATGCTCCAAACATTTTATTAGTAATATGAGTTTGTGTCGTTAGACTCCGTGCTGCGAGTAACATTCATTTCCTGGCACTTGCGGATGACGTAGCGGTGGAGAATGCGACTCAAACTCTCAACGGCGAAGGTTGATTTCCTGTCGTTACAAATTTCCCACGTGCGTGTAAATATCTGATAAAAAGTTTGCTGAATTTAGAGGATCGTTGCCTTGTCTTTTTTTAAAAATGAAACATCCGATCTCTGTTTTAAGCTCAGCTTTGTTAAAAACCAGCAACGTCTCATGGAGCTGCATGGAATCGAAACTACTTCCGCAGCGCAAACACGCAGCTTATTCTTCTCCCAACAGCATCGTTTTGCTGTCAACTATTAGAGGCAAGAACTCAGGTTGAACGATCATGTAGCTCGTTTTTGCCAAAGTTTAATCTCCACGTACAGCGCGCAGTCCTATTTTCGCTGATAGTTTTACTCTCCCACCGGCATATCATCAGGACGGCATAGGATCTGGCAAGTCACTGACAGTAGCTAGCTATATGGATATTTTGTCGACCATTTAGGTTTGAACATTGCCTACATTCTCACATACAAATCACCAACGCACAGCAACATGGTTTTGATAAACTTTTCTTCTTTTAACGCCACGAAAATGAATAATTTGTAACAAACTGCTTCCAATTGGCCTTCTACGCGGCCCACGAGGAGGCAGAAGTATTGGCGCTCCTCAAAACGGCGGAGATCTAACAACAGAGTAGGATTGTAGCACAGGCTTCAGTCACCGATCAGTACATGGCCTGGCCAGGCCAATTTACTTTGATGAGAGCTTTGGTCGGTCGCCTGGCGGCGGTGCGCTGTTCTGCGGCACTGATCTGCTTGCGTAGCTCCCTGCAACAACAACTCGGTTACCTTGGACATCAGGTGGGATGCATTTTTACAAAATGTACCCTTGTAATTACAATCTATCCCTGTTGTTTCTTTATTCGACTTAAATGCGATATTTTGACGATTTAACAGGTTTGCCCTCTGTTGGAATAGATAAAGGTCGCGTCTGATAAGTTTCGAGTTCCTTCGCGATGCATACTTTCATTCATTTTCTTCAGAACCGCGCATTCAAGTTCCGATTCGCGCAGCATTGCCTGCCAGAGAGATAGTAAATCAATGGGCTAAAAGCAAAAGAAAGAGTACAGTTCGAAAATATGTGACCATAGGTGGGCAAGTTAACGCAAAACGTTAGTTTCGTTAACCACTAGTCCGTTAACAAACTTCACACCTCCGTTAACGTTAATCCGTTATTTTCAGCTTTAATTAACGGAAGTTAATAAAGTCCGTTAATCCGTTAACATTTTGCGTCTTATTTACATTTCGTTTTATTCTCTCGCTTCTAGAACACGTATTGACACTGTTGAGCTGATTGTAAGGAAATATCTATTGCTATGGTGGTCTTTTTGTGTTTTGGAAGTTACATTTTACAGTCTAATCTAATTTCAAGATAAAATAAGTTCGAATGCACTAACAAAGCTGCGATCGGAAAATCTTTGGAAATTGTGAACAGCGATAATTAATAGGCTGCAGCTTATTATTTGCCACAAAAAAGAGCTCCTTTCTTCACTTTCTTCTATAAAACTAGTGCTAATACGCAACAAGTGTTACCACTGCAAATTGGTTTGAACCGGTACGATGAATGAATGGTGCAAGATATTAACGATAAAAACCTTAACGGAAGTTGACAAAACTTAACGGAAGTTAATTAAGTCCGTTAACAGAACTTAACGGAAGTTAATTTAGTCCGTTAACATGAAAAAACTTTTTAACGGATTAACGAGTTCAAGAAAAAGTTAGCTTCGTTATTAACGGATTAACGATTAACGGACTAGTGCCCACCTATGTATGTGACCATGCGAAGCGATCCAACCGCTTAGACACTGTACTCTAAAACTTGCTTGCTGTTTCGAAAATTAAAGCTAGCAAATAGCATAATATTTCTTGCGGTCGGAACAAGTCAGGTTTTCACTTCATGATAGTCCAAATGAGGTTGACGAAATTCGTAAACCATGACGAATTTGGTAAAATTGACGAGTTTTGTAAAACTTTGCATGAAACTTTGCACAAATTGAACATGAAATCGCAAGCTTTTTTTGTGGTTGGAGATTTCAATGTTGATCTTCTAAACATTGACCGTGACAATAATGTTCGCAAATATTCCAACCACTTATTAGTAGAGTTGGATTGAATTTGAATTTTGAATTTGAATCCGCTCTCCAGTTATAGATGATTTTGGAATATTGAATTTGACTTTTGCGAAATCAAGGAATTTGAATTTGAATGTCTAAATTAGACATTTGATTTTTTCAAATCAAAACTTACACTGTGAAACTAGCGATTTATTAACTGGTCAACAAGACTCAGAATCAGATCAAAACATAACTAATTGTTCAAAACTTGTTCGTGTGTTTTTTTGTGTGCTTGTTTCGTTTATTTGATTTATTTTTTCTGATAAAAATTATGAGCCTGTTAATGTGGTACTGTCATATACGCTGAGTTAGGCCTAACTAATTTTACAGATTCCCCAAGTAAAATTATTTTGCACAACTTGCAAGAACTACTCCAAAATCTTAGTTTTTTCTCATCTTATTTCTATTTCAGTTAGTTTCTCAATAGTCTGGTTTGTCAAATACAGGGTTGGAAATATCGATTAGTAATCGATAATCGATACTTCAGTGCGTTTTTTGCTTTTCTATTATCAATTATCGTTGACTATTTGCTTTCAATTTTTTTTATCGATTATCGCCTTTTCCATGCTTTTTGCTTACATGTTATGGATTAGTAAAATCTTTATACTTTACTTTTGTTCTGGTGAGTTTGCCTAAGCTTACATCGTTTTGTTTCTCTTATGCTATGTTTCTCTTTATAACTATCCTAAAAGTGCATTTTTTTATCCGCATTAGAGAACCGTGGTATTTTTTACTCCATTTTATGGCATGTTTGTGTTTTGTCTTTTACACCAGTAGGCTATGCGTGGTGCCCACGAGTGTTGCGTCAGTACGTACCGTGGGCACGGTTCCGCTCAGCCTGTCAGTGCTGCGAAGCATAGTTGGCTAACAGTACAGTAGCCTACCTGATAACGTATGGTGTTATCGTATAGGGTATCTAAGGTTACGCCTACGCCAGATCAAATGCCGGGGTCACGTCTAGAATTTAGTAAGTTTATCAAACCTTGCTACTAGGTTTATCGAACCTTTTCTTTATATAGCCTAGATGTTTTGAAGTGTTAGGATAAAGATGATAGATGCATTATTGTACTGTAGTGTACAGTATGATAAAATAGAAACCGTTAATGCAGACTTGAAAGTTGAATAGTTGAGTAGTTGCATATCAATGTTCAGAAAAACTTGAGAAAAACTCCCACTTTGCAATAAAATAATCGATATGAATCCAGCTTTTCATAGTTTTGAGTAGCAGCAGCATTATAGCCTTTATAGTATCGTAGTACTGTAGTTATAGTTTTTCCACGCACAAGTTTCAGGTAATGATCAATACAGCAAAAATTTTTGCTCATCCTGATGAAAAAAATAGATTAAAAATTTTTGTTTGCATTTCAGTTTTGATTACTAATCTTTGGTACTTGCTTTTTGTTTCTGATATTGACTATCAACAATTCTTTGGTTTTTGTGCGTATTATCGAGATCGATTTGTCTTTGTCTTTTAAAGAATCGTCTGCTTCCAACCCTGGTCAAATATGGAGTAAGTTCAGGCCCAGCGCCAGAGTATCGTGACTGGGGGATCAGAAAAAATATTTGGGGGGGTACAGATCAATTTTACCCTCATCTTCGGGAGGGAAGACCAAAAAAAAGATCTTTATCCTGGCCGTTTACCTTTTTTCGGAGCGTAAGCCTCGCTCGGGGGGGCACTTTCATTGCCTGGCGGGGTGCGGCGGAATCTGATGGTGCGGATCTCGCTTCTTGCTCACAAATTCAGGGGCGAAGAAAAAAAAAAGGCTTCAACGGGAAATCTTGGGTTTAGTGTTTGCGTACACTCATGTTTTTCGTCCTGGAAGGAAACTTTACTTACGCTTGGGGGGGGGGAGCAGAGGTCCCAAAATGCACTCCAGTGGCACCAGCCCTGTTACTTTCTTTCGGGGCACAATCCTCGCTTGGGGGGCACATTTCTCGCTTGGGGAGCACATTTCTCGCTTGGGGAGCACACTTCTCGCTTGGGGGCACAAGCAGTGATTTGGGGGTGCACGGCCCCGAAATGTATTATAATTTTACATTAGTCCAATTAAAGTAAAAATACATTTGAAATTAACTTTTGCAAAGTCAAAAATGAATTCAACTATCAATTTGAATTTACGTTTTTTAAAGTCAATGAATGTGAATTGGAATTTAAAAATTAAAAACAAAATGAATGGATCCCACCCTGCTTATTAAGTACTGATTGCAAATGTGGAATTGATGTTCCAACGAGAACCACCAATACAACCAATTCACTTTTTGATCACTTTTACACAAATGAACTGCGATCTGATAACCGGTATATTACAAATTGGTGTAATAAAGTGCGCGTTCTCAGATCATGATTTAACATTTTCTTTAACAGAATCTAAAACAGCTGCGCAAAAGAAAAACATGATACTTGTGTTATTCGTGACATGAAACAGTTTCAACACGAGCAATGTTTGGAAGATATTGATAAGCTTATAAACAGTATCAATTTTAACATATATAAAAAATCGACAGATGAAATATTTGCTGGCGTTCTGAAATCGTTTGTTGAAATTGTTACTTCTCATGCGCCGCTGCGTTATACGGTATAACCAAAATAGAAAAGCAATTAAAAGCTAAACCTTGCCTAACTAAAGGATTGTTAAAATCAATCCGCACAAAAAATAAATGTTTTAAACAAATCTGTAAAATTAGAGATTGTGGTGATGAACATAGCAGTGAAGAAACTGTACCTCACAAAAAATATCGTAATTTGCTAATTCAAGCAACATCTGAAGCTAAGCAATTATATTACAATGATCAAATTGTCGCTGCTAGAAACAATTCGGAACGGATCTGGAAAACAATACGTGATTTATGTAACATCAAAAAAAGGAAACCTTTCCTTTGACATAAACTAGTATTTGATGATGATGATGATAATAAAATTACCAACCCAATTTCTATCGCGAATCATTTTTATGATTATATTTTGTTACCATCGGAAAAAAACTTACAAGTTTGATTCCAGATGCCAACGAAAAAATATCAAATACTGTGCACCCTCAAAGCCCAGCAAATTCAGTTTTTATGTCTCCTTCAACTGAAGAAGAAATACGCTCGCTTATGAATTGATTAAATCCGAAAAGCATTTTTTAAGCTTGATGTAGTTACAAAATTCCTTAAATTTGGTAAGGTGTTAATCTCAGATATACAAAGTAAGATTTTGCACAAATTCATCGAGGAGGGTATAAATCTCAGTTGCCTAAAATTGCTGAAGTTTTACCGGTTTTTAAAAAGGGTAATCGATACATGACTACCAATTACAGACCTATTTCTTTGCTATCGCAATTTGCATTTGAAAACTAATTCACAACAAAATTTATTCTAATAATAAGTTAATTGTGATGTTTTTGACGTTTGCAGGCCAGAGTTTTAATATTTAATCGTTTTGCGGGCTTCTGGCCTAAAGGGTGCCAGCGCAAAAGCCAAGGGAAGAGCCACCAGAACGGCGACTACTTAAAACAAGCGAAGCGAAAAAGTTGTCTTCCCACAAGATTCGAACCTGCAGCCTTTGGATTACCTTTAGAGCAGCCTTTGGATTGCAGCTTTTAGAGCAGTGGACCGGTAATCCAAAGGCTGCAGGTTCGAATCCTGTGGGAAGACAACTTTTTCGCTTTGCTTGTTTTAAGTAGTCGCCGTTCGGTGGCTCTTCCCTTGGCTTCCGCGCTGGCAGCCTTTTGGCCAGAAGCACGCAAAACGATTAAAAATTTATTCTTATGTGCTAAAGTACAACCTCTTTTAAGAGGGTTAGGAAAAACAGAGTTTTGCTACAAAAGTTTAAAACCCACTTTGGCATTTGTGGAGCCCCATTAGAATTATTAAAAAACTTTTTAAGTGAACAAAAACAGTACCGGAATCTAAACTTTTGAGGAGAAATATCTGAGTTTGCCAATGTAACCTGTAAAATTTCACAAGGATTCGCACTAGGCCCACTTTTGTTCTTATTATATGTTAAACTTCTACTCACTACGACCAACTTTGACACAACTCCATTCGCCGATGATACATATTTACAAATGGGTGACCAAAATTTGCTGGTTCTTCAAAATTAAGTTAACGTAGAATTAGAAATAATAAACTGCTGGTTAACAAAGAACAAACTCGCATTAACCAGTTACATTCTGGTTCATAAACAGCCATTTCAGCAAACTTGAAGTTGATAATGAACGATCCAACCTTGATTAGAACTAATGCAGTAAAATATTTGGGAATCACTATCGAAGAAAACTTAACGAGAAGTCCGCTCATAAAGCACGTTTTGGGGCAGCTTGCAAAATATGTATGTTACGCTTTTCTACAGAATACGACATTAGGTTACAAAAGATTTTTTGTATATAGCAACTACAGTATAAAATTTTCAGTGCTGGGCACTTCCGCAAACCGGTCCGCAAGTCTGCAAATCCGCAAATTGCGGACTTAAGGTTTAGGTTTGCGGATTTGCGGTAAAAAAATGGAAATCTATCGCAAATCCGCAAATCAACAACATCACTGGGATCGTTTCTGCTATTTCCAAAAAAATATGTTTTTACGATTCCACGTATCGACAGATTTGGGTGGATATTTTCTAATGTACAACGCCCTCTCACCAAGTTCCTCTGCTGTGGAACGATTATTTCCCAGAGGTGCTGCTATTGTTACAACAAAGTGAGTTGACTTAACGTCAAGAAACCTCCAATGGCTTGTTTTTGTGAAGGAAAACTTAGACTATTTGAAGTGGCAAAGGGTTGCACAAGACGACTTTGATGACATGCCCAGCACGTTTTATAGATAAATAGGCTGCAGTCCTACCAACATTCTCAATGTTAGTTTTATCTTTTTAGTCTTTTTGCTTCGTTGAATGTCTTTTTGGAAGGCATGCTTTAGACTATATGCGTTAGTAGTAGGTACTGAGCCGAATGCTGTACGTTTGGGGATTGGGGGATTTGGGGGATCGTGGTATCCCCCAAGCGCGGCGTCATCTAAATGTGGGATTTTTGAAACGCGGGATTACGTAAATACAGCATTGTCTTAATGCGGGATTGTAGTACTCTTAACTCTAAGTTTAATCCTAACCCTAGCTGAATCCCTTCAGCCCTAACCCTACGTTTAGTCTAGTTCTAACCCTAGCTAGTTGTAAGAATCGAACCCGAAACCTGGTCTTGACCTGAGTGTCTTGCCTGAGTACCGAACCACCGCAGATGGTTTGCATGTAAACTGGTTCAAGTGTAAAGCTTGACCTGAGTGTCTTGCTTGAGTACCGAACCACTGCAGGTGGTTAGCCTGGGAACTGTCTATGGTTCAAGTCTAAAGCGCTATTTAGTAACTGGTTAAAGTATAAGCGAATAACTAACCTGAGAATCGAACCCAGTAGTTTCTGAATCTAAAATAAAAAGGTTAATTATTTAGTTTATGCTATGGAACATTTTATAAGTTTTGGTTTGAACTAAGTAAAGTTTCGTGTTACTTGAAACTGTTTCCTGTCGTGACCTAGCTGTAGCCGATTTTTCGGCGCCGTGGCGTAATCCTGCGGTAAAAAAACAACCGGCGACCTGTCCAAAGTTCACCTGCGGATCGCTACCTTTTGTTAATCTTTGTTACTTTTTTAGCACATCACTTCGAATATGGGACATGCATGGCGCAACAGAGCTTGTTCCTGTTTAATCCCAATGGCGCAAGAGCCAGTACCGATATATTCGCTGCTATAAATATCTGTATAACAAAACGCTCAGCGTACAACTACATGCTTTTTATACAGCTAAAAGGATTTTCATAAAGATTGAGATTTCTTGTGCAGGAAAAAAATTGTCGACTTCGTTAAAGAATCTTGCCAACTTCTTGTTCTGTCCATTCCAAGGCACAATCATTAACAATGCGTGAAAAACAGTTTTCAATTTGGACTAAATCATGCAAAGTAACCCCTTAAAAAGTGCTGGGGTCAGCAAGAACAAATTTGCAATAACACAAAAACAATTCTTTGGTTTTAGATTCTAAATTCTACAAAGCGCAACCAGTATGAAGAGCAAGGCACTAAAATAAACACAAATTGTCGAAATTCAATTTACTGGTCTTCTTCTTTTCTGCACTGAATTTAATCCTGGATTGTTTACAATAAAATCAGGCAAGGTTATTCCGCAACCAGTCGGGTGTTCCTTTAACTTATTTATAAAAAAAAAGTAATATTGGAAACAACTTAGGCAACCCAAGAGCTGTTTGGTCGAGGAAGACGTGCTTTTTCAAGGATACCCTGCTCAAACACTTTGTTCAGAAACCTTTCAAAATTTGAAAAATTACTGATATGAAGGGGTTGATCTAAAATACGGTCTACACCATTAGACGTGTACCAATATCAAAAACTATTATCACCGCAATCGCGTAAAATAAACCCAAAGCTAAAATTTATTTTAAATCGACTTGTTTGCTAGTAAAACGTGACCAGAAAGTCATTTTTTGGAGAAAGAAGGTCATCGTTAATACAAAAATTAAAGATGTCTTGCACACACCCTTGCTTCGAAAAAGTTCTTATAGTCTTCCAGCGATGATCAGCCATGCTTCCAAAACTCTGAAAAGAGTCTGCTTCATCATCCCTGGCAAACGTTTCCTCATCTGTAGCATGTTCTTTGGAGGTCTGTTTAAACTCATTCAAACTCTATTATTAGCTGGGGTCTCGTTTTCTAAATCTTCAAGTTGTTTTAAAGTGTGTTTTTTTGTCGTTTCCAACCCACAATTTATTTCTCGTTCCACAACAGCTTTGAATTGAATAGATTCAGTGTATTTGTCTTCTTTGCTTTTGCGATAAGATTTGAACCCAGCCTTTTGTTTTATCTTGTACGCATTGTATATGCCACGTCATTTAATTAGTTTCTGTTACCCGTAATCCACTTCTGTCTTTTTCACCTTTACGTTTGTTCGCTTTTCACAGTTCAGTACCGTACTAGATTATCAGATCACACAGTTGTTTTAGAAGACACGTTAAGCATACAAACGTAAACCATAAATCTCAACTTTTTTTAGTCGTAGCCATAGTTTTGTAAAAAAAACTTACATTTTGTCATTTTAAATTGAAAGTTTAAGTAAGACTAATTTTTTTTGTAGTTTGAAACTAAAACGTTTACCTAAAATCTTAAATTTTTTTTTAGTTTTACACTGATCTTTTTACTAAAATACCGTAAAATTTTATTCAACTACACTCTATCTTGAGTTAAAACAAGATCTTTTGCTAATTTTTTTTGTGTCATTCGTTATGAAACCTTGTCTTAAAGTATCGAGTTATAAAATTTAGATCAGTTTTTGCGATTTTCTTGTTTGCGTAAAAACGTTTTTTGCAGAAATATCTCAAAATCTTACATTTTTTTTTATTCGAGCGACAATTCAATCTTAAAACGAATACTGTTTGACGAATTTTTAATCTAAATGTCTACACAAAGTTGAGTTTTTTACTACTTGATCTCGTTTTATAGGAATAAATTCATCAAAATATTTTAAAACCTAACGCTTTATTTGTCCTGGGTTTAAATTTTAACAGACATAATTGAAAAGCTTGCCTAAAACCTGAACTTTTCATTAATTTTTTTTCTTCGTGCAGCGATAATTTGATCAAAATCTTGGGTTTCTTCATGATGGTCATTACTTTTACTTAAACTTACCTAATATATTAAAATTTTTAACCGTTTTCATGTTTTTATGAGAAATGTTTGATCAAAGACATTCAAATACTTGCATTTTCTTTGATTTAAATAAGAGTTTTATCCAAAAAAAAAAAAACCCGAAATTCGCCTAATATTTTATTAAGACATCTTGATGATCGCGATTACGGGTGGAACAAACTGTAGGGTCTTAAATCTTTAATTTTTGACGTGTAATGTGTTATATTGTTCGCTCTTTGCTACGCTGTCGAAGACTTTTTTTGGAATCGGTTGAATTCAAACTCCACTCATATATTTTATTGGAATATTTAACAAGGTGATAATTTTGCAAAACATTTCAAAAAGTTACCTTGAATTCTTATTTGAAACCGATATTTTTTCATAATTATTCCGGAGAGTCGTTCAAAATTAAACCTTTTTTTTTGATCTCGGTTATAAATTTGCCTGAAAGATAGTTAATGTACTTTGAATCAAGAATGTTCTAAACTCTTAAACTATTTTACAATTTTCTTCTTTGCTTGTACAATTTGTTCGTATTATTGAACAACATCTAGCAAGTTTTTGAGTAATCGTGCTTGCATAGAGGTAGATTTGTGAAAAAAATAATCAAAGTGTTAAGATTTCTTTGTTTAAAACAAAAGTTCTATACTAAAAACAAATATTATTCAATAACTTTTCATTAAGAATTCTCTAAAATATTGTGTTTAATAAATTAATATTGTTTTTTATGGGAACAAATTCAATAAATTCTCTTCAATCCTTGTAATTTCTCTGTCTTGAGCAAAACTGTAGCGTAACAATCAAAAGCGTTTGTCTAAAATCTTAAATTTTTATAAGTTTCTTGTTTACATAGGAATAGTTTGATCAAAAAAACATTCAAAGTTCAATTTCTTTGACTTGAATAAAAATGTTATCTAAAAAAACCGAAAACTTTCTTAAAATCTTACAAGTGTGAAATGTTCTTGTTTATGTAGAGATAGTTTTGTGAAAATAATTGAAGTCTTACAATTTTTTTGTTGGCGATGATTTTGCCGTCCTGTTCGATAAGGCGACGGCGATAGGTCATTGGAAGAGCGTCGCGCTAGTGATCGAAAGGTTGCTGACCCCTGGTCGAACCTGCTAATGCGTCGTTGTGTCCTTGGGAAAGACACTTTGCGCTAATTTCTCATTGCGACCAAGCAGTCTACCCGTTGCGGTGGCCCAGCCTGATCTTGCAATAAGAACTCATGATGGGTGCTCTGCGTTGGTGTGGTTAGACAGATGCAGTGCCTGGTTCATATCAACAAATCAAAAATTTGATAACTTTTAACAAAAAATTCTTATTTTTTTTATAATGTACAACGAAAACTAATCCAAAAAAACTCGTTTGGTACTTTAACTTTTTATAAACTTTGTCTTTATGTCAGAGTGATTTGATCAAAATGTTGAAAATCGTCTGTTTATTCTAAATACTGCTTTTGCCTTAAAAAATTCTTAGAAATTTGCTGGTCTTTGTAGAAATGATTCAATCAGAAACATTTAAAACCTTCCAACTTTAACTTAAAAATTAAAAATTTTGTAAAACAATTGTATCAATTAAAATGTAGGAACTTCGTTTTGGAGTGGTATAAAAGCATATCGATCAAATTGCTTAAAAACAACACTAGGTTTTTTCTTCGGGAACAATTGAGAGACTTACTGCGATTTCAGCTTTTAATCTCAGGTAAAAATTGAAGGTGTCTGCAATGCATCGAGTCCTGTAAAACTTCTGACGCTATGGAAATTTTTAATCTTGATAGATTTATTTTTTTGGATGAAATTGAATAGATATCTGTAATGGTAAAAGTTTTAACCCCGATCAAATATACTGCTGTAGCTTTACTCCTTCGGGGTAAAATCAGAGATGTCTGAGGCACTTCAGGCTTCTAACCTCAAAAGTTTAAGGTTTCAAAGATTGGTATCTTTTTTTCTTTTTTTTGCAATGATTGTGGAAGAAATAAAGAAATCCAAACATGTGAGAAGCAAGTTACCTATAATTATGCAACGCTTAAAAATAGGTTTATGTTGCAAATTTGGAATTCGTCGAGTAAATAGAAATAATAAAAAACTCGCCTTTTCGTCTTGTTCAACACAACAAAATATACCAATGTTGATTTATTGCAATAAAAACACCGCAAATAAAACATAAGTTTGAATAAAGAACGCTTAGATTTTCGGTAGCGTTTTTTCAGCATTTCATTCGCTTTACCGCACCAGTCGTTGTTCGTCGGTTTCGCACTGCGGATAAACAGTCACAAATTCGCAGAAATAATTTTAGTCGCTTGTGACCTTGGGGAGGTAGATGTCAAGTTTCATCATTTTAATAACCAGCGAATTGTAGTTGTTGAGAAGATCCAAAAAAACAACGTCGAGGTCAGGTTTTCCACTTTGAAGCATAGCTGATAGCTGTCTGCTGCCACCTCTTGTTGAATTTCTGCTTTTTTTCTGAATTTCACACTTAAAACATCATAGTAAACTTAGGATGAACGCTACAGGTCATGACAGTTAACGTGTTTGAGTATTGATGGCTCAATTTAAGATCGATAAACTCTCACTTTTCTATCAATTTTCACGTCACAAATGTTACATCGAGTGAGAAATTCGCTACATTGAAAACAAACATCTAAATGTTTACATGGTTTCAAGACCGAATCCCTTTCTTCTTTCTTGCAACTTTTACATTTTCCGTCTTCTTCCACAATTTTTCTTGCTTCTGCCAGATTCATTTGTCGATCTTTAGGGACATCCAACAACGCTTGAAGGAAATCATTAAAGTTATAGAAATTATTGTCGTGTTCTTCATATCTTTGAGTTAAAGGCGGTGAATCATCCAGCCAAATCCGGTGGTTTACAATAGCTAAAATTGAACTTTAATTTTTGATATTTTTTGTTTTAATTTCGGGACTGCAGTTGCAAAGATATTCAACAAATGCAAAAAGATGTCCCCCCGAAAAAAGTATTTGGAAACTTTGAGTTTTGTTCTTCCCGCCAAAACCACAGTAGGCCTAATGGTTTAGAAAACTGTGGTAGGCCTAATAGTTTAGAGATGGTTTATTTCTAAATAGTTTAGGCCTAACTATCTCTAAACTATTAGGCCTAATAGTTTAGAGATAGTTAGGCCTAATAGTTTAATAAGATTACAGTAGGCCTAATAGTTTAGACTTTGAGAACTGTGGTTTTGGCGGGAAGATCAAAACGAAGAGTTTCCAAATACTTTTTTTGGGGGGACATCTTTTTGTATTTGTTAAATATCTTTGCAAACGCAGCCCCAAAATCAAAACAAAAAATATCAAAAATTATAGTTCAATTTTAGCTATTGTAAACCACCGGAATTGGCTGGATGAGTCACCGCCTTTAAAACGCGTCTAATTTTCGCCTCCCCAAATCCTAGCGTTTTCAGAATTCCCACATTTTCTCCATGATCCATTTCATTGTTTATTGATTGCCACATTTTCAATTTTCTGGAATCAGTAAAAGCCGGAGAAGTCTGAAGTTCTGGTTGTGGTTTCAGATACTTTATCAAATCTCTAACGAGTTGAACTGAAGCGGGATTTGTTATAATCGGACGTTTCAAATCAAGGTGTTTTTTAACTTCGTTTTTGACAAATTCAACGCCTCTCTTTTTTTAAATGTATTCACACAAAAGATATCATTTTGTGTGTTCCTGAAAAGGGTCATCAGTCGGTTCCCAATTTTTTAAACCACCGTTGCAGTAAAAACTTTTGACTCTATCTCGATCACCGAGGTAGTAAAAACCAGCGTCAGCAAATTCACCACAGGTTGCCTTAATTCGTGCACCTGGCCAGTTGATCGATTCAGTAAAAGCCTCCAATCGGTTAGCGTACTTTTTCAGATGCCCGTTTTTGGGGAATAGACACTGAAACTTCGACTTTTTGTTTGAGGTAGTAGAACTAACGGGTAGTGCAACGGAGTCACAGCAATCACCCATGATGATAGAATATGAAAAATGTGTGACTACAGGTGAATTTATACACACCAGTTAAGGGTGCAAATAAAAAATGCTTAGTGTGAAGCAGGCTTTAAATTTACAGATGTGGCTGCAACAGCTTTTGTTATTTCAATGCAAAAGTTGAAGGATAATACCATCGTTCCATATCGATTCACATATATTCTAGCAGTTGCTGTTGCAATATTTTATTGCAAAAGTCAAAGAATAACATTGACCTTGTATTCAAGTTCGCCATCATCTTGCTGAAACATAATACCGCAGTTATTCGAACTCCAGAATTAATATGCAACCATATTTCAAACATATTTCTGCATTATCAACTACAAAATTTAAAATTTTATTTTGTTTTTATAATTTTTAATTTTTTTAGATTGAAAGTAACGAATTATAGGAACCCGCAAACTTCAAAGCGATTTTGCGACAGCTAGCCGCCAGTCCAAAAAACGGTCCACAGTTTTTTGCTGTCAGCGTCTAGTGCAGTACGTACCGATATCATTGCTCTTTAATGTAGCGCCATGTGCATAATAGCTACTGCGACTAGTTCATCATTGTTTCAACAATGCCTAAACAAAAAGTATTGTTAGATTCTGCATTTAACCTTACATAACACGTGCTAAAAGCTTGAGAGTTTTTACGAGTCTTCTTTTTCAGACTTATTCTTTTTTTGTAAAAAACAAAGCAAAACATCAAAATGTGCTGGAAAAGCAAATATGCAAAGCTTGTATAATCAGTTGCTGTTACTTTCTTTTTAAGTTATTCCATTCTGCGCTGCACCAAATCTTACTCAAAACAATATAACATATTTATTCAATCCCATCAATGTACAGTATTTGCATTAGCTTCTTCCAATCAAGTATGCGACGGAGCAGGTAAGATTGAATTCAGAAGTACCGTCTTTTTTTTTGCTCAACCAATCTCGACAGCTTTATACCGAAAGGTTTTGTGATTTGCTTAGACAATCTTCTACTTTTGAAAGATTCAAATTTCTGTATTGTGGGGATTTTATATTTTGTATAGATTATAAATCTTAAAGAGCAATGCAAAGCAGTATTCATCAGATTTGTCATCGCAAAAAAGCCAATGATCACGACTAATACTTTGAAAATCTCCTGAAGTTGATTGTCTCAGTTCCTAATAGAACGATACGAGGAAAATATTTTGGATTTATCAAAAATGTTGATTGTTTATTATTGTTTTGTAGCTGATAAAAACAACTTGAAAGCTAAATCAAGTTTAATAGATCAATTATTAAACTTGGTTTAATTTATTTTTCTGGGGATAGTAATCGAGAAACCCAAAAGCCCTTAAAATCTATCTAAAAAACATAATTAAAGATTTAAAGATTTAAATAAAGATTAAATTAAAGATTATAATAAAGATTTAATTAAATAAAGATTTAATCAAAGATTTAAATACTTTTTGACTAGTTTATGAGCAGAAAAACTTAAAAGTTAAGATGCCGAATGACTATCGTGGAGCAAGCACTAAAGGATTGCTTATTGTTTTATCTTGTATTATTTTCGACATGAATTTGCATTGTGTCGCTGCTTTGGAGTGTTTGGTGGTGTCCTCAAATCAATCACAAATTTTTAGTTAGTAACGTGATAAAAAATTGCGAATGCGCGCGTGTATGTGTGCGTGTGTATTTTACATTATACGCAGCTTTTTAGTGTCAAACACCCTGATTCTCACTCACCCAGACAATACTGCATGATACTGTATATTTGAAGTTATTTTCTACTAAGAAGTGTCTTTGTCCTAGCTTGTATGAATAAATAGACATTTTCCAGCAATACCAAGAGCGACTGTGAGATGTCTACCTATTGAACAAGAAAATGAAGAGCTTTTGTTTGGCGGAAGTGTTGGTGCATTTTTTGACACAAGCAGTTTGCATGTAATTCGATGTGGAATAACGTTGACCAATATCGCTGACGTGTCTACTGAGGAGTTGCCAGCAACGCTTGAAGTTTTAACGTCGCAACCAGATAGGCTTACTGGAGCAGATATTGATGCAGCAACGGAGGTTTTGTTGCAAAATGAAGAAGAACCAGAACAAGAGGTAATGCGATAGATTGGCACTTTATTTTTTTCTTTTTCCCCATTATTTCGTGATGGTTTCTAGAGCAGCAACTTTAGATTAAGCTTTACATCATATTTCGCTTCTATTACTATCTTTTTTCTTTACCGTTCTACCCTGCATCATTAATGGAACACCTTTCAATAATATTTATTTACATGTTGATATCAATAAGAATGTAAGTTGGAACCTTCAAAATGTTTCTTTTTTACACTTGTGAGTGAAGCATGTTTGGGAAGTGATTTTTCCTAGACATTCAGCTGCTTACATGGACAAATATAAAAGCTAATATCTTTCAATTTGCAAAATTTAGGACTCGATGTTGAGAGAAGTAGAAAACGCAGTTTTTATATACTATTTATCACTGTTGTTCAAGATAGTTTCACTGATGTTGGAAGCGTGATATTATTTTCTACATCGGAATTGTGATAATATTCTAATCGCGATAATAAGAGTTACAATATCTGGAAGCGAGATAATATTTTTAATACAAGAATTGATACGTGCCTGCGACTGTTTTGCGATCACACTGCTCACGTTTTGTTATGGACTGCAAATGTTTTAAAGCTATTTTTAAATCAAAACTAACAGCATAATTTTTTTGCTGCTATTGAAAATTACATCTGCTCCTAATAGCAGAGGTGGAGTCTTTAAGGATGTCCTTGGCCTCGAGGACGTCCTCGAGGACACATTTTGAAGTCCTTGGCCTTGGCTTCGAGCCTTGTGTCCTCGACTCCACCTCTGCCTAATAGTTCCTCCCAATTATTTTAGTAGAATCAGAATTATATAAAGCAACAAAATTTAATTTTTTGGTTCGAAAAAAATATTTTACTGCTTGATAGCTTTTTAAAATTTTGGTTGTGTTTTTTTGCTTCTTCATCGCACTTTTCATATTTTTTAGTTACTGAAACGCTGCTCGTTAGCGTCACAAACACCGCATCCAATTTTGTAATTGATGTAGATTCTACCACTGCAGATACACAAAGGTATGAAATCAAATACATATACGTGATATCATACTGTATAATGGGCATGGATAAACTAAAAAATAAAGCAAGACAATTAACTTATTAGAACCGGTATGACATAGTGATGGCTGGTATATTCTAATACTATTTTGCACCTCAGATTATTCTAAAAAAGTATTGCACGCTTTTTTTCTGCGGTGTTTTTTTTTCATTTATGCGTATGAACCAGGCACTCTGCATCTACCAAACCACACCATCGCGAAGCATTGAGTTCTGTTTGCAAGTAATTCGTAAGTCTGAGCTACAACAGAAAGTAGATTGCTTGAGCTCTACGAGATACAAGCGTTAAGTGTCTTTTCCAACGACGACACATTTCCAATTTGGAAATCGAACAAGCAGTCAGTAACCTTTTGATCACTAGCTCGATGCTCTAGCACCTGAGCTATTGCCCAATAGATATTTTTATTGATAGCCATTAAGGCTGGTATTCAAATTCAATACCCAAGAGTTAATGGAAATAAAGTTCGCAAAAAGCAAGTTCTATTATTATTTACAGTTTTGTTGATTAACCTAGAGTAATTACTCATTATACAATTTGCGGAAAAGCTCCGTAGTTTTCCTCGGTAAAATTTGTCAAGTAAGCTAGCTGTATTTTTTATTTTATATAGAGCACCTAGCTGTATCTTTTTATGTTATTTAGAGCGACCGAGAGAAAATTTTCTCTTTTAAATACTCTTAACAACTTCGCATCTTCCGTGTCCATTCCAGAAAAGGTTACGAATGGAATGGTGAATGTAATAACTGCTGAAATTAATATTCAGGTATAATTGCAACAACTAAACTTACTATTACTCCATATAACAGTGTCGGCCAGTTGGTGAGCGGTAATTCGCATTTGTGTCTGGAGCGGCAGGCCAGAGGTTCAAAACTTGCCCCGGTCGAGTCGAACTCAGCGTTGCCGACGGCTTGCCACCGCTGCGACGTTTCTTCAAAAGGAACTATGTTGCTCGCTAGCGCAATGGCGCGGAAATAAATCCCGCAAACTTGTTACATGCTTCAGTATTTTACAAATCCTTTATAAGCGAAAGATTTGATATGAGTTATTTTAAAACTGTGTTGAAAAAAAGCAACCTAAACAAAAAGATGTAATGCAGCATTAGCAAAGTTCAGCAAATTCTATATTTTATTCTCACTTTTGTGAATATAAACGTGGATCGGCTTCAGACTCTCCTTTTTAGAAAGTTAACGTAAGTTCTTGGTTATTAGTGTAAACTTCCCAGAGTGCAACAATTAAATGGACAAGAAAAAGTTATACAGTATGCCGGTAGTTTTTTAGTTGCCAAAACATATCTGGCGGTTTTGAAAGTTTCCTTCACTTTGCACAAATTACGGAGCCCACCCGGCCAACCCATGTTTTTGTGGGAATCTTTAAAAACTTTCAAAATGATGAGCGAGGTGATGTGTTTTAAAACAAAAATGAGATTTTAAAACAAATATATATTACCTACCATTGTTGCTAGTTGCTATAGCCATAAGGCCCTGTTAGTATTAATATCCAAAAGCGATCATTGCTTATCCATTTCAAAACATTATGCAAACCATTATCACCACCAAACAAATTGAAAAAAGATAAACTTTCACAAAAAAGATAGCATATTCAGAAAATTCTTTGTATTGTTGATTGGTGGTATAGAACTTGAGAATTGCTTTAATTAAAATATTTATATCTTCAAATAAGCTTTTCAACATGTAAACACTTTATTCAAAACAATTGCTTGTCTTCGAAGCGTTTTGTCTTACACTTGTCAAAAAAATTCTTCAGACTGAAGATGGTAGAAAAAGATCAATTTCTGCACTTTTAATTTTGACGATTCTTCCTGACGAAATATTTAAATTGAAGCAATACTCAGCATCTTCTGTACTATCAAACAAATTTCCAACATTATTCTCCATATCATTTGGATGTATAATTGCATCAAGTTCGTAACAACTTTGTTATATTGCTCCGAAAACACTGCATATTTTGATTTGAGCGATTATACTCATGTTCCGTACCACCGACCAACATTTTCACATATTCGTCATCAATATGCTGATATTATTTGGTGCACTCGCACAAAACTCTAAGGTATTGTATCGCATAATTAGTAGCCGCATAATAAACTGGCTTTAAACTACTGCAGGCGGTGCGTATTGCTCCAGTATCCACCAACACCAGCAATGAAATCGTTTATGAAAGCCATACTTTTGACTTGAAGACTGGAGCGAATCAATTAAGTACATCAGTCACTACCCCGTCGGAATTGCTGGCAGAAATTGCCCAAAATAGCGGAACTGAAACTCCTATGATATATGCCACTGTCCTGGGTAGAGATTTGAAACTAAATAGAGATCAAAATACATCTCAGGTAAAGATTAATTGCTCTGGAGCATAATAATGCAAATTAGCATGCAGAATTTTCTCAAGGTTTGCAGTAACTGCTCTATCGAACCAGTGCTAACCATTAACTAAATCAGTATAAAATCATTTTGTCATTGCTGTGACGTTTCTTCGAATAGAACTGTGCTGCCAGCAGGCGAAATAACGCGGAGGTGGACCCTTCCATTAACTCGTTACATACTTTGGCGTAATACAGCGATTTATCCAAGGAAGTAGATTTTCAACAGTGCTAAAACCACACGTTTTAGGAACAATATAGAGCATGAAGGGTGGTTAAGACGAAAAAAATGTTTTTATTGGTTCAAAGTAAAACAAAATCAGGCACTATGTTTATAAGGGTTTAGAAAGCTTGCTCAGAGTATCAAGATTTTGTTTGCACTTGTAGTTTGGTGCATCCCAAGCTTACTGAAGGTGTAGAGTTTAAATCTAGATATCATTTCTAAACCTAAAAATTTTGGGTTGGAAGTTCAAAAAGGTTACCAGGAGACTTTTCGGACGGGATCTATCGGACTTGTTCAGACACTGTCCGAAAGGTCCCATTATAGCACTACAAGATTTCATTTGCTGTTTTATTTGTTTAGGTAATCGTATGATTAAAACTGAATAAGAACTGTTGAATAAATAAAATGCCTACATTTAAAAAATCAAACGAAAAAATAGATATGTTGTCAAGTTTGCAGCTGTTCGGAAGTTTACGATCTCATGGACAAAAGGCACCATTGGTGGGGACCGATCAAATGTTTGAGTGACATATTTCAACTGCAAATAAAGCTACCCTACGCAATTTGAATCTTTCTGTTTTGGCGCGGGATAAGTTCATCGCAAACCAAAGTCCAACATAAACCAAAAAGCATTTAATAATGTCTAACCAGTAGGAGATAAAAATACTTAAGTAATTTTTGTCCTATAGGTCCCCTACTTTCCCTACTTTAAAAACAATAAAGTCAGCAAAAACATTCCAAAAAGAGTGCGTTTAAGATTAAATTTTATGTTTGAGAAGTAAATGAACGTTTTGATTCGTGATGAAAGTTCAAATTTAAAAGGAAGCAGAAAAGTAATTATATCTTTCTTTTAAAAAGGATAAGTAAAGAATATTTTTAGCTTTCTTTTAGCTCAAGTATGCACGATTTTATTATTCATAGCACGAAGAAATAAGCTGAAAACGTTTATGGTAACTATATATCGGAGATGCAACGAAGTGTCGCACGCAAAATTACTCAAGCCCCAGCTTTGCTTTTTGTGGCCGATTTGGAACAAGTTTAGAGTTCTTCCAATCTATTACTTTTTACTCTTTTCTAGTATGTTTCTTGTACTCTACTTTACACGTTACAAATACAGTATAAGCAGATTTTTTAATTTGAGCATTACGCTAGATATCGATGACTTCATTCTTAATTAGCCTTTGTGTGCACTGTTTTAGTTTGCGCCCGGTCTAAATGCACTTATTAGTATCGCTTTCGTTGTTTCTACTAATTTTTGGTAATTTCAAACATTTATTCTGTACGTAATTCAGTTTGGTAGCCTGCCATTTAAAGCTAAAGCAAATGCAATTGAAAAGTAAAAGCAAGTATAATTTAAAATTCGTGACAATATACTGGTTCTTATAAACAAAAAGGACTCGAGTCTATTAATATTAAATGACCTGCAAGAATTTTCCAGATTTTGTATCGTTTCGCGGTAAAGCAAGTCCTTCGTTTGAACCTTGCTAAAATCATACAATAAAATGCCATGGCAGTAAGCAAAAGTAGTTTTACCTAAGAGGGGAAATCCGAATACTTTTTGTTTTCTTTGTTTAGCTCTAATTTTAGGAAAAAGCAGCCAATCGAAAATTGCTTTTTATGTGGAAGTTTCGATTGCCATGCAGTTTGCATAATGAAAAGAAACATTGAATTTCCTGGCGTTTCTAAAAGGAGTGCAGTACATTTTTTGCGGATATTGATGATCGTGACTAACAACATACGTCATCTTTTTTTGTTTTCCACTTCCAGTTGTAAATTATTGGTACTACATTAAATGTCATTGTTCATATTAAGAATAACGATACAATACCATTTTAAAGTCATTTATTTGAACAACTATTAAGTAAGATAAAAGTAACGCTGTGAAAAAAGAAAAGGAAAAAAAGTACATCTTAAAAAGTATTAGTGTGCCGCTTGCAAGTTTTCTTAACATGTTCAATGACCTTTATTAGTGATAACGCAGTGAAGTTTGCGAATTGAAAAAACAGCAGTAAATCATTAAGAATACAAGCAAACAAATCCATCTATTTATTGATCAAATTTTGAGAAAGGCTAAGACAAGCGTCATAGTCAAGAGATTCCTGAACCGAGAGTGCTCAAACCACTAACTTGGTAAGCGTAAATCAAACTCAGTAAAGGGGGTTCAGGACAAGAGCACTTTGGGTGGATAATCAATAAATGAATTTGAGCCATTTATCGTCATCATATTGTCATTAAATCATTATTCATTTTGTGAAACAATGTCCCAAGTGCTATTGTTCTGAACCCCCTCAACTGAATTTGTTTTATTTACAGTATTGATCAATGTAAATAGGAGAAAGTTTTATATGTGCAATATTGAAAAGAATTTTAATATAAAGATTTATTGCAAAGTTAAAAAGAGACAAATTGAAACGAAAAATAATTATGTAGGTTTCTTGTTTATATTCTAAAAATAATAATAATAATAAAAATTAAAAAGGGGAACACCATTTAAAAGGTACACTACGAAAGCAATCAAGCAAAGATCAAAATTTACAGAAGCCAATTAGTAAATGCAGACCAAAAAAGAAGATACCAGTTGCATGGCTAAAACAGATGTTTAGCGTAATTTCAAGGCTCATCATTTAGGCTTAGCAGGGCCAAAATGGCAAATATTACAGCAATAAAACTTCCGAAAATAAAAAAAATCATCGAGAAAATGATTAAATATTTGCAGAGAAAATTTGTGTCAGAGCAATCTTTGCCCAACAAATTATGCTAAATTAATTAATTCTTTCTAACTGAAATCCTTACCGAACAAAACTCTAGGTTTCAGGATGCTAAACTAACTAAAATCTTTACCAATTGAAACAAGGTACAACAGGCTATTAATTTAACTGAAATTCTTACCGAATAAAGCTAGGCTGTAGACTACAAATCTAACTGAATTCTTTACCGAATACACTTAAGCTGAAGGCTAATAACTACATGAACTGTAAAGTTGACGAACTGAAACTAGGCTACGAATTACAATTTACTCTTATCTTTACTAAACCAAAACTAGCAAAACTAAATATAAACTAAGGCTACTAATAATTAATGAACATAAATTCTAAAAACGCCTAACCTTTCAAATATTTTGTGAATTAGAGTTGTTGAATGTAAACAAAGGCAAAACTAGGCTACCAATCCTCAAAATGAATGATGTAATATAATAATAAATTGAATATACAGTAATAATAGAAATAAAGAAAATAATATAATTTGAATATAATAATAATAAAACAATAAAAAAACTATTTACACAAAAGACGTTAGCTCTTCTAAAGCAGTAAATTCAAAGTTTTCATTTATTAGCGACGTTATTTATTTTTTATATCCATTTTGCATATCGTTGACAAAAAATGTTGGTTTTGCGCTTTCATGCTTCATCTCTGCTCAGCGTAAAAAATCACCGTATCAATTGAAGTAATTGATCGACTTGAAATATTGGTTACTTTTTTTTAACTGAGGTTTAACAATTTAGAATTCTTATCCTAACGCCGGTATTAATTGATTATTAAGTATTTGAAGGTTCGACTTATTTATAAAACTTTTGACTATTTCGTTATACAGTAGAACATGTGGGATTATCTTCTTGCATCTATTGGATTGCAGTCATTAACGTACTTGCAAGCCAAGTTTAAACTAAAAAAATGCAAAACTAATAATGAACATACAGTACGTCCATTTTGAAATCTATTTAATCATGTTCAGTAAAAACCATAATGTTAAAAATGATGCAAAACAAATGTAGCCTAACAATGATATGTAGACACATAAGCAATACCTTGAAATTATGACAAGGTCAAGATTGTCTAAACAAAATTATATGTTAGAAGGTAGCATATTATATTATTTGACAAAATCATTTTATGGCCAATTATTGGAAAATAACACTTTTGCCTTTAAGTCACAAATTTATGTGCTTAAAATGTTGCATCATCTATAAGCTACGTATTCTTTTATCCATTTAATTCAACTTAAATAATGTGGAAGCGTTTTGCATTTTGTGCTGATTAGTTGCGCACTGACAAGATCGTTATTTTCAAAGAAAGGACGTAAAAATTTAGTTACAGCAGATTAATATTATTGATTTTGTTGGATTAGAAATCAGCCCGTTAAATAATTGGTTACCTCCTGAAGATTCCATACTATAGATGAAGAAGTCTGTAGCAGTATCTTATCTCTGATTTACTGCAAGAAAAGAACAATTTTTTTTTAATTCTGGTTTTGTGTCGTAAACTGCTATTGATCTTTGGCCAAATCCAATTAATAAGCAATTTCATGTTGCGCTCCAGACGTGCTTATTCATGATTTCAGTTTGAGTCCTTTTTCTATACCAAAACAGTTAAAAATTGAATTTTTTAGTATAACAGGCTTTAAACATAATGCTATTTGGCAAAGAATAAGTACTTAGAAAGCAACTACAGAACAGCCTTCATTTACAGCACACAAAACAGTAATAGTACAGATTAAACAATCATTATAGATTTTTTACTGATGCATCAATGTGTGAAGTAGGGGAAGAAAAGAACTTGAACGTTATTGAATCTCTACTCCTTTGAATATTTGAATAAAGGCAAACAATTTTGAAGCATTTACAACCTAGGCTTAATTTGTCGTTTGATGCACATCCAAAACATCCAATGTAATAATGCCAATAAGCAATACAAGGACGACACACTTTCCAATTATTTGGTAATCTGTATCATGAAGTAAAGCATATCGTAATCTATAAATTTGGATTCACTCAATCATATATATATAGGCTACATTATTTATAAGTTCAAGGCAAAAATTTAATCAAAATAAGCTGACAAAAATGTATTAAAATCATGTAAAGTTTTGGAACGTTTTAAACGAATACGTGACATACCGTAGCACACTAATGCAAATCGAGGATGAAGTCAAAGTTCAGATAATGTCTCGAAACAACGTCATAGCAAAAAAATACTTGCGCAAAATACATTGCACATGGTACTGAAAATTATTTCGAAATAATTACAAACTTGCTAACTACGCTAGTACGGCACTGCATGTTATCATGCATGTTTTTATTTAGCTGGCAAAGATTTGCTGTTTGGCAATATGCAGTGTGCATAATGGTAGAAAAGCAAGAAGGTCGTGAGCAAAAGTTAAGGCATTTTCAAATCAAAATATGCAAATACTGGTTAAAAAAATTTAAAAAGATACAGTAGAAAAATCATTTAATCGTGTTGCGTGCTTCTGGCCTAAAGGCTACCAGCGCGGAAGCCTAGAGAAGAGCCACCAGAACGGCGACTACTGAAAAATAGGCAATGCAAAAAAGTTAATCTCCCAACATAGGGTCCGAGCTTGCAGCCTTTGGTGTACCGGTCCAATGCTCTACCACTTGAGCTAGAGAGGATGTCTCTTTACCTGCTTAATTTTGGCTATTTAACTCCAGCACTATGATGCTGATAAAAAATTAAAAGAAAAACAATAGCTAAAATACTAATTTGAAATTTAAAATGTTCTTGAAATAAAAAGTGAGTTTAAAGAAGTTTAAGATATTGTTTCTTTCTGTTATCCGAAAAGTTTTGTTTTAAAACAAGAAATGATAGTCTTCAAATCAATATACAGCAATAACGTTCAATCAATAATCAAACACAGTGTTTTGCGCAGAAAAAATACCCTTGATTTATTTTGAAAGGTAAAGCGTAATCCTTTAACTGCAAATTTCTTACGTTCTGTTACTTTTCTGCCAAAATTTTATCTTTAACTCTATTTGTACCGGGGGGGGGGCGAATTTGCCCCCCCTCTTAGTTAATTTAAAATAACTCCTAAACTAAAAAAAAGTTTTGCTTTGATGCACCCTGACTTTGAATCAAATTTAATAACACACATTTTCAGAAACTTTGGGGTCAGCCGGACAACCTGAAGTAACGCCATTTTTGTCTTTGTCAGAGGCACCTAAAAAGTTTCATGCAGTTTTGAGCATAATGTGTGCTTATCAGTGCGCGTATTCTATTCATTGTACTGAGTATTCATTATTGATGCTAATCTTTAGCTGGAATGAAATATTTCATTTACTGATACATGCATTGCATTATTGTTACGTCATGAATGACGTCATAATTCAAAACTATTGCTTTTTCTGCTGTTTCTCGAAATAACCTGCGTTTGCTCAAAAAAATTTTCATTGTCATCAGCTGTTTAATGATACAATGAAAATAATACTGCAGTATTTTAGAATGTTGTAAATTATACTATATCTCAGTTACAAAAAATTACAAATAATGAATCAACACAATTTATTAAAGATAACGTCATCATGCATGTGACGTCATCATCTGCGGTGACTTTATTAGCGATGTCTTTGAAATAACAAAAGTCCAAACTGAAAATAAAATTTAGCAACATTTAGACAAATTTGCATGCTGTTACAAGGATTTACTGGTTTTGATGACGTCATGATTGTTTTCGTGACACCACAACCTCAAAATATTTATTTTTTAAACTTAAAAAAAATATCTTCTACAAGCAAAAAGTTTTACTTCTATCACTTGCCAAACAGTTTTTAGGTAGGGGGGGAGGCATATTTGCCTTCTTCCCCCGGTACAAATAGGGTGTAAAAATAGGCCGGTAGATATAGGGTTAACAAGATTTTTAAATTTTTTCTGAAATCAAGGAACTACAACTCTTTAAACTTTGTGATGTATTTCTGTAGTTGACAGGTAAAGATTTTTCATCGTTGATTGTTAAATTTATTTTTCAATGAGTTAATGAGATTTTCAAAAAACACACTCTACAAAAAACAAATTCACCGCCTATTAAACCACTGTCTAATAGAACCTAAAAGATTTAGACCAAATTATAAGTAGATAAAGATAAAATCACTGATTACTGGTGGGATATTCTTAATATTTCGACTAACCAACAGATGCTAAAAACGGTGTTCATTTCGACCTGACACATTTTGTTTCATCAGGCTAGGCATTATAAAAAACACAAACATACAAAAAACTTTCTATGATTTCAACGAAAAAATTTAGTTCATTCTTGGAATCCATTAACACTCGACAAAACTCTGCAGCAATATATACATTATGTATGCAACATGCATTCTCAGCAAAATTTGAATGAGCAATTGTGCATGCATGCCAAATACAAGGGAGTTGTTGCAAATGAAATGATATTTTAAACCAGACTCAAGTTACCTTTAAGTATATCGGATGCTTACTGTGTTTCACTTTGGCTATCTAATATAATTTGCCTTATATGACGGAATTAAGAGATTAAGAAACATTGTAAGCAAAAATTGCCGCCACAAGGAAGTGTAGGAATATTGGCAAAATGCCAAGTTGAGAAGTGTTATATTCATAATACTTAGAAAGGCAGACACTGTAGTGTTTCTAGTGGTGATCAAAATCGTTCATCAAAATCGTTTCCTCTATCGTTAGCATGAAAGGTAAATTGAGATTTCTTATGGAAGGAAGCATTTAAGTATGTACTGTAGGTGGTTTACATTACCGAAAAAGGCAAAGATCTATTTCTGGGTCTAAAATACTGTAAAGTAAAGAATATAGTTTCTCGAAAAGTTTTGTACCTTAACAAACCGAGAAAATAGTACTGTAAATAATTGCATGCAGTAATTTAAGCACGTCAATTCTTTAAAGTAAAAGAGACATGGAATTTACCATTTGAAAACTTACCCATTAACTTATGATTACAGTTGAGATACAAATTTCTAAATTTTTGTAAAAGATTTGGGGCTTTCTATTTCTTAAAAAAACATTGTTTAAATATCATAGGCGGCCAACTTAGTTTTTGTGGCTGTTTCATATAATGCACGTCAGGGGAATTACTGTAGCCAAAAATATTGTAGAATAACTATGCTTCCATACAGAAACTTGATTCAACTTCTAGTTTTGAATGAGTCTTGGTTTCATTTACAACTGTTACTCTTACGAACACATATGACAGATATTAGCCGTTAGCCCGTTACAATACTTGCTTGCTATCCTGTTTGAAGAGAAAATCATTTTTGAAAATTTTTGAAACCGCATTTTGATTCTAATGGTTGAAGATTTAAAATATTAGTCCAATTTCTAAGCATTGATTTCTAAGTATCGTTTTAAAATACTGCAGTGATAACAAAGACTTTTACCTCTGGAGCCGGAGGTCTGAGATTCAAATCTCAAGCCGGTCAAATCGAACACACTATTACCACGGCTAGCCACCGCTGCGACTTTACTTCGAATGGAGCTGTGTTGTCCGGGCGCAATATCGCGGAGATAGGCCCCGCAAACTTGATACACGCATCGGCGTATTACAGTGAGTATAATAAAAGATTTGATTTAGAGACAACAAAGTTTAGCAATTACTGATGAATTGTATTTTTTACTTTAACATAGATCAAGTAGTGCACGCCTGCAAAATTATTGCTTACGTGATTTACATTATGAAGTTACATTATCAAGTTTTTGTTGCTTTCTGTATAGGAGCAACTTTTAGTGGGTATTTTGTCGATGCAGGATGCCAAGAAGCAGACTTATGCTGCAATGAAAGAAGTGAAATGTGTCAAACTGATGATGAAAACGGTCGGTGTTATTGCGATAACCAGTGCAGAGCAGATCAAAGTTGCTGCAGCGATTATTTGAATTTTTGCATTGACTCTTCAGGTATTAAAGAAACTAAAGAATAATTGTTTTTCTGGTTTCTTCTTCAGGCAAAATAAAATGTATTATCTATAAAAAATTTTTTGCTTCTTTTTCGATGATGCACCAACTTCAGTTTAGTGTTACATTTCAGAAATTTCAAAAATGCCGTTGAAAACAGAATATCTGTGATTTTGCAACCATAAAAATTATAATGACTTTTAATTGGAAATTTTATTGGTATTTATATTTCCAAAAGTATTTAAAACCTGCAAAAACTAACTTTGTTTATTCATTGTTTTTTTAGAAATATTTCATACATCGTCAATGATAACTATTTTAAAATCAATGAATCTTCAGTAAATATTCATAATTAGATGCAAGGTTTTGCAATAAATAACGAAATAGCTCCTAAAAATTTTATCATGTCCAGTTGTTTTTTTTTTTTGACTAATTCCATTATTCTTCATTGCCGTTTTTGAAACAAAAAAGTTCATAAAGAAGTGAAAGAATGCTGTCACGTTCATGTTGCTAGCTCAATTACAATTCCTATCGTTTAAAATAATACGGAACAAAGCAAGTTAAATATTACAAAGCTGCTATTTTTAGATTACCGCAATGAATTAGCAAGTAGGAAACTTGAGTTATGATAGGACAAGAATTTCAACGAGCTCAAAGTTTGCTTTAAGTTCTTATAGTTTTTCCATTGCAATTTTTCGTGCAAATTAAGCCTTTGGGAAGTACGGCCTATATACCGACTGTCACAGTGGCATGAGAATTGATAAATCACGTTGCTTTTTTGTAAATTAGGCAGAGCATCTTTATTACTAGCGTAGAGAAGCTCGTTGGTGGAGTAAACAACGTGTGATACCACAGCGGAAAAGCACTGTTTGACAGCAGATTTTACTTGCTTTTCAAACCGAATAGTAACAAACCCAAGCCATGGGAGACGTAGATAGGCTGGGCATCTTTCCGGTCCGAATTTAGGCAGATTGTGAAATTGCTTTATCTTCTTAGCAACAAACGACTTGATAACATTCTTCGGGTATCCATTAGTCTGTAAAATAAACTTGATTTTGTCCAGATTCGATGGCTATTTTTCAGGAGAACAAATGGCAAGACCCGGTGAGTTCAAGTCAAGATTTAGCTAGTTTTGAGTTTCTGTGGACTGAAGAAATTCCAGCGTAGATTTTGACCTGTGAATGTGGGTTTCCTTACGGTAGATGGAAGTAATGAAGTTGGAAAGGGATTTTTTAACCAACACGTCCAGGAAAGCAAAGCCAAGTTAGATTCTTTTCAAAAGTAAAGAGAAGAGAAAAGTGAAGCGAGTTGAGACAGATGTGTCAGAAACGATCGCGCTCATCTTCGTTGCTAAATACCATGAAAGTGTCATCCCTGTAGCAGCAATACATCTCTGGCTGGAAAGTGATCCGAAAAAGTTTAGATTCACAGTAGCCAACAACAATTATATTGGCAAGGGCTGGTCCAAAAGGATGATCCCATGGCAACTCCGTCGATCTGGTGATGCGTGATGTTTTCGAAGCTTAACTCAACAAAAAAAGTAGCCATCTCCATAATTTCAACCAAAGTATGCCTTGAAAAAGGTGCAGGAGGATGTTCCGAACTGTAGAGGGCGTCAGCACAGATTTGAATAGCATCCGCAATGGGGAAATAAGTAAATAAACTTGTACAGTCAAAAAATTTTGTCAAAACTCTATGATTACATTCGTCGTATGTCATGGTTTTACGCAGCGTTAAGCTTAAAGACGACCGTAATCATTTGTAACGTCACCAAAGCGATTTTTTTACAATTTTGGGTAAAAGCAGCAACCAATTAGGCTTTATAGAAACTACAGCAAATGTTTCAACAAACCATTTGGTTTAGATACAGATTAATTCTAGATGAAACAACATTTTCTACATTTTTTGAAGTTTAATTTCAAAACGCATTATATCCACTTTTTCAAATTTTAATACACCAAAATAAAACCTAAATTCAATATCGTTTATTTTTCAAACTTGTCGGTTTTAAAGAGATACATGTCTGCAATCCCTAAAAAGGAAAATTAACATAATATATGAAGAAAGAAACTTCACTACTTTTTTTTTTCAGTTTTCTAAAAAACATCAAAAATGAATATAAGGCTTTTTGGAAATAAACTCTTCATATAGTGCGTCACAGCGATTACAAAATTTAAAAAAGGTATCATTTCGCAATTTTGTAATAGGCGCTTAAAATTTTTCACATAAATTTGTTAAGTTGTTTTTTTAATCTGGATCATAAA
Organism: Trididemnum nubilum; assembly: GCA_963965965.1. NCBI lineage: Eukaryota > Metazoa > Chordata > Ascidiacea > Aplousobranchia > Didemnidae > Trididemnum > Trididemnum nubilum. The sequence goes on along the minus strand of OZ014477.1, from coordinate 44,939,246 downwards.
ATGCCTATGTCAAAGTGGTTCGTCACTAAAACGTTTTGTGATGCCATATAAGTATGGGTGGAAATGCTCAAATTTAGGAAGTGATTTCGGCAAATCTCAAAACTGGGAAACTGAATTCTTTTTACCTCAGCAACTTTCAGCTGTTATTTGTTAATATATTTGATTTATATTCAGGCAGTTTGAGATAAAAAGTTTTTACGAGAAAAGATTTAGTACGATAAAACCAAAAAAGAGAGAGACATTTTGACCTCTTTAAAATACAGTTAAAAGAAGTTTGTAGTTATTGTATCAGCAGACTATTTACTGGTTTTGAATATTCCTAGTCAATACTGTAAATATCCATAAAACTAAACGAAACTTTCCAGCTAATCTTAAGGTGAAATACTTCGCAGCATACTTTATAATGTATTTTGCTTTGCCTTACTGAGAGTGTTATTGTATGATAAAAACGATATAAGCAACTAAGTGCAAGACATGATTAATCAAACTTTGGAATGTTGAGTAGAGCTGTTTGGTTCTTTACAATCATATTATCAATATTATAAATTTTTTAATAAAAGTTTTTATTTACTACAGATGATGGACTTACGTAGGATGGACCTGAAACGTCGAAAAAAATTACAGTTTTATCTAAGGCTATATTATTTGTATCATAAATTGCAACTATAAAAATCACACTAAAAGGTTAAAAACACAACAGTCTGTTTCGTTGTAAAGACTGTATATCATCAAACACTTCTTCAGCAGTTTGACTATCACCAATTTTGTATCATAAACTATTACAATAATTCGAAACAGCTGTTAGTCTTTGATTTTTATGTCCACTTAAAAGTTTATGACGCTTAGTCGTTTACAGCACAAAATTAGTCTAATCAAAAAAACGCGTTTACGGGCCCCGGAAAGATATATTTTTTTTACCTGTATAGCGATGCTCAGTATAGTCTGATGTTTCCGGCTAGGGTTGTCCCCACCCCACTTTTTCTGCCAATTTACGTCACAACGACGTCATTTCCGCAAAAGTCGGCTAAACTTTTTAGCTTAGTTGACTTTTACTTTATTTATTCTCACTTCTCTTATGGTTGAACCTGAATTTTCAAACTTGAGTCACTCAGCAAGTGGGACATGGGCATTGGGCAATCTTCAAATGCATTTATGACGTCATAAGGTTATGACGTCACAATCCAGGAACAAAAATGTTACAAAATTGTAAAAAATTGTCATTTTGAGTGGTTGTCAACTCCCATAACTTTTGCCAATACTGACACGCAACTAATCATTATCATAATCACTTTATTTACATTATTTACAAGAATTACGCTGAACGTTTTCGGCAAAGCACTATGGCCTTGTCAAAGCATCTAAACACATATAATAAACTACTAGTTTTCACATACAGTAGAATAAAATCAAAATTGATGTCTCTGTGAACTATTAAATTAGTTCTGCCTATTTCACTTCAGGAATAATTTAAAATCAAAATTAATTAACGCTTTCGCTGACTTTTGCTGTTGTTAAAAGTTCGAATTGAAACCAACTAATTATGTCAACACATGCGGTCAGGCAAATGAAACAGTGTAGTTAAACGTTGGACAAACGGGCGAAAAAGTTTCCTAAAGTTGTCATAATAAATATTTAAGCAGCTGTTGTGGGTAATTTTCAAATTACTGTCCAGCCAAAATGACGAGTGTACGATCAAACACTACCGAATCAATCAAAATATTTTTAACAAGAACGAAGAACCATTTCCGTAGAGTTGCCTGTTGAGTTTGGGTTTGTATTTTTTAATTAACAGTGCTTCATGAATTTTGGTGTCGTAGTCCGAACTACACCTACGTAAAATTGAAAACGGTTTTAAAATATCATCAGATTTGACACAATTATTGCAGTCTAAAATATGCTCTTTAACAGCACTTTTTCTAGTTATGCTGTTTAATGACCAGTGTTCCTTTGCTCTAGTTACCAAGTGCCTGGCTGACTTACCAATGTAAGTCAGATTCGCCTCACGCGGACATGAAAAACGATAGACAACATTGGACACTAGGGGCGTAGGAGTACGTGATTTTAAGTTGAAATAATTGCCAACTTTGAACGTTTTATACGTAGGTATCAGTTTTACTGCAGTCAAATTAGCTATTAACTTAGATAGTTGTTTTGTGAAAAGCTGTGAGGATTTGCCAACGTACGGTACACTGAAAAATAGTTTTTTTTTTGTCCATATTTTCTTTGTCTTGTAACTGTGGTGCCTTAATTTTTAAAAACTTTTCGACACATTTATTAAAAAACCAATTTGGGTAGCCATTAGCGCGGAACATTTATCGTAAATTCTTAACTTCTGTCCAAAAAATATTGTCTGTGGAACAAATTGTTTTTGCTCTTTTTAATAGACATATTATAAGGCCGGTTTTCCACTGTTCAGGACACGCTGCACTAAAGTTGAGAAGGACACCAGTGTGTGTAGGTTTCCTCCAAATTCGAGTTTCAAGAATGTTTTCATTAATATTGATTTGCACGTCCAAGAATGGAAATGCGCCAATTGACTTTTCCATCGTAAATTCCAAGTTTTTGTGTTGATGGTTTAACACCTCTAAAAACTTAGAGCTAGACTTTTCTTCTTCGAATATGGCAAAAATGTCGTCCACATATCTCAGATAAAGTTTTGGTGAGCAGTCCTAAATGGAAATGTGACGTCATAAATGATGACGTCATCACTTTTTTGGCTCTTCGTTTGTGCGGTCTGTGAAAAACTTGAGATCATCTTACCTATAACACCAACACAAACTTAGGGTTGTTTTTGTGATTATTTACTAACATATGACGTCATCGGTATGACGTCATAACTTTTCACCTTCATGATACTTTAAAACTTTTCTAATTTTGAAAAAAAGTTTTTTTATGGAAGCAAAAATAAACTCAGCCTTGGATGACAAGCCAAACGCTGATATACGACAAATATTGCAAAATGGGTGTCATATTTTCAATGTAATTTATTGCATAAAAGTGTTGATCAAAGTAAACCAAATTTATACTGTATCTTTTAATATTCCTGTGCTTTCTTTAATAGTAATATCAAGGCTCTACATCGAGTGTAACAAAAGTTATGGGAGTTGACAACCACTCAAAATGATAATTTTATAACATTTTTGTTCCTGGATTGTGACGTCATAACCTTATGACGTCATAAATGCATTTGAAGATTGCCCAATGCCCATGTCCCACTTGCTGAGTGACTCAAGTTTGAAAATTCAGGTTCAACCATAAGAGAAGTGAGAATAAATAAAGTAAAAGTCAACTAAGCTAAAAAGTTTAGCCGACTTTTGCGGAAATGACGTCGTTGTGACGTAAATTGGCAGAAAAAGTGGGGTGGGGACAACCCTAGCCGGAAACATCAAACTATACTGAGCATCGCTATACAGGTAAAAAAAATATATCTTTCCGGGGCCCGTAAACGCGCTTTTTGGCTAAATTAAATCTTGGTAAATTCTTTTGTAGTACTGCAAAAAAAGTCGTAATGCGTAGCCATAAGTGAGATACGAATTACGGAAAACACTCAGTTCGAACAAAGATTCTCCAACCTACAAACATGCTAATAACGAAGAAAACTTCTAGTTATTTGACTCTACGAAGATTTAAATTAGAAAATTCCAAAGTGTTTACAAAGTCAAAACTTACCACGCAGTCGAATAGGCTACAAAAATTTACAGCAAAATTTCATTGTTTTGTTAATTGAAACTTATACGTACATCAGAAAAACGACAGAAAACTGCATAAGATGTAATTTATCATTTCTTGAGAGGAAAATCTGTGCGTGTAAGAGTATGATTGCGCCAATGTGTATAAAATAAGGCACCATTCAACCATTCTATGCGAGGCTAAATGCAATGCACATTTCTTCATCCGCCATATTAATTTTTATTACCGTTTTTCTGGCTTATTCAAATACGCTTCGGTAACTTTTTGTTCGTTTCAGCAATTTTTGGATGAGAACGGCATTCTAATTAAATCAAAATCATTCATTGTACTCGCTGTATTACGCTGAAACGTGTAACGAGTTTGTGTGGCGCATATGTTCGTCATTGTGCCTCCAGGCAACACAACTTCTTTCAAAGAAACGCTGCAGCGGTGGCGCGCCCTAAGCAATACTGTATACGATTGAACCTGCCCGAAATTTGAACCTCAAGCTTCCCGTTCCAGTGACGAACGTTTTACCGTTCGACCAACAGGCCCGTGAATTGCTTTCCAGTTTTTATAATTAATGATGATGCTGGCTGTTTGTGAAGTTAATGTTAAATCAATTATGCAGCTTGTTGCATCCAAAAGCTGCTGAATGCACAATTAATTATAATTTGCTGGAAGTTGGTATGTGTTACTACCCTCCTAACGAGTCGAAAGACAAAGTTAGTTCATCAAAAGTTTACTCTAGCTCAATTCTTAAATTAACTTCTACTTTTAAAATAATATCTAGTACAGGTTGAGTTTAAGTCAATTGACAACTGCAGCTAGCTCTAATAATTCATCATTAAAAGTTTGAATAATAGAAAATATTTAGATATCTGTGGGTTCGACGATATCGCGACTTCTGAAGAAAAAGTTATATCATCACCCAACTGGCCAGAACGTTACAATAACTTTGATGATTGTTCATGGCTAATAACAACTGATAATGACTCTAGAATTGAAATTATTTTTGACCATTTCGACCTTGAAGCAACTTTCGATTTTTTGGTAAGTTTCATTATGTTTAATGATTGATTACTCCATTCAGTCACTGGCCCTTTCTATGCCACTTTTTTCATGAAGTTTGGCGGAATGTCAAAAATACAAAACAGTTGAAGTGTAGCATAATTTCGTTTTTGTTACATCAGAGAAACATCCAGTTTTTTATCAGGTTATTGCTGGTGTTGAGACGATTTCTCAACTTCACTGAAACAAGTTGATTATTTTTAAACATCATGAAACAATGTTTAAAAGCAAAATTTACAGTAACTAATGGCAGTCTACAGAAAAATAGACAGTATATCAGTATCAATTATTATTATAATCACAGTTTTGATCAATAGTTTGTAATTGAATCTTTGAGTCAAGCTGCTACCTGCCTACGTGTCTACCATACACGATACAGACTTCACACTGTTCTTTTAATTGCTGAACGTCACGCAGGAAATATACAAAGTACATAGAATAATATGTACAGCATACTATACAAAGTTTTAGATGCATAACCATTTGTCTTTGGCTGTTAATCATAATGTAGTTTTTGCTTATGACTTTTTACTGTTTGTAGTTTATACTCTTTACTGTTTGTAGTTTATTATTAATCGGGATTTCCGCGACGCTTTGCGTCAGAAGTCCCTATGATTTTTTCCGGGCAAAATTACAAATTCGGCAATCAGAGTTCGAAAAAGCTATAACTTTGATACGGTTAGAGGTGGAAACTTGAAATTTAGAAATTAGATTGGGCGCATATGAGTCATTCTTAGTGCAAATTTTGGGGGCAATCGATTATGTGATACGGGTTTCCGAGACAAAAATTGAAATGCCAATCGGAGATTTAAACAGCTCAAGCTCGAAAACTAATCGCAGGAGTATAGAATAAAAGTTTCGAATTTAGAATCGCCTGGGTATGAAGTTTCAGCTCCCAAAATTAAATTATGACAATTTCGAAACTTTTTTTTATTAATTTGTTTATTCATTTATTTATTATTATTATTATTATTTATTTAAGCACTTTTCTAAGGCGAGAAAATCTCCAAAACCGCTGAAGCTAGAAACTTGAAATTTGGGCAAATGATAAGTCTACATACGAAATTGTTCATCCTCAATTTTGGAGGCGCTACGTCGCGTGGTTTGGGGCAGGTGCACCCAAAACTTGTGATAGCGATGTCTATTAAGTGATTTTAGTCACATACACGCGCGTGCAGCCGTGTCCTAATGGTTTAAGGCCTTAGTGCTTGAAACTTAAGTGAGTGACTAAACCTGGGTTCAGTTATCTAGTAGGCAACCGCTTTCATCAAACAAAGTTTATATTGAATCAAGCATATTTAAACTTTTTCCGATTAGGACAAAATTGCTTTTAGTATATATATATATTTTTTGACACTAGATATGATCAGAGGGTTTCACGTTTCATTGTCTGTGAAGACTACCCAAAAGTCAATTTTTTAAAACCTTAAGCTAGAGGCTAGTTGTTTTTTTTGCTATCATTAGAAATTTAAAAGACAAATATTTTGACAGAGTTTGGTGGTACCAACCCCCTCAAACCTCCAAATGGACCGCAAAAAAATCAATTTTTTTGACGGCTTAAGCTAGAGTGCTACTTTTTTGATATCACAAGATAACATGGAGGTAAATACCTGGAAATAGTTTCGGGGTATCACCTCCACGGAAACCCTCCCGAATGGACCAAAAAAATCACTTCTTTGAACGGTTAAGCTAAGGCGCTAGTTTTTTTTTTTTTGGTGTTAGTAAATATTTAATTGAAAACTATTTTGACATAGTTTGGTGGTACCAAACACCAGGAACTCCCAAAAGGACCACCAAAAATCTATGTTTTGAAAGCCTTGAGCTAAAATTCTAGTTTTTTAGATATGACGAAATATTAAAGCGACAAATACTTGGACATTGTTTGAGGGTACCATCCCCCCGGAAATCACATATGAACTCTACAAAAATCAATTTTTTGAACAAACCCCCTAATGGACCACAAAAAATCAATGTTTTGAATGACTTAAACTAGAGTTCTAGTTTTCTTGATATCATGAAATATTAAACAAACAAATACTTGGACATAGCTTAAGGATACCCCCCGGAAATCCCCGAATGAACACCACAAAAAGTAATTTTTTGAGCGGCTTAATCAAAGGCTTCAGTTTGTTTTTGATATCAGTAGATATTTAACGGGTAAATATTTTGAGATTATTTGAGGGTACCACCACCCCAAAACCCTCTCAAATGGACCCAAAAAATCACTTCTTTGAACGATTAAACTAAGGCGCTAGCTTTTTTTTTGTTGGTATCAATATTTATTTAATAGAAAAATATTTTAGCATAGTTTGGTGGTACCAACCACCCGAACCACCAAATGGACCCCCAAAATCATTTTTTTCAACGGCTTATGCTAGGGTGCTAGTTTTTTTGATATCAGTAGATATTTAACGGACCAATACTTGGACATAAATTGGGGGTACCATCCTCCCCGAACCTCTAAAGTAACCTCCAAAAATCAGATTTTTTTACAACTTAACCTAAGGCTTCAGTTTTTATTGATATAAGGAGATGTTTAATAGACAAACATTTTGACGTAGTTTAGGAGTACCATCCATGCGGAACCTTTTCAAATGGACCCCCAAAAATCAATCATTTTGAACTGCTTGAGCTAAGGAGCTATCTTATTTTTGGATATCAGTATTTAAGAGAGAATTTTTTACATGGTCTGGGCGGGGTACCAACCCCCGAAACCCTCCAAAAATTACTTTTTTGAAAGTTAAATTTAACATTTGTTCTTAGTCAACTAGGTTCATGAGCTGTGCTGGCATATTGGTAATATCGGTAACCTGGAAAGTATGAAGCGGAGAATGCTGGTGAAAAGAATTCGCGGAAGTCCCGTATTATTTTTACCCAGTTCATTTTTAAATAAATTTACAGAAGCTCTTTGGGCTAGCCAATCGCTTATTTGCCCGCTACTTTAAACAGCAAATACTAAGCCAGACATATTACTGCTGCTGCCAGTAAAATCATGTTACTGCGATGGCGATAACCCAGTTGGCTGAGCGTCAGATTAATGATCGAAAGATTGCTGATTCCCAGTTCGATTCCCGAATTGGCAATGCTTTATTGTGCCTTTGGGAAAGACATTTTTTTACATGTATTTCCCATTGGGGCCTAGAAGCCTACCCGCTGCGGTGGTCCATCTGGTCGAAAAACTTGCAAACAGAATTCAAAAGAGGGTGCTTTGCGTTGGAGTGATTAAACGGACCCAGATTGGTTGGTTCACACGCATGAATAAATGACTGCAGCTGCTGGTGATTGTGCAGTGTGCATAAAGTTCAAGGGCGAAACCGACACTGATGCAGACAGCATGAGAACCGCAGAAAAAACATTTGACATGAAATTTAGTGAAGGCTAAAGCACAGTAAAATTTTGAATCGTTAACTTGGTTTTAACATTTATCCTAATTACCTGTTTGCTGAAATGATTTTTAATATCACATTTTGCATTTAACTGAACGGTGAAAGGAGCCAAAATTTTTGCAGCAAGATTTGAAATTCTTTTATGTCAATTATTAACTTAACTGGTCTTGGTTACCAGTCCGTGGAAATTGCTTTCAAGAAACGACACATCAAAGTATAGGATTTTTTCTTAATTTATAGGGATTTTTAGTTGGGGCTCAATATTCCAACCCTTTTGGAACTTTTGGCAATTTTTAGTAATTTAGAATTTAGTTTAAAGTTTACTTTTACAATTTCAATCACTGGTGTGATTGATAACGTAAATGTTGGATATGCCTGCATTACGACGGGGATATATGTGCATCGAATAGTGTGTCTGAAAGTGAGGGTGCACTGGTTAATTACAAGCCTTATTACATATAGTCAGTAGCAAGGTATATAGTGATGGTTTGAAGGAGAACTGGTTGCTGGTATCTTTCAATTTATGAGTGACAGCTCGGGTTTTGTAATTTTAATTTGACTCTCACACCGTCTTCAATAAAATTGAGTAGTATATGACGGTTTCTGGATGTACTTTGGCACTTGAATGGATGAGTGTAGCTTGGTTAGAGTCAATATGCCGTTATAAACTGAATGCTTACTACCTTGGTTTGGGCACATTCTTGAAAGCAATGATGTCTTTACAATATAGAACTATATTGCGTTAATTTTGGTATTTTTTGCCTGTGTTGTTCAACCGTGTTCCCTATTTCTCTAATTTTTCTTACGCATTATTTACAGATTGAAAATGAAACGTTTCTTTTTAAATAAAATGCTTACGACAGCTTTGGCTCTTTTATTTTTAGTGAAACTTTTAAATGGGGTTTGTCCATTTTTTGAGGCCATACTTAGGCTATACTCTTATATACGAAATTTGGAGCCATCTTCGTATAAAACAATTTGGACCCAGATTTTATATATTACAAATATATGTAATTCACCAATCTGTAAACAAAATTTCCAGTTCTGGCATTTTAATATCTTTCTCCGCGCTAATGTATTCTTGAAAAGCAAACAGATGAGAGGATCATAACGTCCCCCAAAGTTTAATATTTTATGTCTTTTAAACATGAAGTTATAACGCTTGTCTTAATTATTGCTAAGTACCGTTTGCGGCAATAATTGTAATTATTCTAATGTGGTACTGCGTATGACCGCATAATTCTTGGAATGTTCTTTTATTTTGCTGTCCTAAAAATACATGTTGCTAGCAAAGTTTCGAAGCCAACCGCATGCATAAACAAGCTATTAAAAAAAGATTCTGCAAATGTGGAAGCTTCGCCCCAGGGCTACCTGAATATAACCAAGTAAAGTTTTGCGCTACACAGCGCAGATGCAGTTGTATTATCCCAAGCGTTTGGAAATCCGTCCCCAGACTCCAAATAAATGATCAATATTTTAAACTTCTGAGTGAACGTTGAGAGAAATCCGCATCAGCTGAAATATAACGACTATGTGATCAATTGGACTTTTTCTTCAGGACCGCTCCAAATCGGAATTCCTGACTACGCTTATGCACATTGCACAAATGCGTGCGAGCCAAACCACTGATGAATACAATTGTAGAATTTGTTTCTACAGTATATGATGCTTTTAAGATTATGATTATACAGCTTTTTTATTTTGACTTAGTTAGAAAAAAGTTTTACCAAACAGTTTTTAGCAAAAATTACGTCATCAAGTGGTGGCAGCCGAAGCGAGAAACGTGGGAGCGGAAGCGATTCAAAAATTGTCGCTTCCACATCCCTGACTATAACAACAAAACCATGTTGTTTTTACTAAGTCCACAACAAAGTTAAATATTCTGAGAGTTGTTGTGAAGAGTTAACAACTTGGGGCAGCGTTTTCTAGCTCTAAATAGTGTGTTTATATTCTAACTACTAATTCCAAGCTCTACGTTCAGGTCTATCAATTTTAATTTTGCTTTGAGCGTTGAATCCAATTCAATGTTAAGCGGATTATCTCAGTTCTAAAATAATAAAAGTTGCAATCCTCTAAACTCAACAGTTTTTCACCTGCAAACAACGTATCTAAACAATTTATATCTGTTATTACGGTATATTTGCTGTATTACGCCGACGTGGGTAATGAGTTTGCGGGGCTCATCTTCGCGTCATTGCATCCAGTCAAAATAGCTCCTTTCGAAGAAACGTTCCAGCGGCGGCAAGCTGTTGGAAACACTGTGCTCGATTTGACCAGCCCCAGGTTTGAACCTTAGACCTCCCGCTCCAGAAACGAGAGTGTTTACGCTCAAGCAACTGGCCGGTTCAAACAAGGTCATCAAAGTAATATCTAACCAATATTATACAGAATAATCCCATTTATGGGTGAAAGAGACTATTGGGTTTTGTAGGATTGTGTTTTAGTACTGTGATATAGTCAGAATTTTGCTGTAACTTTTGATCTAACGTTTCTTTGTTAGACATTTTTTGAAACGTTGATATCAACTGCAAGTCAATCCATCACCAATTTCAACCTTGTTTTGCACGGGCTATTTGACCAACATATTTTACACGGGGAAAGAAAGAGGAGGAAAAATTCTCTCTCTCTGACTCTTAAGCCAAAAGTAATGGAAACACCAAATTTGCCACGCAAGTTGGTGTTTATCACTATTGTTTAGAAAAGCTAGTTTTGAATTGATGACGTGATCATTGCGACGTTCTGAGCCATATTTTCAAAAACAAAAAATCAAGTGAAAACGAAGTGAGGGAATTTTTGCCTCCCTCCGCTTAGGGTAAAACAAGTTTAACATCCTCACAAACATTCACGTGATAACGCCATGATTGTTCATTGTTTAGTTAGAAGCTCTAATTTTTAATTGCCAACTAACAATTTCTTATAAAAATTGCAATAATACACCAAATAATCTAATTTTGATATTATCTTTTGTGAACTTCAGAGAATAGAAACAGGAGATCTTTCTTTGGCTTACCATGGAGATCAATGCTTAGTTCGTTTTGTGTCGCCCATTTCAACAGTTCGTCTGAGTTTCACTTCGGATTTCAGCATAAGAAATTCGGGTTTTAACGGAACTTACAAAAGTTAGTTTTTTGAATTTAAAAATAAAAATAAATAAACACTGCGTTTTAATGCAAACTAAATGTCAAAATCCTTGCTTTTAATTTGGTTTAAACTACGATTTTTTCAGGAGAAACTGTTTTTACGTATATTTAATCAATTTACAGAAAACTGTGAAATTATCTTTATTTGGTAAGCTTCTTTGACCCACAACTGGTCTTCTTTGTCCTAGACTTTGGCCTCCACTATTACTGTACTTGGCCTTAATAGAAGCTGTCCTCGAAAAGTCGGTCCTTGACCTTGGATACTTTTTGACTGCTTGGCCTCGAAGTTTGTATCCTCGACTCCACTTCTGTTGCTGCATGCAATATTTTCGTTAATCGTCATGCTTTCTTTTTTTCAAAAGGGACCGTTAGGTCTTAAAGTTAAACAGCTACCCATTATTAAAAATGGTAGGCATTCTGCCAGTACTGTATTTTTAAAAATCCAATAGTTATAATGTCACCAGCAACTTAACACTGTTATTTGTAAAGGTAGTAAAAAAGACCTTTGAAGGAGCTACCAAAAGTGAGACTTTTTTACAGTAAAAAAACCTTTTACGGTTCTTTTACGAAAGGTTCTTTTTGAATCAAAAAACGTTTCAAGGTTCGATATTTGAAAAAAAAACTTTACGAAACAATACTAAACAAACCTTTTAAGGTTTGATTTAGTCACCGTCAAGGTTCTTTTGAGAACCCCAAAAATACCTATTAAGGTTCGCTTTTGTTTATCAAAAGGTTTTTTACAAATCCTATAAAATACCTTCAAAGTTTAATTTCGTCCCACTAAAGGCTGTTTTAAAAACCCTTTATTAAGGCTGGATATTGTCTTTCAAAGGTTCTTTTGAAATTCTCACAAACAGCTTACAAGTTTCGATTTCGTGTCTCTGAATTCTTTTTTGAAGCCACTAAAATATATCCTTCAAGGTTCGATTTAGTCTCCCTAAAGGTTTAATTGAGGCGTTCTGAAATATCCTTAGGATCGATTTCATTGTTCTTGTATTTTTTTGTGGCAATTGTGCATGCTTTTGAATATACTCCTATCCCTAGAACACAAAATTTCTCACCATAATCAGCATTTTAATCATATTGCATGAGCTGGAATATCAATACAGCACACAAGTAATTAAAACGAATGGATAAAACACAAACACAATTTAAGTAGAGCAATCTAGCAAATACAGCGTTTCTCAAGAAAAATCTGTTGGGTTAAAAATAGCAAAACCATTTCGCTACACAAACATTTAGGTACACACCATCAAAGTTACACAAAAGTAAAGGAAGAAATAATTTTACCGAAAAATTCATTCACTTGTTTGTTAATTCTGACTTAAATCTAACTTAAAACTTAGAAATAAGAACCCAAACCCGTATCTTAAGTCCTCAAAAAGTAAATAAAAAATGTCCGGATGAACATTTATTTTCATCTCTACAACTTAAAAATTTTCGTGAAATAGCCACTCTCTAAACCTGAACGGCAAGTCCAGCTGGTCTAGCAAAACCAATGATTTCCTGACACTTTAAACCTAACAAATCAATTTTCAATTTACACAGCAAAAAAGGAAAGAGTAAAAATTTGTGAAAAAGTAGAATAAATTTCAGGTAAATCCAGTAAATACAATTTTTATCGAGCGCTTTAAAGCTTAGAGGTGACAAATCATTATTTGCACAGTGAAAAAGCGAGAGGTTTAAACAACACAAAAAGCAACATTAAAAAAATTAGTTAAGCTGGAATTTAACGACAACCAGTTACAATATTTTTCAGTACATTCGAGGCTTAATGCTAAAATCATTTCACAACAAAATGTTTAGACTGTATTGAAAATAGAAAGAGGAAATCGCATAAAAACGAAACAAGCTTATTACGGGCAAGTTCAGCAGCTATCACACAATTAAAACAGCATTTTCCCAGCACTTTAAAGCGTAAACATATGCACAACACAAAACGAGTGCTTACAGTTATGTTAAGAAACGATCGCGCGGCCCAGAGGAACTCTAATGCCTTCACCGGTTCGGTCTGCTTCCAAAAAAATAACCAGGGAACTTTTCAGTTGTGATATGATATTGTATTAAACAGAATAAAAACAGACTTCCACACGGCAAAAAAATAACTGAAGTTCGGTTAGTTGAAATTGAAACAAATTAGAGAACTAAAATTACAATGTATTCACAGTACACTTGAAAATTAGGGATGAAAAAATTAAAACCAGGTGTGTGTCAGGTCAGTCAACTACTACGGTAGAGATTGCCATCAGCATAGAATAAAAACTAAAAATATCAGTAAAACAAAGAATGATCAAGTAATATGTAAATTAGATCCAATTTTGCGACGTAACAAGCTAAAATTTCGAGCTGCTTGCATCAACGCGTGAATGTGATAAAATAGAAGTCGTGATAAACAATAACGCTGTAACAAAACAGAAAGTGAGGGTTTGGGCAAAATGGCTCTGGGAATAGTAAAATATGCTTATGATCGCTCTTCTAAGCTAATCGGCGTCATTTGATTTGCGGTCAGTTTGTTCGCGGTCAGTTTGTCGCGGTCAGTTGTCGTGGACCCTCTAAAGTCATACTGTTAGAATAGATATGAAGCAAATAACCGATTGTTCAATATCTTAACTAATCTATCTTGTTTTACTAATATCTTTGCTTGCTTTAAAAGCACTGAATTTAAGCAAGGAGGATGCAATACTCTTGGCATCGTGTACTATTTGGAAAAAGCTGATAAACCATAATACATTTTTTTTAGGGCTCAGAATAATAGCAACATTTTCTACATTCAACAGATAATGTATTGGCACACTAATCTCGCCCGTTCTATCCAAGAATATCTTATTTCGGGCACATCAGCATTCATCACAAAAAGTGATCAGCAAACATGCAAAGTATTACCAGCACATCTTTGCTAATTCGTGTGTTTTTACATAGTACAATTTCAAGATGTATGGAGCCTTCTTGTCGTTGTTTCAACTGAGTTTTGCCATGCTTCTCAATCATTTCTTTTTTCTTTGAATGTTTTCGACGAACTCTTTCAAGTTTTTGCCTCAGGATTTTTTTCCAAGAATACTATACACAAAAAGGCTGAAATTTTACCTTTAGCCACCGCCCTCAAAGACCATTTACGCAGCCAGTTTAATCATGTCTTTGCAATCTTACTTTCTGTGCCACGTTATAAAAGGGTTAATTTTTACCAAAATATGTATAAAATTAAGCTATCTTTGCAAAATCTTCGAGCGCTTGGGGCTCCATTTCCAGATCTCCGAAACAGTTAGTAGATTTCTGCTTACGCACTTGAATAGCGGAGTATTTTGTGGGGTTCATTTATCTCTGTTGACAAGCGTTATCCGTTTTGCAGTAAATCTGGCTTGTCTAAAGGAAATCGAAATGATGGCACAGTTTCTTTGCAAGTTAGATCCGGAATTGCATCCAAATACAGCACATTCATTTACCAAGTTAACGAGCTATGATGTACACTCCACTTTATACTTCAGTGCAAAATCGACCTTATAAGATGCTACATCAAAAAAGAGATCGCTGACTAACGACTATAATGATTAAAATATTTTGCTAATAAAATTATTTTAGCACAGATTAATTTTTATCATTTTAAAACTATGGTGTATGTTCCAACGTAAAAAGTGTACCGGTACAGTGTCTTTACCAGACAGCAGCTTTTATTAATACTATTATACTATTTTACAACTTCTGAAAACTTCCAAAAACTCAGGCTAACTTGCTTTTTCTTTTTGCAGAGCTAAATGGGATGTTTTTGTTTTACCAAGATGACCAACCGTGACGCGCAGTTGTACACTGTGATTATATTCTAAGAAAGATTGCGTGTCAACGCGTCAACACATTGCACAAAAGACCAGGGCTGTAATCAAGACCAGCTCATCCGAGACCAAGACCAAGACCGAGACCGCAAAATTTTTCCGAGACCAAGACCGAGACCGAGAACGGTCTCGATCTCAATCTTGGCTTCGAGACCGAGACCGGCAAAGTTCGAGACCAAGACCGAGACCAAAAAAATGATGTCATCAATAGTTTTTTCGATTTTTTGAAAAAAAGTTTTTGGAGTTCATATTTGCTCATAAGTTGGTTTTATGATTATATAAATTGATTCAAATGACAAAGTGCTTTAGTCGAAGTGACGATTACTTCACCAAAACATCTAAATATGTCATTTTATGTAGATTTTCACCAAAAAAAGAGATCCTTCAACTAAACTTAATGCCTCTTATTCAAAGCTCGAAGCCTAGTCACCTTTATTTTTGTCAGAAATTACGGGTCAATAAAACTGACGCAAACTTAGTGAAATAAAATTACAAAAAAATTGTAAAAAGCTATTTGTATATTTGAAGTACCGTATTAGAGGTATAGCTAAAAAAACGCAATTAGGAGTTTCAATTAGGAGGTGGGGGGGATTTCCAAGCGCGCAACTACGATTATGCTAAGAGAAGGCTTAAACAAAACAATACAATTTTTACCCGAAAAGTATTTTGTTGGTTGCAAACTAGATTGATTTTTATTCGAGTTCAAGTTTGAGTTCGGTCTATTTTAGCAAGTCCAAGTTCGAGTTTTTTAATTTTTAAATTAAATTTTTTAAAGTTTTTCGAGTTCAAGTTCGACAAAAATATCAATGGCTTTACGCTATGAATATTTGCCACTACAAAATTAATGAAACAATAAATGATAATTCAAGGACTATCATATGTTGTTTAATATTCTGTTAAAAGTAAAATATAGGTTTTTGAATTCATCAAATACGATAAACAACATACTTTTCTGTCACTAATAAACCGCACTAATTTGCTTAAAAGCTATTTTCACAAAGACTTCACACTTTTGCGTTGTGCTAGCCTATTTAATACAAAATTTTGTATAAAGCTTTCAATTCGAAAATTGTGTACCCGAAATTAATTATGTTGCAATAATTAACCGCCGCGACTTATTTCATATATCGTGACTCTTTTTCATCTTAAACTCATTTCTTATAATTGCTCATTTTTTGTCAAAAATTAAACTCACTGATTTATTCCACTGAGCTGCAAATACTATCCAAGTTTCGCACTTTTTTTACAAACTGTAGAGTAGACCATTGGTTCTCAACCTTTTTTCAAAGCGACTTAGGTTTATTGAAAAAATCAGTGGTGTAAAATTTTGTGGCCCATGTATATTCTGATACATAGTTTAAATTAAAAGCTATGTAGAAAAAAAAACTTTTCATGATGACAGAACTGTGTTGAAAATTGTACAAAGAAGTTTTCAGTGAAATGTTTATGAATATGTGCTCTTTAGCTTTCAATATCCTTACCAATAACGTCCTTACGTAGTCTGACATAAATGACCTTTGATTTCTAGTCTCCACCAGCACAAAGCTTCTTCACTGCGTGAATTCTATGCTAGTTGGTCGAGCGGTAACGCGTCCGTCTCTGTCGCAGGAGGTCTGAGATTCAAATCTCGGGCCGGTCAAATCAGACACAGTGTTGCCAACGGCTCGCCACCGCTGCGATATTTCTCCGAAAAAAGCTGTGTTGCCAGGGCGTAATGACGCGGAGATAGGCCCAGTAACCTTGTTACATGCTTCGGCGTATTACAGCGAGCATAATGAAAGATTAAATTTGAAAATATATCATTTACTACTTCTAAGCGTTTTACATCTTTGCGATCTTGAGAAACTCAAAATTTCACTGCTGGAGTTTTTTGGAACAAAAATGCAACTAGGGTTGACTACTATATGCGTTTATTTTATTACTGTATTGCTTTC
Organism: Trididemnum nubilum; assembly: GCA_963965965.1. Taxonomy (NCBI): domain Eukaryota; kingdom Metazoa; phylum Chordata; class Ascidiacea; order Aplousobranchia; family Didemnidae; genus Trididemnum; species Trididemnum nubilum. Next base: position 44,922,222 of record OZ014477.1, on the reverse strand, counting down.
TGCAAGTTTCACTCTTTGTAGATGTTTACAAAAAAAAAACTACCCTAAAAAAATTTTTGGCGACCCATAGGTTGAGAATCATGGGAGTAGATATCTGTTAACGCAATAATAGTAAAGTTTTCGCTATATAAGAGACAGATTTCTTATCACTTAATTAACTCAAGATAAAACGTTGCGTCGCTTTTCCACCTTAATCGTTTCTTTTTTCATACTCCTAGCTGTTTTTCTTGGTCGCCTAAGCATAGAAAGTAAAAAACATGCTCTGTTGGGAAAAACACAATCTCAATTTACAAAGCTTGATCAAAAAAAATATTTTAAACGATTTTTTAATCTTTAAATTTCGTTTTACGAACTCTGCCACTTTTATTCGAGTTCAAGTTTGAGGTCAGCAAAATTATTTTTTCGAGAGCGAGTTCGGCAAAAATACCGATTTTTTTCGAGTTCAAGTTCGAGTTCGCAGCACTGAGCAAACTATTGTAACTTAATCTTATCACATCCGGAGGTTTGCCCCTGTCGCTAGACAATTTTTGTGATTTTTCGTAAAAAATGACCATTTGAATCATATTTTGCACGTTTTTAGAACTACTTAATTGCTAAGATTCTTAATTGCTAAAATCGCTAAGAACTTAATTGCTAAGATTCGGAAGCCGTTTGAAAGAATTAAATTGCTCAACCACTTTAGCCCCTCTTCTTTACCTGTACAGGTCAAGTCCATGACACGTTTAAATGCTTGCATTCATGAATCAAATTTTGTAAGTAATATGACTAAAAAGAGGAGAGCTGCAGCCCACTTTGCCCTCCTGTTTGCATCACTTGCCATTTTACATTTAGCTTAGGCTTATACATCAGGAACAAACAAAATTTGCCAATTTTAAAGTAGCTGGTTTGCTCGTTGTTGATAAAGAGACAAGATAAATACTGTAGGTTAGATTATCACTGTTGTCGACAATCGACCAGTAGCGTAGCCAGTGGGGGGGCTCGAGCCTTTCCCATTGGCCTAAAAAGTATGCAAAATAGCACATTTTTAGTGCTTTTGAGGCCGATTTTTGCTCCAAAAATGAAAACAGCCCCCCCAAAGGGATTTGAGAGCCAAAGTTGTGAAGAACTTGACGTTGTTTGGACTAGAATGGTGGAGTTTTTTGGTTCTGGAGCTCACTCAAAGTCAGTGAAGACCTTTTTTTTTTGGAGATCACCTAATTTCGGCCAGGAAAACCCTTTGAATTTCGGTGAAGACCTTTTTTTTGTTGGAGATCACCAGCATTAGGCCGAAAAAAACCCTTAAGTTTCTGATTTCGGCCGGAAAAACCCGTTTGAATTTAGGTGGAGACGTATTTTTTTTTTGTAGATCACCTGCATTCGGCCAGAAAAAACCCTTGAGTTTCTGATTTCGGCCAGAAAAACTCTTTGAATTTCGGTGAAGATCTTTTTTTTCTTTTTTTTTTTTGGAGATGACCTAATTTTGACAAAAAAACTACCTCAATCTAATTTAAGACTAAAGAAAATTTGGGTCGAGTTTGTTTTCGGTTGTACCAAACTTCCAAAAAAGCCCCCCCCCCCCCCCCCCCCCCCTTTGCGAAATTCTGGCTACGCGACTGCAATCGACAATAAAGTAATATGTACACAATGTATTCACTCTTTTTTGATAAGAATCAGTAAATTTTGAATTGTGACTGGCTGTTTTTAATTTTTTGCCGATTTTCAGCCTCATTTGTCTTTTGATTTGTTCTTAAATTTTTGATAGCATCAACGTCAATTTTAGCGACTATGTTTGTGAAACAGTTTAATTCCCATAGCTTTGTCTACTTCGAGTTGAGGTTTTTTGCTTCTTTAGCAGCGTCGTAAAACTGCAAAAGCGAAAAGGCGAACTTTTTTCAACAACTGCTCAAACGACTGCCAAAAAAATTTCTCACTTATTTGTGCAGCACTCTATAATCTCAAAATAGTAGCATTGCGTAAATTCTTTGACATAAAACTTCTATCACATGGGGATTAAAAAAGTCGCAAAAGCATCTGCAGCGCTCGAATTGGGCTAGAACTCTGTAGTTTTGCTTGGACTCTAGTTTCGTTCCTCGTCATCAAAACCGCTATGTGTGAATGACGTCTTTTCTCATGTAAAAATACGACAATTTTAATCTCCAGATGCAAAACCTCTTTGTCCAACCGATAATGTAACTGCTTCGTTAAGCTTCTTATAAAACTACATTTTACTTACAAAATTTACACAATCTTGCAATTTTATTTTTTCTAACAAAAATTACAAAATTAGCTGTTTTATTTTACGTACAAAAATTACCCGGTCTCGAGACCAATTTTGAGCTACGAGACCACAACGTTTCGAGACCAAGACCGGTGCAAAACAGCCGAGACCAAGACCGAGACCACAAAATATGGTCTCGAGACCGATCTCAAGACCAAGACCGGTCTCGAGACCTACAGCCCTGCAAAAGACACACACGCTTATCTGTGACCCAGTTTTTCGCCAAAATGCAACATGTAAAGCCGTATGTTGTAGTAGACCACGCTGCTACAAAAATTAAAGTTTCGTAAAACAGTCAGAGGTGGGCACAAACAACATTATATCAAAAGCGCAACTCAACAAAGTGCAACGATCTTTTCAACCAGTAAAAGCGCAGCGCAAAATGCGCAATTTATTTTTATAATTTCTGAAGCGCAGCGCAACTTCCGCTATGAGCTTTTTGATTCAGTTAAAACGCAATGCAATTCCGCAATTGCGGAACGGCATTTTCGTACCAAGTCAGTGTTGGGACTATTGCCACTTTCACGAGTCCGAGTGCGAGTCCTTAAGCCACGAGTCCGAGTCTGAGTCTACCAAAACTCAAGATCACGAGTCCGAGTGCAAGTCCGAATGCAACGAGTCCAAGTCTGAGTCCGAGTCCACCAAAACTGAAGATCACGAGTCCGAGTTTGAAAAGTTCGAAAATTTAACCGGAAAGGGAAATTTAAAATTTGGTCAAAGTTGTTTCAATATGGACAAACGCTTTCAGAAATTCCGCAAGAAGACGTTTGTGCAACGTTTCTGCAAGCGCTGCACAGTCTTCTAACTAGGCCCTTTACACACAGAAAAAAGTTGCATAAACGCTTTTGCAAGAGCTCTTGCAAATAAAATTTCGTCGTCTACTTCGGCCTTAATTTACACCCGAGTTTGCAAAACTCCTCATGGCCGAGAAAGTCGAAATTCGAGGTTTTCCTTCTTTTATACCTGTATATTATATTCAGCCAGTTCAGTTTTAACAAAGTTTTTTCAGTAAAAGTATGCGAGTGACGTCACATGAAACCGTCTGATATTGTAGTTTGAATTTGCAAAAAAATTTGTAAGTTATTAAAACGACCAACGCTCGCGTCGAGTGCATTTTTGTTTTTCCTCGGCCATTTTCAAACTAATGAGTGCGAAATTTCAGACTTTTGCTTACAACTCGAGAACGGTTTGGTCGAGATACATAAAATTTTGACAGCAGTTTGAGACTATTGATTTGCATGTTCCTATCAAATTTTGTGGCAATTGGTTTCGTGGCTTTGGTTTTAGTACCCAAAAACCGCCCCGCAAGTTTGGCGTAAAAAGCGGTCTCATTCAAAAACGGCCTAAGTACGACAAAAAATTATTCACACGGTTATATGTCTTAAGCTACCTTTTCATCCCAACTAACTCACTTTTGGCCGCGATGAGGCTTTTTTCTTTTTTTCGTTTGTTTTTCTTTTTTTTTCTTCCTAAATCTTGTACGCTCTTCTTCTCCTAAACCACAAAACATCGAAATCTAATTTTTTTGTAAAGTTGTTGAGTTGCAAACGCAATTTTTGTCTCCCGAAATATTTTGGGACCACTACCCTGGGAACCCTCTCAAAATCGGGCCCAAAAACTGAATTTTTTGAAAATAAACAAAATGAAAACCGCTCAAACTAGGGCGCTGGTTTTTTGATATCAGCAGATACTTAACAGACAAATATTTTGACATACTTTGGGGGTGCTAGCCCTACGAGGACCCCCCAAAATGTACACCCAAAAATCAATTTTTTGAACAGCTTAACTTAGGGTGACAGTGTCTTTTGATATCAGTAGATATTTAACACAAGTATTTTGACGTAGTTTGGGGAAACCAATTTACCCTGGGACTCCCCCAAATAGACCCTCCAAAAATGAATTTTTTGAACAGCTCAAGCTAGGTTGCTAGTTTTTTATGATATTAGCTGCTACTTAACAGACAAATATTTTGACATAGTTTGGGGGTGCCACCTCTGGGGACCCCAAAAATCAATTTTTTGAATGGCTTAAGCTAGGGCGCTTGTTTTTTTGAAATCTGTAGATTTTTGCGTCGGTCGTTCAAAGGAGTTGCTACTCAGAGAGCTCTCATCTAGTTTTTCACTGCAGTTAATTATTTTTTGGGATATCAGATTAAGAAAACAATTTTAAACAAATCGAATCTTTCATTATACTCGTTGTTTCCTTTTCAATTTTTGTTTTATACTCGTTGTATTACGCCGAAGTGTACAAAAAGTTGGCACTGCCCTTCTCCACGTCATTGCGGCTTGGGCAAAACAACTCCTTTCGAAAAAACGTCGTAACGGCGGCGAGCCGTTGGCAACAGTGTGTCCGATTTCACTGGCCCAAGATTTAAGCCTTGGACCTCCCGCTCCAGAGACAAACGCGTTACCGCTCAACCAGCAAAAGAGCTCATTTCTATTTCAGTAGATTTGTCACAGCGTCCAATAAGAAGTAGAGCTTTATTAGAACTTTTAAGTTGCGTATTAATCAGTTAATTGACGAAAGCGTGCAAAAAAGTATTATTTTTTCGGAAACTGGGCAGACTGGTGGTGTAGTATTGTGTTCGATTAATACTGAGGGAACCAAATTTATGTTCATTTTTTTAATAGTTTAACTACTTTTGAAAGTAATCTATAGCAAAAAGTCGACCAGCTGAAGCTAAAAAATAGAAAGATTTTCATAATTTTCATCAGTTTAGGGACAAGGGTTGAGGATCATTACGTTCGCAATCAAGCGTGCAACCAGATTTTGCTGCGGGGGGAGGGGGCTTTGAATTTTTTGGGTTATATAAACCCTTAAATTTTGGGGTTATATTTCTAAGTGATTTTGCTAAGGGAGGCTGAACGCTCTTCAGCCCCTCCTGATTGCGCCACTTGTCGCCATGGTTTGGTATCTTTTGCCGTTTCATAACTAATAGGCTAGAATTGTTATTTTTATTTCAGAAGAAAAACCTCGGTTTTAAATACATTTGTCATAATCTGTACATAATTTAGTGCATGCATTATGCAATTTTTGCTTTTATGGTTTAAGAATAATTTAAAAAATGAAAGAATAGGTTTTTGCTGAATTGGCTGTATACACTTGTTCATGTTTTAACCAACTAACTCACCAACAGAAAGAATTTTTTTGGCAAAAACCTTAAAAAATTCAGGCCTAACCCAAGCCCATACACAGAAAAAGTTAAACCAAACAGCACTGCACTGCTGAGTAATCAAAAAAACACTTCATGCTTCAGTATCTGGATACGGTAATTTTTGTCAGTTACATCAGCAATTTTTTGTTGCAAGCTGATTCTTTTTAGGTTTCCATTCTCCATTGCAACATTAAGCAATCAGGTGCAAAATTTAACATAACTTAACACAGACAAAACTTATTATCTCCCTCCACTACCTGCGAATACTTGAATAGTGAATACCTTCCAAGAATTTTTCAGCCATGCGATATCTTGAGCACATTTTACCCACCGGCATCATCGAAGCAAACGTGATCAAACCAATGACACCAAAACGCTAAAAAAATGAGGTTGCCAAAATATAAAACCAAATTCAATTATTTTCATTTTGATTTGGGTAAGAAATCTCTCCCTGCCAAAGATGATGCATTGCTTGTCACATTTATATTTTGTTGATATATAGTAGCTCTGTAATAAGACATTACAATAAGAGGATCCTATACACCTCCCCGAAAAACACCTTCCAGAAATTACATTTTCCCGAAAAACACTTGGCCGAAACTACATTATCCCGAATATACATTTCCCTGAACGTACATTTTCCAGAAATTACATTTCCCTGAACATACACTTGCCAGAAATTACATTTTCCTGAACGTGCATTTGCCAGAAATTACATTTTCCTGAACGTGCACTTTCCAGAAATTACACTTTCCTGAACGTGCATTTGCCAGAAATTACATTAGCCCGAATGCTCATTTGGCAGAATGTACATTTGGCCGAAATTACATTTCCCTGAACATTCTTTTTCCAGAATTTACACTTGCCAGAATGTACATTTGGCCGAAATTACATTTCCCCGAAAGCTTATTTGCCAGAATTTACACTTGCCTGAATGTACATTTGGCCGAAATTTCATCTCCCCGAAAGCTTATTTTCCAGAATTTACACTTGCCAGAATGTACATTTGGCCGAAATTACATTTCCCCGAAAACTTATTTTTCAGAAATTACATTTCCTCAAAAATTCATTTTCTAGAAACTATTTGTCATTCGAAAAATTATACTATGTTTAGATTATTTATTTCTCGTAAACAGAACAAACTTTTAGTTGAAATTAAGAAACGTTGCGATAACAGTTTAGCTTACTGAATGAAAAATATAACCTAGCTTATTAGTCAATTTGCAATCATAAGTTGTGCTTCAAGCGTAACAAAAATTAGCAATTAAAAATCGATGCAAGCATGTTCACAGAGACAAAGCAAGCTTACTTTAACCCAGGTTACACTTTTTTTCGAAGAGCCAATAAATTTTAAGTTGAGCTGGCTTCTCATAGTTTTTTGCCAATTTGCTGCTTCATTTGTTCTTAATACTATTCCTTGAATTCTGAGAACGTTCATGTCAATTCAAACGACCATGTATTTAAAGTTATTTTGGAGTCCGATTCCGAATGCTCTGGCAGCTTGAGCAAAGACTTTTTTGCTTTTTTTGCTACATCGTAAAACCGCCAAAGCGAAAAAGTACAAAGTTTTTTTTGAGTTTAGAATATCCAAATATTTATGAGTTGCGTGCGCAGTTTAAAGCAGCACTCTGTAATAGTAGAATCGTTGCAATATTTTGCTTGTAAATACTGGAAAATTACTAAAATTTCATCGTTTTGAATTAGCACAGAATTTAGTTGCTTTCAAGATTTGAAATTTATTCTATTTTGTTTCCAATCTTTTTGTTACTGATGAAGGCTGGCATTTTTTAGATTCTGAGCAGCAATGAGCCTCGGGTTTTTATGAAATATTATTGTTATAAAAAAAAATAGTGTAATTCGTCTTGAGTTTGCGACAAAATTAAATCTGCAGCTGTAGTACGAAGTAGCCAAAATCTACGTCATATGCAAGCCAGCAAAACAACACTTCTTGCATTCTTCAGCAAAAGATTTCGCGCTTTAGCTTACAAACACTCAAAAAAGCTGCAACGGCGTGAATTCCCGCATCCAGCTTCAAAGAGCTTTTGGTTGAAACCTACCGAGAAAGCCACTTCTACGGAAAGCTCATTATGATGTCAATTCCCGCCATTCACATTTTATACAATTTAAAACATTTCATTCGCAGTTCATGCGAAGGTAGCAAGAAGATAAGTGATTCCTTCACGTGACGTCACAATTAAAACCAACGAGTCTTGCTGTAGCAAAAACTGACCGCATGATGCAATGTGAGGAACAGTGGTGCCACTCCTAGTGAATTTTCACTAGATGTAGTGAATTTTGGTCCAGTCTAGCGACCTAGTGAATTTTACGATCTAGTGAATTTTTTTGTAGAATGTGAAAATACCTGAAAGACTTTTTTTCTTTTTTTTGAGATGACCTAGAAAATTACGCGAAAACCGTGCGTCGAAGGAGTGAAGACCTTTTTTTTTTTGGGAGATCACCCAAAAATTCACGCAAAAACTACGACCAGTAGTGCCACTCCTAGTGAATTTTCTATAGATCTAGTGGATTTTGGTCCGTTTTAGTGTCCTAGTGAAACGATCTAGTGAAATTTTTGTAACTTACCAAGTGAAGACCTTTTTTTTTTTGAGATCACCTAAAAAGCAGTCTCATTGTCTTGTTTTTAACTCAATTTTGAATTAAAAGGACAAAGCATTGTGAAAAATTTTGTGTTTCACAAAATTTTTGTGAATTTTGAAGAGCAGCCTGTGGCAGCATTGGTAAGGAACAACGTAGAATGAACAATCTTGTCGATATTGTTGTTGGGGAGGTAGCTGGACTGCAACTGTATAGGATGAAAATTCGAATTTCCTGCTGTTAAGAATTCTCTGCTGTGTACTTTTGACCAGAGAATTTTGAGTTAATATTTGTTTGCAACCAGGCTTCTGTCAATCTTTCGAATTGAACAATTTCACCAATTTACACATTGGTGTCAGAGAAACATTAATTTTTGCTTTAAATCAATTTTCCCTCAAGGCGCGTAATGTATAACCTCAAATCAAAATGACAGTTCCGTACGGTGTTTTTTTTTTATTCTTCAAATTTATTGATGCGAATAGGCCTATTTCAATATACTATTGTATAATTATAGCGAGAAAACGCTCACCTAACGAGCTCCATTAAAGCAAGACTGTAGGCCAGTGCTTCCCAATTTTTCATCACCGTGACCTATTTTCAATTCGAAAATTTTCCATTGCCCACATCTAAATCGCTAGCTTAATCGCAATTTATCAATTTTCAGGTGATCTCCGCAAAAAAAAGGTATTCACGCCAAAAACCGCAAATTTTGTGCTAGCTCGCTCTCTGATGGGCCCCACAGCCCCAATGATTAAGAGTTTTTTAACCGAATTTGCAATTACCCAAATAGCTTTAGCCCACCACAAAATGCTCCTATGGCCCACAGGTTGAAAGCCATTGCTGTAGGCCATACGTAAGCGTAATGGTCGTGAAATTTCAGTTTCGTCTTTTCATACGTGTAAGTCTGCGCTAAGGTCAGTAGCGTAGGCGGGGAAGTGATGCAGTGCCGTCGCTACAGGGGGCCATGTCCCCCGATTTCAGTTTACTCAAAATGCTGTTTTTGCAACATCACGTAAAGATAAGACAATAGTCAATGATGGAAATATAGCAATAATAACTTTCAAACATAATTTTCCTTTGACTCTTCAGATCTTTTGCCTAATTGCTGGCAATCAACTGGTGTACATAAATGTGACGGAATAATCCGCCTTTTTACTGTAACACGCCTATGCAAATGTGTCGCGGAAGAAAGATGTAAGACTGCAGAATCGCTACCGATACTTTGTTAGTGATTATGGCATGAACAATTATAGGTGAAAACATTTTTTTCAAAGAGCAGCTGTTTTTGATCGTTGGAGCACACTCAACATTTTTAGGTCGCAGTGAGTGGAGCACCATTGTGAAGGGGCTTAGGCCCTCTTAGCCAAGTCACTTAGAAAATTTAACTTCAAAATATGAGCGTTTAAAAGTATTTAGACTTGACCTGAAGTAAGGGGGGAGGGCTAAAGGGGTTAAGCAATTTAAGTCTTTGAAATGACTTCTGAATTTTAGCAATTTAGTCATTGATGCCGCTTCAAAAAGTGCGAAAGGTGATTAAAATGCCGTTAAAATTGCTATTTTTGTGCTGTAAAATCTCAAACATTGCCCAGTGGTTGGGGCTGCGCCCCCAAGCCCCGGTCTGTGACACGCTCGAGCTGCATCAGTTTGTTTAGCAAAAGGCCTAAATTAGACAATTTTTGTGCAAAAATAATTTTTGTTTCATCCCTCTTTAACAAAATCCTGGTTTCGCGTTGGGCAGCATTCGCTGCTGCAGATAGAGTTTTTGAGCGATTACGGCAGAGCCGCAACTCAGGGGGGTACCAGGAGGGGCGGCGCCCCCCAAACAAACATTTCGCCCGCCAAACCCCAAAACGACGATAGGAGAAAATATTGGCAGGCCTAAAATGCCTATTGTAAGGCTGTTGATTAATGATTTGAACTGATGCGAAATATTGCGTTTCGCAAAACTTTTATAATCGGTACATTGATTGTGGTGCCACTGGCACCCGGTATGCATAAGCCTAATGCATAATCGCAATCCTTGCTTGATTTACCTGACAAGCTACAGATTGTTTAGTAAGTAAAATCTTTGAAGAATATTGCAAAATTTTATCGTGACGCAATAGCAACTATTTTAGAATAAAAAAATTGACGTTAGGTGCGGTTGCGGTAGCACCATGGTAGCATGCTAGCATTAGCAATGAGTGCACGTGGTCAGTTTGACTTTGGCCTAAAAGTTGTTTAGTAACTGTTGTACACTGCGTTTTGTCTTGTTTGGCAGTAATGGATAATAATTTTGTCCCGAATGGGTTTCGAACCCACACCCGCACCAACCAATCAATTGAACTCAGCTTCAGAGGTTGCTAAAAGCTTTCTTATTTCTAAAACAAACTGCCCAGCACATGGGCGTAGCCAGGGATCCCGCCCCCCGCCTCCTATTAAAATGTCACCAAAGACAAAAATGCGACAAAAAAGCCCCTTGTTTCTTCAGTTACAGTTTCTTCTAGCATTTTTTGCTTACAACAGTAATTATTAAGAATAAATGACGACCAGGTCTCCTCAATTCAGTTTTTGCCAACCAATTTAAATGTATATATAACCCAGGAAAAATGGAGAGTTTTGTTCTAAAAGTTCCTATCTAAGGCCCTCATTTAACTTTTTATAAACGTAATGCAATAACTACGGCCGGATTTACCATAATATAGCACAGTACTAGCAAAGGTTTCGCGCTGAAATGGTGAGACTTTTTTTGGTCTTCACCTATATTTGGCAGGAAGATGTTGCGAAAATCTTCAAAGTGCCAAGGGCCCCGCACAATATAAATCTGGCCAGGGTAATAACATGGTTAGTAGGCATAACTATCTAATGTACCATTTTTAATTAACAATTCACCTCCACCTCGCCAGTTTTTACGCGACAAAATACTTTTGAAAAAAAATTAGCGAAGGAAAATGTTCATTGAACAAACTATTGAATTTGATTTTAGGGGGCTTGTACCTCTTGGTCGTACATGTACTCCTGCAACTGGTTATTTTTATGACAAAACAAAAATCTCTAAGGAAAATCTTCGAGTGGATTATTACTCACTGCTAAAATAGTACAGTAGGCAATGTACCTTGCTTTACCCTACCTGGGCCAAACCACTTACAAACTTTAACACCAAAATGCAAGATTTTAAAATATTTTGAACTTAACTTGTAAGTTAAAGGAGGGTTGAACAATTTAATTTTTTCAATTGGCTTTCAAATGTTGAAAATCTAGTTTTTTCCAATGGCTCTAAACACGCGCAAATTGTGATCCAATGGCAATAAAATAGCTAGTTTTCCAAAAAATTACAAAAAATCACCCAGCGGTTGGGGACTTCGCCCCCAGATTCACGTCTGTTATACGTTGAATTACACCATTTTGCTCAACATGTCTCCCATTTTACACTTTTTTGGGAGGTTTAAGCTCTCTCCCTTTCCCAAAATACTGGTTATGTGCTAACACACTGGCCACGGCTTCTGATCTTCCAATCTACAATAACTTTGTCCCACAAAAAGTTTTTTTTTCGAAAATTTCTGGTAACGTCATTGCACGTGATTTGTGCCCTCCCCCTAATCAAAAATCTTGGCTACACTTATGGCCTAGCATGGTCGTATTGTAGAAAAAGGCAGCATTTTTTGGCCTCCCCTGAAAGAAATTTTGCTCCATAGAACAACGTTCTAGTTGCGGCACTGTATTAGGGGCCGCAGACGAAAACGAGATAAGAAACGTTGCCGGCCTTTTACGTCTTTTTTTTAGACATGAATACAGCATTTTTAAATATATATTTGTAGCCGTACCAGATATAAAGATTGGTTTTAATATACAAAAGTTTAGTCTATTTTGGTATCCCCCACTTTCGGCTAGTGTCCCTTCGCTTCATTTGCCCTGGCGACGGCACTGGGGTAATGGTTATAGCTTTCTGAGACTGCACTCTTTTGCACTGGAATGGACTCAAAATGATTTAAAGCATCTTTTGAAGCAATTATTCAGGGGAAACTGATTTGTCAGAAATAAAATACATAAATAAGTAAAAACTTTCAAACTGGCAAAAATAAACAATTAAATTTGATCGCTTGCTAAATAATGCTGAACATGGCTATTCATCAAAAAAAAAAAAAAAAAATTAAAACTTGGAAATAGATAGGGGGACTATTCAATTTTAGTTATTTACCAATAACTTCTCTCAAATTTTGTCAACCACTTCTTTCAAGTTTCATTCCATTAGCCCGCTCCCCCACCAATTACCTTTCGCTAAAATACACACAAAATAAATTACCCCTTGTAAGTATTACTGATCTAGGATTTTATGATTTACAAGCTTGTAAATATGAAACCTAAATTTTACCGTTTATATTCACCTTCTACATAACCCATTTCTGCAAACAGTTTAATCAAGTTTTTGCACTGCTAACTTCTTATGCCAGTTTTAAAGCAATGGTTTTAATCAAAATAGGCCTAAAATTAAGTCCGTTTTGCAAAAAATAGAAATTTTCTGGCGGCTTGGCGCTTTGCCCCTAGACCTCCAATGGCCTCTGGCTGGGGGCTCCGCAATCAGACCCCGAAACAGCCCCTCTTTGCAGATTTCTAACTACGCGCCAGACTAAGATACTTTAATGATACGACGCTTATGCTGATGTTTTTGTGAGTTTCAGCTACTATCGAAATACCGTGATATTACCGATAATCTAAAAATACATCAAAATATCATCACAAACTTCGGAAGAATAGTTCGGTTCTGAAAATGACACTTATTTTTGTCAAAAACCAAAAATATTTCAAACCTAACGTTGTTTGTCAAAATTAGTTACAAGACGTGAGAAACTGCTTTCCTTTGCCCCTTTTATTCTACACGCAACTTAATAATTTTTGAAAATAAACAAGCATAATATTATATATTTTCGTAATGTAAATTCTATCAATAACGAAATTCCGATTTAATGTGTATAATATTTGGAAAATAAGTTTTTTGGGAAATGTAATTTCGGCCAAATGTACATTATGGCATGTGTAAATTCTGGAAAATAAGTTTTCGGGGAAATGTAATTTCGGCCAAACGTACATTCTGGCAAGTGTAAATTCTGGAAAATAAGCTTTCGGGGAAATGTAATTTCGGCCAAATGTACATTCAGGCAAGTGTAAATTCTGGCAAATAAGCTTTCGAAGAAATGTAATTTCGGCCAAATGTACATTCAGGCATGTGTAAATTCTGGCAAATAAGCTTTCGAAGAAATGTAATTTCGGCCAAATGTACATTCTGACAAATGTACATTCAGGCGAGTGTTCATTCTGGCAGATATAATTTCAAACAAGTGTTCATTTAGGCAGATGTAGTTTCAAGCAAGTGTTCATTCTGGCAGATCTAATTTCAGGCAAGTGTTCATTCTGGCAAGTGTCGTTTCTGACAAACGTTAATTCTGGAAAAAGAATGTTCAGGGAAACGTTTTTCTGGCAAATGATTTTCGGGGAAATGTTTTTCTGCGAGGTGTAATGATACCCAATAAGACATTCAACAAAAATCACGAGTTCGAGTCTGAGTCCTCTCAAATTTTACGAGTCTGAGTCTTAAGGGCACGAGTCCGAGTCCTTAAAAAGTGGCCTCAAGTCCGGACTCGGACTCGAGACTTCCCAACTCTGAAAAATGCGCAACCTAACTTCTGCAATTGAAATCTCACAACACAATGCAAATACCGCATTTTTTGCAATTTTTGACAGAAAAGAGTAAATAATCTGCTAAAGATGGCCGACATTTATCAATATTTCGATCGAAATGGAACAAAATTAAGATCAATGTATAGAATTGCGCTATTAACCGAAAAAAAAATTGAAAGCGCAGCGCAATTAAAGCGCAACGAATTTTAAAGGCTTTATTCCGCAACGCAACTTCAGCAATGTTTCAAAATAAAAAATTAAAGCACAACGCATCTTCCGCAATTGCGGAAGTTGCGCTTTCCGTTTCTAATTGCGCTTTGCCTACCTCTGAAAACGGTATTGGTAGCCTGCTGCTTCCGTAAACTATCCCCTCATGGGCAATGATGCATCTTTTAACGATTGATCGACCAAAATCGGACTGCTGGCATTTGAAACCATTTTGAAAATCTCTGAAGGAATCGTCTTTACGCACATGTTGAAGTAAACGACTCCTGGTGAAAAACTTGGCATTGCATGTCAAAGGGCAGTACAATAAAAGTGCATTAACGTTAGGCCTATTTAAAATCGATAACGTACTGACACTGAACATTCAGCAGTTATACTACACTGTGGAATATCACCAAACCCTTTATAGGCGATTTACTACTTTTAGGTGTCAGAGCCAAACTTCAAGTTTTTTTAAAAAATTCTGCAAACATGTTTTGTTAAATTTTGCATCACAATTTTTTAGATTTTTTTAAATTTTGCATGTGCAATTAAATTTTCTTGAGATTATACTTCTTACATTTTACTAATAAAAAATAATAATAATTCCAGTCACGTTGACAATTCCAAACAATTCGAGCGATTGACTATGTAGATTTTGATGAAAATCTTCATTTTGAGTTAGGGTAATTAAATGATGTCCCCAACCAACTCACAAATATGTTGAAGGCCAGTCCTAAAATCTCTTGGGAGAAGAAATTCAAAATTTTTATCAAAATCGATATGATTAGGAATTGTGAAATAACTAAAAGAGGTCAGGAATTGTCAATGATAGTGATAGCCAACGCATTAAAACAAAATCTATTAAAATAATACACCAACTCCATTAAAAGTTGTCTGCAGAGTTACCAAATAAAAATGTAATTACGGTACCGGTATCTAACTTACTAAAACACTTGATGATAAAAAATATTCTCAACTAATTAACGGTTTGTTTGAAGTTTGTTTTTTTTCAAAAGTCAGCAAAATGACGTTATTAGATATGAATGAATTCTGGTTACTTTAACCATAACTAACATACGGTACCTTCCAATCTCAATTCGCTGCTGCTTTTTTGTTAACGCCGGATCTTGCTTCTTTCACTCACTTTTGCTGAAGCAAAGCTGGCAACGCTTTCCAAAATCCCTCTCTCTCTCTTTTTAGAGTTTGTCTTTTACAAGTTTTTTAATCATTTGGAATGAGAAAATTAATAGAACCTAAAAAATTTAGAGGGCTGCAATAGAGCAAAATACCGGACACGGTTTCTTATGGAAATCCTAAAACAAAATTTGCTTCAGTCCGAACCGGCTAAGAGCATTTCAATGATTTCTCTTTCTTTTGCTCGCAATTCCCACTCCTAATGAATTGAAACTACTGATTTATACCGTTTCCGCATTTGTTAAAAGCGAACTATTTCAGCTGTAATTTTTATTTGCTATTTCTGCTGTAAAAATTTTGTTTATCTAAAACAGAGTTGTAAACGGGCCGACTAGTTCAGGCCCGAACCCGGCCCGAACCCGAAAACTAAAGCCCAAATCATGCCCGAAAAAACCTGAAAGTTAAGTTACGTTTGAAAAATTCAGCAATATTGCCGAGTTATTTTGATTATATTTTTGTGCGCCTAAAACAAAAAGTACGTCTCAGGCCCGAACTAAGCCCGAAATTTTTGTCAACTTCAGGCCCGAACTCGGCCCGAACTCGAACCCGACCCGAAAAGCCCGGCCCGATTTACAACTCTGATCTAAAAAGCGCTAATTGTACAACTTTAACTGTAAACACGTTTAGCCTACTTACTTCTGAAAAATTCTTTGTAAAACCTTTATATCTCCATACAGTATGCTTCCAAAGAATTTAGCAAGAGGTAGTTTAACTTTTAAAGTATAGTACTGCAGTTTTGTCGATCGTTCCAGGGTATCAAATTAAATTTGTGTAGAGCAAAAAAATAATTACCTCTTCCAAGCAGCAACTTGAGATAATAACTAGTCATTGTTGAATAAGAGGTAATTAAGCACGCGATTCAACCCTTAGTTTACAATCTAGGTTCCCAGGGTTTAACATGAATAAGAAAACCATCGCAATGTTGAATAAACAATAATAATTACTAGCGGTTTTTCAGATATAGAGGGATTTAGCTCTTGCTGTCTAATTCCAATCCTTTGACCAATGAATGAGAAAGCAATCATGACATTATCTAAATTCAAAACTATTTTCAAGTTCATTTAGTAATTTAACAGCGAGAAATACTTATAAGTTTCTCAAAAGAAACTTTCATGCCAAGAATTGTAAAAAGCTTATTTTTAATGCAATCATAAAAAATCCAATTTTTAGTAAAATTCATGATTAAAGCGTTATTTGCAGTAATGACATCATTATCTCGAACATATCGTACAGAAAAATAACGCAAAACTGAAGTACATGCTGTTTAGCATTTCTGCGACTATAAAGTTTAAGAAGAAATGAGATTTATATTCCAGCCTCTTCTCAGCAACTAAAGTTTTAGGTAAAGTTAACCTGATAGCCTGCCATCGCGGATTTTTCGGTCCGCCACTCGCGGGAAAAATATAATCTGCTAAATGAAACTGGCTGAAGTTAAGAAAATTAGGCCAACAATAGTCGCAAAACAGCGATAGCTCGTGGTACATTCTCTTCTAACACCCTAGAGTCCGAAATTAAAAAACAAAAGTTGCCTGCTGGCAACCTTAATTCGTTTTGTAAAACAAATAATGAAGAAAACCTTCTAGCACAAAGGTCAACGATTTTTAAAAGACGGTCCTATAGTAGATGCGTTAATTAACAGCTTATGTTTGTAACTACGGATTATTACCCAGTAATTTGATTTAAACGCTGTTTAAACAATGAAAAACAATTTTTTTTCAGTTAAGTCGCAAGATTGCGAAAAACCAATGATTAATCAAACAAAATGCACAAAGATTACATTGAAATTGGGTCTTTAGTTGCGTGGTGACTAGTGAGTACAGGGCAAATTAATTTTTATGATTTTAACAGACATCATTAAAAATTGTCAAATTAATATTTTCGTAATGACGTCACTTTGTTGACAAGTAAATAGTGGTTGCGGGGAAAGACATTTTTTGCCCCAATTGGAAACAAGGCATGGGAAAACTTTGTTCTTGGTTAAGGTTCGACATTATGGAGCGCAAACATGCTCTTTTCGTTACTCAGATGTTTTACGTTATTTGTAAGAATATCTCAACAAAGGTTTTTTAAAGTTTGTTTTTTAATAATTAAGGTATATTTAGCTAGCTACAGTATTTTTAATTTAAAATTGAAAGAGCCTTTTTTTGTTAAAAAAAACCTCAACCAAAGATCTGTTTTTGATCAATTAAGATACTACTTTTGCCTTGCTAAGGTACTTTAACTTTATTTGACAAAAGCACCTTAACTAAAGGTTTGTTTTTTAGCAATTAAGATGCTTTTAGCTTGCTAAGGTACTTTTAATTTAAAACTGAAAGAACCTTTTTTCGTTAAAAAAACCTCAACTGAAAGTTCGTTTTTGAAAAATTAAGGTACTTTTAACGTGAAAGAACATTTTTTGGTTTAAAAAACGTTCTTTAAGGGTTTTTTGCGGCATGAAAACCTTGAGCGAACCTCATTCGAACCTTTACAAATAAGTGTTGTTACACACATTTATATTGCTAACATATGCTACCTAATTCATTTGATTAGTCATTAGTAATTAGCGAGGTGCCTGCCTTTGTTTTGAATTTTCGAAATGTGTTTTTCTTTTATAGGAGTGAATATAGTTCCAGAGCGTACCGGTACCGTAAATTGTCCAAAATAATTAACAAATATTTTTGTTTCCTTGCAGAAACTTCCGATTTTCCCGACACAACGGGAAACGGTAAGTTAAACTTATTTTTTCTAAGCAGCATCATTATTCTACTTTTGTACTGACAGTGGTTTGTAGCCAGTTAGATAACAATCAAAGACAATAGCTAGAAAATTACTTAATCATTTTCGTTATTTTTATTTTATTTTTTTATTGGCATGCCACTATGTAATAGTGCAGTATGCTTTTGTCAATAGTATCTTCATATTTTGGGTGTGCTTTGAGAAATATTTTCTTGCGCGTATAAAAGTGTATACACTTACTTTTACAGAATGAAGGATTTGCTAGCTTCTTGGTTAATTCAATTGGGCTGCATCACATTTTTTTCAACACTCATTTACGCGCCTGTTCTTTCCAGGCGATGGATATGATGATAATTGATTCCGAAACGGATCCTGTGGCAAATTTATCGTTGGTAGCGATTTTTGAAACTTATTACTGTCTCAGGCTTTTGAAAAAAAAGTTATTTATGTTTTG
This sequence comes from Trididemnum nubilum, assembly GCA_963965965.1. NCBI lineage: Eukaryota > Metazoa > Chordata > Ascidiacea > Aplousobranchia > Didemnidae > Trididemnum > Trididemnum nubilum. Next base: position 44,903,991 of record OZ014477.1, on the reverse strand, counting down.
TGCAGTACCGTGCCAATCTTCTCTGACCGCAACCAGCGTTCCACAATATCTCAATTCACCAAATTGGCCGAATGTTTTCCCTCGAGCAGAATGTTCTTGGAATATCACAGCATCAAATCAAAATAATTTTGTCGCGCTGAGATTTCTTTATTTTGCATTGCAAACAAACAATTTGGAGGTATTCATTTTTGTACAGATTTTTGAAAAGATGTAAAAAATATATTGTTTTGCAAAAAACACCAAAAGTAAAAAAAAAACAAATTCAAATTTAAAAAGAAACTGCTCATGGTTCTTGTGTTAAACTGATTTTAGACAAAAAAGGTAAAAATCGTTTGTTAAGACATTTTCGCTTTTTTATTCCCGATAAGTTTCTAATCAGAAACAACAAAAAAATCCTTTTGAGAATTTTTTTTTTTTGGTCATCGGTACCAGTAAGTATAATGCCGCTTTCATAATGCCAAAATTTTAAGTTTCGATAATATATTTTAGAAACGGCAATATCACTTTAACCTCGTCTTTATCGTCACTTTTTTTTCTCCGGCAATGTATGAATTAAATACAATCTGAATTTGAAAACTAACCCCAATGAAATCAAACAACAGAAAAATCAGAAGAAATTGACAAACAATACTTTTTTAGTATTTAATAATTCCTTATATTGCAACCGGGAAACGTTTGTATTTTTTTCTTTTTCGCTTGTGGTTTATTTCAAAGCACGCAATTATGCATCAATAAAACAAGAAACGTAGGAAAAACGACAAAAATTTTGATTTTGTGAGCGGGCTGGTCACTTGACCAATTTCGACTTTTTTCGAATTGTAGCTTGCGCAAACCATGTAGTTAATGATACTAGAAAGTTTCAATCTGGAAATTTAGAAGCATTAGAATCCAGTAGATTGCATGTGCTTTACTAGAAATAATGTATGGTAGCATATTTTATCTCAAAGTTAATGAATTTCACACATTTTTAGCTTAGTGCTTACTAAGCGCTACGCAAAATGAGTAAAAATTGTTTAAAAATTCACCCAATAACTTATCGACTGTATTGTTTTCCTTTTTTTATAGCATGTAATATTTTTTTTAATTTGTCTTTAATGTTTTTCTATGAATTAGTTTTGGATTTTAATTGCGGTACGGAAGTACTGTAGTAATAGTGTAACTAAATATTATAATCTTACTTTGTTAGATTCGCGAAAGAGGTGATGCAATGCGAACTTATTCTCGGTTCATCTGCCCCCAGCCGTACGTGAGCAATTCTTCAATGGTTCAGTTGATTTTGACGTCATTAAGCGCTCCACATAGTAATGATAGATTCCAATTAACTTTTCAAGGTACGTAACTGCAGATGTATTTATACAGTGCTGTACTAACCGGACAGTGGGTAGACAGAAAATCGTTCGCCTCTGGAGCGAGAGTCTGAGGTTCAAACCTTGGACCGGTCAAATGGGATACAGTGCTGCCAACGACTCGCAACCGCTGCAAAGTTTCTTTCAAATAAAAGAGTATCCGTTCATTTTCCTCAAGCACAACCATGAAATTAAAGCGCAGAATAAACAACGAAACATGCAATTTTGAAATACAAGCGCGCACATGATAAGCCTACAGTACTTGACAAGATGATGACGAAGGACTATACCGATAAGTTATCAAGTCAACTATTACTTGCTCTTTACATCACATCAGCGGTAGCACTAATGCTAACTGGCATTATATTTACACAGTACAATTTCTAAAAACTATTAGATCGACTTGGATAATAAATAGAACAATCCAATGCTTTCGCTGAAAAATTCAAAACTTTAATATCAGCGAATTCTTATTAGGATTGCAAACTTGTAAATTCAGCAATATAAAATTTTGAAAAAAAGCATTGTAATGTTGAAATGCAATTTACTGTAGAATATTGAAAATTTTGTAAACCCTCTTAAAAAAAAGAACACGAACAAACTTTCAGAGCAAAAAAATATTATGCTAATTAAGATTCTGCAGCTATGCAGTATACAAAAGGCAATAAATTATTGCTTATAATAAAACAGTGCTTCATTTTACACAGTGTAATCGCGTAAACAATGGTATAGATGCTTTGGTACAAAATCACAGACTAACCAGAAATAAACTGAAACATTACTCAGGCTCCGCTCGATTGTAAACTGTACAACAAATTACTTCAAAAGCTATTGAATTGTTTGCAAAATGGACTATATAAAAAAAATATGTAACAAGTTATGTCCACAGGTGCCATGACGTGGAGATGGCACCGGAAACTCGTTACACGTTCGGTGTAATACAACGAGTATGACAAAAGATATGGCTTTGATTTATATACTATATTTACCATACGTTTAATCAAAATTCAGCCTTCTACAGCGAAACTTACAAAACGTCTTAACTAAATTTGCTGGGTACATTTCTTTTTAAAAAAATCTTGAGTTTCTTTGTGAAAACAATTCAAAATTACATTTCATGCTTGAACATAAACAATGAGTTTTCGACTAAAGCCAGAGTTTTAAACTCACTAAATATTGTTAGCAATGTTTCTAAACATTCATTCGTGCACAAAAACTTTCATCTCTTAGTGATGATTTCGAGTAATCTTTTTATTGCTGATGCGAGACAATTATCCGACCATGTGCTTCACAATATAAGCTTTTATCTTTTCATCCTTTTAGAGGAATGATTTTTTCTTCTAAGACACCCCTGATGATCCCGATTACGAGTGAAATAGGCGGTAGGGTTTTAAAATTTAATCTTTGACGAGTACTGTGTTATGCTGTGATAATCGCTCTGGCCTACGCTATTGAGCACTTTTTTGAGTCGGTTGAATTCAAACTCTACTCATCATCGATATGTGATTAAAATAAAATGCTTTAAACTGTTTTCATATATTTCAACTTGGTATTTTTTCCAGATTTGTTTCATTAACTAAAAGCATTTTGTTTTTATTTCAGAAATAGATAGGTGTGCTATGACGAATTTAACATGTTTGGCTGACCTAACATGCACGAAAGAAAACGATGTTTTTGTCTGCACTTGTGCTGATGGATTTGCTGGAACGAGAATATGTTCAGGTATAAAACAAATTTGATTTGAATAGCAAACTTTATCGCCTTAAAAAATTTTATTTCTTGAAGTAACAGATAAAATTGCCAATCAAAGATGCAATCACATTGCATCAGACGCTTTTTTTCCAAAAGTATCGCATCAAATTATCGCGGCGAAACACGGAATAAATTCTTACTCATTATCGCATTACAAAAGATTTTACTTATTCCAATTTTTGTTAGTTGGTTTCTTTTGTCTTGCCAGAAGTTACATTTTCAACCGAAGTTTGTGGAAGGTTTTGCATTTATTGCGTCACAATCATACTACAAAATTAAATTAAAGTCTTGCGCTATAGCTGAGCTTCAGTATACATCATTTTGGGTCCCAAATTTTAATTTCAAAATCGATAAAAATATCGATAATATTTTGCACAATAATCGCAAACTACAGTAGCTTTGATTTTTTGTATCAAAAAAATTTTTAATTATCACAAAAACATGCATCCCTTGCACCGACCTGCATCGCAGTTTTCTCGCGTAATAAATATCGTAGAATGTCATCGATGCAATTGTCGACTCTGCCAAAAATTGCAGAATTAGAAGACAGATATACTCACTGCTTAACATACAAACAAGGCCTAAACTGAAACAAAAAATGATATAGCAGTATTGGCCAGACACAAAGTAAATTGTGTAAGGAATTTTTCATCACTGACTTATTCAGATTTTGGGAATTTTTAATCACTTTCTTAACTTCCAATTCAAAGCAACAAAAAGAGTTTGAATTCAATTGAATCAAAGTCTTCTCAATAACGTTGGCCAGATAAACTAACGCATGACAGCGTTTATATGTGAAGTAAACTTTATTATAATAGTGTTCAAAAATGCATCGTTTGACTTTCTTTCCAACTAATTAAGCAAATAACGGAAGCTATGTTTCAGACATAGACGAATGTAGAGATGGATTGGACAATTGTGACGAATATGCCAATTGCACCAACACAATAGGGGCTTTCGATTGCACGTGTCAAAATGGTTTTGTGGGCGACGGAACAACGTGCACAGGTAATGAAAGTAGCTTATCAAGCAAGTTTTCACTGCAGCCGTTTGCCGAAATAGCAGGTTCTGTTTTGCGAGAATTGATTTATTCTTGAAATATTGCACTTACGTCCAAGACAATGTTACCAACCGGAAGTTTTTATCAAAAAAAATATTGTTGCGGTCGCGTGCCAAAACAGATTACTTAAAACAAACGAATATTTGGATTTTTGCGGCTTTGTCGCGGTCGCTTGTTGCGTGAACATAAAGGCCGCTTTAAGCAACACGTCAAAAGCAATTTTGCCTTTTTACTGCCCTGGGAAAGTTAAATGTATCTTTTCTGAAAAAGTGATTTGCGTTGGTGTGGTTAGACAAGCGGAGATTGCCAGGTCCTTACGAACGAACAAGCTACTCGTTAATGTTGAATACTCAATTTAAAATAAAAATTGGCAAAGCAAGCAACTTTAAAGCTCTACAATTTAAGCAGTTGTTATTTAACATGCTTAAATTTTGCATTTGATTTAATCTATATTTTTTAGTTTTTTGTTTGATAGAATGATCAAATCAAAATCAAATCAAATCTTTCATCATACTCGCTATATTACGACGAAGCCTATAGCAAGGTTGCGGGGCCCATCTCCGCATCTTTACGCCCGGTAAACACAACTCCTGTTGAGGAAATGCTGAAGAGGTAGCGAGGCGTTGGCAGCGATGTGTCCGATTTTACCGCCCCGAAACTTTAAATAGAATGATTAGTAGTAAAGTCGAAACTTGTTTGTTTAAAACTCAAGAGCAAATCAATGTTGAAACTGGTTTTTGTTATAGATGTCAATGAATGCAACAGTACCGACTCCTGTCACCACAACGCTAACTGTATCAATACTGCTGGCAGTTTTACATGTTCGTGTGTGGATGGATATAGTGGCAATGGAATACAATGTAGAGGTAACGAAACAAATATCAAATATGATTATTTAACAAAAAGGCTTTAGTAGCCGCCACAAGCCTAATGAGTTATGTGGCCATTCAGCCTGATCAGCCAGAAGCTGTGGTTTAGCAAAGCAAATATTGACAAATATATTTTTTCTTCCCATTCTTTTATGCATTATCTACGTATTCCTTTGGTTTTACTATTCTTGTTTAGTTCAAAACTCTCATAGCTTCAACAAATAATCAGAGTTGAGTTTTTTGAAACACATAAAAATCACCATTATTTTATCAGATTAACAAGAAATTAACGTTCATCACGTTGAAACCAAATCAAGCATGTAGTTTGATTTCGAAATAGAGTGTTTTGCTGTGTCTAGCTCCAAATTAAAGTTTAACAAAAATCAACTCAGTACGAGCCTTGTGTGCTTTTCTGTAAGTGATTGTAATTTTTAGCTGATTATTTAAAAACTTTGCAACAAATCACGACAAAATATAGCGCTGCTAATACTTAACATTGGCGATTCCCAATGACACTATAATTTTTTTCGACACTTGGTAGCAATTCAAAAAGTTTCTTAATGAGAAACAGATTGAGACAAAGTCTCCGAAAACCAGGGTTTTTTACCTTGTCTTACGTCCCGCTTGGTTGAAACGCTAAGTTATTTCCATACATGTTTTTGTTCTAACTAATGAATGCAAGTATGTAAAAAGAATAATTTAGCTGAAAATATTCAATGGCAAATATTACAATAAACTGTTCAAGCAAAATTCAGTTTATTTTCGAAAAAGAAAACAATGACATAACAGTATTGACCTGACACAAAACGAAGTCGTGTTGAGAATTTTAAATCACTGGCTTATTTAGATTTTGCTCTTAGCTTTTGCTTCAAAGCAACCGTGATCAAAAAATACGAAAAGAAGAGCTTGAATTCAATTGAATCAAAGTCTTCTCGATAGCGTTGGCCAGATAAACTAACGCATGACAGCGTTTATATGTGAAGTAAACTTTATTATAATAGTGTTCAAAAATGCATCGTTTAACTTTCTTTCCAACTAATTAAGCAAATAACGGAAGTTATGTTTCAGACATAGACGAATGTAGAGATGGATTGGACAATTGTGACGAATACGCCAATTGCACCAACACAATAGGGGCTTTCGATTGCACGTGTCAAAATGGTTTTGTGGGCGACGGAACAACGTGCACAGGTAATGAAAGAAGCTTATCAAGCAAGTTTTCGCTGCAGCCCTTTGCCGAAATAGCAGGTTCTGTTTACGAGAATTGATTTATTCTTGAAATATTGCACTTACGTCCAAGATAATGTTACCCGATGGAAGTTTACATTAAAGAAAAATTTATCGCGGTGGCGTGGCAAAAAAAAGTTTATTTAAAACAAACGAATATTTTGATTTTGGCGACACTGATGTCGCAGTCGTATGTCACGTGAACATAAAGGCCGCTTTAGGCAACACGTCAAAGGCAGATTGGCCTTTTAATTGCATCGAGAAAGTTATTTGTATCTTTTCAACAAAAGTGATTTGCGTTAGTGTGGTTAGACAAGCGTAGTGTACCAGGTTCTTACGAATGAAAAAGCCAGTGCATAGGTTAAATACTACATTACTTTAAACAGTTTCTTTAATATGCTTAAATTTTGCATTTGTTTTATTTTATATTTTTTGGTGTTTTGGTTAATAGAATGATCAAATCAAATCTTTCATTATACTCGCTGCATTACGCTCAAGCGTGCAACGAATTTGCGGGGCCCATCTCCGCATCATTGCGCCCGGTAAACACAACTCCTTTTGAGGAAATGCTGAAGAGGTAGCGAGGCGTTGGCAGCGATGTGTCCGATTTTACCGCCCCGAAACTTTAAATAGAATGATTAGTAGTAAAGTCGAAACTTGTTTGTTTAAAACTCAAGAGCAAATCAATGTTGAAACTGGTTTTTGTTATAGATGTCAATGAATGCAACAGTACCGACTCCTGTCACCATAACGCTAACTGTATCAATACTGCTGGCAGTTTTACATGTTCGTGTGTGGATGGATATAGTGGCAATGGAATACAATGTAGAGGTAACGAAACAAATATCAAATATGATTATTTAACAAAAAGGCTTCAGTAGCCGCCACAAGCCTAATGAGTTATGTGGCCATTCAGCCTGATCAGCCAGAAGCTGTGGTTTAGCAAAGCAAATATTGACAAATATATTTTTTCTTCCCATTCTTTTATGCATTATCTACGTATTCCTTTGGTTTTACTATTCTTGTTTAGTTCAAAACTCTCATAGCTTCAACAAATAATCAGAGTTGAGTTTTTTGAAACACATAAAAATCACCATTATTTTATCAGATTAACAAGAAATTAACGTTCATCACGTTGAAACCAAATCAAGCATGTAGTTTGATTTCGAAATAGAGTGTTTTGCTGTGTCTAGCTCCAAATTAAAGTTTAACAAAAATCAACTCAGTACGAGCCTTGTGTGCTTTTCTGTAAGTGATTGTAATTTTTAGCTGATTATTTAAAAACTTTGCGACAAATCACGACAAAATATAGCGCTGCTAATACTTAACATTGGCGATTCCCAATGACACTATAATTTTTTTCGACACTTGGTAGCAATTCAAAAAGTTTCTAAATGAGAAACAGATTGAGACAAAGCCTCGGAAAACCACGGTTTTTTACCTTGTCTTACGTCCCGCTTGGTTGAAACGCTAAGTTATTTCCATACATGTTTTTGTTCTAACTAATGAATGCAAGTATGTAAAAAGAATAATTTAGCTGAAAATATTCAATGGCAAATATTACAATAAACTGTTCAAGCAAAATTCAGTTTATTTTCGAAAAAGAAAACAATGACATAACAGTATTGGCCTGACACAAAACGAAGTCGTGTTGAGAATTTTAAATCACTGGCTTATTTAGATTTTGCTCTTAGCTTTTGCTTCAAAGCAACCGTGATCAAAAAATACGAAAAGAAGAGCTTGAATTCAATTGAATCAAAGTCTTCTCAATAACGTTGGCCAGATAAACTAACGCATGACAGCGTTTATATGTGAAGTAAACTTTGTTATAATAGTGTTCAAAAATGCATCGTTTAACTTTCTTTCCAACTAATTAAGCAAATAACGGAAGTTATGTTTCAGACATAGACGAATGTAGAGATGGATTGGACAATTGTGACGAATACGCCAATTGCACCAACACAATAGGGGCTTTCGATTGCACGTGTCAAAATGGTTTTGTGGGCGACGGAACAACGTGCACAGGTAATGAAAGAAGCTTATCAAGCAAGTTTTCACTGCAGCCGTTTGCCGAAATAGCAGGTTCTGTTTACGAGAATTGATTTATTCTTGAAATATTGCACTTACGTCCAAGATAATGTTACCCGATGGAAGTTTACATTAAAGAAAAATTTATCGCGGTGGCGTGGCAAAAAAAAGTTTATTTAAAACAAACGAATATTTTGATTTTGGCGACACTGATGTCGCAGTCGTATGTCACGTGAACATAAAGGCCGCTTTAGGTAACACGTCAAAGGCAGATTGGCCTTTTAATTGCATCGAGAAAGTTATTTGTATCTTTTCAACAAAAGTGATTTGCGTTGGTGTGGTTAGTCAAGCGCAGTGTACCAGGTTCTTACGAATGAAAAAGCCAGTGCATAGGTTAAATACTACATTACTTTAAACAGTTTCTTTAATATGCTTAAATTTTGCATTTGTTTTATTTTATATTTTTTGGTGTTTTGGTTAATAGAATGATCAAATCAAATCTTTCATTATACTCGCTGCATTACGCTCAAGCGTGCAACGAATTTGCGGGGCCCATCTCCGCATCATTACGCCCGGTAAACACAACTCCTTTTGAGGAAATGCTGAAGAGGTAGCGAGGCGTTGGTAGCGATGTGTCCGATTTTACCACTCCGAAACTTTAAATAGAATGATTGGTAGTAAAGTCGAAACTTGTTTGTTTAAAACTCAAGAGCAAATCAATGTTGAAACTGGTTTTTGTTATAGATGTCAATGAATGCAACAGTACCGACTCCTGTCACCATAACGCTAACTGTATCAATACTGCTGGCAGTTTTACATGTTCGTGTGTGGATGGATATAGTGGCAATGGAATACAATGTAGAGGTAACGAAACAAATATCAAATATGATTATTTAACAAAAAGGCTTTAGTAGCCGCTACTAGCCTAATGAGTTATGTAGCCATTCAGCCTGATCAGCCAGAAGCTGTGGTTTAGCAAAGCAAATATTGACAAATATATTTTTTCTTCCCATTCTTTCATGCATTATCTACGTATTCCTTTGGTTTTACTATTCTTGTTTAGTTCAAAACTCTCATAGCTTCAACAAATAATCAGAGTTGAGTTTTTTGAAACACATAAAAATCACCATTATTTTATCAGATTAACAAGAAATTAACGTTCATCACGTTGAAACCAAATCAAGCCTGTAGTTTGATTTCGAAATAGAGTGTTTTGCTGTGTCTAGCTCCAAATTAAAGTTTAACAAAAATCAACTCAGTACGAGCCTTGTGTGCTTTTCTGTAAGCCATTGTAATTTTTGGCTGATTATTTAAAAACTTTGCGACAAATCACGACAAAATATAGCGCTGCTAATACTTAACATTGGCGATTCCCAATGACACTATAATTTTTTTCGACACTTGGTAGCAATTCAAAAAGTTTCTTAATGAAAAACAGATTGAGACAAAGCCTCGGAAAACCACGGTTTTTTACCTTGTCTTACGTCCCGCTTGGTTGAAACGCTAAGTTATTTCCATACATGTTTTTGTTCTAACTAATGAATGCAAGTATGTAAAAAGAATAATTTAGCTGAAAATATTCAATGGCAAATATTACAATAAACTGTTCAAGCAAAATTCAGTTTATTTTCGAAAAAGAAAACAATGACATAACAGTATTGGCCTGACACAAAACGAAGTCGTGTTGAGAATTTTAAATCACTGGCTTATTTAGATTTTGCTCTTAGCTTTTGCTTCAAAGCAACCGTGATCAAAAAATACGAAAAGAAGAGCTTGAATTCAATTGAATCAAAGTCTTCTCAATAACGTTGGCCAGATAAACTAACGCATGACAGCGTTTATATGTGAAGTAAACTTTATTATAATAGTGTTCAAAAATGCATCGTTTAACTTTCTTTCCAACTAATTAAGCAAATAACGGAAGCTATGTTTCAGACATAGACGAATGTAGAGATGGATTGGACAATTGTGACGAATACGCCAATTGCACCAACACAATAGGGGCTTTCGATTGCACGTGTCAAAATGGTTTTGTGGGCGACGGAACAACGTGCACAGGTAATGAAAGAAGCTTATCAAGCAAGTTTTCACTGCAGCCGTTTGCCGAAATAGCAGGTTCTGTTTACGAGAATTGATTTATTCTTGAAATATTGCACTTACGTCCAAGATAATGTTACCCGATGGAAGTTTACATTAAAGAAAAATTTATCGCGGTGGCGTGGCAAAAAAAAGTTTATTTAAAACAAACGAATATTTTGATTTTGGCGACACTGATGTCGCAGTCGTATGTCACGTGAACATAAAGGCCGCTTTAGGCAACACGTCAAAGGCAGATTGGCCTTTTAATTGCATCGAGAAAGTTATTTGTATCTTTTCAACAAAAGTGATTTGCGTTGGTGTGGTTAGACAAGCCCAGTGTACCAGGTTCTTACGAATGAAAAAGCCAGTGCATAGGTTAAATACTACATTACTTTAAACAGTTTCTTTAATATGCTTAAATTTTGCATTTGTTTTATTTTATATTTTTTGGTGTTTTGGTTAATAGAATGATCAAATCAAATCTTTCATTATACTCGCTATATTACGCCGAAGCCTATAGCAAGGTTGCGGGGCCCATCTCCGCATCTTTACGCCCGGTAAACACAACTCCTGTCGAGGAAATGCTGAAGAAGTAGCGAAGCGTTGGCAGCAATATGTCCGATTTTACCGCCCCGAAACTTTAAATAGAATGATTAGTAGTAAAGTCGAAACTTGTTTGTTTAAAACTCAAGAGCAAATCAATGTTGAAACTGGTTTTTGTTATAGATGTCAATGAATGCAACAGTACCGACTCCTGTCACCATAACGCTAACTGTATCAATACTGCTGGCAGTTTTACATGTTCGTGTGTGGATGGATATAGTGGCAATGGAATACAATGTACAGGTAACGAAACAAATATCAGTTACACCGTCTGACACAATTTTTGTTCCCGGGTTCTAATTGATATTTCCCGATTGGTTTCACCCTAAAACTACGAAATATCAGCATAATTTCATCTAAACTTTGATTTTGTTGTCAGAAGAGCGACTTATTCAAAATTGCTGTGATTACTATGTAATTGCATGGCATGTTGCCTAACAGCTGACCTCATACTATAACAGATGAAATATTTGGTGCAATACGCCGGTTATTTTTTAAACGAAATGACACGCAAAGTACAAGATTTTAGCAAAAGAAAAAAAATCTAGCAGCACACTTTGTGTAGATGGGGTTCGGAGAGGATGTAGTCAAGGAATGGAAGCCCAAACTGAGACTACACTTGTGCAATATCAAGAATTAGTAATATTAGTGAAAATTAATTCCATGGAAAGTCGTTAATGTCGAATCTAACATTTCAAGTTATAGGCCTAGCTATACAAAGGAACGTTTTTGATGTAAACAATGTAATTCACGTTAAGTTTAATCGTTTTTCAAATATGCGGTCAGCATTACCTTGTGTTATAGATTTTTGTCTCCCTGTTACAAATTTTCCTTGATGATCCTGTAAAAGCATTTTACATTTTGTTTGATGGGGTAGGCGACCTTTTGACGCAAACGTTTTATTGCCAGGCCAGACGCTTTGGCCTTTACTCTAACCCCAACCCTAACGTAATCCCAAACTTGATCCTAATGTTAAAAATAATGCTCTGCATCAAAATATCGACGTAGCACAGACCATGGTTCTTGTGTGAAATACTGTACACAATTTATTTAAAAATGTGTTGTTTTACGACTTTTTCGTCTATACTCCAAATCACTTTCCCGAATCAATCCCCAAACGTAATCTCCCATCATGTTTTCGTTATATTGTCCTTGATATAGGCTCTCAAAATCTTTAATGTCCTGATGAAACCGTTCACCATGTTCTTCAGAACATGCACCCAAGTTTTCTTTAAACTCATCTAAATGGGCATCGAGCATGTGGACCTTAATTGACATTCTACGTCCCATGTTACCATAATAATTTACCAGGTAGGCAACAAGCTCGGCATAGTTGTCCTCTTTGTTATTTCCCAAGAACCCTTGGACAACAGCAGCTAAACATATTCAAGCATCCTTTTCAACAGCACTTAGTGTTTCGAAAAACTCATCAGACTTTAGAATCAATTTTACTTGAGGTCCAATAAATATGCCACCTTTAACTTTGGCCTCTGAAAGTTTGGGAAGCATGTTCTGGAGATACTTAAAAGCAGCACCATCTTTGTCCAACGCTTTTACGAATTGTTTTGTTTGACCAAGTGTAATGTGAAGGGGCGGCAACACAACTTTCTTTGGGTTAATTAGAGGAATATTTTTGACATTTTTTTCTCCAACAACAAATTCCTCACGTTTTGGCCATACTTGCTTTTGATAGTGGGCTTTGGTATCTCTGCTATCCCAAAGACAAAGGCGGTAGGGATATTTTGTGAAACCCCCCTGCATTCCCATCAAAAAAGCTAATATTTTAAAATCACCAATAACTTCCCAGTTATACTGGTCATATTTCAGTACGTTCAGCACAGTTTTTACATTTTCGTAAGTTTCTTTAAGATGGACTGAATGAGCAAGAGGAAGAAATGGGTATTTGTTGCATTTATGAAGTAGAACTGCCTTGAGACTCTTTGATGAACTGTCAATGAAAAGACGCCATTCACTAGGGATACAAGGAATTCCAAAAAAAAGTCCACTAACATTGTTGCAAAAGCAAATTGCATTTTGCATGGTGAAAAAACTGAAAAAGCTATGTGCCGTTTACGTTGCTCAGTAGTTTGAACAGAGTTATCAAGCAAATTCCACTGCTTAAGTCGTGACGTTAACAACTCTGCATTAGATTTGGTCAAATCGAGATCTCTGATCAAATCATTGAGATCTTGCTGATTGGGATAATAAGGTTTTATTTTTTCTAAGTTAGAATTCAGGACATAGTCATCAATTGTTATATCATCCTCATCAGTAATGGATTCATCAGCTGAGACAGAGTCTTGACAACGAGTAGGAATGGGTACTGGCAGTTGATCAGAATGTGGTACAGGAGCAATTGAGGAAAGAATACTGGAATAAACAATTGCAGAAGCTTTCTTTGCAGTTCGACGTTTAGACGGATCAACCATACAAAAGTAGCAATCATTTGTGTGGTTAGTTGGTTCACGCCATATTCTTGGAATGGCAAATTTCATTGCTCTTTTTTCTCCTCGATACCACCCTGAAAAGAAATACTGTTGTCAATAGTTAAGTCTCGGCTTTTTATTATAAACAGTAAACACACAACAGTTCAAATTCAATAGCAGAATATTAACAAAACTTACCTTCCAGAATTTTTTTGCAGTCAGAAGCAAAATGTGGAGCTCAAGTCCAGCCTTGGTCTCCAACAGACATACTAAAAAAAGAATTCTAAGCTTCACACATCTTTGCAGATGTTAGAACAGAGTGTTTCCTTGCTCTGGTCTTGATAAATTCTCCACATATGAAACAAAATGCATCGGGAGAATGCTTGCAGCTACCCCTCTTAGACATTTTCATTAAGAAATACTAGGCAGATGATGACTATTTTCAAGAAAGAAGCTTAATAATAAAAGTATGTAATGATAAAAACTAACCTGCAAACAAACAACAATTAAAAACGTACGGTGCTGTGCACAACCGTTGCTAAAAAGTGGATACAACAACTTTCCACATGCTATTTAAATATTTTTGGGCTACTATATCTTAATTCTTAATGTATATTGTGTGATTGCAAAATTTTGCTCTATTCACCACAAAAGCAAAGTTTAGATCACGTTATATTTATTTGTGTTAGTTTCTCGGTGTAACCAATTGGGAAATATCAATTAGAACCTGGAAACTAACAAAAAAAATTTTTTGTTACGCAGTGTTATGATTATTGAACAAAAAAGCTTTAGTAGCCGCCACTAGCCTTTTGTAGGTTTTCAAGACGTTGAAATTTTCACCTAAAAAAAGAAAAAAATTATCAAGTGAATAATTTTGTTAGGATGATTGTCAAACTTCGTATTTCCACCATCTAATGATTTATTCTTGTAAAATTTGAAGAGAGCAGACGAATTCTTTTTGCTGGTACAAAATTGGTGTCTGTGTTTTAATAAAAATAGTTTCCAACGTTGCTAAATAAAATTGGGTTCTTGCTTTTGCCAATATTCAAAATTGTCGATCATGGTAGTGGTCGGCGTAGTCGAATTTTGAAGTAAGTGTAGTCCAATGGCCAAATCACCCTCAAATTAATTTAGAGAAACCTTGGCTTTGCGATTATGCTTAGGCAAAACTTTTGTTGGCTTTTCCTTGTTTTGAATTAATTTGGGAATGTGTTGAATGATTCTCTTTTACAATCTAAAGGATGTGCGACCCACCTACCGACAATCACAGCGGCACAGGCATTGGTATACAACCAAGTTTTGTATTTTTATGTGTAAATATACAACCAACCTCAATTCTCAAAGATATTGTGCTCATCGCACAACAAGGGTTTGTCGTCAAATCATTTTGTCATGACAAAGCTGACTGCCCCAACACAATAGGGAGTTTTCAATGCATTTGTCAAAACGGTTACAGTGAGGCAATGGGACCATTTGCGAGAGTGATGCAAACGTGGGTTGAAAACATATTTTTTTTAGCAAAATGCCAATTGAAAACTCCAGTATTTAAGAACACCCAAGTATTAAACAACTTGAAAAGTTTTTAATTTTATTACTTCATATGAATGTGAAATATGGCTTTAGTTTTTGATATTCAACATGTATTTAAATGAAAAATAAACTTCTTTTTCCATGGCTTGAAGTCAACTTAACCTTTGGTGTTTGTAAATGAACCCTCTGGTTGATTAAATTCTTGATAGAGCTTCATGGAATGACTCTTCTTTTTACTTTCAGAAATTATTACCACAACGAGTCAACCTACAACAACCATTAAACCAGGTAACATATGTATATATATGTCTTTAAAAGAATTTTGACACGACTGGCAATTTTTCCCAAACGCGCAAGACGATAAAATTCGATTTAAGCACCGCTGTTAATTTTTGCCAACAGATTTTATACTAGTCTTTGTTGTAAGTCATGTTATTGCTGTTTTATTTATAAAACGTATTTTTCAAGAGTAGAAATTTGAATATTATCATTACAGTACTGTAGAACTCGTTTTGAAAGGTTTTAGATTCTGACCAAATTATTGTTGATGCTACTTTTCTTGCTGAAACTAATCACTATTTTCGTGCAATCAAATTTTCTGTCAGCGTCTAGTGCAGTACGTATCAGTACTACACGTATAATGTCATTGCATTTTAATGCTGTGCGATGTGCATAAAAACTACTCCGACTAGCTAGTAATTGCTTTAACACTGCCAAAAAAAAGTATTTTTCAACCGTTGCATTTAGTCTTATGAGCTTCACTTAGCAATTGCCACACTAGCTTAACACATTAAATCCAAAATTTTGCTTTTTGAATATTTTTCGTCTAAAGTATTTTAGTCTGCCCTACTGAGCACGTAACAGATGAAAAAAATCTGAAAAATTGCATATCTTTGTTTGTTTGTTTGTTTGTTTGTTTATTCAAAACTATATTGGTACCCTATTAGAATATCGTTGGCACAGATGGCACTACAGTATATAAACTTTACCAATTAAGGATATCAAATAGTCTAAATACAACTAAATTCTCATAATGGCGTATGCAATAATTTTGATAAGAGGGGAGTCAGTGATGAGAATCATAATGTGACGTCATTATTCAAATTTTGACGTCAGAAGAAACTACGTAATTTTTTAAACTTTTTTTCCATTTAACGTCAATTATGGAGAAATTATACATTTTTGGATAGCTGGAATTTTGGTCTCAGTCAATGGCTTAAGATAATGAGATTCACCTCAATTTTTGCTCCTTTGAGAAAATTCGAAATGTTCTTTGATTGCAAGTCATTATTTTTTTCGCCAAAGCTACATGCTCTTTTGCTGAAAGTGAAAAACATCAATGTAGTTTTAGTTTGTAATCATGAAAACTAAAATTGGAAAGCTTGCAACGTATAATTATACTAATGACTACAAATTATTCGGATGTAAAAGGTCACCTACCACAGTTAAAAATAATTGCCTCTTTGAAAATTTAACAAAACAAAAAAACAAAAGAATACAATTGAATAAGTAAGTGAAGTCCGAAAAATCAGGAGTAACTTTTCATCAACAGGCATCTAGAAATATCTGATAATGGAAAATAAACTCTATCACTGTCGGCAATAATTAAAAAATGGTTTCAAATACCTTTCATCAATAATGACACATTAAGGAATATTCCAATACCTTATAAGTTTTTGAGTAATTTTAAACATGTATCCTTTTTTGATATGTATCATGACGTGTTTGATCAACCCCATCCTAATCATAAAATTGGAGCGTTCTCTAATGCATTTGTGACACCGGAAATTTTTATCAAATCATTTCCGTAAAAACTATCTTATATTTCATGTTTGCCTGTGGTGATCGAGTGAATTTAATATTTGTTCTTGTATAATTGTCTGCGGTATCCGGTTATTAGCACATATCGCTCATTGCTATGAGTGGTATTGCGTAATGAACGGATATTGCGAGACAAAAGGAATTTAATAAATGTTGTTTTTGTTCTCGCTTTTCTTTGTTTACTCGCTGTATATATACCGCTGCTTTGCTTTATATCGTCATTATTATTATTATTATTGTTGTTATTATTATCAGTTCATTAAATATACTACTTGTCGAATGTCGATTTTCAAGAACTACGTGTTGAGACCCATCGCGTACGAACTCACTTCAAGCCTCCATGCGATTATGACGTCATTACAAGACCATCCACAACAACCCACCATCTTATGGCATTGGAGCATTCCTTAATGTAGTTATGACACCTAAAAATTAATCAAGTTAAATTTTTCAACTCATTTCTGTGAGAAAACTTATCAAAATTACGTACCACACCAAAAATGTTATCCTAGGCTATCGTGCCTACGATACCCTGATAGGGTATCACAGTAATACTACCATACTTATTTTCGCTAAACCAATTTTTACTATTTTATCGTTACGTAAATATCTACTAAGATTATTCTACACGACTAAACAAAAAATTACGTCTTTGATATAAATTTACCTAAAATAATCACTTATCTATTTTTTTGAGAATTGCTACTACTCATTTTTCTATCTTCTGGAAGTTAACTGTCTCTAAAACGGAAACTGAGCAAAATTTCGAACTAGCACGTGGCAAGCAGTAATTCAGTTATCTGATCTCCATTGTTATGTAACAAGTAGCACTTTCAAGAGTTGAATCATTAGATAATGCAATTTCAGAATGATACCCTAATAGGGTACTGTGGGCATGAATGGGTGAAAAGTTTTTACGTGTTCCTTTCTTCCGTTTTTTTTTTTTTTGTTCTTTTTTGTAAAAACATCAACCTAATGCTGGAAAAGCAAATATGTAAAATTTGTGTAAACAGCTACTACTATTTGCTTTTTCAGTAATTCCATTCTGCACTGCGCAAAATCTTACTCAAGGCAACAGAACATATTCATTCGATCGCACCAATGTATTTGCATTAGCGCCTTCCAATCAATTATGCGACGAAGCAGGTAAGATTGAATTAAGGTGTACCGGCTTTTTCCCTTCTCTCCACCAATCTCGGCAGCTTTTTAACGAAAAATCTCGTGATTTGCTGTGACAATCTTCTACAATTAAAAGATTCAATTTTCTGTATTGTGGTAATTCTCTATTTTGTAGATTCTAGATCTAAAAAATAATGCAAAGCAATATTCACCACATTTGTCATTGCAAAAAAGCCAATGGTCAAAAGTAATGATTTGAGAATTGCTGGAAGTTCTTTTTTCACTAGTCCTAATAGAATGCTACGTGAAATTACTTTTGTATTTATCGAATACGTTGATTGTTTATGTTCTTTCTGCTCTTTTAGTTAAACTGTTTTGTGACTGATAACAGCAACTTGAAAGCAAAATCAAGTTTATTTGCTCATCTATTAAACTTGATTTAATTCATTTTCCTAGTGACAGCAATCGAGAAACCTAAAAGCTCCTACAATATCCAAAAAATTAAAGATTTCAATATTTTTTAACTTGTTTGTGAGCAGAAAAACTTAATAGTAAAGATACAAAATAAGAAATGATTGTTGGGGAGCATGCATTATACGGTTGGCTTAATGATCATTGTTTTATGTTGTATTATTTTTAATATGAATGTGCATTGTGCTTGGTGATGTTTTCAAATCAATTACAAATTAAGCTCGTTTTTTTGAGTAACTTGATAAAAAATTGCGAATGCGCGCGCGCATTTGTTCGTAACTGCGTATGTGTGTTTTACAGCATACTCAGCTTGCTAGTGCAGAGTTGTAAACGGGCCGACTAGTTCAGGCCCGAACCCGGCCCGAACCCGAAAACTCATTTAAAACCCAAATCATGCCCGAAAAGAAAAACAAAAGTTACGACAAGTCTGAAAAACTCTGCAATGTTGCCAAGTTATTTTGATTATATTTTTGTGCAACTAAGACAAAAAGTACTTCCCAGGCCCAAATTAAGCCCCAAATTTTTGTCAACTTTAGGCCTGAACCCGGCCCGAACTCGAACCGAAAACACGGCCCGGCTTACAACTCTGTGCTGGTGTCAGACTTCCTGATTCTTTCTCACCCAGACAATTTTCTGCGAAGAAGTGTCTTTTTCCTAGCTTGTATGAACAAATAAATATTTTCCAGAAACACCAAGAGCAACTGTGAGGTGTCTGCCTATTGAGCAAGGAAATGCAGAGCGTTTGTTTGGCGGAAGTGTTGGTGCATTTTTTGACGCGAGCAGTTTGCATGTAATTCGATGCGGAATAACGTTGACCAATATCGCTAACGTGTCTACTGAGGAGTTGCCAGCAACGCTTGAAGTTTTAACGTCGCAACCAGATAGGCTTACTGGAGCAGATATTGATGCAGCAACGGAGGTTTTGTCGCAAATTGGAAAAGAACCAGATCAAGAGGTAACGCGATAGGTTGACACTTATTTTGCTTTCTTTGTTACCCCGTATTTCGTGATGGTTTTTTGAGCAACAATTCATGATTAAGCTTTACATCATGGTCTACCACTGTATATCTTCATTTTGCTGCTATCACTTTTTTTTCTTTATTTTTCCAACCTATATCGTAAATACAGAAAATTTCAATGATAGTTATTAACAAGCTGATATCAATAAGCATGTGAGTTGGAACTTTCTCCTTTGCGCTTGTGAGTGAAGCATGTTTGGGAAGTTATTTTTCCGAGACTTTTAGCTGCTTATAGTACGTGGGCAACCATAAAAACTGATGTCTTCAAGTATCAAAATTTAGGACTCGATGTTTTGAGGGATAAAAAAGCAATTTTAAAATACAATTAATTACAAATGTTCAACAAAGTCCCCCTGCTGCTGAAAGCGTGACGATATTTTCTAACTTTCGAAAGAGGAACTGATACTTGCCTGCGAGTGTGTTGCCAACACATTGCTCATGAATTTGGTTTTCAACTAGAAAATTAATGTTCTAATACTATTTTTAAATCAAAGCTAACAAGATTTTTCTCTTCGGTGACATTGAAAACTGCAGCTATTGTTAGTAGTTCCTCTCAATTATTTTAGTAGAAGATCAATTTCAGATAAAGAAGCAAAATTTAAACTTCTGTTTACCATAATAGTAAAAAATATAAGCTTAGTGTTACTTCTTAATAGCTATTTCGAATTTTGGTTGTGTTTTCTTTTTTGCTTCTTCCCCACATTTTTCATATTTTTTAGGTTAGTGAAATGCTGCTGGTTAGCGTCACAAACACAGTATCGAATTTAGTAATTGGTGTAGATTCCAGCACCGCAGATACACAAAGGTATAAATTAAATAAAAATACGTAATATGTAATGGGCATGAATAAACTGAAGAAATAGAGCAAGACATATAACTTATTAGAACCGGTATGACGTAGCGATGATTGGTATTTTGAATAATCATTACCAGATCATTTTGCTCCTCAGATTAATCTAAAAAAATATCATACGCTTTTTTTTATGCGGTGATTCTCTTCTTCATTTACGCATTTAAATGGGAACTCTGCATCTGCCAAACCACACGACCGCAAAGCATTGAGTTCTGTTTGCAAGTTATTCGTAAGTCTGAGCCACCACAGAAAGTAAATTGTTTGGCCTCAACGGAAAATAAGCGTTAAGTGTCTTTCTAACAACGCAAAGACACATTTCCAATTTGAGAATTGAACAAGCTGTCTGCAACCTTTTGATCACTAGCTCGATGCTGAAGTAGCTGAGCTATCGCCCCATAGATATTTCTATCGAAAGCCATCGAGGCTGGTATTCAAATCTAACACCCAAAAGGAATTGGAAATAAAGTTCGCAAGAAGCAAATTCAAATTATTGTTTACAGTTTTGTTGGTTTATCTACGGTAATTACTCATTTTACAAATTTGCGGAAAAGCTCCATAGTTTTCCTTGGTAAAATTTGTCAAATAACCAAACAGTATCATTTTATGTTATTTAGAGCAACCGAGAGAAAGTCTTCTCTTCTAAATACTCTTAACAACTTCGCATCTTCCGTGTCCATTCCAGAAAATGCTACAAATGGAATGGTGAATGTAAAAACTGCTGAAATAAACATTCAGGTATAATTGCAACAACTAAACTTACCATTACTCCATACAATAATATCCGCCAGTTGATGAGCGGTAATTCACTTTCGTCTGTGGAGCGGCAGGTCTGAGGTTCAAATCTTTGACCGATCAAATCGAACTGAGTATTGCCAACGGCTTGGCACTACCGCAACGTTTCTTCGGAAGGAACTGTGTTGCCTTCAAGCACAACGGTGCGGAAATTATCCCAACAAACTTGTTACACCTTTCGGCATATTGAAGCAAGCGATTTATAATAGTGAAAGATTTGATTTAATTTATGATAAAACTGTACTGAAAAAAGCAACGTAAACCAATAGATACTATGCCGCATTAGCAATTTTCAGCAAATTTTATCAATCTATATTTTATTCTCATTTTTTTGAAACCAAAAGTAGAGCATAGCTTCAGACTCTGCCTCTTAAAAAGTACACTTTCTTGCTTGGTTGTTAGTGTGAAATTTCCAGAGTGCTAGAATAAAGTGGACAGGAAGAAGTTGTACGTATACCGGTAGTTTTTTAGTTGCCGCAGCGTATCTGGCGGTTATAAAGTTTCGTTTAAGGTTATACAAAATATGGAGGCCAACAACTTTGCTATATTGCTCCAAAGACACAGCATATTTTGATTTGAGCGTTTATACTCATGTTCCGTATCATTAATTAACATTGCAACATATATTGTCGGCAGCGTAGTCGCGATTGTGAAGGCGTTGTTTTTACGACGACCCAGATTGAATGATCTGGGTTCAACCCGAGCCCTGGTCACGTTATTGCATCCTTGGATAAGACGCTTTACGATGATTATCTCTACTTGGTGGCTTCGAGCAAGCAGCAAATTCAGTGGACAATAATTCGAAGAAATTCACAAGAACATTGGATCATTGGAAAGTCCTAAGCAGGTGCGGATTCCTCCCACCACGAAGTAGTAAACGCAACGAAAAGAGCGCGGATCGTCCAATATTTAGCGTCTTACGCTGTCCGGTTACAAGAGGAAAAATGTGCGCTACAAGAATCGTATTATTTGCTGTCAATTTGTTGATATTATTTGGCGTACTGTACTAAACTTGTATAGCGTTTTATCGTATAGTTAGGAGCCGCATAATAAACTGCATTTTAATAACTGCAGGCGGTGCGTATTGCTCCACTAACCAGCAACACCAGCAATGAAACCGTTTATGAAAGCCAGACTTTTGATTTGAACACTGGAGCGAATCAGTCAAGTACATCAGTCACTCTCCCGCAGGAATTATTGGCAAAAATCGCCCAAAATAGCGGAACTGAAACTCCTGTGATATATGCCACTCTCTTGGGCAGAGATTTGCAACTAAATAGAGATCAAAATACATCTCAGGTAAGTAAAAATTGATCTGGAGCATAATATTGCAAATTAGCACACTGTACGCCTACAGTATTTTTCTGAGCTTTGCAGTAACTGCTCTATCTAACTAACTAGCTAACCAATAACTAAATCAACATAAAATCATTTTGTCAAAATGCAGCATTTGCTATTTGATTAGCGAACATTTTGTTTAAGATATGTATTTTTCACTGTACATTGTCAAAATGTGATGTAAATTAGTAATATATGACTGAAGTTTGAAAATATTGTATCATTATCTTGAAGAATAAGTTCGTAGAAGTTTAGCTTGACTTCGAAAGATATTAGTTATCTTTTTACCGGAATTTCAAGTGATGTATATTTCTTTACCTCTATAACTTACCTATTTTACCCTTGTAAATCAAGTATGCTTTAAACTGTCAGTGCTGTAAAACGGCTGGTGTTAACTGCAATGATACTACCGTGTTACTCTATTTTTGCCTAATTTATCTTTTGCTTTTCTTTATCTTGAATGCGATATTATGCATTGAACATAATAACCTTGTAATAGTGCAAAACGTCATGATAATTTTTTGAAATAATGTTTAATCGTAGTGCGCAATTAATGTTTTATAATTTATCTAATTGTGTAATTTCACTTGCAACAGTTCTGCCTACAATCAAACATACAATCCTACAATCGTTAATCGAGCATTGATGCAATATAGGAAGTGGAAACAGAAATCAGTTTTGTATTATAGCTTTATCTGGGTGATGAGCTTTTGCCTAAAAACAAAAGTTCAATTTTGTCAATTTGGTTGCGGATATGCGTGTCTCAAAAGAGAGTGTTGCACTATAAGTTTATAAAGACCGTCTTTGACGCTAACAGAGACGAACTTAATAAAACCATTTTTACTTACATTGTTTTGCTATAGTTTTGTTTGTTTATCTACAGGTTGTTTCTATATCAACTTCAGGACCACAAAGAAGGCGACGACAAACATCAACTGAAAACAGCAACTTCAACATACCGATTACTGTTGTGTTTGGAGATGTGGAATTTCCTGATGATGTTACTGAGACTGAAGATCCTTTCAAGGTAAATTTAATTGTTTGAGTAGATTATTCTAAAGTTAGGATTGTAGAAACTGTAGAGCAAATGGTTGTTGACAACCTTATTGGCTAAAACAAAGAACTATCAAACTGCCAAAATTTTTATCGTTTTGTGTAAAACTTTATAGGAAGTAATTGCGCAAAAATTTTCCCTTATCTTAGAGGTACATTCACCACTAAGTTTTACACGCACCGGAATAGTACGGCAACATTATTTAAAATTTCAATATTTGGTTTGGTTTATTCTTGTTTTATTAATAATTACTTTAAAAAATTATTTTCCAGCGTCGCCTAAACAAAGCAGAAGTATCAACATGGAATTTTCAAGACTTGGAATGGAATCCCGCAGATCAATGCAATCAAAACAATCCAAATCGACCTGAATATCATTGTGCTGGGTTTGCTAGCTATGCTGTGCTCTTTGTAAGTATATAACCTAAAAAAAGTCTTAAAATAACTCCATTTTCTCAATTTTGTAAATGGCAGTTTTTTGATAAAGATATGAGCTCTGAAGTCCCCAGGCCAGTTTGATTCAATAAAGATTTTAGTTAGATTTGTAGCCTGGATTTTAGTTAGATTTTAGTTAGTTAGAATCATTCGAGCAAAAACGTATGTGAAGTACAGACGCTTTCCAAAATGTGTTGTTTTTGATTTAACAAAGCAAACAGCTACAAGTTGACAGCTCTTGAACTAAATTTAGTCAAATACCTTTAGTGCAGATTTACAGAAATTAAATAAGAAGTTGCAGATTTTTAGACTATCAATCTGAAAATGACCGATATTGCTAAAAAATTAGACTATATTATAAACTCCCTCAATGCGGTTGAGCAAAAATTGGAATATTTTGAAACTCGGTTTACGTGCTTTAAAAAGAGAATAATTGCAAATGAAACTCGAATTGATAAACTTGAGAAAAATCAAGTCTAAAGTCAAAAATTAATTACCGATCTTCAAAAACAAACTGATGAACTCAAAAGAGAAAATGAACGAGTGAAAAGGAGAGCAAACATCAAGAGCTTAGCAGTGAACTTTACAGCAAGAGGTTCAATTACCTTATTTATGGGATTGACGAAATTGCTTGGGAGACAAGAGAGCAAACAGAAAAACTGTTTAGAAAATTTTTAAATAAAGCTTGAAAAATTCCCGACCCTAATGCCATTGCTCTTGCCGATATTCACCGACTACCACAGCGCCCCATCTACAACACAGAACAAAAAAAAATTACTCGCCCAATAATTATAAAATTTGTGAATATTTTTGACAAACACCAATTTACTCTAAATTTGAAAAATTTAAAAGCCTATGATGCAGAACGGAAGGCAAAGCGACCGACCGCTTCTGACGTATATGCTACCGAACTTCTTTCAAAAGAACTACAAAAGCAAAAGAAGGCACTAATGCCGTTATTTCAAAAAGCAAAACGAAATAAACAAAAGACTGCCTGGAAATTACAAGACAGTGAATACTGTCTTTTTGTCGACGACGAGCGAGTGGAACTACCTGACAAAAAGTCAACCAGAAGAATTGTGATCAGATTAGCTGTGAACAGTCTAACAGTGATTCTTCTGACGTAAAAAAATAATATCGTTTTAACCAGTGCTATAGCGTATTTAAAATATGTTAGGTTAATTACTGCAAATTTCACCAATATCAACTTACAGTTAAGCGGATGCATTTTCTGTGACTTATTGGTGTGACCGAACTCCGTTTGTGACGCGGAGCTCAATTTTAATATTCTTATAGGGTTGTATGTGCAGGAGTAGATTGGTTTCCTTCCGCAGAGTAATAATAAACCTGGAGAAAAGTTTAAATTAGAGGCAGGGCAAATTGCTGAAAGAACAATGTACTTTAAGATTATCTTTCTAACGTAATTTTTTTTCGCGTAAGAAGTAGATTCAACATTAGAAGATAAAGCTCTAATGCTCCGTGAATCGTAGTTGATCTGCAGCTGGTGTTGACGACTTTTAGGCATTACAATCATTATATCACTGTAGTGCGTATGAAATGATCCAAATCGAGGGTGCAATTTAATAATTTCGAACTGCGTAATTTACTAAAAAACAGAAATTTAAGTGTATCCAATTCAAGTCATTAAAATTTGGATAAAATTGCGTATTGCATTGCAAATGGTGTTATTTAATATATTTGACAAATGCACCGTATATCTATGCTATGTATAAAGTGAGTTTGGCAACTTGATAGCTGTTTGTTATGATGGGTTTTGTTTTTGACGAACATTGTGAGTTCCATACAGTCCTTATTTTATTCATATCTTGTTTGTTTGTTGTTTTTTTGTTTTTGCTCGGTCATGGCGCTACGTTTTTCGTGTGATAGGGAATTGTCAGAGGCCCTGTGCACGAGTCGAGCAGCCGACCCTAACAATGAACCAAGTGAAATGTGCGACCAAATTTTTAATTCGATAACTTCTAATATTGCTGACTGTGATTATATTGACTTTTATGACAACAGTTTAAGTTTTTGGAATGGTAACAACTCTCTGATACTAGTGCACCTTAACATTAGATCATTTCATAAAAATTTTGACGATTTGCATAAATTTGTCAGCTTGCTTCCCTTCAAACCAGACGTAATATGTCTATCCGAATCTCGAATAAATCAACCTTTGAAAAACATCCAACCACAAGGGTATAATTTTCTCAATGCTAAACCTGACAAAAAAGCGGGCGGTGTAGCAGTTTACTTGAGTATGAAATTTAATTTTACTCAACTCAAAAGTTTTCAGCTGCATTGGACGGAATCCATATGGTTAAAAATCTGGAACAATAAGTTTTTAGATGATTTTTCAGATTGTATGGAAAAGCACGCTGATGAAAAGAAAAGGTTTTACATTATTGATGATATTAACATTGACATCAATAGAACTAATCAAAATAGTCCTCAAGCTGACAGATACATGCAAGTGATAAAAAGTAATGGAGCGTTTTCTCTTATAACTAAACCCACCAGGGTCACGGATAAAACGGCCACAGTAATTGACCATCTTATCACTAATGATACAGCGCATTCAATTTTACCCCGTGTTATACTCACTTCTCCAACGGATCATTACGCAATCATGTGTAAAATCAGCAAAATTGAAAAGCTTGGCAAAAAATTACCTGTTTCTCTCTTCAGAAATAAAAAAAACTTTTGTCCAGAAGCTTTTTCTGACAAACTAGGTTGGGAATTAGGCAACCTTATTTCAAATAATTTTCCTTTGAATCGTGACAATTTTAATAAGACATTTGCCAGTTTGTAAATTTAATCGCTAAAATCATCGATAAGCATGCTCCGCTCCAACGTCTGAGTCGGAAGCAAAAAAAAACTTGCAAGTAAACCTTGGATTATTAAAGGAATATTGATCTCGATACGGAAAAAAAATACCATGTTTAGAACTCATTTCATTAAAGGTAATCTCGCTGAAAAAAACCTGTTTAGGCTTTATTCCAATACGCTTACAAGAATAAAAGCCTTATTTAAAAAGATTTATTTTTGCTCCGAATTTGCACGTAACAAAAAGAATCCGCGCAAAACATGGGAAATAATACGCTCAGCGTTGCCGTGTAAACCGAACAGTGAAACCTCCGTTGCGTTTAAAGAAACACAGAACCCAAACGTTATTGCGAGTCAATTTAATGATTATTTCTTTAGCATAGGATCTAATTTGGCCGATAGCATAATTTGTACTACGCGTAAACAACCTAAATATTTTTTTGAAAAAAAGGTATCTGATTCCATTTATCTTGAACCTCCAACTAATAATGAAATCTTAAATCAATTTATTTCCCTGAAAAATAAAGCAGTGGGGCACGACAACATCCAGCCATTTTTTATTAAAGTAGCCAGATTTGTTTTCGCCCCATATCTCAACTTATTTCTTAACTTCGTGTTTACTGAAGGTATTTTTCCTAGCAATTGCAAAGTTGCCAGGGTTGTCCCGGTCCACAAAACCGGAGCAAAAGACGACATGAATAATTACCGGCCCATTTCGATACTCACCTGCTTTTCTAAAATTATTGAGAAAATTCTGTATGCACGACTCTACAAATTCCTTAAAAAACACAATGTAATCTACGAAAATCAATATGGATTTCAAAGTAATGTTTCTACTGTGTATGCAATGCTGGATATTGTGACCTCCTGTTACGATAATATTAACGAATCCTGTTATACAGCTTTATCTTTTGTCGATTTAAGAAAAGCTTTCGATACAGTGTTACATGAAACACTTTTGATAAAACTGAGCAACTACAGTATTAGGGGTGTGGCTTATGATTTGATTCACTCTTATCTTCATAATAGACAACAGTTTGTATCTAACAACCAATCAAAATCGGACCTAAAATTAACTCATTGTGGAGTCCCCCAGGGTTCGTCGCTTAGCCCCTTGTTTTTTCTTGTTTACATCAACGACCTAAATTTTTCCTTAAAAAGCCAACCTAGACTTTTTGCTGACGACACCTGTTTAATTGTGAAAGGCTTAAATCCTGAACAATTGCAAATCAAAATTACAGTAATTCGGAATTACAAAACCTTCATCAATGGTGTTGCGTAAATAAACTTTCGATCAACCCTTCCAAAACCAACTTTATAATTATTGGAACGACCGACACTCGCATCGCGTGTTTCTCAGCTTTTACTCGGTCATTTTCCAACTAACGAGTGCGAAATTTCAGACTTTTGCTTATAACTCGAGAACGGTTGGGTCTAGCAACATGAAATTTGGACAGCAGGTTGAGATTAATGAGTTGTATGTTTGTATCAAATTTCGAGGCAATAGGTCACGTGACTTCGGTTTTAGAACCCGAAAACCGCCCGCAAGTTTGGCGTAAAAAGCGGTCTCAGTCAAAAACGGCTTAAGTACGGCAAAAAATATTTCATAGGGTTGTATGTCTCAAGATACCCTTTTATCCCAACCAATCCACTTTTGGCCGCGATGAGGTTTATTTCTTTTTTTTTCCTTTTTTTTCCTTTTTTTTCTTCCTAATTTTTGTACGCTTTTTTTCTCCTAAACCACAACACATGGAAATCTAATTTTTGTGTAAAGTTGTTGAGCTGCAAATGCAATTTTTTCTCCCGAAATTTTTTGGGGCAACTCCACCGGGAACCCCCCAAAATGGGGCCCAAAAAATCAATTTTTTGAACGGCTCAAGCTAGGGTGCTAGTTGTTTTTGATATCAGTAGATATTCAATAGACAAATATTTTAACATAGTTTGGGGGTGCCACCCTCCCCTAGGAACCCCCCCAAATGGACCCCCAAATATCAATTTTTTGAACGGCTCAAGGTAGAGTTCTACTTTTTTTGATATCAGTAGATATTTAACAGACAAATATTTTAACATAGTTTGGGGGTGCCACCTCCCCCGGAAACCCCCCAAATGGACCCCTCACAAATTAATTTTTTGAATAGCTCAACTTAGAATGCCAGTGTTTTATGATATCAGCAGATATTTTAAAGACAATTATTTTGACATAGTTTGGGGGTGCCACCCCCTGGGGACCCTCCAAATGGACCCCCCAAAAATCAATTCTTTGAATAGCTCAATTTGGGTGCCAGTCTGTTTTGATATCAGCAGATATTTAACAAACAAATATTTTAACATAGTTTGGGGGTGCCACCCCCGGGGACCCCCCCAAATGGACCCCCAAAAATCAATTTTTTGAACGGCTCAAGCAAGAGTTCTACTTTTTTTTGATATCAGTAGATATTTAATAGACAAATATTTTGACATAGTTTGGGGGTGCCACCCCCCGGGAATCCCCCAAAATGGACCCCCCACAAATCAATTTTTTGAATAGCATAACTTAGAGTGCCAGTGTTTTATGATATCAGTAGATATTTATCAGACAAATATTTTAACATAGTTTGGGGGTGCCACTCCCCGGGGACCCCCCCAAATGGACCCCCCACAAATCAATTCTTTGAATAGCTCAATTTGGGTGCCAGTCTGTTTTGATATCAGCAGATATTTAACAAACAAATATTTTAACATACTGTAGTTTGGGGGTGCTACCCCCCCGGGGACCCCTCAAATAGACCCCCAAAAATCAATTTTTTGAACGGCTCAAGCTAGGGTGCCAGTGATTTATGATATCAGGAGATATTTAACAGACAAATATTTTGACTCTACTTTTCTGTAGGTTCCATAATCAGATATTTTTGAATAATTGCTGATTTTACGGTAGACAAAAAGTACTTTTGAGCGTCACAGCATTAGCTATACGTCGGTCGTTCACTGGGTTTGTTGGCAAACTCCCATCTAGTTCCCCCTAAACAAACGAATGCAACAATTCTTCATCTTCACTTGACAAGTAATGGATCCGCGATAAATATTGTTGATAGCGCTAAATATTTAGGAGTTGTGATCGATAGCGAACTCAATTTTTAACAGCACATTAAAATTATGAAAGGAAAACTGTCTCGCTCCGTTGGGATATTATCCTAATTAAAGCACTTCTTTCCTCAAAACATTGTGCTGCAACTTTATTATGCATTAGTGCATCCGTTCTTATCTTACGGTATTAATACCTGGGTTATTGTACATGGGAAAATACTTATCCCACGTACAAAAGATTGAAATCTTTACAGAACCGAGCAATACGAGCGGTCGCCAGATGTCACTACAGAGATCAAGTAAAACTATTTTAAAATCAATTTAGGATTTTACAAATTGACGATCTATTAAAGTATGAAATTGCTAAATTTGTTCATTGTAACATAACCAACAAAATTCCTAATTCGTTTCGCAATTATTTTTGCAAAACTGCTGAATATTCGAGACGAGTCACGAGACAATCAAGTGATAATTCGAATCTTTACATTCCACGCTACCGAACAAATAAATTGCAAAGATGCATTAAATATCAGGGAGTCAAGATCTGGAATTCCATACCTCAAAAAATTAGGATGCTATCTTATAATAGATTTAAAATTCAGTATAAAATTTTTCTGCTAAATCAGTAGCAATTAGTTTTGCTTGCACGTCTCGCAATAACTATTTGGATCTTCCAATTCTTCTTCGGTAGGTTTATGAGGTTTGGTCGATGACATGCTAGTAAAACAATAAAATTTAATAAAGGTTTATTTCACAAAAAAATATTCAAATCTCAATATTACTGGCTAAATCAGTAAATTCTCTTGACATTTAGGGTGGTTGCTTGACTTGATGACCGCGAGGTCCTTTCGCAACTTCCCTGTCTCAATTCTAATCAATTTTAATGACTGCCATTGTATTGTTACTGAGCGACTAAATAAAATTTGTCTTGTCTGGTGTTGTCCTGGAACTAGGTATCGATTGGAAAAGATTTCAGTGTGTTTAGTATCCTGAAGCTTATAGTTTTATTCAATATGGATCTCAGTTGTATTGATTTAATTGGTTTAGCATAGTTTATTGGGTAAAAATTGATTTGTGAAAGAATTTTATTAGCAAATATTAATTTTAATCTTTCGTTATGATAAAGACTTTTGTTTTGTGTAATGTTGATGTTCTTTTTTTTGAAGATTTCATCACGGTAATATTTGTCATTTCAGCCCCTTTAGCCTAAACAAAAAGACTTGAAAATTGGCAAAAGGTATATCTTAGGCATGCAACTTGGAAATTGTTTTCTGCTTTTAGTAATTCTTTCCGTGAATATTCATGTTTTTCGATTGCTTTCGTAATCTACCTTTTAAATTGTGTTCCTTTTCAATTTTGTTTCAATACTTGATTACTGCTCCCACTCATCTTGATGGATTTTCTAATGTTACAATTTTGTTGTGCCTTTCTTAATTGTAAAGTCAGTCGCTTTGCTGGCTACCGGTGTTTTGAAAATGGCATAGATTTTAGTCCTTGTTTTTTTACTTTTACAGCTTTTATGTAGTTTTTCTAATACCATAATTTCTTTTTTGCTTTTAAAGTGCAAATTTGTTATAAACATTTATCTAGCTGCTTTGTTCCTTTTGTTGGTGCGTTATGTGCTTTGGGAGGCTGCTTTGCATTTGGCGATTTATTTTTCTTCGTTTGCAATTTTTTGTGCATACGATATTATTTTGTTTTTGCAGTCATCAAAAGAAGTGCCGTCTATAGTAGCTTTAACAGTAGTCAGCTATGTTGGAAGCATCCTTTCAATATTATTTCTTTCGGCAACTCTTTACATTCATTTGAGGCACAGGTAATAGATAAGGAAGTACTACTTCACGTAGTATATAAGTATTAAAATACTCTTCGTTTTTGCGTCAGGTTTTGCAGTATTGATGAAAATTTTCAACAATATTATCGTCATGAGATATAATGGCTATTGCATCACAAAATCTTGTATCACGAATAGTATGACCGTATAGAAGTTTTTATGACCACCGTTATATGTTTTTTGACGCCATTGCAAAGCCTTATGTGAAAAGGGACTATTTATAAATTTTGATTATCAGATGGTTAGGAGTGTTTTTTTTAACTTTCGGATTGCAGATTATGACGATATAATGTTTTTATTTTGAAACCATGGTTGCTTTACTCTGCATTTCGGTAATCTATCGTATTGTTGCCCAAAAATATTTCAAAAACGCTTCAAAGATTTTTTATAAAATCAAAAAAGTAGTTTGAACTTCAAGTTTTACTTGTTTGGTAATAAAGTAAAATAAAAAAATACAAAAAAATGAATATCTGGCCGAATAGCTTATTGGTTAGTGATTAAAAGTTTGTTGACTTGGAGTTCGATTTCAGCACTAGCCATACGTTGTACTGCTTTTCGGAAGGACGATTATAACACAGTATCTTCTATTAGGGCTAAGAAGTTTACTCGCTATGGTAACACAGCCTGGCAAAAGACTTGCAAACAGAACCCCAAGGGCGCTATGTGTTGAAGTGGTTAGACAGACGCAGACTTTTTGGTCGATGAATGAACACAAACATCAGTGCAATTTTCACATCACAACTAATGAAATGCTCTTAGTATAAATTGCTGAAACATGAAAAAATTTTATGCCCTTGCTGAATATACATACAGTATGTATGTAATCTCAATCAATACACGGTTTTAAATGAGCCAATCAGTTCGGCCTGCCATTTCTGGGTTTGTCCCTTCATCAGCAGCAAACAGAGAATATACTGGTTGGCCAAAAGACAGAGTCTTAAAGCCTGCACAAAAATTATCACTAATTTGTGGTAACTTTCGAACCAAGCGAGAGTGCTCGACCTGACCAAGTCGCAGACCTGATCAAGGAGCTACCGTGTTTCCCCGAAAATAAGACCTAACCGAAAATAAGACTTAGCCTGAATTTTAAAAATAGTTTTAGTATAAACCCTACCCTAAAAATAAGACCTAGGCAATAGGGCGAAATTTTTTTGTCCTCGAGTCTGTTTTTACTGCTTGAAAAGTTATTGTGGGAAATTATGATAAAAAGTACTGCTAG
The DNA here is from genome assembly GCA_963965965.1 of Trididemnum nubilum. Classification (NCBI taxonomy): domain Eukaryota; kingdom Metazoa; phylum Chordata; class Ascidiacea; order Aplousobranchia; family Didemnidae; genus Trididemnum; species Trididemnum nubilum. The sequence goes on along the minus strand of OZ014477.1, from coordinate 44,871,228 downwards.
TTAATGAATAGATTAGCTGACTATTGGTCATATTCCCATTATTAATTTAAAAGATGTGGGAGAGGAAAAAGTTCAATGACCTGAAATAACATAAAGATCACGCCACTATTCAATCTATGAACAGCTGTTTTTAAACAAAGATGTGTCATTTATAAGTAAATGAATATCGGTTTTCATGTTTTGTGTATTTGAAAAACTCTAAATTTTCTACTTTGCAATTTTGTTTTTGATGAATGAAAATAAATGATATCCCCCTAAAATAAGGTTTGGTGTTATAAAAAAAAATTAATGTAAGACCTAGTCTTATTATCGCGGAAACGCGGTATATATTCTTAATCGCTGTGCGGCTATTTTTTATTTTTGATTGGCTCATTCAAAACCTTTCGTTTGCGCTTGGTTGTAGTGCAAATACAAAGTTATAAGTTTGGCCGGGCTTGTCGGGTCGGGTTCGCGCTGGGCTCGGGCTCATTGACCAAATTACGGCTAATTCGGGCTGGATATACGTACTTGCTTTAAGTTTTCGCCTTTTAGATGTTGTAAAAGCGTACTTAAAATATTTTGCTGCACTGAATGACGGTTATGTTTAAAGCATCATGTTCTTGTTATCATACAATTATTATCATCATTATTATGTCACAATTTATCAGCAATGAGAAGTTTAATTTTAACCTTATACGAACATTCAACGAATATAATCGAATGTACTCATTTTTAGATGTAAGTCAATTGTCATGCCTGGTTTTGGCTTTAAATTACTTTTCGGGTTCTGGTCGGGTTCGGGCTTATTGTTTTGGGTTCAGGCCTGTACTTGTCGGCCCGTTTACAACGCTGTGCAAATATATTAATTTTGAGAGTAGAAATCTAGACAAAAAAGTTAGATAGTAGCCTAATAAGCTTAATGTTAATTCGGTCCATGAGCCAGACAGTACTAATTCAACTTTACATAATTTTGCAGTGAAATTCGAAAGAAGCCAACCACAACAACCTTGGCTAATATTTGCATCTGTCTGATTGTGGTTTACTTTTTCTACATTGTTGGAATCGGAAGGGCAGAGAACAAAGTAGCTTGTGACGTAATGGCCTTTTTTCTTCATTACTTTACACTGACTTGTGTTGTTTGGATGACTATCAATGCAGTACAAATGTACAAAGCTTTTACTCAGGTAAGCAATCAAGGCATTTGTGTACATGATCTCTAAACATTTCTTTGAACTATACTTACCAAGTTGAATACTTAAATTTAGCTTTTCATTCAATTTTGAAAAGACTTATACAAAAAAAATATGCTTGGAATCACAGCAAAGTAAAAATTTTTACCTTGCCTTTGTAATGAGGAGCTTGTTTGGGATTTAACAACCGCCGTTTTGTAGTGGCCAAAAAACAGAATTTGAATTTTTCTATTGTAGTTGTAGTAACTGTTGCTGTTCCAGCCAACAGTAGGCCTGCTGCCGCAATTGTAACAAAAAGCATTCGGAATTAATGATACTTAACACCCCAAGAAAGTGTAGTGGCGATGAGCGGGCATGCTTTGTAATTCGGCATTTTTTCGCGACTAACGGTCGTTGTTCGACCAAAATAAAATTCAACAATCAGCTTGAAAATAAACATTGTACAGTAATGTCGTCTGTCGATATGGAGAGATTTAATTAAATGGAACTTACATTCATCGAGTTGGCAGCCACTCCTTTTTGCAGTTTCTCTCAAACTTAATAATTTTAATTCATGATTTTGCTTATTGACGATTATTCAGCTTGAGGTTTTGTACCATTCTGTTAGCACGTCTTGTTCATTACCCCTGTTATTGGAATATTTTGGTTGATTTGCGAGCAACAAAAAAGAAGCAGGAATGAATAAAAGATTTTGAAATGCATCAATGCTGAAGAAAAGTCGTAGCACTAGTTTGATATTATAACACTTTCACTTTTTCACTACGGCGATTAATTGAATTATTTTTTTTTAGTATTCATATGCACTTAGCATCCCTTTGCCTTTGCTTTACGCCATAGCATATGGAATACCGTTTCTACTCGTTTTGATAAACATTTCTGTCACTGTTGGATATCTGGACAAATTTAATGACCCGGATGGTGAGTGTTTTATTAAATATCAATTTGACGTTCATCACAACTCCGCTGAAGTTATTGTATCAATGTTACGAAAAGAGAATGAGATGGCTGTAACTACATAATACATGGCTAAAGCTTTCGGTCGGGTTTCTTTGCAGATTGCATCGAAACCGATCAGTGGTCGAGTGGATAGAGCTATTGAAACGCAGGGGGTACGGACCAGAGATGGAAACCGGTCGGGTTGCCGGTCGGGTCGAGATTCTTCGACCGGCCGGTCAAGCCGGTTGAAAAACTGGTCGAATTCTCCTTTCTGGCAACTAAAAGACATCTAAGCACCAATCGAAATGTAATTATATATTTTATCATAAATAAAACTTTTTATAAAAATCAGTATTAACAAACCACACCTTTCGAAAACACTTGTTAAATGGTTTCAAGCTGTGACTAATATGCTGTGACCATTAAGACATGTACATCCAGGGACGTATTTAGGGTGGGAGTATTGTGCCATGCTTCCCGACTTTGAGCCAAGGCACAAAAAAGTGCAAAATATACGTTAAAATCACGTAATCAGATTCTAATATAGCATGCTTGTGGAAGAGGCTTTCGCTACTTGGCATTTCAGCATCATTTTAATCAGCTTAAGAGTAGAAGTGGCGCAAATTTCAGATTTTTTACTACATGCTAAAATCTTGCCGCTTTAAAAAGCTTGTTTCAACTTAAATTTACCAGACTCTACTCTGGGCAAGAAAGACATAGCTCTTGTTTTTTTATATCTAACTAACCATGGCTTGTTCTGAAGTAGCAGCGTTTCTACAAGCTGCTGGGGCACATTATATTTCGAATGTTTTCTAGCCAATGTCATAACAGTTTAGTGTTTTCGATGAAAATAACGGACGCGTTGCGTTCATCGGGATAGTTATTCATAACGACTTCGTACTACCGATGAGTTTATTTATTGGTTTGACGTTTCGCTTCCCAAACCGGGAAGCTTCTTCAGAACAATTTTCGGCAGCGCTGCCTTTGCAGTTACAAAAACATAAATGAGAAAAAAAATATCAGCAGAAGATAGGTAACAGTAAAAACATACAAACATCACAATACTTTTACTATTATACCCAAAAACACTAAAATGATGGAGCAATAACTTTATATGATATTGAAAATTATGTCACTAACAGGGGGAAAAAAAGGAATATTGAAAAATTATGTTACTAACAGCGTGAAAAAAGTAATATTGAAAAAATATGTCACTAACAGCGTGAAAAAAATTAATAATATTCGTAACAACTAGGCTGCTTCACTAACAGTTTGAGAGAGTATGAAAAGGATCTATTGCAAAACATTATGTACTGGAAAAAGTTTTTAGCTCAACAAAAATTTATAATAATTGTTCCGTCCGAATATAAATTTCTGTTGAGCTAAAAACCTTTTCCAAAACATAATGTTTTGCAATAGATTCTTTTCATACTCTCTCAAACTGCTAGTGAAGCAGCCTAGTTGTTACGAATATTATTAATTTTTTTCACGCTGTTAGTGACATAATTTTTCAATATTCCTTTTTTTCACGCTGTTAGTGACATAATTTTCAACATCATATAATGTTACTGCTCCATCATTTTAATGTTTTTGGGTATAATAGTAAAAGTATTGTGATGTTTGTATGTTTTTACTGTTACTAATCTTCTGCTGTTATTTTTTTTCTCATTTATGTTTTTGTAACTGCACAGGCAGCACGGCCGAAAAAAAGTTTAATGTTTGCTGCTCGGCAAATTGCAAATAATCTGTCATCAATAGCTAAAAAATTGTAACTTTACTTTTTGGCCTTTCGCAAAATATCATTAGAAAGAACGTCTAATAATTTAGTTTGTGCCCTCCAGTGCTTTTTATGCTTATTTTGTGCACGTTTTGCACTGCTCAAAACAGGTCATTCAAACCGAAACTTAACCAAAGAAGATCTTAAAATTGAGTCATTTTTGCAAAAAACGCAAAAGTTCTTTTGACTTTTTTTCTGAGACCCCCGTCCAAAGTCACAAATTTTAACACCTCACCCATGCCCCCCATTTTGAAAAATTTTCATCAGATACATTGAACAGTGAACAAAAACTTTCTTTAAAAAACCGGTTAACCGGGCCGGTCAGAAGCCGGTCAACCGGCCGGTCAACCGGCGATGATTTTGAAATTTACCGGTCGGGTCGGGTCGAGAAAATCCTGACCGGTTCCATCTCTGGTACGGACGCTCACTCTGCTCCAACCGGAGAACGATAAAAAAAACTTGTAGCGCATAAAATTCATTGTAATAACAGGAGTAAATCCATTTCTTGTCTAGACTTGACAGTAAAATACTCGGTGGGGATTGGGTGGTGAAGGTTGTGAGATGAACATCTCCAAAATTATCTTTTTTTTTACCGCAGACGAATTCGACTAAAACTAGTTTTTTTTTTTTTTGTTTTATCATTTACAGACTTGTAATAAAAAGCTTGAAATTTTACTTTTAACCCCCGTTCCAGAGTTGTAAACGGGCCGAAAAAAACTAGCCTGAACCCTAAAACATAAGCCCAAACCTGAAATGTGATTTGATGTCAAAACCAGGCCGAAAAAAAAAACAAACGAAAATTATGATATACATGAAAATATATACATGATGATATACATGAAAATAAAATTATGATATAAACATGAAAATATATAAATTATGATATACATGAAAATAAAATTATGATATACATATAAAAAAAAATATACATGATGCCTGGATAGGTACGCGGAAAACACGTATGTTTATTAAAGCGTAAAGTTTTTTGTACTATCCCCCCCCCCCATCCTATTTCCATTAGCCCTAACCCTGCTCAAATTTAAACGGTACGAGTGAGCAAACATTTATTTATTTATTTATTTATTTTTGATAAATGCAGCCCGATTACAAAACTTACCGTAAGCAAAGAAGAATTGAAGTTTTCCGCATAACTTATCCAACTAAACTGCACTATAATAAAATTTCGGTAAAGAGGTGTGAATTCTTTTAAACCACAAAGCGCATATAAGCAGAAACTTGATTCCCGATAGCATTTTTATTTTATCTGTAACGTTTTCGACGCATTTTCTATATGGCCCTCTTCAGCAAATTAAAAAGCAGTTTACGGTAACTTTAAAATTTAGAAATGAAAGATTATCAAAATATTATCGGCAAAACACAAATGTTACAATATAACAACCACTATAACTTCATACATTTGGTATCGTGACGTATACGCTATACCTTTTCCATAATAAAATCTAGTCAGAAAAAATAATAAAAATTTAAAAAGAAAAATAAAGCAACACCATGAAATAACAATACTGTATTTGGTAACAATAACAAACCTACATATACGGGACTGTTGTTAACCTCGCATGCTGAAATCAACTGATCACTTTATAGAGGAATTAAAAGAATTTAATTCAAACAGTCAAAATACTATTGTAAACTTTGATGTGGTTTCGCTTTTCACAAATGTCCCTTTGGTCGAAACAATTGATATAATTATTAATCGATTATATGATGAACAAAAACAATAATTCTATTCCGATTCCCAAAGATATCTTTAAGAAATTAATGCTTCTCGCCACGCAAGGAATTTTTATGCACAACGAACGATTTTATAAACAAGTTGAAGGAATCATAATGGGCAATCCGTTGGAACCAACAATGGCAAATTTCTTTATGGCTCATTTAGAAGAAAAAATTTTTGCGGAAAAGTCTAATGCATCACTTTTACCTAAGCTTTATCTTCGATATACTGATGATGTGTACGCGATTTTTGATAGCAACCAAAACTGCGACGAGTTTCTTCCGATTTTGAACGCACAGCATCAAAGCGTAAAATTCACAGTTGAAAAAGCTACAGATTCATTGCCTTTTCTTGACGTGGAAATAAAGTTTGACGAATTTGGTTTTAAAACTAGTGTCTGGCGCAAACCTACATATACGGGACTGTTGTTAAATTTTCGATCAACTTGTCCAAATGCTTGGAAATCTGGCCTAATTACTTGTTTATTGAAACGTGCCAAAATCATATGCTCTGATTATGAATTGTTTAAAGATGAAATCACTAAGCTAAGATGCATTTTCGCAAAAAATTGCTATCCTAATTGGTTTTTTAATAAATGCTTGAAAATTTTGAAAATAATACCAAACCAGACTCACATGATAAAGAAGTTGATGATTATGCATACATACTTGGCTTGCCGTATTTTGGAAAACCATCTCGTAAATTTGCATCCCAATTGTCTACCTTACTAAAGCAAAAATTTGATGTTCGAATTTTTACTTATTACACTTCACTAAAAACTGGGTCATATTTTAATCTGAAACCCAAAACTCCTGCTGCTCTAAAATCCAATGTGGTATATAAATTTACATGTTCGCGTGATGTGAACACGACATATATTGGTATGTCAACGCGCCACTTGGTGATTAGGGCCAAAGAACATTTGCAGCTTAACTCCAACTCCGCCAAAAGTGCCATAAGCCAACACATTTCTTCCTGCCAAACTTGTCAAAATTCTAATTTGGATGTTAGTTCGTTTAAAGTAATTAGAAACTGTCACAATGAACATGAAACCAAAATACATTTAATTTATGTTAGTTCGTTTAAAGTAATTAGAAACTGTCACAATTAACATGAAACCAAAATACAGGAGGCATTATTGATCAAAAAGCTGACACCACGATTGAATTCACAATTATACGCCAACGGTTGTTCTTTTCTTTTGAATGTGTTTTGAACATTTTTTCATGCGTGTGTGTGTGTGTGTCTAATTGTCTACATTGTACCAAATACAGTATTGTTATTTCATGGTGTTGCTTTATTTTTATTTTTTTAAACTTTTATTATTTTTTCTGACTTGATTTTATTATGAAAAAGGTATAGCGTATACGTCACGATACTAAATGTATGAAGTTATAGTGGTTGTTATATTGTAACAATATGTGTTTTGCCAATAATATTTTGATAATCTTTCATTTCTAAATTTTAAAGTTACCGTAAACTGCTTTTTAATTTGCTGAAGAGGGCCATATAGAAAATGCGCCGAAAACGTTACAGATAAAATAAAAATGCTATCGGGAATCAAGTTTCTGCTTATACAAACTGCACTAAAAAATGACGGGACTTGACAAACAAGGCAAAATATGAAATTGGACAGCAGAACAAAATTATTTTGCTGCATCTCCTTGCCTGGCTATTTGCATTTAAACATTAATTTATACTTTTACAGATATGCACTGATCACATCACACATATTATTTTATGACATAACAGAACAAAAAAAAGGGGAAAATAACCTCGTCCATTTCAATACCAAATATTAAAATGTTATGAAAAAAAAAGAAAAAGACATGCATAAATGAAATCAATGATTGAAAACAAACAGTGGTGTGGATGATTCGTCAACATTGATTGAGGGTAGTTGCTGTTGGATAAGTAGAGTTTCTTTTATTAACAGTTCCCTGGGATGATTTGCTGTTGTAAGAATTTCTGGTTCATTAAAATTAATTGCGTGTGATGGATTTTCCAGTAGATGCTTGGTTACATCTGTCTGTGTTCCAGTTTTGTTGCCAGGATGGCGTTCTTTTAATCTTGATGTTAAATTCCGTTTTGTTTGGCCAATGTAGCCTCCACCGCATGAGCAATTTAACTTATAAACAACGTTACTTCGACGTAGAGTGGCTTGTTTATCTTTGTGAGAAAAAAGATTTCCAAGTTTGAAAGTGTTATGAATAAAAACAAATTTGATTTGATTTTGCAATTTTCTTTGAAAAAATGATCTAAGTTCTTTTTCTACGTGAAGTGACGTTGATCCAATATAAGAAAGTTTGAAAAAAATACAGCGTTGATAACGGCAAGGTCGATAATTAGAATTGTTATCAAGATTAAATTGGTGTTAATTGTTCAAAAATTTCCGAATTTGATTTTGTACGAAGGAAAGCGGGTATCCATTTTTAACTAGCATGTTAGTGATTGCTTCAAACTCATTATGAATATTTGGCCAGGTATTGCAGATTTTGTAGGCTCTTGATAATTAACATCGAACTAGATTGCGTTTGTACTTTAAGGGACATAAACTATTCCATTTAGTATACAGTCCTGCGGTTGTTTTCTTCCGGAAGACGCTGGTTTCGAATTTGCCATTTGATGTGTTGATTGAGATGTCCAAGTAAGCCAAATGATTATTTGTTTCGAGTTCTTTGGAGAATGTAATGTTGGGGTGAATATTAGAAATGCTTTGAAAATAGTTATCTAGTTGATTACGGTCAGAAAAGGTACAAAACAGATCATCAACATATCGAATAAGTATACTTGGTTGTGTGATAGTATTTGGAATTTGATCCAACACCCAATTCATGTACACGTCGGCTAATAGGGACGCGATCGGGCTTCCCATAGAAACTCCATCAGTTAGCTCAAACAACTGCCCGTTAAACTGAAATACTGTGTCTTTACATGTCCAATGAAGAAGCTTTTTAACTGAAATTTGGTGAGACCATGAAATTCTTTAATATTGTTGGAAAAAACGCTTTTAAGAACCAGATCTATTGTGAAGTTAACCGGAACATTTGTGAATAAGCTCTTTACATCTAAACTTGCCATAATTTTATCACTTGCACTCAAGTTTGAGATACGCTGCAAAAACTCGAAAGAATCTTTAACTATAGCTTGATGATGACGTAATGGAGTGAGAATTTCAGAAAGCCAGGCTGCACATTCGTGATTGTAACTACCAATGGAGCTTAAAATTGGTCTCATTGGTACATTTTCTTTGTGGAGTTTGGGTAGTCCGTATAATGTAGGTGTAGCTGCTGCGGTAGGGCGAATCCGATGGTATTCTTCCGGACTTATGGCACCTTTGGATTTTAAACGGCTAAGAAATCTTTGAAATTTCACCAAATTGTCTAAATTATTATCTTTATGAACTGCTTTGAATTTTGATTGGTCGTTTAATATAACTTTCATTTTTGTCACATATTCTGCTCTATCCATTACTACAACACCGTTGCCTTTATCAGGTTCACCAATCATTAAAGAAGAATCTTTGCTCAAATTGAATAAAGCTTCACGCTGTTCTATAGTTAAATTACCCGTTCCATGTATTTTATCTTGTTGTTTACCGAAAAAATACCCTGATTTATATTTGCTGTACATATTCATTATAATTTGTTTCAAGCTCAATGCGATCGCGACAACTAAGATAAGGTCGGGATTCTTGGTATAGTCTTTCAAAGCTAGCTTGTGTTTGCAGAAAATCAAATCTCGATTGAAAAATTCCAAATTGCAGCCCATTGTTCAAAGCTGAAATCTCTGTTGCAGTTAAGATACGTTTAGACAAGTTAGTTACAAGTTTTCAATCATCGGTGATATTGTCCATATGCAGTCCCAAATTGCATAGTTTTTTTATGTGTTTCCGTGAGATTGTGACACTTTCTTGTTGTTCGCAAGCTTTTAAGAATTTATCTACCAACAACCATGACAAAAATCCAACTGTATGTTTAAGAGAATCTGAATATCCCTTGATTTCAAAATTCAAACGTTGTAGGCTTTTGTGTTGTTGTGAAATTTCTTTGGTAAGTAACGATCTACGAAACGATTGAACACTGCGATTTTTCTGTAAGTTCTTATTATAAAGCTTGAATCGCAAAAATACTGGAGTAAGGTGGTATGTCAAGCATTTTTGCAAAAAAGCAATGTCTGCTTTTCTTTTGGCGCGCGTTTTTATTGCACGCTCTAGTCGCCGCAACTTCGACAAATTATCCTGTCCATAGTGGCTGCCAATAAACTTAGGAGCATAAAATTGGACTTCTTGAATAATTTAATCAAAAACAATACAGCCAAAATACTGTAAAACATATTTATTGAGACGTTTCGGTTAATTTCTTTAAACCATTGTCAATTTAGAACATAAAAATAAAATCACAGCTGACTCTTAAGGAAAAATCGCAAACGCAATGAGTAAAATTAAAACGCTGTATTAAAACTAAAACGCTGTATAAAACGCAATGATTAAAATTAAAACTCTGTATTAATAAAAAATAAATAAATAAATAAATAAATGTTTACTCACTCGTACCGTTTAAATTTGAGCAGGGTTAGGGCTAATGGAAACAGGATGGGGGAGATAGTACAAAAAACTTTACGCTTTAATAAACATACGTGTTTTTCGCGTACCTATCCAGGCATCATGTATAGTACAGGTCTTGTAATCACAAAATCCAATTTTACTCATTGCGTTTGCGATTTTTCCTTAAGAGTCAGCTGTGATTTTATTTTTATATTCTAGATTGACAATGGTTTAAAAGAAATTAACCGAAACGTCTCAATAAATATGTTTTACAGTATTTTGGCTGTATTGTTTTTGATTAAATTTTTGTAAAAGTATTATAACTTAATCGTAAACCCGAAAAAATTTCTGGACCCGTCCCTGAAACGGTAGACTTGGTTCAATTCCCGGTCGAGTCAAACCAAATACTGTAAAATTTGGTATTCGAAGCTTCCCTGCTTGAAGTTTCGTATTGAAAGTGACAGTGTGAAGCCTCCGCCGTGTGTGGTAGACAGGTGGCCTGGTGGCAGCTTGACTCGAAGACCGAAATGTCCCTTCCCTTGGCCAAAGAAACTTGGTAAACAAAATGTAATTACAATTACAATTAGGAAAGATAAGATAGGCATATCTACTAACTTAAAAATTTTAAATAGCATTTTTTTGTATAATTACTGTGTTTGCTTGGTTGGTAAATTAGATGTATTTAACCAAACTGTTTATCCGGAATCTACAAAATTCGCAGGTCAGGACAGCGTTACTTCGGATAGTTAGTCTTCATCAGTAGCTCTCAAAACTTTCTTGTGGATGTCATGTACACTCTGAAACTGTGAAAAAGAACGCTAAAATGAACCTGAGAATGCACCAAAGAAAAGCAGACAATGGATCACATTTTTGTTTTGATGTCTTTAATGTACCACATTGCAAATATTCTAATCTGGGAAATGTATTACAAAAATTTCTGGTCTACTATAGATAATGCTTGAATCTTCCTTTTCAGACGTTTTCTTTGAATCATCATATCGGTTCATGCACGTGTGTTGGCTGAAATCGCCATCTTTGATTGGAGGATTTTTGGTTCCAATGGGTCTGATGTTGCTTGTGAATTTTACCATTTTTGGTATTCTTCTAAAAAAAGTCGTTTTTAGACATCAAAAAGTGAGCCGACTAATAATCAAACTTATAATGCTTTTTTTGCAATTTGGATATAGTTTACAGAGTAGGTTTTATACAGCAGTTTCAAAAATACATTTAACGTTAGGAAACATGAGATAAGCAAAAATTTCCTATCTACTTCCTGTGCTATATAACAAATCCCAGCGTTTTTTGCAATGTAGCAAGCTGCCATTCCTGCTGTTTTTCTTACCCTGACCGAAGTTAGGTTTTCACTCTTCCAAAAATGTTCAATGAATTAATGTTTTTAGTGCTAGATTAACAAAGTTTGTCTTTTTTAATGGCATTTTTATCACAACAAGGCTCCACCATTGAACACTGTGTCTTAAAGACTAACTTCACTGATGGGATCTGAAACCTCACAATAGGTCTGAACCTTTTTATAACAAAAAGTGAAAATACTGCATCACAAACTCTAGCCTAACTGACGAGAGGTGATATTCCTTGAAACAGCAGCTGTACTGTGCTGCTATATTGTGTGAGTAGGCTATCATGATAGACATGTGGTGTAACTCATGGGGTGATTAAACTATTTTTTTTGACTTCATTTCAATAATTTTCCTTAACCAATTGACGGAGTTGCGGGCCAGTAATCTTGGAAAATTAAATCTACTCAAGTTCGTCAGAAAAAAAACAAAAAAAATTAACTAACTCGTCAGAAGAAAACAAATATCGCATGATATTAGCTGAGAAAGGTACAGCACTAACTGTTGACGTCAGAACACTTTGAGCGCGAGTGAAGACGTCACTTCGTTATTTTCAAATGTCAATATTTTTCATATTTACCAAAGGTTTTAAGAAATACTAATATAATATTTTTTACCTTGTCTTTTTTTGGTTACTAAAGCTTAAATAGAACTTTTTTTCGTTAATGCAACTGAAGTATAATATTTTTTTGCTACCCTTTGTAGCTCAAGATACATCAATATTTTTAATTTATAATTCTTTAGAAGTATAAAATGATAATTTTTCTTGTCAAACTTCTCGTGTTTCAAGTTGAAGATTATAGAATAAAAGTAAATGCTTCGGTTTTCAATGTTATTAAAGTCACCCAACCAACTTGTAAAAATTTTGAATTAAAATTTTATTTTACAGCAATAAAAAAATAAACAGAGCGCTGCATTTGACGTCATCAAAAACTGATGTCATTTCATAAAAACAGATCAGCGAATTACATTACATTTTACCGTTCTTCAACAGCATGAGCATTGAAGTTTGGCGCAATCTGACTCATTTTCAATAATTAACTCATTTACTAAATCCAGTGGTGCTGAATTTGGACGGTTTCATTGCAACATTTATATGCATTTACCAGCTCCCTATAACCTTCATTCTTTTGAAAACTTCATTTAGTGCATTTTTGCTCCTGAATTTGAAAGCTGCACTAAACAAAGTCTAAAACCAAAAGCTTTGATTTAGTGATAAAAGTGATATACTGTATACGTGAAGACTGCTTTTTGCAGATTAGATCAACCGCCAAAGAAACTCCTGTGATAGATAGAATTGTTAATGCAATCACTATGATAACAATGATGGGTCTCTCATGGATTTTCGGCTACCTGTTGTTGATTTCTGACAACATCCAATACCAATCTGCTATGCAATGGCTTTTTGCCATAACGAATACCTTTCAGGTAAGCAATAGCTTCATAAGGTGCTGAATTTATAATAAAATAACGCAAATATGCTGTAAAATTTTAGGTTGCATACAGCTGCAGTACTTGATTAGATACAAGTCTGAGAAAAAAAAAGATTGATCCTTCTCGATATTATAAATCCTATGTGATGGCAGTGGAGTTTCGGATTTGGCGCTGCGTCTTTATTTAATGCGGTGTGCGAAAACTAATAAAATGCTCCCAAAATTAGTATTTTTGGCAAAAGATAAATTTACAGCATGCACAGCAAACATTCAGGCTCTAATTTTTTCCGCATTTGTATTGATTTCCGCAGTTTTCAAAGTTAGCCGCTAAAAATTATAAATTTGTATCACAGAACATTTTGCATTGCTTATATATATTTTTTTCTTCGATGCAGAAGCATTTCAAACAAGAAAGAAAACAGTATTTACAGTATTTGCACGAAGTAATTCACAACTTAGGAAGAGGGTTTGACTTACTACCCTTTTCCATTTGCAAATTATTGCCAATACTGACTCACAACAAAGCATTTTTATAATAACTTTACTTACATTATTTACAAAATAATTCTCTGTTTTATGTAGAAATTAGAGTGTTACGCTGTAACTGATCTACTAATACCGTAAAGTCAATAGGCTTAATCTCTGAAACGTTTCTTTTTGGATAGGGAGTAATAATCTTCTTCTTGTTCTGCTTGCGACGTGAAGGGATAAGAAAGATATGGCTTCCACAAAGACTCAGGGACATTAAATTGCCCTCTATATTTACTTCAACTGCTCCTGTCACATCCTCAACAGCTGTTACTGAAAAGAAAACAACTTCGTTGGCTTAGCCAAACGTAAAATTGTAAAAGCATAGTTGTATGCATCAACGTGGGTTAACTTTAACCCTCCAATTACTGATTTTCTCTCTTCTACAGCGTTGAGCTTGATACAACAAAAGAAACTAAACTCGAAAGTTCAGAAGGTATCCTTGGAATATAGTACTTTATGATTATAAGCAATTAGCCTTGCCATTTACGAAACTTTGCCTCAAGTTTTTGTTATCCGCAGACTAAACTTAATCCTTGCTGATGCATATGACCCATAGTACGTTAATGGTTTTGAATCATTTTATATTTATAATTCTTTTTGTAAACAATTCTTTTTTGCCAAAGACAATACAACCAAATACTGTAAAGTGCATTGATGGGGAAGTTTCGGTTAATTTCTTTTAACCATTGTCGATTTTAAGTGTTATTGAGATACTGCATTAAAACAATGTATTGCATTTCTTTAACAAAATAACAAAAACGTTTCAAAAAAATCTGTTTTGATTAAATTATTCAATAAGTTCATTTACCATGCGCAGCTATTGGTTTCTTTTGATATTGTAGCCTTGATTTTCTTCAGTTGGTGTTGGACTTTTGCTTTGTAATTTATTTGCCAGTAAACTGCTTTGAGTTACACACATATATGCGATATAGCGACACGGTTACGTCAAGAAGGAAATAAATATCAATGCGTTTGCTGATTTTTTTCAGTTCTTTAGACTGTTTATTGTTACCATACTGTAAATATTTTGAGCAATTTACGTTTTTTGTTAATAAACAACCATGAAAATTAAATTCATCATTTATCAAGCCGCTATACTGCTCCAAATCGAAAGATTTCAGCTTAGATGATTTGGCCATATAAGCAAAATGCCTCAAGAACGGCTTCTCAAACAATCTTTACTTCCCAAAGCAAACGACAAAAGACCAGTTTGAGGACTTGAAATGAAATTATATAGCCAGATGCATCGTTTACATTGAGGATCTTGGATGGAATTGCTTGGGACTTTACCCAAGTGAAATAATGGAGGTGGTGGAAGACCGTGAAGTGTGGCAGTTTAATCTCGAGCTGGTGCCACCGCAACAATCACTGAAAATCGTGCAATGAAGAGAGCAAGCAATTTCATTGAAGCCATGTAGCAAGAAGTCATCAAAAATTTGACAAAAAAAGTCATCAATATCAAATTATCACCCCACCCAGATTATGCCAAAAAACTACTCAAACAAAGACAAAAATACTATCTCGAACAGTACATTAGAGAAAATCTAGCAATGAAAAAACATTTATGGCGCACAAAAAAATATAAAAAGTAATATAGTTACAATTTGCGTAATAGACAGCAACTGTTGTTGAGACTTTAACAAATTCAAAAAGTAATTGTAATTGCATTTTATTCATCAAGTTACCTTGGCAAGAAGACAGCAAAGGGACCAAATAATCTTCGAGTTAAGCTGCAACCTGTCCAATGTTTACCACACACTACGAAGGCTTCTCGCTTTCCCTACAATTTCTGAACATCAAGCTGGAAAGCTCTGAATTCTAATTTTTATAATATTCGGTTTGAACCCCTCGGAAAAAGAATCCGAGTCTACAGTAATTGTAATTACGTTTTATTTACCAAGTTACTTTGGCCAGTAGACAGCAAAGGGACCTTTCGGTCTTCGAGTCAAGCTGCCAACCGTTTCAATAGTAGACCCTCCATCCACTCGACCACTGATCGGTTAAATAAATTAGTGGGAAATAACACTGTTAAAAAAAGTCCATCTGAATTTTCTTTAACATGTTTGAAAAGTTATACAAATCCATGTTTGTGTAAAACGGGATAACATGATCAGACCTGAGTTTAGTTGAATATTTTAATTTAGGACTCTATCCAAGGTGCCTCATTCTGTTTTGCGAAGCGACACCGACACATACATCGGTAAATACATTGAAAAGAGCATCATTTTATTTTTAATTGCATCAATTAAATTATTTTTGGCTGATTATTTAGTTTAGGAGTTAGATAGATGGGGAATTTTTGCCCCCGCTTGTGAATAATTTGTTTGACAAGTACCTAGAGTGCAAAATAGTGCTAACATGGCAACTTGAAAAGAATGTTATAATATTGATTGAATGACACAGTTCAGAGAATGTTACACCCCACTTAATTAAACCTATAAAGCCACATTTTCTTGCTGGTTGATTTCAATTATAAAATTCAGTCGCCTGACCTAGTGAGTCAAGAGAAACAAAATCATTTAAGGTTTTCCTTCTTTAGTCTCAACCAATGCAAAACGTAACTTACTTCGCTGTACTAAGTTTAGAACAAAATAAACAAGATCAAAACCACTGCCTGTTTTTACAAAGCCAAATTGAAACCCGGCAAACAAAACAAACATCTTTATACCACAAACGTGCAAGACAATAAATACATGGAATTCATCACCATTTTCGACTAAATCAGTGACTTTTGGAAAAGTTGAAATAAAAATTTTGAAAAAATGATGTTCCAAGCAAGCTTTTGTTTCTAAATTTATGATAATAATTGTAAAAGATAACAAGTTGGAGTCCTTCTTAATTGTATCAAAAGGTTCTGATTTCTCTTTTTCCTTTAAACTACTTGTACTTTCAGTTAGTTTGCTTGTTTAATTTGGTTATATACGAGATATCTAAGCATCTGATAATGTATTTTAGTATTTTTAATACATTTTTGATAAGCTAAAGACAGTATCCAGAGTCTTCGAGGCACAATTAAGCCTTTGATTAACAGTCTAAGACATGCTCTTTAGGAATCGACTTTCGGCTTTTATTCTTCATCAGTATAACTAGGACTACAGGTATGAAATGAGCGTAGAAAGGCGAAGAATAGCAAATTAACCTGATCATAGCTGAATATAAATTTTTTTTAAGTAATCAAAATATTGCTAGAAATATATTAAATCATTCAAAATAATTTCCAATAGCATGCCTTGGACAGCTGTTTTGTCCAATTTCAGGGCGCTTCAGTAAGGCCATCAAAGCCAAAAGGTGAATGGCTATGAGGAGAGAAGAGGGTTAGCTAATCTATCGCTCTTCTGAAAAATGTAAGATAAGCTTTGCAGATTAGCCGGAAAAAGATTTGATTTATAGCATATGGTTTTACTTGGTAAAAGTTTAATTAATAGCTTTTAGTATCACGGGTTAAGATTTCTGAGTTAAAATGTACTTAATTTTGGTTAAAATTGATGGGTGAAGATTTATGCAAAATGAACGTAACTAGTATTTATTTATTAATTGCTAAACATAATACTAGAAACGGTGTACTAGAACTTCGATTATATTTTTGTACACTTAATAGAAAAAGCACATCTTAGGCCCGAATTAAGCCCAAAGTTTTCGTCAACTTTAGACCCAAACCCGGTCCAAACCCGACCCGAAAAGCCCGGCTCGACTTACAACTCTGATACCTGTAGTCCTATATACCTGTACTGACGAGGAATAAAAGACAAATGTCGATTCCGAAAGAGTAGATCTTAGGCTGTTAATCAAAGATTTGATTGTGCCTCTAAGTCTTAGGATAATGACCATAGCTTATCATTAATTTATCAGTGCATTTTGTTCTTATTAAATAATCCATTTTTGATTCGAAATTCTTGAAAATTTTCACTTAACGCTGTTGATTTGGGTTCAGCAACAATTACCAAACTTGTTTCCTGCTGTTGCCGAAACACGTACTGTGGTAAAAGAAATGGGATTATAACTCAAATGGAAAACGTTTGTAAAATTCAAGAAATTTATTGAATAATGCCTTAAAACCTTTATCTTGCGTAAAAAGTAGTAAGCTCTGAGCTGGTAAAGTAGTTTACCTTACCCGATCATACGTATTTCCGCTTCAATTTTATATATAAGCTTAGTAGTTGCAAAAAATAGAGATGCAACTACAATAGTATTAGCAAAGCATCTTCCTGTATTAAGCTAAGGTGTTTATAATCAGCTTCTCATTTTGCGTTGTTTTGATACAAAATAATTTTCATTTTAAATCAGCACTGAAAGCGTTACAAAAACCTGGATATTTGATAAATAAATTTGCAAATTTCGTTTGAAATTGCTTTTTACGAGTATTTCTATTTTGATTTTCCAAATTCGTTCCAATCAGAAAAGCTAAAAAAAATTAAGGAAATGTTTAGAGAAACTTGTTTTAGAGTCAGATAAATCTTTGTTGCTGCAACCAAAGCATATTAAATTCATTAATTAAAGTATTTCTTTATCAAACTAAAGCAGCATTATTTTCACTTAGAAACTGCTCACTTCACAGTAAAATCAGATCATTAATGATGAGTTGTAATTTTAAAACTTTTGTGAAAAAGATCAAATTCAAGAGTTTTGGGGTTTAACCCATTAATTCTCAATATTCCCGCTTGGTAACAATATTTTGATGAAGATATTCCATGTCAAAAATTATTATTTTTTAATGTTTTGTGATATGTGGCAAAAAAGTACAGTCGAAACTGTAACTTTAGCATTTTCAAAATTTTCCGAATTGTTCATAGCAACCTGTAATAATGTTCAAATTTGGCAAAAATATCAATTTTTTTGGTGAATTCAGTTTTGCCTTATTTCTAAAAAACGAAACGAATTGAAAACGTACATTAGATTTAGTTTCAAAGCTTACACTTTTGTGTTGCTGCACCTGTAGTTTCACTTTCATTGAAAAATTTTACGGGCGAGATGTATTTATTTTTTCTATGATGTTTCCGTATGGGAACATTGGGTGAACGTGAGTAAGCTACGAGGGCATTTCTTTGATGAAAATGTTTTATTTTGTTTGCGGTAAAGTGAGGTCGTTTCCTATAACGTATAATCAATAAAGATAAATTGTTTGTGTTCGCAATCACCTGAAACAGCTCAAATGACAGTTTGTAATCAACTTTGTAAAATTTCAAATTTTAAAAGCTTTACAAACTATGAATGTTGAAAGGCGTGAAATTCTTCGCAAACCGTAAAATAATTTTCATTTCGCCTGATCTATTTGTTTGATTAAAAGCTCATGCTGTCGCAGTAAGAGCATGCCGCAGTATATACTAGATATACTGTATTATGAAGTCTCAGCTGTACAGTTTTGTGAGTTATTTTCATAATCCTTTTTCATAATAAATTTCGTAATAAAACATTGCGCAATGTAAAATTAGTAAAATATCTTCTGTGTAAACCAGATAAACTTTATCTTCAAACACTATCAAAATAAGCTTTATAATATTAGGCAGAGGTGA
Organism: Trididemnum nubilum; assembly: GCA_963965965.1. NCBI lineage: Eukaryota > Metazoa > Chordata > Ascidiacea > Aplousobranchia > Didemnidae > Trididemnum > Trididemnum nubilum. The sequence goes on along the minus strand of OZ014477.1, from coordinate 44,852,236 downwards.
AGTCGAGGACACAACCTTCGATGCCAAGGACACACAAAAACATCCGAGGCCAAGGCCAATGACCGACTTCTAGAGGACAGAACACAAAAAAAATTCTCCCGAGAACAGAACAAAAAAAAACTCGAGGACAGAAAAAAAAACACAAAAACAATGGCCAAGGACACAAAAAAATGTCCCGCAAAAGGTTCCAAGAAATAAAAAGATATTCCCATCTTGCTGATAACAATAATTTGGTTGAAGACGATGACTTACCAAAAATCAGAAAGTATTTGGATTTGTTGAACAGAAACTTTACACTGTTTGGATTGTTTTCTCGAAAGTTGTCAATTGATGAACAAATGGTGCCGTACCTATGGACATTTTTCCACAAAAATGTTTATGCGAAACAAACGCATTAAATTTGGAATGAAAGTTTGTTTTTAGCGTATTCTCAAGGATACCCGTTGTCTTTTCAAGTTTATACTGACAAAAATGGCTCATCAGACCAGCCACTAGAGGTAAGAGTTACGAACACTCTCACTGACGTGCTTGAAAACAAACGCAGTAGCGCAGTTTATTTTGACAATTTTTTTAGCTCTACTATTCTTTGCAGAGATCTTGCAATGGGGCAATTGAAATGCACAGGCACGTTTCGACAAAATAGGACACAAAATTACCCTTTTACTACTCCTGCAGCTATGAAAAACAGGAGCGTAGAACATTCGAAGCTTTTAGTGATGGTATGATTGGTCTATGCCAATGGAACGACAACAAACCAGAGTGTGTCGTAAGCAATTACACAGAGGCGGAGCCTACAAGCATGGTTCGAAGATGGAGTGCATCAAAAAAATGTGCTGTTCAGATTCTACAACCACAGATGGTTGCAAACTACAATAAATACATGGGGGGAGTCGATCTCCTTGATCGGTTTCTTAGTGATCATCGGCCACGTCTACGAAGTAAGAAGTGTTGGTGGTGCCTTTTTTTCTAATTTCCTAAACATGTCAGTGGTTGCAGCTTGGCAATTGCACAAGGAAATTAGTGGAACTATGCCCCATTTGCAATTCAGAAGAGATGTTGTGCGGACACTGATGGCGAAACTTCATGATAAACCACTTCGACCAGGACGAAGTAGAATGCCTGTTGACAGGGTAAGGCTAGCGGGCACATTGCACGTTTGTGTTCCAACTAGTAAGCAAGGTCGATGTAAGCATTGCGAAAAAAAACACACGTAGCATGTGTAAACTTTACGATGTTCTACTTCACCCTCACTGCGCAGATGAATTTTACAAATAATGAGAACTGCAAAGAACTTTTCACAACATTTTGTAATTCAGATGAATGAACTTTTGTTATTGGATTCAGCTTTGGGTTCAGTCCGTTTGTTGTTGTTTGTTTTGTTCTTTGTTGTGACTTGTTTATAGCACTGTAGTTGGAAATCCCTGTACTTAACTTTGCTGGCCTAGCAATAATTTTCGATTAAAAAGATCAAGCAACATGATTGGTACTTTGAAGCTGTTGAGTTTGAGGGAAAAAAGTGATAGTTTCAGGTCAAAAATCCACCAGCCAAAGACTAAAGGGGAGCTATAAGGCCTGCCTGTGATACCCCTTCTGGCTACGCCTTTGTTTAACATACGGTCAAACAAGCGTCACTGCTTACCGCTTTGCATATGTTTTGTAGCGTACAAAAAAAAAATTACTTACTTTCGTCGTCCCATTGTTCCCAAATGGAAACATGCTTTTATATAAAAAACAAAAAAGAAAATAAAAAATTGTTTTTTCTAAAATGATACAGTATGTTTCATTGCCAAATGGTTGTGTAAATTTTGAATGTTTTGATAGTTTGGGAATTAATGGGTTAATGAAGCATTGCTGCATAAAGTGATTCCAATATTCAAAATAATTTTTTAAACCACAGTATAAACTCAGCGATTGTGAAAGCAATCTTACACAAAGCAACTCGTTCCAACATCTACTACTGTATGCTGTAGATTCCCAAACTATCGAGATGGCATCGCTTTTAATAAAAAACAAATAATACAAATCTGACTGTCTTTGTAAAATTTAAAAGCTCAGACGCAACGTTCAAAGTTTATATTTTGAGGAATTTTTTTATAAACAATTTTGTTTCAAAACGGTTCTGATGCTTAGGTTGTTATTTTATCTCGTTTGAGCTAGTGGCAATATATTCTTTTTCTTCTTTCCTTCTGTTTGAAACGTTTTTTTAAAGACTATATTGTTTTTTTAACAGTAAATAGCCCTACAGTAAATGTTAAGCTATGTTTTCAGATCAATTTTGTTTAGAGAAGTGTACTATTAAAAAAACAATATAACTTTTTCTAATACAAAAAGAATGAGCCAAGTAATATTAGTCTCGAATTTACTTTATATATATATATTTTTTTGAATCCTTATTGTGGAAATGCTGGGTGCTCAAACATAGCGACAACATGCTGTCCAGGCTTAAACAATACCTGTTCTCAACAATCCAATGGTAACGATTGTAAATGTGACCAGCAATGTGTTAGCAACAATGATTGCTGCTGTGATTATGCGGACCACTGCGTTAACAGAGGTGAGAACACTAAGCAAAAACTTAAGGTGCAATGCATTACTTACAATGATTTACTGCTGTAGCTGATTGTATAACGTTACAGTATAATCTGTTAGTCACAACAAAGGTTTACGGTAATAAAATCTATTCTTGCAACTGATAGAATAACATATGAAATGCATATCTAATTGCAGTTTTTAAAGGCTTGTTTCCGAGTGATTAATTTACGGTGAGTCTTTTTCCAAAGAAAGAAAAACGTTACCGTTTCTGGGATTTGTCGTCGTTCATAATATTATTTTCAAAGTCCAAGCAGTCACTTTGAAGTGATCGATCGAGTCGGGCCAGGTCTCTCATTTGTACCTTACTAATTTAGAATCATTTGCTGTAATTACTTCTATAGTTACAGTCATTACCAAACGTTTTGAGCCACCCTGCTTTTTTTTAATTCTGGAAATTCTTAAAATATTTGGTTTTAAATTGGCAAAATAAAAAAATACATTTACAAAACAATCAGAACACTTAAAGATAAACATAATAAAACACAATAAACCAATAGATTTTCAATATTTGGTGTGTCCTCCCCTGTTTTTGACAATTGCCTCTATTCGGGAAGGCATGCTATGAACCAAGGCTTGGTAGTAGGCTTGGGTTATCTCCATTATCCAAACCGACTTAATCATTTCACAGAGATGTTTTGTTGATGTAGGTTGCTTTTCAGCAATTTTATCTTTTAAAATCTTCCATAAATTTTCCGTAGGGTTGAGGTCAGGGCTGTTTCAAGGCCATGGGAGGACTTTCACTTTTTCCTTTTTAAGCTATGATGTCACCACTTTTGCTTTTTGCAAGGGGCGCCATCGTACATAAAAATTTTGCTTTCGTGAGTATTCATATGCAGTTTTAACTTGTCTTTTAACAAATCAAGGTAATTTTTTCATTCATTGTGGTTTCAGGGGTCAAAAAATATAATCCCGCTATGCCTTTGCATGACATGCCCCCCAAATCATTTGGCTGGGGGGGTGCTTCATGATTGCGACTGTGTATTTGGGGTCAAAACGTTTACCAATGGGTCTACGAATATTGTATTTGCGAACCAAAAACTTCTGAATGCTTGATTCGTGACTGATAAGCATTTTGAACCAGTCCTCAGTTGTCCAATGTCGATGATTTTTAGCAAATTTCAACCTCTTATCTTTCATTGACTTGGTTAGCGAAGATTTTCTTGCAGGCTTGAGGGATGTTAGGCAAAAATCACGCTGCAGGCGTCGTGATACTGTCATATCTCTGACCTGGCAACCCTTTGCAGCTAATAAGCTCTGTACGTTTTTTATGGAGCTTCATGGAGACCTGCTAACTATCCTTTTTATCCGGTTGTCATCTCTAGGGATAGTTTTTTTGGGGGGTCCAGATCTTTTCCTGTCAGGAAAACTGCCATTCAGTTTAAAATTTTAGATTGCTGTCTGCACGGCTTTGCGGCTAACACAGCACTTTTCACTGATCTTCCTCTGAGAATATCCTTCACCATGTAAGGTAACAATTTTTGACTGCTAAGCAATGTTTAAGGCAGCTTTTTTCTCCATAATATCTCTCAGAATAATAGCTATAATTTATCTAACCTCTTCTTTAAATCACCTTAAAACAAGAGGTAGATTAGTTAGCCTACTTTTTGTGGCCAAAATAAGAGCCATGCAACAGTGAGCAGAAAAGAAAAAAATCTGACAAAAGCAAGAAGTGTGAATTAAGAACGCATTTGAGAAAAATAAGCAAAAATGTGTTTTTTGCTAGGGTGGCTCTAAACTTTTGGTAATGACTGTAGTTCATTTATTTTTGAGCAGTTTTCAAGATTTTAAGATTAAATGAGATACTGGTCGAAATCGGTTTTATATTTATTGAACAAATGAGAGCCATTTTGAGCTAATGAAAAAGTGATCCTAACCTTTTCCCTCAATTCTCTTTTTTCGTAAAAATACAAAATGTACTTTTCCGTGTACTGTCATAAGTATTTGTGGTCACGGAATTGTACATACACTGAACAGATGCGTATACAGTAATAATTTTCTGCCTAAGTTTTAACTCAATTGCACAATGTGTAAATTTTTGTTTTAAGTGGTGTATTGTGTTGTTGTCGCCTGATAAGACCCTTGAGCAAGGTCGAAACACGTCGCCATAGCTCAGCGCAAATTGCATTAAATATTTTCAGTTTATTGCTCATGTTTTTGAATGTAACGCCGTGAAAATGACATAAAACTGCGTCGAAACAAATTCGTATCTCTAGTTTGAGATCGCAAACATCGAAGTAAACCTTTCTAAGATGTTTAGCTTTGTGGTCGTTTTGACTATGAATTTGCTTGACTCCGCACCATTGGCAACCCTGCATTTCGCATTTTTGTGATTTTACCTAAGGCTGATTTTGCAAAATTTCGTGCAAACCAAAAAACGCGATGTTCGAAGAGGAAGATAATAGGGTTCTGCTTTAGAGAGCCATTATAATTCAAATTAAATTTATCAGTGCTGCTTTGCAAGGGTTATAAATAATATAGTTATATTTACCGATCACTGGTCGAGTAGATAGAGCGTCTGCTACTGAAACGGTAGACTCGGGCTCAAATACCGGTAGGGTCAAACCAAAGACTATAAAAATTGGTATTCACAGCCAAGGGCGTCCGCGGTAAAATTTTCATGGGGGGCCAATAAGAATAAAGCCAGTATTAACTACTAAAAGTGGAAAATTTTTTGAAATTTGGGAGGTTTAAGAGAGAGTGTGTGAAAATCCAGGACCGTTGCCAACGCCTATGTTTACAACTTCCCTGCTTGACGGTCAGCAATGAAAAGGACAGTGTGAAGCCTCCACCGTGTGTGGTGGACAGGTGGACAGGTGGCAGCTTGACTCGAAGACCGAAAAAGGTTGCTTCGCTGTCTCCTGGCCAAGGCAACTTGATGAACAAAAGGTGACTACAATTAGAATTATAATCTCTCTTTTTTTTTAACCTGTTAATTATACATCTGTAAAGTTTGAAGACAAAATGATCGTAATCTAGATCATCATTGGCAGGTCCAGGTCGGGGGTTCAAAAGGTCCAGACACCTCCTGCTCAAACCGGAAAAATATAAATAAAATTATTACACATAAAGTTCATTGGAATAAAAATAAGATCACATTTCTTGTCCAGAAATAACAGTAAAGTACTCAGTGGGGGTGGGTATGAAAATGGAGGGTAAACATCTCTAAAATTATTTCTTTTTTGATGCAGAAAGATTAGGTTAAACTTATGATTTTTTATTTTATGATTTACCTGCTTGTAATAAAAAAGCTGAAATTTTATCATTAGCCACAACCTTTACATTTTATTTATGCAGCCAGTTTAATCATCTTTTTTATTGCTAATTTTTATGCCATGTTTTGATTGTTTTTAGGTTTAATAAACTATGCCTAAAATTAAGTTAATTTGACAAAAAAAAAATTGCTGAGGGCCCCTGCCACCAATTAACTTAGATATTTTCAGAACTAAAAGCTTGAATTAAAAACTGTGTTTCTTATCAATAAATCATAACCACAAACTAAGGAAAAGCTAATTGAATTCTATTAACCGAAAAACCGGTTTTAAGCTGTAAATTAGATTCTAAATTAGACTTTGCAAAATCTGTTCAAAACCCAAATCAAACCTAGATCAAGCTCGCAATCACCTCAAATCTAATGGTATGCGAGACATGCCGTGCGATTAGCATCCTACCAAACCAGAAGCGCTCGCAGAGACCACATACTTGAAACTGAACATAAGAATTGTCAAAAAAAATGAAATGAAGCATTGGATAGCCACACTTCACCCCCAAACCTCTTTGCCTCCGGGGGTTGGGCGGCTGCGTGGTTTGCTTCCAGAACCCCAATGGCCTCCGGTGGCTGGGAGTTCTGCTCCCAAATCTTCCAAATAGTCCCCTCTCATTGCAGATTTTTGGATACGCGCCATGCAAAGCTAACGGCCAGTGTACAATAATTTATTTTAGAATAACGCATTGTGGCTGCTTGCTCTTAATGCTATTAAACTGAAAGGGGAAAACTGTACAAAAACGTTTTCAAAAATATTACCGTATTATGGCTGACTCCCTTGCAAAAATTTCTAGATCTTCCCCTGATCAGTGCTGGTAGCCTAGATCTACAGGTACCAGTAGCACTAGATAACTTTTCATATTTAATAAGGTTACTCATTGTTACCACTAACAGTTGGTAAGTTAAGTTAAGAGTAATAGATTAGGCCTACTGAATTACTGCGCTAGACCAAAGCTACAAGTATAGTAACTGATCTACGATACAGTTTGATCGTTTTTGGCTTCAAATTTTGTATAATTCATAAGCTAAACACATCACCAAAATTTGTCTAACTTTGATACAGTAGAGTATTATCATTTGTATAGTGTCAGTGGTATAACTGTATTTAGTTTGAATTGGAATCGCTGGCTAAAGTAGAATGCCATTACCTTGCTCATCGAACATCACGTTTCTTAATTTGCGAGAAATTTTGCAAAAATCAAAAGTCACAACATTACAAAATATAGAGTTGCCAATGATACGGAGTCGAATGGATTAAATCTTATTTTCATGAATAAGAAGAATTGTGAAAAAAGGTTTTTATTAACTTAATTACAGTTGTTCTAAGTTCTTCAATAAAACCGATTTCGAGCAGATTCTCTTTAAGGCGTATAACATTATTGCGACGAATGGTTCTAATTATAAATGTAGATTACCTCCGTTGAATAATAGAAAAACAAACGTCACAATAAACTGTAAATAAAAATATATTATATTGCACTAATTTCTAAACCAACCAAAAATAAAATAAACGTAAACGATTTAACTGTAAATAAAATTCAAACAAAATACTTGACTTGAAATTGAAATGAAAACATCGACGTTGATGAAAAATATGTAGCTGTTGTTGCTTGTTGTTCCAAATCCCAAAAGAGAACTCAAAATAGTTTTCTGCGTCTGAGTTCGGACAGTGAGAAAAAAAGCAAATGTCACACCACCAATCAGCGCATGCTCTGAGCAACCTTCTTGCAAACGCCAACAGCGACGCGAAGTCACATGATTAGCATCACAAGCTGGTTGAGCAGAACAAGGCTTCGATTCTAGGTGAGGTGACAGCCGTCACACTAGCCCGCCCCCAGACGAGAGACGAGGCGATAAAACACACAAACGGATGCACACAAAAAACTTAAGCCTAACACGAACTGCCTAGGAGTGTTTAGAAGAGTGTGACCAATTCCACAACCGGTGATCTTGAGGGGGAAAGTTCGATTTTATGTTGCTGCTACCATAAAGAACAAGCACATAATCGGTGTTGAAAACGGTATGGTTGTTTCGTGCGTGTATTCGAGTTGATTGGAATTTGCGTTGAATAAAATGTTTAAGCCCGCAAGTTAACAAGTTGTTGTATGAACTATGGTCGTACGAATTGTAACGATCAAGTCATAATAAAACAGTAGCATTTTATGAACAATGACGTAAACTTGTGCACCGAGCATGTGCTCTCAAAATGCACTAGGATGTACTCTTGAGTGTGAAAACGCACGATTTGATTTAAATAACTTCTTCTTTGGTAGATTTCTTGTTTTAATTTCGATGTAGCATGCAGCAACAATAACTCTGCGTTTACTGGACGAAAGTTCATTCACTGGATCTAGCTTTGCTGTTCTTCTCGGCACACTCTCCAGTCAACCAGCAGCAATCCGTGAGTGTTGCGACTAAAAAGAAAAATGAATGATTAGAAATATGTCAGGACCAGTAAACGCATTATTACAAAAATATGATATTTAAATAAATTATGATAATAATACATTAAGAATGAAATAGTGAGGGACTACAAGCAAGCGATCAAAACAAAATAGCACAACGTATATTTACATAGGCTATAGACTTAATAAAAAGTCGTTTATGATCAATGAAGCGATCGTGAGCAAAGAGATTCTGAAAAAAATTAAAAATGTTGAACAATGTTTACGTTTACAATACACAAAAGTATTTACACATGTTAGCATCTTCAAGACGGTTTCCTAGGGTAATTTAGGAAAAAAAATGTTTTAGTAAAATGTTTACCTGCTGTGAGGTATACTATACCCGTCCAAACAAGAACAAAACACGAAGAAAGTTATTGCTGAACCAGAACAAGTGCCAATGAGTGATGACGTACTACCAACGATGACAACCCTGAAATCGATCGCTAAAGTGATGTAGCTGAAACGACAAGTGAAAACAAGAGAACAGGAGTTAAACTAACCAATCCTGAAAGCAACACACGACATCCATTCACACGACTGCCTGGCCGGGTCTTCACACATTCTCAAACACCCACAACAACAAACATACACAACCTAGAAGGATCAACGTAGAACTCCGGAACCTGTCAACTCAATGTCGTACCATCGTAACCATCGTAGTGCTGAAATGTAAAAGAACAGGTTGATTCAGCGCTGAAGAAACACTACTTACATCGTAAAGCGTTGAGGGGTCTTGACTACCCTGCCATACCTGGTTCGAACTTGATCGGAAGACTTTGCAGCTCGTTCAGCAGTTGAATCATCATCATCATGGGTTGGAACAATCTTTTCTTCAGTGGAAGGTTCGACGGGGACTGCTTCATCGAATGGTGATTCAAGGGCTGTATGGAAGACTTTAAGTCTATCGACAGATACTGACTTTTCTGAACTATTGTTTGGATCCTTTAACACAAAGTATTTGTCACACCGCTTGACAACCTCGAAAGGACCAGAAAATCGAAGTGACAAGGGTGGTTGCACAGCATCATTTCGAACGAGCAGCATTTTGCAGTGCTGGAGCTGTTTGTCAAGATAAGTAGACACTTCAGAATGAACTCGAGGTGGAACAGGTTTTAGGTCACTAATAAAATCCTTTAAATGTTGAACGAGGTTTTGTCTCTGTAAAACACTTGGCATATTCTGAGTTTTAAACTCACCCGGTAAACGAAGATCTTGGCCATACACCAATTCAGCTGGGGAAAGAGGAAAATCCTCCTTCATGGTAGTGCGTAGAACCAATAGAACAATAGGAAGATTGAAGTACCACATGTCTGGAAACTTTTGCATTCTCAGAGCATCTTTCAGACACCGGTGCAAATTTTCCACGAGCCCATTGGCTTGAGGGTGATAACTGGTGGTAGTAGCATGCTTAATTCCTAAAACGCTCATAAGGTTTTTCCAAAGATAGCCTGTGAATTGACCACCTTGATCGCTTACGACCGATAACGGACAGCCAAAATATTGAATCCAACCGTTGACAAATGCCTCAATCGTAGCCTCTGCTGTAATTTCTTTCATAGGGGTGGCTGCAAACCAACGGGAAAAACGATCAACTACTGTCAAAAAATATCTACAGCCATTGCTAGAGGGCAGAAATCCAACAAGGTCAAAATGCAAATTTTCGAAACGACCCGAAAGAATGTTGAACTGGCCTAACGGAAATTTGTTGTGGCGAATGATTTTACCTTTCTTGGCATGAAACACAGCACTCAACCCAATCTCGAATATTTTTTTTCATATTTTTCCAAACAAATCTACGTTGTAGTAATTTCCGAGTGGCTTTAATGCCGGAGTGTGCCTAGTTATGAATTTTGTCAAAGACAAGTTTTTGAAACTGTTCAGGTATGATAGGTCTTAGTTTGCCAGTAGAAACATCACATAGAATGACTTGATCCGAATCTTCAATTTTCACTTCAGAGATTTTCAAGCTTGATTTGGAAGGGTTTTCAATCAAAGATTTAATGAACGCGTCATCTTGTTGAGGTTTGGCAATTTCATTGTAATTTAAACCTTCCTGAAAAAACTTCACGTTATTTATTTCAACTCGTGATAATGCATCGGCCACTACGTTTTGATCACCATGCAAATGCCTTAGGTCATCAGTAAACTCTGAAATGTAGCTCATTTGTCGGCTTCGTCTAGGAATGATTGGCTCGCCACGAGAATAAAATGCATGCACAAACGGTTTGTGATCTGAAAACAAGGTGAAACTGCGTCCATCAACAAAATGCCTGAAATGTCGAATTGCGGCATAAGCAGCAAATAGTTCACGATCAAATGCATTGTAATGCTGTTGCGTTTTATCAAGTTTTCGTGAAAAGAAAGCAATAGGTTGCCACGTACCTTTAAATTCTTGTTGTAAAGCGCCACCAACAGAAACGTCACTGGCATCTGCTACAATGCTCAACTTGCAATTTTCACTTGGATAAACCAGTAATGCTGACTCAGCTAATAAATCCTTGCTTTTTTGAAAAGCGGCTTTGGCTTCTTCGGTCCCCGCAATTTCACGAGAATTTTTGTTGCCTTCTTTTTTCAAATATTCGTTAAGGGGAGCAAGATAGAAAGCCAAATTTTGTACAAAGCGGTGATAAAAATTTATCATTCCCAAATAGGTGCACAACTGTTTAACATCCTTCGGTAAGGGGTATTTTTGGATAGCTTCAACTTTGGAAGGTAGTGGTTTGATACCATTGGCAGTCACATGATCAAGAAACTGCAGTTTCGAAAGTCCAAACTGTGATTTAGTGGGATTAACGATCACACCAAAATTTTTAAGTCTACTGAAAAGTTCATTCAAATGCTCAACATGTTCGTCTGGAGAGTTAGAAAACACAATAATGTCATCCACATAGGCATTAGACATACCTTGCAAAACATAATCAATAAACCGCTTAAACGTTGCACTAGCATTCCTTAAACCACACGGCATGTACAAGTATTCAAAAAGTCCAAAAGGTATCGTAATTGCAGTTAAGGCAATGGAATCCTCATCCATTGGAATCTGATGATAGGCTTATACCAAATCTGCTTTTGAGAAAATGCTGGATCCGCCTAATCTGTGGAATAAAGTTTGTAAGTTAGGCACAGGATATTTGGCAACAACTGTGCCTCGATTAATCTGGCGATAATTTCCACATAACCTGAAACTGTTACCACTAGCAGAAGATTTTGGTACCATGTGAAGTGCTGATGCAAAAGGTGAGTTAGAACGACGAATTATGCCAGTTTCTAATAACTCGTCAATTTCTTTCTTAGCACATTTTAGTTTTTCAGGAGATAGCTGTCGTACACGCGCAGAGCACGGATAACCTTCAAAAACAATTTTGTGAGTCACTTTGTGTTTCACTTTGTTCAGCTTATCCGAGGACAAGTCACTTCTGGGTGATTTAACAAGACATCCGAAAACTTATTTTCAGACAAAAATGAAATGGGATAATCAACTTTGAAAGCCATCTGGAAAATTAACGGAATGCTTTTGGTATTCTCAAAAACTAAGCATTTCTTATTGAAGTTAACAGTCATGCCAAAATGAGTTAAAAAATCGGAACCAATTATGTTATGCTTGACATCAGCGACAATAAAAATCCAACTAAACTTTTGCTGAGAACCTAATCGCAGTGTGAGAGGTTTGTTACCGTACGTTGCAATCGGCGAGTGATTTGCTGCAAACAATGATCTGTCATACGATTTAAATGATTGGTCAATTCGTGCAGGTCGAACAATCGAGACTTCAGCCCCGGTATCAACTAAAAATTTCGTTCCAGTTTTAATGTCCAAAACATGAGGCAGCGGACTTTGATCCTTATCCACCTTGACCGCTACTGAGGTGGACTTCACTCGTTTTCCGCAACGAAATTGCAGGGTTTGGTGCATTTCTTTGCACGAGATCCAAATGTTTTATGAAACCAGCACACGTCTGGTTGTTCACGAATTTTCCACTTATTGTTACCTTTGTTAAATTGATTAAAGGGCTGCTGCTTATTGAATTTATTTAATTTATCAGACTTTGTAAAATTTAAGACATCATTCAACTTTTTTTCTAAAGAGTCCATTCTCGAAAGGTTTTCGCTGTTGTTAGACGCAGCTGATTGTTCAGATTTCTTGTGCTCAATAACAAAAAGAGTATTTTTGACGGCCGACTCTTTGCCACTACTAATCATCTGGTCCGCCGTTATAGCCAATTCATCTAGAGATAAGTTTTTAACTGCTATCAAACAATTTCGAATGTTTTCAGGCATTTTGGCAATAAACAACTCACGAATCATTTCTTGAGACATGTCGCTTTTAGCTAATTTGGTCCTCAACATCAACAAAAATTGAGAAGGTTTCTCGGCTGTAACGATAGAATAATTGAGAAGTTCGGTCACTCTGCTGCTTAGGTTGGGTTCGAACCATTGAAACAAACGCTGTTTAATACATTGATACGAAGCCTGATTAATCAAAAGATCGTGTATAATTAGCAAAACGTCATTTGGGAGACAAGAAGTTAAAGCGTTTTTTCGCTGTTCATCTGCCAAAAGTCCACTCTGTTGTAACTTCAGTTCAAATAAATTAAACCAAACAGTGGGCATAGATTTATCAAAATCACGAAATACTTTACGAGTGGCATTATACAAGCGATGCTGCCAGCATTGGTCGCAATTAGTATCACGTTGATGAAAATGAGAATTAGATGAACCAGATTCATCTGCAGATAAAGCTTCATCTTTAGGCTTTACTTTTACAAGTTTTACCTGGTCATGAGTTGTTGCTGCTGAAGTTTCTTCAGAATTAGACATATTGCTCTGTTTGCGAGTCTTCCTCTTGAAGTGTGCAGTTGAAGTCGAAAGTTCACAAAACTTACTCGAATCGAAATTACTCGACTTAGCCTGTGACCTAGTAAAAGGTTTAGTCCCGGTAGCCAGTTTAAACAAAAACTAATCCCTTTATGAACCATCTTGAAAATGCCAAGTAAAATGCAATGAAAATGCAAAAAACGGGGTCACCAATTTGCGACAAATGGTTCTAATTATAAATGTAGATTACCTCCGTTGAATAATAGAAAAACAAACGTCACAATAAATTGTAAATAAAAATATATTATATTGTACCAATTTCTAAACCAACCAAAAATAAAATAAACGTAAACGATTTAACTGTAAATAAAATTCAAACAAAATACTTGACTTGAAATTGAAATGAAAACGTCGACATTTGAAAGTTTATTTAACCATACGCAAAAATACGCAGGAAGGACACAGCGAAAAGACCACCAGGTCACCTAGGTCAACTGCACCTTTATGGCAATACTTCTACACTTATGGCGGTAAACTTAATTTGAAAAAATGAAAATAAATGACACAACACATAAAGGAAACAAAAAAACGTTAATGAAAAATATGAAGCTGTTGTTCCAAATCCCAAAAGAGAACTCAAAATAGTTTTCCGCGTCTGAGTTCGGACAGTGAGAAAAAAGGCAAATGTCACGCCACCAATCAGCGCATGCTCTGAGCAACCTTCTTGCAAACGCCAACAGCGACGCGAAGTCACATGATTAGCATCACAAGCTGGTTGAGCAGAACAAGGCTTCGATTCTAGGTGAGGTGACTGCCGTCACATTATAACCTATGCTATGCACTAAAAACAAATACCATGACAAGTTTGTTATGTACTATAGTTTTCATTAAAACCCTACCAGCAATTGAAAATGGAATTGTCTGTATTCTTTCTAATGCGTCAAATGATAATGGAGCAGTTGAAGTTTGTTACCAATGTGATGATGGCTATACCCTTGATAACTGAAGCACTTCAAATATCTGCCGAGATTCAGAAGTATTTTAGGCTTGAGAAAAATCGGCTGTTGGTGTTACATATTTATGTCAATTAATAGGTAAACTTAGTTTTTTTCCAAAAGTGTGCCTCCCAAAAAATGTTTTGAGAGGTTCATTAAAAACTTTTGGGTCCATTTTATTGGGACCTTTTCATACTAACTTTTTTGACCCACGTTTTATTTGGATATCCTGTATTTCTTTTTCTAAGCTTATTTCTAAGCTTAAATCAAACTTATTCAAATAAAAGCTATTTCTATAAGTTTAACTCTTCTTCTTTCTCGTTGCCCGCTTTTCCGTAACGGTTGCGGGGCATTAGTTTGAGATTAAGCCACCACGCTTCACGGTCTTCCATCACATTTATTATTTTGCTCGGGCGAAGTTCCAAACAATTCCTTCCAAGATCTTCAATGTAATTGGTCCATCCAGTTCTAGGTCGTCCAACTGGTCTTCTCCTATTTGCTTTGGAAAGTAAAACTTGTTTGGGGAGTCTTTCCTGAGGGGTTCTGCTTACATGGCCAAACCATCTAAGCTGAGATCTTTTAATTCGGAGAAGTAGCGGCTCGATGTCAAAAGATTTTTGAATCTCAGAGCTATCCACTTTGATAAATATTGCAACTCCCTCGATTCTTCGAAAAACCCCATTTCGTACGCTTACACTTGTGATCGCACACTTTCTGTCTTTACGCAAGATTTATGACCGTAGGTGAGAATGGGGACAACAACTGTTTTGAAAATTGAGAGCTTTGCCTTTTTTAACAATTCTCGTTTCATGACAACCTAATAGTGCAAAGCTCGCGTTACTGCACAAGCGTTACCAATTCGGTATCGTTGAACTTCTCTACCTGCTTCAGTGTCGCTCCATTCACTTGTAATACGCACTGATCAGGGTTTCTTGAAAGATGAAGCACCTCAGTTTTGGCCGTGGTTATTTTCATTCCGGCGGTGTCGCATGCATCTGCAAAGCTATTTAATGCGCGCTTGAGGCCAAATTCTATGGAAAAAGTAGAACCAAATCATTAGTGAATAGCAAACGTCTGATTTTGCAATTACCAGTCGTGGCATACTCATCAGCATGGCTGCATTTGTCAAATGCATTTATGTAAACAACGAAAAGGAGAGGTGACGAAACGTAGCCTTGTCGGAGTCCAACACCCACATGGAACGGCTTCAATTGCTTGCCATTTACCCAAGCACAAACCTCCGGTCAACAGTAGAATGCATTAATGGCGCGTAACGATTGACTATCACCGCTATACTCCCGCAAAGCATTCCAAAGTTTATCCCGAGGAACTAGGTCATATGCTTTTTCAAGATCGACAAAGCATGCAAAGAGATCTTTGCCATACTCTCGAGATTTCTCGAAGATTTGCTTTGGAGTGAAGATTTGGTCCGTGATGCTGCGACCCGGACAAATACCGCACTGACTATCCTCCAGTTTTGGTTTCACTATTTCTCGGTATTTTTTTTCAAGGCATTTGGCATATACTTTCCCTGGCAAACTAAGTAGTAATATCTCTCTGTAGTTTGTACATTGCTTGTGATCGACTTTCTTGAATATCGGAATAATCACTCCTGTTTTCCATTCTCTCGGAGTTTTGAAAAACTTTCACGCAACTTGACACACTTGCGTTAACCAGAGAATTCCTTTTCCGCTAAGCGCTTTCAACATCTCGGGTTAGATTTGATCTTCACCAGCAGCTTTTCCAGATGTTATCCGTTTAATTGCCGTTGCCACTTCTGCTGGAGTGAAAACTTTCTCTTCTCCTAAATGTGTCACTTCTCGTGTATTACTAGTCGATGCCTTTGCAGGATTCAAAAGATCTTAAAAGTATTCTCTTCATTGTGACAGGATTTCATTCTCATCCGTTAGAATGTTACCTGCAGAATGCTTGATGGAGTACGTGACACTTCATTTTTTGCCATGTAAATGGCGGATGGTCTGCCAAAATGTTTTGTTTGACGAAAAATAGTTTGCAAACAAACGACGACCAAACTCTTCCCGTGACTTCTCCTTGCAATTCTTTACTGTCGATGTTGCCGCTTTTTGTAAATCAGATGACGATCTGTCCTGTAGCAAGGCTTTGAACGCATGTTTTTTTGCTCGAATAGCTTCTTTAACCTTTTGGTTTCACCAAAGTGTTCTTTCTCACTATTGCATGCCACTCTAAGCCGTTTTCGCCCACAACTTTCTGCAGCTGATGAAATGATCGCTGATCTGAAGAGCAGCCATTTCTTCTCGATGTCCTTGGATACATTAGGAAGTTGTCTGAACTTAGATGATATACTATATACAGTACTTAAATTGTAGATGGACGCGTCCCTTCATCGAGAGTCAGCGTTTCCCATCGAGATTTCGCGTTTCCCCATCGATATTTAGCTTTCCCCCCATCGAAAGTTCAGCGCAGGATGATCAGACAAAAAAGTGCCTGTTAACACAAAAAAATCCCACCAGTTCCGGCTGAATCTAGTGCCAAATTGCGGTAAAGACGTTTTTTTTGGTTTTCACCCAATTTAGAGGATACATATCCTTCAATTTTCGGTGAAAACCTTTTTTTCTTTTTTCCCAATTTAGAGTAAAGAAGTACAACTTGAGTTATAATTTCCACTAAAATTCATTCGCATTCCGAATGCATTTAGTTAAGGCTTCAAAAGCATCTCCCATGCAAAATTTTCAGTTTAAGTACTGACTAAATGCAAACTTTTTCCTTACTTCTTTGTATTCCAAAGCCTCCCATTTGATCCGGTAAGTCACAGACGACCTGTTGGATTTCCTTGTTTGACCAAGGTTTCAAAATTCGCGAGGAACATACTACCAGATGATGATTAGTTGACAATTCAGCACCTCGCTTTACTCGAACGTCCAACATATCAGAAAACAAATCTGACGAATCTATGCAAAAATTTATCAAAGATTTTTGATCCATCCTAGGTCGATACCATGCATACTTGTGAGCCTATCTGTGCTGGAAAAAAGTACTCATCTGTCCATTGCTACAGTAGAGCTGCAATAAATACCTTCTGTTCTCATTCAGTCCAGTGACTCCGTGTTTTCCAGTCGCACCCTTCCACGCGTCTGTGTCTGTTTCAATATGTGCGTTAAAATACTCGAAGAATAGCATTATTTACTTTATCCACAAAATTCTGATATTCACTCATAGCATTGGGGGCATATACCTGCCATAGCCTCAATGACCAATCCAAAACTTGAGCTTTAGCATGCAGACCCGTGACCTCAAAGAAATCCAATCTGACACACAGTCTGACAAGCGGTGGCTTGTGAGAATCCCCACATCCGCTTGAGCAGACATACTAGGATCAGCACCAGAATAGAAGAGTTTCTATCCGCTATTCAGACGGACCGTGACTATTAGGCGCGGACGTTTATGCGCAGGACGTTTAGGCACCGCCGATTAGGTGCCGGGACTTTTTTGCGCCTGGACTTTTATGCGCTGAGACTTTTAGGCGCCAGAGGTAAAATAAATTTTTTTTTCAAAAATTTTTTTTTTCCAAAATATTTTTTTCCAAAAAACATTTTTTTCTACAAGAAAACGTTTTTCTTCCCCAAAATTTTTTTTTTCTTTCAAATGACAGTCTTTTTTCAAATAAAATCGTTTTTGAAAAAGTAACTTTTTCCAACCAAAAGTTTTACTTTGATTAAAATGTTAATATTTTCGAAGCTTTTCATCAGATGTTTGTCAAGAAGAATTGTCAGAATAGAGAGTGCAGGGAAAGGAATGGCTATAGGAAAAAGCTGAGTAGTGATTACCTGGAAAAAGATTGCTGAGAGAGCGTCATTTGTGTACAACCTTTAAGCTGTACAAGAACTCTTTTTGTCAGTAGAGGGCGGGGTTAGAAGTTTTGATAAACGTGACTTCAAAAGCAGATAGATGGAAGCAGAGCAGAAAAAGTTTTACAAAAAATTGATTTCTTATTGCAATTTTTTCTATAGCAAAAAATGTTTTCCACAACTTACTTGCAAAGCTTTTTTACCTAATCCAGACGTATGCGATCCCCAGCCAGCGGTCTCAAATTTTGCGGCGCACGGACACGAGTTGCTTGTACAATATTGGCACACGCAGCAAGCCGTGTAACGTTTTATGGTTATTTTGAGTCTACCTCTACCAAACAATACACTACAAACTTTTTCAGGAGCTAAGGATTCATCTCTTGGCAGATTCCTATTTCTGGTCTTTACATCTTGTTGTAAATATAGTAAAAGCAATGTTTAAATCGATATTTTTAAGCTTAATCTTTACACCTTGTTGTAAACACACTTATAGTAAAAACAATGTTAAAATCTTGAAGTCAACATCTTAAGAAATCAGCCTGAAAGCGAAGCTTGCGTTTGACTAAAACTCATTTTATTTGTGCTTCAAAATTGATTGCTTTTGCTACTTTTTCGAGCAGGACAGTTCAGCTCAAATTTTGTCCCGGGATACAGCACGATGACGAATGTAATGTGTTCACACTCACGCAGCGACTTTTCCATGTACTAACTAATATGCATATTATTTTCCCGAATCTCAGCAATCCTTTTCCAGCCAATCACTGCTCGGCTTTTTCCTATAGCCATTCCTTTTCCTGCGCTCTCTATTCTGACAATTCTTCTTGACTAACAACTGATGAAAAGTTTCAAAAATATTAACATTTTATTCAAAGTAAAACTTTTTTGTTGGGAAAATATTTTTTTTCAAAAAAGTTTTTATTTGAAAAAAGGCTGTCATTTGAAAGAAAAAAATTTTTTTGAAAAAACTTTTTTTTGGAAAAAAACTTGTTTTTGTGAAAAAAATTTTTTTTCTTGAAAATGAAACTTTTTTTGGAAAAAAAAATTTTACCTCTGGCGCCTAAAAGTCTCGGCACCTAAAAGTCCAGGCGCCTAGAAGTCCTGGTGCATAATCGGCTGCGCCTAAACGTCCATGCCCAAAAGTCGTAGACTGCCTTGGCCTCGAGCATTTCTGTCCTTGGCCTCGAGAGGGTCTGTCCTCGGAAAGGCTGTCCTAGGCCTCGGATTTTTTTGTGTCCTTGGCCTTGGCCTCGAGCCTTGTGTCCTCGACTCCACCTCTGTCTGGAAACCTACCGTCCATCACCCAGACCCCCCGTGCCGCCCACCAAACAAAAAAAAACGAGGCCAAGGACAGCCTTTTTGAGGACAGACCCTCTCGAGGCCAAGGACAGGAATGCTCGAGGCCAAGGACCAAGAACACAGCCGCAAGTGTTCTCCAAAAAAAAAAAAAAAAAAAAAGGTCTTCATAAAAGTTTTTCAGGCAATCTCCAATTTACAGGCGAAGCCAGAATTTTTGATTGGCGAGGCCTAAACCACAAATCACATGCAATGACGTCTTCAAAAACTTGCCTGTTGGCACTTAACCAGGATTTTGCAAATTGAGAGGGCTTAAACTACTATAGTTGAAAAGTGCAAATACGTAATTTTGGAGACGTTTTGAGAAAGCCAGTGTAACTCAAATGCATCACAGACGGCGGGTCTGGGGGCGGGGCCCCCAGCGGCCGGAGGCTTTGGAGGTCTGGGGGCGAAGCCCCCAGCTGTTGGGTGAGTTTTTGTCATTTTTTGGAAAAAAAAGATATTTTAATGCCAATGAATCACATTTCGCACATGTTTAGAGCCATTTGAAAGCACTAGATTTTTGACATTTGAAAGCCAAATAAAAATATTTAATTGTTTAATCCTCCTTTCAGTTGCAATGTAAATCCAAAACACGCTTAACATCTTGCATTTTGGCGTTAAACTTTAATTATACCTGATTTGGTCCAGGTAGGGGGAAATAAGGTGCATTGTCTCGTGCAACATTTTAGCAGTAAATGAAAACCCATTCGAAGATTTTCCTTAGAGATTTTTGTTTTGTCATGAAAATAACCAGTTATAAAAATGCATGTTAGGCCAGGGGGCCCAGAATCCCTCAATTGAAGCTCAACAATTTGTTCAATCAGCATTTTCCATGGCTAATTTTTTTTTTTTTAAAGTGTTTTGTGCGTAAAAACTGGCGAGGTGGAGATGAATTAATGAATTGTTATTAAAAAATAGTGCAATAGATGGTTACGTTTACTAACCATGTTATTGCCGTGCCGGATTTACATCGCGTTGGGCCCCTGGCACTTTGGAGATTTTCGCAACATTTTTCTGCCAAATGTAGGTGAAGACCATAAAAAGTCTTAAGATTTGAGCGCAGGGCCCTTAGCTGGTACTGCGCCGTATTGTGGTAAATCCGGCCTTGGTTAATGCATTACGTTCATAAAAAGGCTAGATGTGATCCTGAAATAAACTATCCATTTCTTCCAGATTTACGTTTAAATTGGCTGGCAAAATTGATTTGAGGGAGTCCCGAGGCCCCTGGTCTTCAATATTGTTCTTCGCTACTGGTGTAAGCGAAAAATGATAAAAAGAAACTGAAACTGAAGAAACAATAGGCTTTTTTGTCACATTTTTGTCATTGGTGAAATTTCAATTAGGGGAGGAGGCACGCTTGGCTAAGCCTATGCTCCAATTGCGGAAAACAAAAAAGGTATTTGCAAATTTTCCGCGAGGTTTCTGGCGTTTTCCAACAAAATTTCAACGGTTCAAAAAACAGTGCCGTCCTCGAGCCGAGGTTAGGGCAATTTTCGAGGACCTAAGGCTTCGAGGCCAAGGCCAAGGACTTGAGGCTTCGAGGCCAAGGACTTCAATATGCGTCCTCGAGGCCAAGGACGTCCTCGAGGACTCCACCTATGGTTCCAGAATGACGGTAGCGCAGTTCCTGTCGCCACAAGCAAGTTAAGATGGTCGAGTTATAGCTTCATGATTCGATGCAATACACTCTCTATTATGGCACCAATGACTATAAAATTAATCGGTTATCCCACGCATGGTGAAGCAAGAGTCAAAATTAAGACTGCCTCCACGAAAACATCAATTTGCGGATTAAGCAGGGTACTGGCAGACTCAGAGTAGTAAGATCTTAGACTCTGTTAGTATAGGTTGCGGGTTCGATTCCTTCTGTTGTTGCAAATTCTCCATGTGCTAGTGAAAACAACTTATGTTGATGAAAATGGCCCGGATTGGTGCCAAAATTTATTTTTATCCTGGTCTTGCGCTTTAATCTTCGAATACCGAAGCAGGATTCAAGACGCAGCATCATTTTAGCCTTCGCTGCCACGGCCACAGCGTCCACTTCATGTGCAGCACGTGTGGTCATAAGCCCGAAACAACTCACCTCATCCTGGACTACCCAGCAGCTGCATTGTTCTAAATGAATTACAGTGTTCTAAATGCTTCAAATCTTCAATCCAGACTCGAAAAAGAGGGCGAATGACATGATTTGGTGAGTTTCTCCGCGCTCCTTCCACCGAAAGTTGCTAGACTATGATACAATGCTAAAGCAACTGCAAGAAAAAAAAAAACAGCGACATAGAGTACTAATGATGTATACAATAGTGTTTGTTCGAAGTTGATTGGCACCTTCGCCTCACTTTGATACGCTGCAATGACATGTTGCGGCAAGGGCGTATTCTTCATGCACGCAAGGCATGGCATTGCATGCCTAGTCATTCAGCCAAAAACGACAATAATAATTTGACAAGTTGTCGCAGTCATTGCTCCAACCAATGACGTCATAAAATCAAGCAACAAAATACCAACAAGCAAGACTCAACTCCAGCAACATCGCAGGCCACCTAATGTCCGAAAAGCAACGCCCTTAAAATAAAACAAAAAAAATGTTGCTACTGCAATGCTCGAAACCCGGTTTAGATACACGTTCTCAGTTTCAACAAAATGAATAGCCATTATTTATCTTTGGCGTTTTTAAAAAATGACATGACGTCATCAGACCCAGGACTTTGGTGCACTTGCATAGTTTATCATTGCAGAGGAAGGGCGATTTTGGAAAGGCATGTGATAGCAGCTCGGTAGTCAAAAAATGTTGCGCAAAAAAGGCTTAATTACCTCCACGTAGTTTTAAGGCTAAGTTCAGAAATGAATTACCCGTTGCAATCAGCTTTTACTACCAGTGATGAACAGCAGTTTCACTAGCAGTAATGCCTCCATTGCCCATATCACTCTAAAAATGCCACTGTTCAAAAGTTTTTGTATTCTATCTGGCGTATCCGTACCCAATATCAGTAGCACAGTATATTAACTATATAGTATGTTCACTCCGTCGTCAAAAATGTCCAGCATTTTTTTGCCCGTGTTGCGTTATAAGGACTTTTTTGGGTGGATCACGTCACTACTACATGGTGAAAAAAATGTTTCCAATTTTTTTCGATTATTTTAATATTGTATATTTAAAAAAAAAAACTTTGGGGTTTTTTATTTGAATTAATAGACTTTGCGCTTGAGGAAAGCGCAGTGGGCGAGCAAACTGTTACATTTGTGCCTTTTCAATTCTTAGAAATCGGCAGGAAGAATGCTCGAAGATGTCGGGAGCCCACTATGACGTCATAATGCTTGTTAGAAATATACCAGTTTCAAGTGTTTTAGTGCAATCGTTGATCTTAAGTCAAAGCAAGGTCTTCTTGGCTGCTCAAGGTTTTCTATCGAAGTAGACGGTAGACGAGATGCATTTGTGACGTCATAATGCATATACATATTGTTTAATTTCGTATTCATGCTTGCTATTGGACAGCCTGATTTAGCCAAATGCCAATATTGAATAAATGAAAAATAGCTAAAAGAAATAAATCGGATCGAGTGAAAGATGTAATCGGGAGACCACTATGACGTCACAAAACTGTTACAAATTTGCCAATGTCAAATGATTTGACTGCAACATAATCCATCATACAGTACAAGGATTTGGTTGCAGCTAAGTTTTATAGGGAGTAAAAAGGGTCGTGATCAACGCTTTCGTGTGTGACGTCATAATCCATTTAAATTTTGTTTCAATTTCCTGTTCAAGCTTGCTGAAGAATGGTCGCACTACAAGCTAATATAACAGGGGCGTATTCTCCATGCATGCAATGCATGCCTAGTCATTTAGCCAAAAAAGAAAATAATAATTTGAACAAGTACATGTAAAAATTTAAAACAAAATCAAACCAAGTTGCCACAGTTACAGGAATTCACTTTCAAGTCGAAGTAGCAATAAATAGTCTTGCTTAATTCATTGATTTCAGTTTTAGCCTGTTTTCAGCATATTGCTAAATTACAAAAAATAATGGCAACATGCATGCAATTTTTAAATTGCATTCAACGGCTTAAAAGATCGCTGTGTTTCGATACGATTACGAACAAAATTAAATAGGTTTGAAAGCTTTGATTGGCGCATTGTTTGCTGCAAAAGTTCTTTTATCCCTCTAGTTTCTTGTTTTCGTAAAATATAGTCTCTATTTTGATTTTAGATTTGTTACAGTAAGTTAACTTAAGACAGGCCACAAACAATGCGCCAAAGCATGCAATTTTAAATATTGCATGCGTGTTGCCATTTATTTTATGTGATTTAGCAATATGAAAAAGCGAATAACTAAGCGGCAAAACCAAGTCGTGATAGCCGGTTGGTATTGGCTTTAAGTAATGTAAGTCAGAATGAGTTTTTGATACGGTACTGTTCGCACTATTTTGGCTAAATTTTGAGCTATAAAAGTGAAGCAAGATGTGAAATCAATCTAAACAAAGAGTTCCGGTAGTTGGTTCAGTTAGTATTGAGTTAACCTAAGCTAAAGCTAGTCGTAGAATTTGCACTTGGTTTGCAAAAAAGTTTTTAGGACTATCAATAAACTACCGTTTGGTAGTTTTGCTACTTTGCTTGTGCTTTACTGGTTCTCAAATAAACTATACAAGGCCAGGCCTATCCATATATACATTGGACTAGTCTTGAGCCCACTAGCCTGCTTAATATTTTAATCTAATATTATAATTTAATTTAATATTATAATTTAATATAAAAAAAAAAAAAATTTAATATAATATTTTAATTTAATTCAGGCTTAATATTATAATTTAAGCCTGCCCAAGAGTGAAAAATCAACTGTCACCCTAATTCGTGATACAAAAAATTTTGAAGTAGAAAAATTTCTAGACAAATTAACTGAAGGAATGGAGCTATTAGGTGATATCAAAGAGGAATGCATTGACAACTACACTGAAAAGTTTATTGACATTTTTCATAAGACTTTAAACATACATGCACCATTACGAAAACAAAGCAGAAAGGAAACAAAACTAAAAAACAAACCATGGTTATCCAAAGGAATCCTTATATCAATCCAGCAAAAAAATTTATTGTACAAAAGAGCCCTTAAATTAAATGATAGTAATACACGGACACAATACAAAGTCTATAGAAATAAACTGACTCATATTAAGGAATATGCAAAACGACTTTACATTAAAAATTTAGTGAATGATAATAAGCATGACACCTCGTCGCTTTGGAAAATTATAAATAAAATTATTCATTTGAAAAATGTGAAGAAAAATAATATTCCTAATAAAATGTATGCTTCCGAAAGTGAAAGTGCACAAGGTCCACAGGCCATCAGTAACTTGTTCAATAAATATTTCATAGAGATAGGAGATAACCTTGCGTCTACAATCGAAACACCAGCTATAATTGATGGCAAGTTTAATGCCACATCTTTGATTCAGAGTAGTTGCAGTTGCAATTCGTTTTTTCTAGAACCAATAGTTGAAGAAGAAGTAGTAAATTACATCAGAGCTATGAATCCATCAAAAAGTACAGGAAGACATGGAATTCCTGCAAAGTATATAAAAATGTCAGGCTCTGTTATAGCTCCAGTTCTAACTAACATTTTTAATGCATGCATATCAACAGGATATTTTCCAAAAGTGTTAAAAACTGCTGAAGTTGTTTCAATTTTCAAAAAAGGCGAAAGAGAGTTATGCAGTAATTATCGCCCTATTTCTATTTTAAATCCTTTTGCCAAACTATTTGAAAAGTGTCTGCTTGATCAACTAAACAATTATTTTGTGAGCAATAATTTGATTAGTCCAAACCAGTATGGTTTTAAGAAAAATTGCTCAACAAATGAAGCTGTTTTAGATATTTACAATAAGCTACTTGACAATATGGATAAAAAGCTCATTACATGTTCTATTTTCTTAGATTTAAGAAAAGCATATGATACCATCAATCACACAATACTGATCAAGAAACTAGAAAAGTATGGAATTAGAGGATTACCATTACAGTTACTAGCAAGTTACCTGACTGACCGTCAACAGTATACAATTGTAAATCAATATAAATCCAAGTCAAGAGATGTTATTTGCGGTATTCCTCAGGGATCAACTCTAGGTCCGTTGTTATTTAATATTTATATCAATGATCTACCGCTTGCCTCAAATTCCACAATTCATCTTTTTGCAGATGATACAAACCTTACTCTCTCCCATTCTAATGTTTCAACACTGCAACAAACTATTAATGATGAATTAGTCAATGTAAGCAATTGGCTCAAGGTGAATAAATTATCAATTAACTTTAATAAAACTGAGTTTATGGTAGTGACAACAAAACAAAATAAACCTGAACTCAAAGTATCAATAGATAATAATCCAATCAAGCAATCACATCACATAAAGTATCTAGGTGTTCTCATAGACGACAATCTAAACTGGAAACAACAAATCAAGGAACAATGTTCAAAGGTAGCAAGGGGATCTTGGGCCCTTAATCAATTAAAACACTTTGTAGATGAGCAAACCTTAAGATCTGTTTACCACTGCCTCATATACTCTCATCTACAATACTGCATAAGTAGTTGGGGGACTGCTTCAAAATCAACATTAGCACCTCTCTTTATTCTGCAAAACAGAAGCATCAGATTGTTAACTGGAAGTGGATATCGTGAGCATACTAATCCTTTGTTCTATCGAGCTAAATGCTTAAAACTCAAGGATATTTACTCTCTGGAAACTGCAAAGCTAATGTACAAAATTCACAATAATGTATTATCTTTTGCAAATTCAGATAAGTTTAACCTAATAAAAAACTGCTATACACATAAGACAAGATTGAACTACAAAAACAACTTCTTTCTTCCAAGAACTAGAACAAGATTAGGGCAAAGTCTCTATCATTCGCAGGAATTAAAGTTTGGAATGAAATTCCAAGCAGTATGAAAGAAGTTTCATTCTACAGATTTAAAAAAGCTGTTGAAGCTCATTTTTTATCAAACTATGAAACCGATAAAAGCTAGAATAACAGCTTTCTATCAGCAATGCAGTAGTAATTATAGGAATCATAGTTGCATATTTATGCTTGAGTTCAACAATAACCTATTCTTTTGCTTGAATGGCATGAGTTTGGTGCATTCATCTATCACACATTTATACAATACGTCATCTCTCATTTTGATGTGCCCTTGAATTATTAGTAATTTTGCAATAACTGACTGAGGTTGATATATACTGGTATTGGAAATTGTACCAGTACTAATGACATATTGGCAAACAATACAAAACAAAGCAAGGAGGTTTTTTGTTTGTTTTTTTTCACTCCAATTGCCCACTTTAAATTTTATAAAACATAAATAAGCATTATGAACTTTATTGATTTTCTATCCAATCTGTAGTTACAGTATTTTTATTTTTTTATTTTTTAGTATGCTTAGAGTTAGAACAATTCTAATGTTGCCTTGCATTTTCTTCACATGTTGACTGTGAGTTTTGTGTATACACTGTACAAAGTGTACATATCTTTGCAACACTTTGTTTTATTTTTGCATAAAATTTATTATCATAGAAAGTAGCAGACTGAGAAAATCTAGAAGCTGCTTTTTTAACCTTAACTTGGTGAGGTGGCAGTAGACTTAGATGATCTTTCGGTCCTTCGCTGTCTCCTCACCAAGTGACTAAATATCGCTTTGACTCTGCAAGTTTGTGTGTTTGGTTTTAAAGGAATTGCATATTTCGATGCTTTGGAAATAGACCTAGAGGAAGTCGCAGTTTTTTTCTTGTGATATGACGTCACTTGGTAAATAAATAAATATGATGATGATGATATTGTATAGCATCACTGGCTGTTGCCAGCAGGCTACGATATATTGTAATGACATGAGGAAGAGGCTTTGAAAGTAGGCTATGTATTTGCTATTCAGCAAGGTGGCTTAGCTTAGTTCTGCAATTAATGTTTTTGCTTCAATGTTATTAAGCCTACTTTACTGTTAGTGTTAGCCTAGTATGGTACCGGTAACCGGCTACTGGCACATATAAAACTGCTAGACCTGTCACTGTAGTAACACAAGGAAGACTTGTACTGGGACAGTAAATGTACAGTACACACCAATGTGTACTGGAGAGCAGGGCCATCGAGAGGGGGGGCAGGGGGGTATAATGACCCCGGGGCCCATGGGCTTCAGGAAGGCTCGAAAGGGGCCCATCAAATGACATTTAGAAATGAGCATTTGAGACCTTCTTTTTGGAGATCACCTGGTTTTGACCGAAAAAACTGTTAGAATTTCCTATTCTATTTGAATAAGGGAGATCATCGAATAAGGTTAAGATTAAAATTCTACTTAGGCCTACTGCAGGTAGTTTGGTGAATTGAAATTGTGCTACTGTGCAAAAACCGCAAGATTTAAGAAGATTTGCCAGCAACTTGATAAAGAAGCTGTGAAGTAAGTTTACTTTCTTTTTCTGCTTTGGGGCACACGAAATTTGCCGTTTTTAGCCAAAATTGTTGAATTGGAATTATCAAAATTTAGCAGTCGCAATCTAAATTTTTGAAAGTGTGAAGCCGCCATTCTGCTTATTACGTCACAATCTTCTTCAAGATGGAAAAAAAAACTACGGATGCTGCAATTAGCTTTGGTAATATCAAACTGGTAGATCAAGATTTAGTATAAAAAATGGTAGCGGAATCCATGAAAGCTTGGGAATTAAGGCACCAAGAAGAATTGAATGCTTTAAAGCTGGAGTTGCGAGAAGTTAAGACTAGCCAAGAGTTTATCTGCGCTAAGTATGAAGACCTTAAAATCAATTATGAAAAATTGCAAAAAATTAACAAAAAACAAGCAGAAGACATCGAAAAGCTTCAAACGCAATCAACTAATCTGGAAATTCGAGAAGCAAAAGGAGAAGGAAAGATTGATGAGAACGAACAATACGATAGGAGACAAAATCTTGAGATAGCTGGAATACCCTCGAAAACTGGTGAAAATACAAATAAAATTGTGCAAGAAGTGGCTAAATTAATGAATATTAATCTATCCGAAGATCAAATTTCTACGTCCCACCGTCTTCCTGCTTCTCAACGACCTAACAGAGATAATAATGAAACTAAAAAACGACAAATAGCATCTTCACCTCCAATTATCGTACGATTTCTGAGCCGAGACGTCCGCAATAGTTTGTATTTTAATCGGAAACTTCTCCGCGAAGCCAATTTGAAAAAATTTTTTGTAGAAGGAACCACTGAAATTTATGTAAACGAAAACCTCACTCGCACTCGAAAAAACTTGCTTTGGAAAGCGAAACAAAGAGCCAAAGCCAATGGCTTCAAATATGTCTGGACCCACAACGGTTGGATTAACGTGAGACTTTCCGAAGATAATGAAGCCATATTAATCAGCAATGAGAAGGACTTAGACTTGATTAAAAGTAACTAATGCTTCCAAAGTTTGTCGCTATTGCTCTTACGTATAGGTAATTAGTAAATTGTTGGAATAAATACATTCCTTAATCTTCTCGTGCTCAACTTTTTTTCCTTTTCAAGATATCAATGATGACGATTTCATTAGGTTGTTTAATTGCTCTAAAAGGTCTCAAATTAGCTCTAAATGGTTAAATGCATTTTATGATAATGTAAATAATGTTCATTTGACTGATGTGGATAACTGCTTGGCTAGTAACTCTTTGTGTCACTATATTGACAGTGATTTTGTTCACAAATTTTGTTTTCAAAATAATCAAGGTAATTCCACGAACTTTGCAAGTGTCTGTTTAAACGTTCGCTCTATTGTCAACAAAGAACATTACAACTTACTTGAATCGTGGATACAATCTTTAAAATTTTTGCCTGACATAATAGCAATCAACGAAACATGGGAAAAAAAATCAAGTTTAGGACAATTTAGAAGTTTGCAGCATTATGACTATATCTCCAATTTTCGCTCAAACCTCACTGGTGGAGGAGTGGCATTATACATCAAAAAAACGATAAACTATACCTTAAGAAATGACTTGACTCAAATGAATGAAGGGATTTTCGAATCCCTTTTCATTGATATCCAGCTTGGTAATGATAAAATCACATGTGGTACAATATACCGCGCACCTAAACAAGACAGATTCTCGAACAATCAATTCAAAACTCAATTAAAAAATGCATTAAGTACTCTAACTGTATCCAAAAACAAAGCGTATATCATGGGAGATCTAAATTACGATTTATTGCAAGATTCTCATACCTTCACGGATGACTTTGTGGATATTATGTATGACCATTCTTTTTATCCTATCATAAATAAACCAACAAGAATTACTCAAAGTTCAAGTACATGCATTGATCATATTTGGACTAATATTCACGATAAAAGTATAAGTAGTGCTATTATCACTCATAAGATCGCAGACCATTTACCAGTTATTCAAAGCACTAAAATTACTAATATCAAAACAGCTTTGCCTTACACACGCAATTTTTCTAAACGATATTGTACCCTATTTAATGAAGCTCTAAGTGATATTGACCCATCCGATATACTACATCATACAAGTGCTGATAATGCAATGAATTCCTTTATGCAACAATATTCTACTTTGTTCAATTCACATTTCCCACTAAAAAAAAAGCTAAACAAAAATTTTTCTAATAGCTGGTTCACCAATGAACTTAACAAATTGCTCAAGAAAAAAGACAGAATGTATAAAAAATACATTAAAAACAAATTGCCAGCTAACCACCAAAATTACAACATTGCGCTTAATACGTATTTTCGTAAAGTAGCAATTGAGAAACAAAATTACTTCAAAAATTTATTAACAAAACATAAAAACGACATCAAAAAAACATGGCATAGCATAAACTTGCTGCTTGGCAAAGAGCAAAAACAGTCAGGCTGCAAAATTATCTCAGCCGAAGGAAAAGATTTGACTGAACCTGTTGAAATTGCCAATCACTTCAATTACTATTTTTCGACTGAAGCTGAAAACCTTGTTAAAAAGATTCCAAGCACTAACACCAATCCTTCAAGTTTCCTTGGCCCGAATTTATCTAACTCCTTTTATCTTTACCCAACTACCCCACAGGAAATCAAAAAAATTATTTCCAGCCTTCAGACTAA
Organism: Trididemnum nubilum; assembly: GCA_963965965.1. Lineage (NCBI taxonomy): Eukaryota > Metazoa > Chordata > Ascidiacea > Aplousobranchia > Didemnidae > Trididemnum > Trididemnum nubilum. Next base: position 44,821,847 of record OZ014477.1, on the reverse strand, counting down.
GTCAAGTGCCGGTACAGATGGGATTCCGGCTTTTTTCTTAAAATCATTACCGATTAATGTTATTTTAATTTTAACTAACATTTTTAATTTATCTCTTTCAACAGATACTTTTATTTCCTATTTCAAAAAAGCTAAAGTCATACCCATCTTCAAAAAAGGAAATCCCAAACTAGTTGAAAATTATCGTCCAATAAGCATACTTCCTGTATTTTCAAAAATCTTAGAAAAAATTGTTCACAAGCGTTTATATTTCTATTGTAACAGAATGAATATCTTCTCAAATTGCCAATTCGGTTTTAGAAAGTCTCATTCCACTAGCCATGCATGTACTCTATTAACAAGCAAAATAACATCTTCTTTTAATTCGAAACAAAAAACGCTGGGAATCTTTCTTGACTTGTCAAAGGCCTTTGACACCATTGATCATTCTATTCTTATCTCAAAACTTTATCATTATGGAGTCAGAGGCATACCCCTAGAATGGTTTAAAAGTTATCTATTCGACAGAAAACAACAAGTACAGCTAAATGATATATTTTCAACTAATATTCACACAATAACAAAAGGTGTTCCCCAGGGATCAATTCTTGGCCCCTTATTATTTTCATTGTACGTTAACGATTTTCCTAAGTGTTTAAATCATTCTTCTGCAATAATGTTTGCCGATGACACAAGTGTATTTATATCGAACTCCAACGTAACTACAATGTATCAACGCGCAAACGAAGACCTAAATAGCATTTACAATTGGCTTAGCGCAAACAAATTGTCTATAAACTTTACAAAAACTAAATACGTTATGTTCCGAACACTACGTTCAAAACCTCCACCCTCTAACTTGTCATTAAGCGTCCATGGGAAAAAAATAGAAAGAGTTTCTGAAATTAATTTCTTAGGTATAACCTATAATGAAAATCTTTCCTGGAAAAAACATATGCTAAAAATTTTGGGTAAAATTCGATCTAGTTATGGAGCCATAAGAAAAATTCGATCTTATTTAACTAATAAACATTTACACATTCTATATTATTCCATGATATATAGCCACATTAACTATTGTTTAACCACTTGGTTTCATGGTAACAAAGTCATTGCAAACAAAATTCAAAAAGTCTGTAACAAATTCTATAACATGTTTGATCGTCACATCCCCTCCAAAAAAACAACGAAAACACATAAAGTCTTAGTAACCTCTTGTAACACTAAATTTCTTACTTTAGATTAGTGTTTAATAAAAAATAGTGCTTTATTTATGTATAATTACCACAAAAATTCTCTACCAAAGATATTTCGTAACTTTTTCTTAACAGCTAAAAGTAAAAATGTGGTAACAAGAAGCAATTCAAAAATTATTCCCGTCTCTTGCACCTTTACAGTAAGCAAACATTCCGTGAAATTTTGGGGCCCTAGGGTATGGAATCAGTTTCCAACGAATGCCAAACAAAGTAAAACCGTTCAATCTTTCCTTCAAACCATTCAACCATACTTAGTTCAAAATAAAATAAAACTATAAAAACAAATTTATAATCCTACTCATATATCAATAGCTGAAATTTTATGATAAGCTAATCGTAAGTGTAACTTAACTCGTTGCTTCATGTTAATCAACTGTGTACATAATGTATATAATGTCTTTTTAACTGTATAAATTGATGTTAATTGTAAATACTCGTGCTGTACCGTAAGTTTTTTTCATTTTCCAGAAACCGTGATTATTTATGACCAAAATTTCATGACAATTTTAAATACGTAAATTGCGTATTTCGAATTGAACCTACTGTAGGCCTACTAGTCAGCATTTTCTTGGAAACTTTTTCGTTATGTCATATTAATTTTACTTTTGTTTGAAAGGTGGTGCATGCATGTAGTCGTGTTACTTAAGTACTTTTTATATCGTTTGCATTTTAATGTTTTCGCGTCTCATGCTATAACGCTCAATGTGTTTTTTGCGCCTTCCTTACGTCTTTGACGTGAAATAAATAAATAAACAAATAAATAAATAAATAAAGAACTTTTTTTTTGGAGATCGCATCATAATTTGGACAAACCTGCGGCATTGTCTCTGTCTGTTTTGGAGTTCACAAAACCTGAATTCCGTCATATTTCAGCTGGCCCCGGGCCTACGTTCGGCTCTCGGCGCCCCTGCTGGAGAGAGGAGGCCTAGTTGCAATACCAGACATTTATTAGTGATTAGTTGGTTATTTATTTTACTGCTTGATAATTAATGACGTCATCAAAACTGATGACGTCATCATAACTGCATGCCATAACTGAAATGTCACGCTACGCCACTGTAATATAAGCATTGAATAAATTCAAGATAGTAATCGAAGTATGTAGTCGGGAGACCACTATGACGTCATAAAGCTGTTACAAATTTGTGAGTTTCGACTGATTTCACTGCAATTATTATCCATCATAAATCATAACAAGGTTTTGCTTGCAGGTTGCAGCTGATTTTATATCGAGTAGAAGGAGTCTAGATCAATGCGTTCGTGTGCGATGTCATAATGCGTTTACATTTGATCATAATAATTTGTTTACTGCTTGATCATAATTCATAACTTATCATTATTTTAATTTGTATGCAACAGTAATAAATACATAATCAGGGGTGTCGAAACCCAGGAGGGATATATCCTCCAATAATTTGACTGTATCCCTCTTAATAGTTTGAGTATGGTCTACGTATGCATCCCCCCAATAATTTGACTCTGGTGTGCATCTGAGTGTAGGTGTCCACTTGAATTTGGGAAAAAAAAGTGTTCCATTTTTTAAAAAGACCTTTTTTTTGGTCTTCACTTAATTTGCTCACCTGAACAAAATCGTGGTCGAGGTTCATCCCCCCAATGTTGAAAATAGGGAAAAATTGGGATAAAATTGCAAATTATTCCCCCCAATGCTCAGCAAAGATCGGCATCCCTGCACATAATGTCATCTATCGGTAAGCAGGATCTATAAATAAAGCTATCTATCTCTGATCAGCAAAGGTGGGCAGTACCGAGTACACAAGTATCGCGGTACTTTTTTAGTACCGGTACCGACGGTACTTTTTCCAAAATGGTACCGAAGTACCGGTACCGCGGTACTTTTTTTAAAAAGTATTCGGTATTTTTAGCTTTTTCTTGTCTCTTGTCGATTGAAAATTAAGCTCTTTCTCTTTTTTTTTGGAATGGAGCTAAAACTTTTTAACTTCGAAATAATCCGTTACGGTTCATTAGTTTGTACGTGTACGCCTCGTGGTGCAAAACTCGCAACGCTCCTGTTGTGTTAGGTCGTTAGGATAGAATGCTGTTGTACTTGCAAGCGTTAAGAGTAATTTCAGGACGGCAAAACTAAAGTTTGTTTTTTTAAATATACAATATTAAAATAATCGAAAAAAATTGGAAACATTTTTTTCACCATGTAGTAGTGACGTGACCCACCCAAAAAAGTCCTTATAACGCAACACGGGCAAAAAAATGCTGGACATTTTAACAATGCATTTTGCTTGAAGTGAACCTACTGTAGTATACTGTGACAGTAGGCTATCGTAGAGGATTATGTAGAATTATTTTATCCTTCTGATACTAGTGAGTAGGCTACTGTTGTTTACTGCGTGGTGCGTGGGATTAGGAATACAGACTACAGGTACGAATACTGTACAGCAGTAACGGTACCAGTATCAGATCAGAACTGGTAACCTGGTTTGGTTTGGGTATCAGTAACTATTTTACTCCTGGCATTGTATTATGCTGCACTGATCTGCTAGGGTACAATAGTTTAGCTGTACCGGACTAGGCTACCGGCATCTACTATCACAGATCGGATCTATGTACTGATACTGTACTGGTATCTCAGTTCTGCACAGCCAGACAACTATCAGTGAGTGCAGGTAACTTATTACAAGTACCAGTAGGCCTATTCTAAACGTGAAATTGTAGAACAAAAACGCTGCCTGTAGTGGTAACATTTTAACCTATTTTACCAATGTAACATATCGGTACAGGCGGTACTTACTTCCTTGCCATTATTAGCCTTTATTCAGTAGACCTATTGTACCAAACCTACTCCTCATCCTATTAGGCTTTTGGGTATCCTACCCATGCTTTACTCGACAGTCCCCGTGATTGAAGACAAATCATTCAGTGTACCAATGTACAGTATGATACGGGTGAATCACAGCTATCACTATCAATCTACTGATCTACCAGGCCTATACCAATACCGCAGAGTTTTTTCTATGATGCAAAATTTGATACGGTTTTTGGGCAATTTTTCTAAAGTTATGAAATTAAAATTGGGCAATGGCATGTTGAATCTAATGTAAAAAGTTGGAAACTTTATTCTAAAGCAATTGCTTATTGTTTCAAAAACTAGTTTTTATGAAAAATTTGTCTAAGTGCTGAGTGGTAAAAACGGTTGGGCAAATGTTTGTTAAGATTTGCATTCGGGCAATTTTGCAGCTGTCATATTCTTAGAGGGAACAGTTTCGGTACCAGTACAATTGGTATATACCGGTAGCCTACCTTACCATACTGGTATCAATATTATTCAATTCAGTACTTTAGCGTGGAAAGAGGGACTATGGTTATCAGTACACGGATCCGATCTGTGATAGTAGATGCCGGTAGCCTAGTCCGGTACAGCTAAACTATTGTACCCTAGCAGATCAGTGCAGCATAATACAATGCCAGGAGTAAAATAGTTACTGATACCCAAACCAAACCAGGCTACTAGTTCTGATCTGATACTGGTACCGTTACTGCTGTACAGTATTCGTACCTGTAGTCTGTATTCCTAATCCCACGCACCACGCAGTAAACAACAGTAGCCTACTCACTAATATCAGAAGGATAAAATATTTCTACATAATCCTCTACGATAGCCTACTGGTATTGAGTACGGATACGCCAGATAGAATACAAAAACTTTTGAACAGTGGCATTTTTAGCGTGATATGGGTAATGGAGGCATTACTGCTAGTAAAACTGCTGTTCATCACTGGTAGTAAAAGCTGATTGCAACGGGTAATTCATTTCTGAACTTAGCCTTGAAACTACGTGGAGCTAATTAAGCCTTTTTTGCGCAACATTCATAGGTGGACAAGTTAATGCAAAACGTTAGCTTCGTTAACCACTGGTCCGTTAACAAACTTCACACCTCCGTTAACGTTAATCCGTTATTTTCAACTTTAATTAACGGAAGTTAATAAAGTCCGTTAATTCTTTAACATTTTGCGTGTAATTTACATTTCGTTTTATTCACTCGCTTCTAGAACACGTATTGACGCTGTTGAGCTGATTGTAAGGAAATATTTATTGCTATGGTGGTCTTTTTGTGTTTTGAAAGTTACATTTTACAGTCTAATCTAATTTCAAGATAAAAACAAGTTCAAATGCACAACAAAGCTGCAAGATATTAACGATAAAAACCTTAACGGAAGTTAACAGAACTTAACGGAAGTTACTTTTGTCCGTTAACATGAAAAAACTTTTTAACGGATTAACGAATTAGTGAAAAAGTTAGCTTCGTTATTAACGATTAACGGACTTGTGCCCACCTATGCTGCTATCACATGCCTTTCCAAAATCGCCTATCCTCTGCAATGATAAACTATGCAAGTGCACCCAGCTCCTGGGTCTGATGACGTCATGTCATTTTTTAGAAACGCCAAAGATAAATAATGGCTACCGGTATTCATTTTGTTGAAACTGAAAAGGTGTATCTAAACCGGGTTTCGAGCATTGAAGTAGCAACATTTTTTTTGTTTTATTTTAAGGGCGTTGCTTTTCGGACATTAGGTGGCATTCAATAAAGCAATATAGTCGGTCACTTGTAGGTTGACAACCGATTCGGTTAACCTCAATCGGAACGCGTTCTATCGATCTGCTCAAAGTGCAGGCAGAAATTTAAAACAAAATCCAGTTAAGTTGCCTTAGTTTTGGGCATTAACTTTCAAGTCAACGTGAAAACAGTCTCGCTTAATGCATTGATTTCTCTTTTCGCTTGGTTTTAGCATACCGCTAAATCACAAAAGATAATGGCAACACGCATGCAATTTTCAAATTGCATTCAATGATTCAAGATATCGTTGGGTTTCGATGAGATTACAAACCAAATTAAACAGGTTTGAAAACTTTGATAGGCGCATTATTTGCTGCAAAAGTCTTTTATACGGCTAGTTTCTTGTTTTGGTAAAATATCATCAGAGTTGTAAGTCGGGCCGGGCTTTTCGGGTCGGGTTCGGGCCTGGTTCGGCCTAAAGTTGACAAAAATTTCCGGCTTAAGTCGGGTCTGATACGTGCTTTTTGTCTTAGGTGCACAAAAATATAATCAAAATAACTTGGCAACATTGCTAACTTTTTCAGACCTAGATTAACTTTCGGGTTTTTTCGGGCATGATTTGGGCTTCAAATTAGTTTTCGGGATCGGCCGGGTTCAGGCTTATATTTTCGGGTTCGGGCCTGAACTAGTCGGCCCGTTTACAACTCAGCAACCTATGTATCAAAGCATGCAATTTTAAATATTGCATGCGTGTTGCCATTTATTTTATGTGATTTAGTGATATGCTGAAAGCGAATAACTCAGTGGAGAAACCAAGCCGTGCCGATAGATATTAGCATTAGGCATAGATGGGCAAGTTAATGCAAAACGTTAGCTTTGTTAACCACTAGTCCGTTAACAAACTTCACACCTCCGTTAACGTTAATCCGTTATTTTCAGCTTTAATTAACGGAAGTTAATAAAGTCCGTTAATCCGTTAACATTTTGCGTGTAATTTTCATTTCGTTTTATTCACTCGCTTCTGGAACACGTATTGACGCTGTTGAGCTGATTTTAAGGAAATATTTATTGCTATGGTGGTCTTTTTGTGTTTTGAAAGATGCATTTTACAGTCTAATCTAATTTCAAGATAAAAACAAGTTCAAATGCACTAACGAAGCTGCAAGATATTAATGATAAAAACCTTAACGGAAGTTAACAGAACTTAACGGAAGTTACTTTAGTCCGTTAACAGCACTTAACGGAAGTTAATTTAGTCCGTTAACATGAAAAAACTTTTTAACGGATTAACGAGTTAGTGAAAAAGTTAGCTTCGTTATTAACGGATTAACGATTAACGGACTTGTGCCCACCTATGGCATTAGGCATAGGTGGGCACTAGTCCGTTAATCCGTTAATAACGAAGCTAACTTTTTCACTAACTCGTTAATCCGTTAAAAAGTTTTTTCATGTTAACGGACTAAATTAACTTCCGTTAAGTGCTGTTAACGGACTAAAGTAACTTCCGTTAAGTTCTGTTAACTTCCGTTAAGGTTTTTATCGTTAATATCTTGCAGCTTTGTTGTGCATTTGAACTTGTTTTTGTCTTGAAATTAGATTAGACTGTAAAATGTAACTTTCAAAACACAAAAAGACCACCATAACAATAAATATTTCCTTACAATCAGCTCCACAGCGTCAATGCGTGTTCTAGAAGCGAGTGAATAAAACGAAATGTAAATTACACGCAAAATGTTAACGGATCAACGGACTTTATTAACTTCCGTTAATTAAAGCTGAAAATAACGGATTAACGTTAACGGAGGTGTGAAGTTTGTTAACGGGCCAGTGGTTAACGAAGCTAACGTTTTGCATTAACTTGCCCACCTATGGCATTAGGTAATGTAAGTCAGAGTTAATTTTTGATACCTACTGTCAGCACCATTTAGGTTAAATGTTGGCCTATAAGAAAAAGAGTAAGATGGGAAATCCATTTAAACAGGGGTTACTGGTATGGCCCAGTTGGTACTCAGTAGGCCTAGGCTAGTTGTAGAGTTTGCAAAAAAGTTTTTAAGACTATCAATAAATTACTAGTAAAGATGCGTTTAGACTGGACGCGAAGCAACCAAAATATGACGTCATCGACAGCTCGCGAAAGGTTGCAACCGGTCGCAACCTTCGCGAGCAGTTGCGCAACATCGCTTGCTTGCAAGCTGTAGTAAGCAGAGGTGGAGTCGAGGACACAAGGCTCGAGGCCAAGGCCAAGGACACAAAAAAATTTCGAGGCCAAGGCCAAGGACCAAGGACACAGACGCAAGTGTTCTCCGAAAAAAAAAGGTCTTCAAAAATTTTTTTTCAGGCGATCTTTACTTACTTGAGGAAACCAAAAAAAAGGTCTTTGCAGATTTTCCGCAAGGTTACTGGAGTTTTCCAACGAAATTTCAACGGTTCAAAGATAGTGCTGTCCTCGAGCCGAGGACAGGGCAATTTTCGAGGACTTGAGGCTTCGAGGCCAAGGCCAAGGACTTGAAAATAGGTCCTCGAGACCAAGGATGTCCTCGAGGACTCCACCTCTGGTAGTAAGATAACCTAGTAAATCTCTGATCGGATTTTTACGATCTCAGTTTGCTAGAAAATAATGTAAATAGTATATTTGTATGGTTTAGCGCCTACCGGTATTTATCTGTCCAAAGAGTAGGTTGTTGGCAAAGTTAGATTCGCGATAGCCCTAGGATAGCCAAGTTAATTTGGATCTTGACAGCTAAGGCTGTAAATCTTAGAGTGATTTTTTATAGCTATGCTTGATCTCAGAGCTTCATTATAATGAATTCACCAAAGCAGTAGGCCTAGCCACACGGCATTTAGCTTTTAAAACAAAACTTTTTATTCTCTGCAGCGTAGCAGAAGCTATTGTATCAATCTAGTGGTTCTTTTGGTTGAGCAGCTTTTGCTTTTTTGTCTTAAACAAACATGGTGTTGTTGTTTTTTTCAGAATATAAAATATCCCACCAACAGGGTAGTTTTGAATGTGTTGATAATGTTTTTACCCATTGTTTGTTAGCTTGCTGTTTTAAATGTAACCTCAGTTGAACAATTGCTTAAATACTGGAAAATTCGCAAAAGTTTTTTTGCTGTCTCTTGGCCAAGCCAACTTGGTGAGTAAAACTATTTAGAATTGGTTTCAAGCTACATACAAGAGCTAGATAGATACAAAAAATCGAAAAATTTCTATGGACTTTTGGATTGGCCTAATTAGTAATCGCTTCTTTGAATAGCTACAAACATTGAATTTTTTCTTTTGAATGTTCTCTTAAAAGTCTTCTTGTTTCTGAAGGTTTGTGACAGTGATCAAGTTGAACAGGAAGCAATGGTTTTGGACTTCCCGAAGTTTGTAATCTGGTAGTGCTTTTTTACTCCAGTCCTAGGTGATGAAAATAAAAGTGTCAAGTGTGTTAAATATTCATTTCCTGTGTCTTTGTGTAATATCTGAATTTAGTTGTTTGTGAATTTCAAAACATTTTTACTGTCGCTTAAAATTGCAACTGCTTTACATGGTGAAGAAAGTGACAAAGTGAACAATTTTAAGTCTGAAGTTCAATCATTACAATTACTGTTAGTGTAATCACATAGAACTAGAAAGCCAATATATATCTAACCAGTAGAAAGCGAGTTCTATTTTTTGCTGATGTTACTCATCATCATCATATTTATTTATTTACCAAGTGACGTCATATCACAAGAAAAAAACTGCAACTTCCTTTAGGTCTATCACCAAAGCATCGAAATATGCAATTCCTTTAAAACCAAACACACAAACTTGCAGAGTCAAAGCGATATTTAGTCACTTGGTGAGGAGACAGCGAAGGACCGAAAGGTCATCTAAGTCTACCGCCACCTCACCAAGTTAAGGTTAAAAAAGCAGCTTCTAGATTTTCTCAGTCTGCTACTATCTATGATAAAAATTTTATGCAAAAATAAAACAAAGCAGGCGCGTCGCCAGCGGGGGGGCAGGGGGATCACCCGTTTAGGCCGGGAAAAGCCTTCGAATTTCGGCAAAGACCTTTTTTTTTTTTGGAGATCACCCGATTTTCATTAGAAATTTGCCTTAATCCAATTCGGGTACAATGAAAATTTGGGACAAGTTCAACGCTGGTTTTCAGCTTTGCCCCACTGATTTTAATTTTGCCTCCCCGATCTCGCGAAGCTGGCGACGCCCCTGAAACAAAGTGTTGCAAAGATATGTACACTTTGTACAGTGTATGCACAAAACTCACAGTCAATATGTAAAGAAAATGCAAGGCAACATTAAAATCGTTCTAACTTTAAAGGCGGTGAATCACCCCGCCAATTCCGGTGGTTTACAATAGCTAAAATTGAACTATAATTTTTGATATTTTTTGTTTTAATTTTGGGACTGCGTTTGCAAAGATATTCAACAAATACAAAAAGATATCCCTCGAAAAAAATTTTTGGAAACTCTGAGTTTTGTTCTTCCCGCCAAAACCACAGTTCTCTAAGTATTAGGCCTACTGTAATCTTATTAAACTATTAGACCTACAGTAACTATCTCTAAACTATTAGACCTAAAAGTTTAGAGATAGTTTAGAGATAGTTGGGCCTAAACTATTTAGAAATAAACTATCTCTAAACTATTAGGCCTACTGCGGTTTTGACGGGAAGAACAAAACTCAGAGTTTCCAAAAACTTTTTTCGGAGGGATATCTTTTGGTATTTGTTGAATATCTTTGCAACCGCAGTCCCAAAAACAAAAAATATCAAAAATTATAGTTCAATTTTAGCCATAGATGGGCAAGTTAATGCAAAACGTTAGCTTCGTTAACCACTGGTCCGTTAACAAACTTCACACCTCCGTTAACGTTAATCCGTTATTTTCAGCTTTAATTAACGGAAGTTAATAAAGTCCGTTGATCCGTTAACATTTTGCGTGTAATTTACATTTCGTTTTATTCACTCGCTTCTAGAACACGTATTGACGCTGTTGAGCTGATTGTAAGGAAATATTTATTGCTATGGTGGTCTTTTTGTGTTTTGAAAGTGACATTTTACAGTCTAATCTAATTTCAAGATAAAAACAAGTTCAAATGCACAACAAAGCTGCAAGATATTAACGATAAAAACCTTAACGGAAGTTAACAGAACTTAACGGAAGTTACTTTAGTCCGTTAACAGCACTTAACGGAAGTTAATTTAGTCCGTTAACATGAAAAAACTTTTTAACGGATTAACGAGTTAGTGAAAAAGTTAGCTTCGTTATTAACGGATTAACAATTAACGGACTTGTGCCCACCTATGATTTTAGCTATTGTAAACCACCAGAATTGGCTGGATGATTCACCGCCTTTAAGCATACTAATAAAAAATAAAAAATGCTGTAACTACAGATTGGATAAAAAATAAATCAATAAAGTTCATAATGCTTATTTATGTTTTACAGAATTTAAAGTGGGCAATTGAAGTGAAAAAAACCTCCTTGTTTTGTTTTGTATTGTTTGCCAATATGTCATTAGTACTGGTACAAAAATTGTTTGCCAATATGTCATTAGTACTTATACAAAAAATAAGCGTTACTGTTATTAGTAGAGAAGTAGCTGCCAAGCTAGTCCATTAACAGGGGCGTATTTAGGGGGGGGGGCATTGTCCCATGCCCCCCTCCCTTTGGGTCGCCAGGATTGCAAAATTTCATAGAAAAGTAAGCAAAATTGAGGCATGGCCCTCCCTTTGAGAGTTGGGCATAAGGTATGATCACTCAAAGGGTATGTTCTGTGCGTTTCTTCTAGGCTTTGGGCAAAAAATCGGATCAAATTTGAGTGAAGACCTTTTTTTTTTGCTCTTCACCTAATTTTGGGCGAAAAAACGGACTAAATTTGAGTGAAGATTTTTTTTTTTTGCTCTTCACCTAATTTTGGGCGAAAAATCGGACCAAATTTGGGCGGAACAATTTGTGATTCAGACCTCTGCTCTTCTCAAATTTTCTGAAGTTTCTGGCCCCCCCTTTTCAAAATCCTGCGTACGCTACTGTCCATTAGTTTTGTTTCATTCTCATCAGTCACCACTAAACAAAAAACTTAATACAGCATTTAAAATAATAATAATTGGACTGGGGAAGAAAGCGTCAGTTACATGAAAATGTGAGAACTAACAACACTTTTATTCAGATGCTTGAGTAACAATTTTCACATAAAAAAATCTAAATGTTTTTTTTATCAGGGGCATTATCAAAAACTTGCGAAGAAGAAGACCTTACAGCTATAAATTTGCCTGTATCTTACAAACGATGGTTTGGAGCGAAGCCCTTTGAGGTAAACGCGACCGTCGCAACGTACTGGTACCGCAAGAAAATGCAAACGAATAAAATGCTCTCAAAAGCATTTAACTTCGCACTAAACATCGATAAGCGCTCCACTAGCGAATAAAAAACCAAACGTAGTTTTAGAGGCTGACTTTTCCTCAAAGCAACTGCTGGTATTACTGTGTTAAATGCTTGTCCTTCGATGATAGTGTCAAATCATGCAAAAACTGCAATGTTTTTTTGCTTTCTCCAGCAAATCAACACAGCAATCCATTGCACAATAAGCAAAAAATCCACTACATAACTCATGACAAATCCAGCTTTTAGATTCACTCATAGCATTAACATTGGGAGCCTTCATAAACAGCACTAAATAGCAAACACTAACAACTGTTTAAGCTTACTACAGGTATCATAACATGCTTGCCTGAAAAAGAAAAATCATATCAAAAAACAACATAGTTTACGCTTTAAATGTACTTGTAGACTAGCCTATTGATCTACACTCTACAAGATAGATCTACCAGTACCACAATGAGACATGGATGGTGAAAGCGTTTAAGGATTTGTTATCTGAGTAAACACCTAAAGAGAACTTTTGACATCTACTTCCAGGTTTTTGCGTTTCTGCATTAAAACCCAGAACTGTCATCGTCAAAACAGATTATGGCAAGTTTTCAGTGGAAGGACCTAAACAAAGCATTGATAGCTAGTGAATAGGCTAAGTACTACTACGTTTTTGAAGAAATAACTTGTCTTTTTATTTCCAAATTCGATCTACTGTACTTCGTTTTTCCCTTATACTTTGCAAACTGTTTTCTCAAGATTGTTTTGTTACCTAGGCTATTAGTCTAGACTCTTCTTCACGGTTATTGCGTGATAACAAATACAAACTCAATCTTCGTTTTAATTCCAGCGCGCTATGACGAAACAGAACCTGTGATAGTGATTACTATAATCGCACTTCAATAATAAAGTACACACCGCTTTCTGTTCATTGAATACATTTTAAAACTAAGTTATTAAAATTAGCCTATGAAGCGACCTGTCGCGAAGGTTAGCAGCCACTTGCGAAGGTTGGCAACCTTCTTGAGTCACGCAAGCGACCACTCGCGAAGGTTGGCGAAGGTCGCCAACCTTCGCTTCGCGTTGCTTCGCGTCCAGTCTAAACGTACCTTAAGGGCCGATCTACACTGTGCGTAAAATCGTCAGCTTACGAGCGTAACCTTAGTTTATTTTAAAGGAAAATTCCGTAAGCCCAGGCGTACCACCTTACGGGCGTAGCACCTTACAGGAGTAAAATTGCCAGCGAAAAAAGTTTGCTAAAAGAGCAATTTTTTTCGCCGGTACGCTCGTAAGCTCACGATTTGCGTGAATTTTGAAAAACTAGTTTGCCAGGTCTCGGGGTAGGCTAAAATTAGGTTCATAAGTTTTGTTGAAAAAAAGTTGATTTTCAAAAGTGAAAGTATGCGTGTTGGTTTGAAATAGCCTGTTCAACGTAAAAATGGTCAGTTTGTGGCTCTATGAGGAAAAACTTGCAAAAAAAGAGGCCTAAGTCGATAAGCCCAAAAGTGAATTATAATAAATTGTTTGTTGTTCTGTAACATTTGGTTTGCCTATTCCAAGTAAAGAAATTTGAAAATTAAAACTGATATGTGGTGTGGCGATGCAGATCACTGTCCTAACCCGGAGGACTAGCTTAATTAGGCCAAAACCAGTACCAATAGGCCTACCAGTAAGGTACGGTAGGTCTATGTCTTGGTGGTACTTGCATCTAGGGTGTAATATACCACATTGTTAAAGTAAACTAGTAATCTTAGCCTGATAGCTGCTGTAGACTAGTTTAGTTCAAAAGGTTTAACCTACTGGTGCACTTTGCAGGTGCAGTGATGCTGCATCATACTGGTAAGAGATACTGGTAAGCAAGCAACTTAATAGCTTAACCTACTGTCAGAAAATATGCAAAGTTAAAAAATTAGTCTGTCGATAAAATCTCGGCTATGATTTTTTATATCAATGTAGCTCAAAAGTATTAGAGCCTACACTATCAGTTAGCCTACACAGTACAGCTACAGTAATAAAAGCAAAATTAAAATGCTATTGCCTAATCTTGGTGTACCCTGGTACTAGCCTACTGATATGATGGGCTGGGCAGTTACAGCTATATAGGCATGTAAAATTATTCTATTTCAAGATGTGCTTACTTATTATTCAGTAACTATCAGGTTTTAGACTTTTACAAATAGTTGAGTTGAATTGCAGACACTGCCAAGCCAATAGGTTTGGCTTACTGTCATGTCTATAAGATAGTGAAATCAAAAGTTTTTATATTCTGCAATTGCTTTTCAGAATTGTAAATTAAGACTCTATTAGCAAGTATTTATTGTAATGAACAAAATATAGTAACTGTAAGTATTCGGAATTTAACAAATTTATCAATGATATGGTACCGGTACTTTGGTCCAGACTCAAAGAGACTTATTGATGAATTTATGAAACAATGTTCATCTTTAATGCTCAAAGATTTCAAGAATGATAACCAATCTAACAGTGGCATTGTCAGGTTTTCAAGATTAGTTATGTGAATTTCTAGATTGACAATCTTTACCAGCTATTTGAGCTTTTATTAAAAAAAACAACTTTAAGCGTTTTCATAATGAAAATAAAAAACAAATTTGGAAGTTTTATCTAAATCATTTGCTTTTATTTAAAATATTCAGTTAAAATTAGTAGTGGACCAAAGAAAATTTGTCACTTTTAAAGTTTTTTCTAATGTGATTGTGTGACAAGACAGTATTCACATCACTGCTACTGCAACTTAACTACACAATTTCAAGTTTCTTGTAACATATGAGTAGCATTGCTTGTTTTTCTTAGGTGCAACTAAGATTTTAAAGTGTCATATTTTTCAAACCATAAGGTGCATAAATGATACTTAAAGTTTTTAAGAAATCCAACTTGTGCCTTATACTCTGATGCATTTAATCTTTACTTCTGGTTATGCTCTTACGGCCAGTTGATCAAGTGGTAATGCATTCGTCTCTGGAGTAAAGGTCTGAGATTTAAATCAACCTGGTCAAATCAAACACAGCATTGCCAGCGGCTTTGTATCGCTGCAACATTTCTTTCAAGGCAGCTATGTTGCTCGGGTGCGATGATGCTGTGGTGGGCATTGCCAACTTTATGCTCTTCGATGTATTACAGCATGTATAATGAAATACTTGATTTGATTCCATAATTTTATTCAGAGTTAAACCATTTAGATTTAAAAAATTTTTTTAGAGTTTAATAAATTTAATGTAATGTAGTGCATCTTATAGTTTGGCGCACATTGTGCCGAAGAACAAAAGCTATAGAAGCCATTTGGTGCGCTTTATGCTAGAAAATAATAATTATAGAAGCCATTTATCGAGGGTCCATGACAGCTGACTGCGAAAAACTGACCGCAAACCAACTGACCATGAACAAACTGACCGCGAACAACGCCGATTGGCTGAGAAGGGCGATCGTAAATATATTTCACTATCCCCAGAGCCATCTTGCCCAAACCCTCACTTTGTGACGAAATCACTGCGACGAAATCATTGCTTCGCAGTCAGTTTGTTTGCGGTCAGTTTTTCGCGGTCAGTTGACTTGGCTCGATTTATCGATACGACGACAGCGCGCCAATTAGCAGCTGTATGTTCCAGTTTGCTGCGCCTTATGGTTTAAAAAATGCTGTAGTAATATCTGCGCTAAAATTAATTTTGATAGAATAAAGTATTCTTTGTTTACTTTAAAAAAAGTTGTTTTTTTTGCTTTAATTTTGCTAGCTTGATTTGATAGCTTTGTTCTGTAATGTAGTATTGGCGCTTTTTTGAGATTTGATGTGACCGGTTTGATGCAAGAAAATTTGACACCGCAGCGATATGGTTAGGGTTTTGCATCAAACATCTTTCGGGTCTGGTTTGGACTAAGATTAAAGTTGGCCAAGTCAATCGTCTTGTGTCAACTGGTTGCCTCTAAAAATTTTGGATTCTTCTCTGAGTGCAACTGTTTTATGCATAATTGGTCCGTTTTTTTGATATGTCTACTGCTCATGACGGTTTTAGACACTTTGCAGAATTTTGAACTTTTTTTGGTAGGAGTAATTATTGTTTGTTTTACTCTAGGTTCTCCAACGAGTAAAAGATAATTGGAAAATTGTTGGAACTGCATGGTTGAAAACCAGAAGCCATCATGTTCCATTAATGTTTGCTGTGTATTTCTACAACATGCTTCATGGTCATCACAACCTACTGGAAATTGATCATGATTTGGGTTAAGCGCTGTTGACTAACAATATGACATTTTCTCCTTTAGTGATAAGAGTAAAACGCAAAAGTAAAGCCATCAAATTTCGTTAATGTTTGTTCTGTATTTCTTCAATATGCCTCATGGTCAACCATAGGCGTAGCCAGGATTTTTAATTGGGGGGGGCCCAAACCACAAATCACATGCAATGACGTCATCAGAAATTTTCGAAAAAGTAACTTTTTGTGGGGCAAAGATATCGTAGAATGGAAGATCTGAAGCCGTAGCCTGATGGCACTTAACCAGGATTTTGATACATGGAGAGGGCGAAAACTAATAGTTAAAAAGTGTAAATGTCTAACTTAGGAGACGTGTTGAGTAAACTAGTGTACTCAAACGTATCACAGACGGGGATCTGGGGGCGGAGCCCTCAGCCGCCGGTGGCTATGGGGGTCTGAGGGCAAAGCCCCCAGCCGTTGGGCGATTTTTGTAAGTTTTTGGAAAAAAAAGCTGTTTAAATCCCATTGGATCACATTTCGCACAAGTTCAGAGTCATTTCAAAGAACTAGATTTTCAACATTTCTAAGCCAACCGAAAAAATTTAGTTGTTCAATCCTCCTTTTGCAATTAAATCCCAAAACACGTTTAGAATCTTGCATTATGGTGTAAAATTTTAATCGTAAGTGATTTGGGTTATAGGGGGAAGTAAGGCACATTGCCTCCTGCAATACTTTAGCAATAAGTAATGATCCTCTCGAAAATTTTTCTTGGAGATTTTTGTTTAGTGATGAAGTTTACCAGTTATAGGAGTACATGTACGGCCAAAGGGCCCAAGCCCCTTCGATTGAAATTCAGTAGTTTGTTCAATGAGTATTTCCCTATTTTGTGCGTAAAAACTGGCGAGGTGGAGGTGAATCGTTATCGAAAAAAGGTACAATAGATGGTTACACTTACTGAACATGTTATTCCCGGGCCGGATTTAAATTGCGCAGGGCCCCTGGCACTTAGGAGATTTTTGCAACATCTTCCTGCCAAATATATATGAACACTGAGCCATATGGCAAATACGGCGCTAATTATTGTATTAAGCTCGTAAAAAGTTTAGATGAGGGCCTGAGGTAGCAACTTTTAGGACAAAACTTTTGATTTAACCCTGGTTATACGTTTAAATTGGTAGGAAAAAAATTGAATTAAGGGGGTACGCCGGGCCCCCTGGTCGTCAGTATTATTTGTTGCTAATTACTGTTGTACGCGTGTACTGATGTACGCAAAGATGCTAAAACAAACTGAAAACGAAGAAACATTGCTTTTTTGACAAATTTTTGTCATTGGTGGCATTTTGATTAAGGGTGCCCGGGTCCACTCGGCGTCTCCCCTGGCTACGCCAATGATTTTGAGACAAGATCGTTGCACTAAGTTCTTTCATAAAACAACATTTAAATCAAAATTAAAATAACTTTTTTTCCAAAACGAGGAGGACTCGAGTCAAGTCACTGGACAGTTTTTTGAAACGTCCAAGAATTGCATGATATTATTATGACGTGGACATGTGGTCCTTATTATTATTGCTTACTTTTGTAAGCGTAAATCCTAAATTAAAAAAAACTGCAATTCCGGACAGGGACAACATACTGGCTATGCTCTCATTATATTTATCATTGGTAGTTTTTCAATTGGGGGTTTGCATTACCGCCTGTGTTATAGCATCAAGTTTATAATAACTTTAAACGAGGGCCTGGTGTGGCAACTTCTAGGTCAAAACTTTTAGATTTCTCACAGTTAGGTTTTGCATATAAATTGTTAAAAATTTGAATTAAGGGGCCCCTGGCCCGGGAACCTTGGTCGTCAGTCAGGGGATCTGGGGCTCCCTGGTTGCCAGCTAAAGGCCTCAGGGTCCCTTGGTTGTCAGTTGGGAGCCCCGGGCCCCCTGGTTGTTAATTAGGGGCCCTGGGGCTCTCTGGTCGTGAGTTAGGGGCCCCGGGGCCCACTGGTCATCAGTTAGCGACTCCCGGGTCCCCTGGTTCTGGGTTGTTTCCCCGGTGCCCCCTGGTTGTTAATTTGAGGCCCTGGGGCCCACTAGTTGTCGGTTAGGGGCCCCAGGCCCCCTGGTTGTTGGTTAGGGGCCCTGGGGGCTTCCTGGTTGTGAGTTAGGGACTCCGGGGCCCCCTGGTTGTTGGTTAGGGGCCCCGGGCCCCTTGGTTGTCGGTTGGGAGCCCCGGGGCCCCTGGTTGTTGGTTGGGGGCCCCTGGTTGTTAGTTAAGAGCCCCAGGCCCCCTGATTGTCGGTTAGGGGCCCTAGGGCCTTCTGGTTGTTGGTTGGGGGCTCCAGGGCCCCCTGGTTGTTAGTTAGGAGCACCGGGCCCCCTGGTTGTTAGTTAGGAGCACCGGGCCCCCTGGTTGTTAGTTAGGAGCTACGGGGCCCCTGGTTGTTGGTTAGGGGCCCAACAGGGACCCCTGGTTGTTGGTTGGGGGCCCTAGAGCCCCCTGCTTGTGAGTCAGGGGCCCTTGGGCCCCTGGTAATCAGTTAAAGGCCTCAAGGCCCTTTTTTGTCAATTAGGGCCCCCTGGTTGTTGGTTAGGGCCTCCTGGTTGTCGGTTAGGGTCCCGGGGTCCCCTAGTTGTCAGTTAGGGGGTCCTCTGGTTGTTGGTTAGGGGCCCCTTGGTTGTTAGTTAGGGGTCCTGGAGCCCCCTGGTTTTCAGTTATGGGCCCCCTGGTTTTCAATTATGGGCCCCCTGGTTTTCACTTAGGGGTCCCGGGGCCCCCTGGTTGTCGGTTAAGGGCCCCAGGGCCCCTTAGTTGTTAGTAAGGGCCCCCTGGTTGTCAGTTAGGGGCCCCGGGACTCCCTTGTTGTCATTAATATTATTTTAATTACTGTCATGTGCGTAATTAATGAAAAAAAAACTGCAACTAAACATCGCTAGGCTTTGTTGTTATAATTTTTTGTCGTTAGTGGTATTTTGATTGGGGGGGGCCCGGGCCCCCTGGGCCTCCCCCTGGCTACGCCTATGTGGTCAACACATGGTAATGAAAATTGCTCATGGTTTGGGTTAAGTGTTGTTGGCTGAACTTGTGACATTTTCTTTTCCCACCATGAAATCAATCAAGACATTGGTGATTATTAATGCGTCATAGAGTTGCTGCTTGACTTTTCCAGGATCCAGGCATTACTCATTTTCAAGTTTTATAATCAAAATGTTGGTGATGTATAATAAAATATCTGCTTTCCGAGACTGATTGGACATTGGCATCCTTTGTAATCCTCTGGTTATTTTTTCCGACAAGTTTTGATCAAACCTGAGAGACAGCTTTTGCTTTAAGCAAAAACTCTGGAGATAAACTTTCCTACAAGTTTTGATTAAATCTCTGAGGTAGCTTTCGCTTTACACTTGTTTATACATCAATACTATCAATAATGATATGTGCTTGTCTAATCTGCGCTGATATCTACGAGAAGCAACAACCAGATGGAGGGTTCCTCACTCCCTCCGAAACATTACAGTCGTAAGAGATGCCCGATGTGTTACTTTCTAAAATATTAACTGCTTTGCGATTAGAATTTTGTATTTTTGCTTGCAACAAATTTAGTTTATTGAGTTTTTGAAAATATTGAATACAGTTGTATTACAAAAGTTGCAATATCTGTCTTATTGAGAGAATTCAAAAGTTCCTCCTCGGAGTACAGTAAACTTATTGAATGCTCTAATCGTACAATCAATTTTCTGCAGTTTCAGTGGTGATAATATTACTGCAGTAGGCTATAGGGTAATTGAAAATTTTTAGCTACGATAGTTCGCCCTATTTTCGTCTTATGTTTTATGAAAGTGCAAGTAGCTGGAGATCTGTGAGATTTCTCAATCTTCGGCTAATGCTAGGGTAAGCATTTCTCCGAATAAGTTTAGGTTTAGCGGGTGAGGGATTGAATCCCAAACTTTTATTATCAAATTCTTGTGCGTTACTGTGATACAAAACTACCAGAGTGGTAGTTAAAAAAAAGCGTTCAGTAGAAGCGTTTGTGTGAAAAAAGAAAAGATGAATACTGCAATAAGCATGTCAACAAAAATTTTTGTTATGAAATCACGAGTTATAATGCAATTCATTCTGATTGATTACAAGAAGTTAACTCAAACTGCTTGGGGGGAGGAGTCAACGCAATAATGATAAAATGCGTGTTGTTTTTGCAGAAGGGATTAAATGCGGAAAAGATTGTAGTTTAATGTGTTCGCGCACTCAAACCGTTCGACAATTCGAGAGGATAACCTACACCTGCATGCTACGCATCATGCACCGTCTATTGTGTTTCCAAGGGTGGACTGGATAAAGTTTATATAAAAGTTGATATGGGAGAGAGGCGAAAGACGCTCATCATTTGGCTTAAACGGACACGGGACAGAAGTGGAGTTGAGGGCAAAAGGCTCGAGGCCAAGGACCCAAAAAAATATCCGAAGCCAAAGACAGCCTTTTCGAGGACAGACCCTTTCTAGGGCAAGGACACAGGCGCAAGTGTTCTCCAAAAAAAAATAATGATAATGTCTTCAAAATTTTTTTTTCAGGTGTTCTCAAAAAACAAAATCAAAAAATCTCCGAAAAAACGTTTTTCTACAAAAAACGATCTACAAAATGTTAAGGATTCCAAAAATACTGCTGTTTTCGAGCCGAGGACAGGGCAATTTTTGAGGACTTGAAGCTTCGAGGCTAAGGACTTCAAAATGTGTCCTTGAGGACTCCACCTCTGTAAACGGAATGCATCAGTAGAACTGAAAAACAGTTGAATGCTGAAAACAAAATGTACCCTGCAAAACATTGTGATCAGATGATCAGATCTTTCCACCGAGTCACTCTCTGCTAAGAGGAATTCAAAAGAGGAAGAACCGTACCTTTGAAACCAGCCTCTAGTGCCCATTAGTGCAGGCCCGGCGCCAGTGCAAGCCCGGTGCCAGGATTCCAGGGCCGTGCCCCCCAAAAGACTGCTTTTGTGCCCCAAGCGAGGACTGTGCTCCAAAGAAATTAACAGGCTCGGGGCTACTGGAGTGCAAATCGAGGTCTCAGGCTCCCAAATTGGTGCTTATCGCCTTAGAATTTGCGAGCAAGAATTGTTTTTTCGTAGTTTTTGTGGACTCACACCGGATTTCATGAAACTTTGGGGACAAAGGCCTTTTTTTTTGGTCTTCACTTTAGGATTCGTAAAAAGTCGCAAAATTTTGAGATGAAAACCGGAGTTTGTGAAAATTTTTGAACTGAAGACCTTTTTTTACGTCTTCACCTTTTTCGTTTGCCCCACACTCTTAAATTCACATCAATAAACTTCTCGTGCTCCCCCAAAATTTATTTCTGCCCCCTAGTCACGCTATCCTGACGCTGGGCCTGCATCAGTGGCCTATAAGTTAATTTTTGTAATTTTGTTGTATTCACCAAGTTGCATTGGCCAGGAGACAGCAAGGAAACCTTTTGGTCTTCGAGTTAAGCTGCCACGTTTTGTCTACCACACACTGTGGAGTCTTCACGGTGTCCTGTTTTATTGCTGAACGCTATAAGCAAGGAATCGAACCAGATCTACCATATCAGTAACAGACACTCGATCACTGATTGGCCGTGCGTTATGTTTTTTTGTGAGGAAGGTTGAAAAAAATTCACGTTTAAATTATCAAAAAGACAATACTTTTTCTCGTGATGCATAATCTGACCCAAATTTAACCGAAACAACAAAGAATTGTAATAAATCTGTGATTTCCTTTATCCAATTCAGCACAATATTACGGCCACCCACAGAATACGCTGTTAAACCGTTACGCTCGTAAGCGCCGTTTTGAATAGTGTAGACACAATCGACGTGCGAGCGTAAAAAATTTTGAAATTTTGTACGCACAGTCATACCGGCCCTAAGTTGTTTAAATGTTTTCTTTGTGTTTTACTGGTTGTTATAGAAAATTAGCTATACAAAACCAGGCCCAACCGCACGTGCATTGGACTAGCCTTGAGCCTACCAGCTTGCTTATTATTGCATACCATAGGTGGGCAAGTTAATGCAAAACGTTAGCTTCGTTAACCACTAGCCCGTTAACAAACTTCACACCTCCGTTAACGTTAATCCGTTATTTTCAGCTTTAATTAACGGAAGTTAATAAAGTCCGTTAATCCGTTAACATTTTGCATGTAATTTAGATTTCGTTTTATTCACTCGCTTCTAGAACACGCATTGACGCTGTTGAGCTGATTGTAAGGAAATATTTATTGCTATGGTGGTCTTTTTGTGTTTTGAAAGTGACATTTTACAGTCTAATCTAATTTCAAAATAAAAACAAGTTCAAATACACAACGAAGCTGCAAGATATTTACGATAAAAACCTTAACGGAAGTTAACAAAACTTAACGGAAGTTACTTTAGTCCGTTAACATGAAAAAACTTTTTAACGGATTAATGAGTTAATGAAAAAGTTAGCTTCGTTATTAACGGATTAACGATTAACGGACTTGTGCCCACCTATGTTGCATACCGGTAACATCGCTGGCTGTTGCCAGACAATGATATGTCAAAACGACATTAGGAAAAAAGGCTAAGAAAGTAGGCTACGTATTTGCGCGATTCAGCAACTTGGCTCAGATTAGTTCTACAATTAATGTTTTTACCTCAATGTTATTAGGCCTACTTTACTGTTAGTGTTAGCTTAGTATGGTACTGGCTACTGGCACATGTAAACTGCTTGATCTATCACTGTATGCATAGGTGGGCACAAGTCCGTTAATCCGTTAATAACGAAGCTAACTTTTTCATTAACTCGTTAATCCGTTAAAAAGTTTTTTCATGTTAACGGACTAAATTAACTTCCGTTAAGTGCTGTTAACGGACTAAAGTAACTTCCGTTAAGTTTTGTTAACTTCCGTTAAGGTTTTTATCGTTAATATCTTGCAGCTTCTTTGTACATTTGAACTTGTTTTTATCTTGAAATTAGATTAGACTGTAAAATGTCACTTTCAAAACACAAAAAGACCACCATAGCAATAACTATTTCCTTACAATCAGCTCAACAGCGTCAATACGTGTTCTAGAAGCGAGTGAATAAAAGGAAATGTAAATTACACGCAAAATGTTAACGGATTAACGGACTTTATTAACTTCCGTTAATTAAAGCTGAAAATAACGGATTAACGTTAACGGAGGTGTGAAGTTTGTTAACGGACCAGTGGTTAACGAAGCTAACGTTTTGCATTAACTTGCCCACCTATGGCTGTATGTAACAACACAAGATGGACTTGTACTTATACACACCAATGTGTACTGGGGAGGGAAGGCGTAGTTGCAATAGTGTACCGGTAAGTTGTTTTTTATTTTATTGCCAGATTTTATTCTACGTCATCAAAACTGATGACATCATCACAATTGCATGCTTTATCTGAAATGCCACGTGCCACGAAGAGACAAATGAACAGTGACAACTCCAAGCTTCAAATGTTCGCGAAAGTTGGAGTTTTTTTTAAGTTCTTCATTTTAAAACTCGGTAGGTGTTGAAAAGTAAGGAGTGACGAAAAGTTGAAAAGTTCCTGACAAGAAAATTGTTAACACTGCTCTTCCGAAGATTTTTATTCTGGACATTCTAGAAATTTTGAAAACGCCCAGTCTATTTTTTTGAAAACGGATAAACACGTGATTATATTTTTTGACAATTCGAGACAGCTTAAAAAACTTTGGTTTTTTCTAAAAATGATTTGTTTTTATCTGGATTTCGTTCATAGCGCATAAAGTAGCTACTGTACTACGTGATTTGAGTTAAATTTCAAGCATTTGTTGAAAAATGGCGCTGAACCTTCGATACCATTCAATGAAAAAACTTAATTTAGTAAAACACATGACTGGAGCAAATATTTTAGTAAGCTGACGTTGCTAGTGATGAATGCAATAAAAGAAGAATTAGGAAATGATTGAGAACAACATGATTTAGTAAAAAGAAGGATATCCGACAAAGTTAGCAAGGGCCAGCGGAAGCCAGTTTCGATGGAAGTCACATAGATCATTTGAAATTTAATCTCCTTGCTGTGCCGCACTCTTTTTTATTAAGAACAGTTTTCTAAGAACACGATGTCATTTTTGCTCAAAATAGGTCTGAGAATCAATGTAGAGCAGCACATTTAAACTGAAAAATATTGCATGGGGGAGGGGGCTTTCGCAGCCGTGACCAGTCGCATTCGGAGTGCGGCTGCAGCCTGGTGAATATTTTGCTTCAGGTTCAATGTTTTCATCAGAGGTGGAGTCGAGGACACAAGGCTCGAGGCCAAGGCCAAAGATACAAAAAAATTTCGAGGCCAAGGACAGCCTTTCCGAGGACAGATACTCTCGAGGCCAAGGACAGGAATGCTCGAGGCCAAGGACACAAGCGCAAGTGCTCTCCAAAAAAAAAGGTCTTCACAAATATTTTTCAGGCGATCTCCGCAAAAAAACGTTTTCCATAAAATTTTTCAAGCCCTGCACAAAATTTTAACAATTTAAGAACCAGTGCTGTCCTCGAGCCGAGGACAGGCCAATTTTCGAGGACTTGAGGTCTCGAGGCCAAGGCCAAGGACTTGACCTTTGAGACCAAGGACTTCAAAATGTGTCCTCGAGGACTCCACCTCTGGTTTTCATCCTTTGGTACGAATTTTGCCCTTTAAATTCGGGTAAAGACTAAAAAAGAAGCCGTAGCAACTTCGTCAAAATTTCGGATTGATTGGTTGCACCGGCCACTTTTGCGTCTACATTTGTAGGAAATTGACTTTTGGTGGTGGAGGCTCTAAACTTTAACTCTGCGTCCCTACAATTTAAGTCTGATTTAAAGCAATCTCAGCCTCAGCATGAAAAAATAATTGAAAACGCTTTGTAGAACAAAGTATTTAAAAGTTAGCGGAAGTACTCAGCATTCTTCTTGGTCTTTTTTTTTGACGCTGATGATTGTCTGAACAGTAACCTTGAGATGTAACAAAGACAATTTAATTGTGAAGTTTAATTCTCCAACAAAGTTTAAAAACAATTTGTCGCAGTTCCTACTCCAGCCAACGACGTTGTGAAAACTAGCAGCGAAATACCCACAAGCATGAAATAATTGGAACCCTTAGCTTCTTAAGCCTACAGACCACCCACCTCAGTGGTTGTTCAACTGAGCCGGTTTACCGCAATCGGGGCGCGTTCTTTATGACCCGCCACAATTTAATGAAATTACAAATTTGCCAAAATTTAGGAACAGCCAGTGTCAACTCAAAATTTACTGGTTCTTGCAAAAAAAGGGAGTAGTTTTTTGAAACTGATATGCCGTATCATTGCTTCAATGCAGAAGTTATTACAGAATTCGACTAGCAAATTCCATGGTACGGTAACGTTCGAGAAATGCATTAAAATAAATTATGGAGAAAATTGTAATCCCGACGTAATTGCAACTCTCGACAGGGGCTGCTAGCGTGACGGCGTAGAAAATAATTGCGCCTTTCCGCAACAAAAATGATGCTAGAGGCGAATAGGTTCCGAAAGTGTGTACTTTGGTACGAAACAGCTTCAGAAATACGAATGCACGCGAAATAGTTTGCTCCTTTAAGTGAAAAATTAAAGACATCAGTACAATATATTTATTGTTAGCATAAAAAAATTGTCAGCATTAGCAATTTTATTTAAAGATTAGTGCCTAGTTTTTTGTTGGCGATATGTCGCAGATGTCAGGACGATTCGAAAACCAACGTCATAAAGTTTGGGCTTTCTAATCATCCTCTAAATATTGGGGATAGTTTTCTCTTTATACGTCATTCACGCAGTGCTGTCAGGTATAAAAACAACACTTTAGAAATTTAATCATTTTCTTTCATTTTTCGAAACATGGCTTTGAAGGCAAGATGAAATGATACGCGGGTGTTGATGCATGGCTGCTTTGGGCATTACACGGAAAGTTTTTTGTAGTTAAATTCCACCAACATTTAAGTAAGAGAAAGTCTTAACAGTAAAATCGCATATCTTGAAAACATTAAAACGTAGAACGTCATAATTTTTTAGGAAACATTTAAGTTTTGTCCAATTATTGTCAAGTTAAAAGTATAATTCCCCAATAGGTTTTTATTTTAAAAATAAAATTTAAATTTATTCGGAAATCTTTATGACTTTTTTGCCTGATTTTATTGCTTGCGCAATAAAAAACATTGTCAAAAAATAGTTATTACGTGATACAAGAATGCTTTTACTTCCTGGTATATGCACGCGTAATCATATGCCAAGGAAAAAACATTTAATGCGTGAAATCATGAAATAAAAATTACAATTCTAAAATAGACGCACTAAGAAAGTATTCCACAGTACTCAAGATAGTACAAAAATTGTTCAAAAATTAATCAAAAAATAAAATGTCAGTAGTAAGTAACGTAGATTTAGAAAAACTTTTTAAAAGCGCCATTAAGATTGGGATTTTAGAGAAAAGTTGCTTTGAAATAGAAAACCTGCGAGAAGCTTTGAA
Organism: Trididemnum nubilum; assembly: GCA_963965965.1. Lineage (NCBI taxonomy): Eukaryota > Metazoa > Chordata > Ascidiacea > Aplousobranchia > Didemnidae > Trididemnum > Trididemnum nubilum. The sequence continues at coordinate 44,795,064 of OZ014477.1, read as the reverse complement.
ATAACTGTATCAGATATTTTGGCTTCATCAAGGTCGCGGTCGAAGTGATAAAATATTCAAATAATTGTTCAAAGTTATTTGTAAAGCCATATTTATAAGAATAAAAGAAAAAAGTTGTTCAAACAAGGATTAGCTGGGACGAGATTTATGTGCGTATGTGGCAAAAGCTTTCATTTAAGCGTTTGGTTGTCAACCATAAGCTTTTCCAAGATTTTTTTCAGTCGCCTTCTCAAAGACTGAAGCGGTCCATTTTTTAGTAGGTAAGGTACATTTTCTTCATTGCGAGGAAAAAGAGAAGCGATTTTATAGCTAAAACCAATTTCAAGTTAGAGGAAAATCTATCAATACCTTTCTCTCAATTTCAGTGTTTTTGAAAAGTTAAACCCACGAAAAAGACATTTGTGTGAACCCATCTAGTGCTTATGACGGCACAGTGAGTGAGGTACAATGCACAAAACTGCGGCACCCCCTCGGAATTCGTAGTCATTTTTTTGTCGGTACACAGTCAATGGTGCCGATTTATGTTGAGCATTGGGGGGGATAATTTGCAATTTTACCCCAATTTTGCCCTATTTTCAACATTTGGGGGGGATGAAGCTCGGCCACGATTTTTTTCACGTAAGCAAATTAAGTGAAGTCCAAAAAAAGGGTCTTCACCGAAAATTGAAAAGTTTTTGTCCCCGAAATCACGTGAAAACCAAAAAAGGTCCAAAGGTCATCCAGCGCTCAGATGCAAACCGTAGTCAAATTATTCGGGGGATGCGGATGTAGACTATAGTCAAATCATTGGGGGGTGCAGTCAAATTATTGGGAGGGATATTTTTCCCCATTTCCCCCGGATTTCAGCACCCCTGTCCATTGCAGTTTCATGCTATGACGTCATGTTCCTTAGGCCGGAATCACACGATCAGGTTTTTCGCACAATTTTCTTGCATCTATGTGTTAAAGCTGGTGCAAGTCCATTACTCAATACTGCTTGCACCTGCTGTCAATTAGATTGCAGCCCGAGTGAGAATGAAAATTAATGTCAGGAAAGGTCTATTTGAGTTCTTGTGGGGAAATAGAACCGAGCTCTATTTTACCAGCAAGTTTTCAAAAAGCCGCTGTTCTCAACGAAGAAAACTAAGCTTTTAGCCGTGCCTTTGAAAATATTGAGCGGCAGAATACAAAAATTACGCCGAGGTTAACGCAGAAAACGAATTTGTCACAAGTATCACGCGAAAATGTTATAAGAGATTTTAGCTCATTTGATTTAATCGGCAAAGACGTGTTGTGACGTTGCTCCTACATAATTATTTTGCATTTTTCTTCAAAGACCTGAATGTGTTTCCTGCTGTTTTCTCATAGTTGTTTACGAGTGCATATCCATGACCATTGCCCAATTCTTTCTAACTTAAACATGCAATTGAACTTTCAATAAACAAAATCGAAGAAAAGCAGTGCCTATCAGAGTTGTGAATCGGGCTGGGCTTTTCGGTCGGGTTCAGGCCTAAAGTTGACAAAAATTTCGGGCTTAATTCGGCCTGAAACGTATTTTTTGTCTTAAGAGCACAAAAATATAATAATCAAAATAAATTGGCAACATTGCTAAATTTTTAGACCTTACTGAACTTTCAGGTTTTTTCGGGCATGATTTGGGCTTCAAATTAGTTTTCTGGTTCGGACCGGGTTCGGGCCTGAACTAGTCGACCCGTTTACAACTCTGATGCCTATATGCGGAACTTCTTTACTGTACACATATAGAACGTGAAACTTAAACGTTTATTCTTAAAAATTTATTATTGAGTGATGCATTTTCCAAAGTAAAGTAAAAATAAAGTTCTTCATGCAAGATGGTTTTTTGCAACTTGCTTTAAACAAAATCCGAACTTAAATTAAAAATCTCGATGTTTTACCAAAATTGTACTCGAACTCTGAAAAATAAAAATGGGAAACTTGATTGGCTGAATTTGAACTCACAAAAAATCTATCAAGTGTCCATATTGCATGCGCTTTTCTGTTAAAAAATTAAATTACACTTTCGCTTACGTTTTACGGCTGGTGTAGAACAAAAAAACAAAAACGTAGGTGGTAAATTAAATGAAGCTCAACGAAGAACATTGTAATCCACTAGAAACAGAAAACATGAAGTTCTTTTTTATCGGGTTAGCCGACAAACTATATTCTGGATATCGGATAACAAATTGATGCCAATAGATACATGCATACTTAAACTCGTTAAGATCAAGTGAAGATAAAATTTTGCTCAGGATAATATGGTTCGATGATTTTTCCATTTGTATTAGTTTTATTACGTCTCGATAATTATTCAATTTGTCATTTGCAGGCGCGTAGCCTGGATTTCGCAATGGGGTGAGAGGCTTTTTTGGAAGCTTGAAACAACGGTAAACGAACTTGACCCAAAGTTTCATCAGTCTTGAATTAGATTGAGGTGGTTTTTCTGTCAAAATAAGTGATCTCCAAACAAAAAAAGGTCTTCACCGAAATTCAAACGTTTTTTCCAGCCGAAATTAAATAATCTTCAAAAAAAAAAAGGTCTTCACCGACTTTGAGTGAGCTCCAGATCAAAAAAACTCCACTATTCTAGTCCAAATAACGACAAGTCCTTCACAGCTTCTGCTCCCAAATCCTGTTGGGGGGAGCTGTTTTTATTTTTGGAGCAAAAATCGGCCTCAAAAGCACTAAAAACGTGCTATTTTGCACACTTTTTAGGCCAATGGGGGGGAGGCTACAGCCCCTCCCCGCCCTCTCCTGGCTACGCTACAGGTCATTTGGTTCTAGTACAAATATCGGAATATCTTCTTCTGACGAAAATTTAGATGAAAAAATCGACATTCGTCACGACGCTTTTACTAATTCAGACGCTATTTTCAAACGTCAGCTTTCTACATTTCTCCGTTTTCGAGTCATAAAACAATTAAATAAATTTTGAATATTGGCGTATGCGCGGATGGCGAAGTCTCAGTAAATTGAAATAGCACGTATCACGATCGCCGCGTCAAATTTAAAAGAAATTCCTCTCTAACTAACCGCGTCAACTCTTTCAGAGCAAAAAGCATGAGTGAGAATTAAGTTGGGCAATTTCTTCGCGAAAAAACCCATACGCTTTCGCCTGGCAAGAAGTTGAACAAGAAAATAACGTCAGATGTAATAACTCCAAAAATATTGATGCAAAAGAATTGTTCAAAAAACTTGATCGCGAGATCAGTACCAGCCTATAAGTTTCACTTTAAGATGAATAATATCAAGCAACCGTTTGGCGCAAAGCTGGTATACTGCAGCGCGAATCGTGATGCATTGAAGTTTAAAGTTTAAGGCACTTATATGGAATAAACATAAAAAAAACCAGTCGGGTAGTCAAAAATTTGCAATGGGGGCTGTTAGGGGGGTCTGGGACCAAATAAAAAGGTCTTCACCTAAAATTAGAGCGGTTTTTGCATCAAAATTCTAGTGGAGACCAAAAAAAAAGGTTTTCACATGGAATTGGGGTTTTATGTTTTAGCGTCAGAATTCTAAAAAAGACAGTGCAAAAGACAGTCTCAAAAATGCTATTCCATATTTCCATTTTGGTCGGCAGGGCAATGAGGGGCGGGGGGGGGGGGGGGGGGGGGCTACGGGGAAAAACAAAAGTCCCCCCCCCTGCTACACTACTGGGAAAAACAAAAGCAAAGTCGTTTTTGTGGTCTTATTATTGTTAATGGGCAGCGGTGCAAGCGAATCTGCCACCGTTAGGTAAAGTCTACCTACACTTCGCGTAGGCCTCTTTTGGGCCCAATGCAACTGTAGTTGCCAAGTTGATGTGGTTTTAATTGGATACTGGTAGAACTCAGAAAGCCTTCCAACTTCCTTTAAGTACATGGCCAGTTTGTTAATGTTATATTTCGTTACCACATGGTAAACAGTGGTTTTGTTGATTCCACAATATTTAACAAAAATATCTTGGTGAAGCATGCAATTGCCTACGTGATGATTTGGTGTTTCATTCTCTAGGCTACATTTTGGACACAGAGAAGACTCAGCACGACCTGTAGTTTTCTTGTGCCGCTGTAGATTGCAATGCCCAATTAAAACTTGCACTACTCTATTTAATTGAGGTCTCTTAAGGTTAAGGAGACGTATTGTTAGTCGGGAGGACGTCCAACCCACAGCCTTCTTCATTCTCAAGCAGTCTTTCCGTTTATTCTAAATAAATTTCCATCTATCTGTGGACTAGTCCTTAACATACTTGTTCCAGCACGTGCGACGAGCATTTCGAAACATTTAAGCCTATTTTTGAATTCTGCTTTCAACCTGGAACCTAATATACATGTGATCCGAGAATGATGGCACGTTGCTAACATGCTAGCCAACTACTCGGTCCCACGCACACCGGTTCACTAAGGTTAAGTCCAGAACCTCTTCACGCGCTTTAGTTCTGAATGTTGGTTTATTACCCTAATTACAGAAATTTAGGTCTGCACTAGCACAATATGCTAACAGATCCTCTCCTCGAGGGTTTATATCAGAGGATTCCCACATAGTGTGATGTGCATTTGCATCGGTTTCTACAATAGTAGGGATTTGTTCATTTTCTGTAAAGACTAACAGATTCCTCAATAAATTGGGCGGAGCTGGTTCTTCGGCTGCCATATATGCCGATACGAGAGCAAAACTGTCTCCCTTTCGGCACACATTCTTAACTCTAACTGCCACAATATACTCATCTGAAAACATTGGGATTAGAGAACAACCGAGATCAGGAGTAGCACAAATACACGCCCGAGGACGATTAACCTTTTCAATACCTTGAAAGAGGTTCCAGCTTCGTAGCTTACTTCTGATTTTAGTGGCACATGTCCATGGTTCTTGAGCTAACACTAACCCTGAACGTAAGTTTTTTATTACTTCACACATGTTACAGCTAGCAGCTTTACATCTGTGTAGTTAATTTGCCAACACTCTAAATTATGAAAGGATAGCTTAGGTGCCGTAGTGCTGGCTTTATTTGATTTATCGAGTTGTCCGCTGTAATCCTGAGCCATACTTATCTATATGATAGATGTACTCAAGCAGAGCGCTTTATTCTTAGAACAACTGATTGGGCTACTTCCTATAGCAGAGAAAAGCTGTGACCTCTATGAACTAGAAGTCCTTGGCTTCTCTGTTCCTGCCGAATCGCCGGGCTGAGCTATATCCATTATTGCCTCACAAGTATGATCATCCCTTAGCGATCGCGATGACGACTCCGGGTTCTGATACTGCTTAGCACCTTTTTTTTTTCTGAAACAGCACTCTTTGATAACCGGCATTGGAATTGTACTGCAGTTCTTTAAGAGAGGTTAGCGACGGTTCCCTTCCCAAACGGATACTACATGTAGCACCTTTCCGTCTCCCTCCGCAGAATGCTTTATTTCCAAATCCTTGCGACTGATTTTCGCATTGCTACGGGAAACCAGCTTAAGGGTATCAGTAATGCTTAAGCATTCATCCTTTGGTAACCAGATTCCAAAGGTTTTTGCTGGAGGCAAATCTTTCGGGCCTTTTGCATTGCAGCCTGATGACTTACCAAGGACGGTGCAATGGCCTCAACCACATGCTTCGCCCACTCCAAGGTCTTCTCATCCTTATAGACCATCACCACTTTATCTTCAAAGATAAAAAAACGTTCGATACGGACGAAAAAACCCTGATAAGCTCAAAGAATCATTTCGGTGATGGCACTTTGAACCTCACGAAGATCCATGCTGTCCATACCACGATCCCTTTCAGACTCTTTTCTCGTTATACTTAATTTGTGATTGCTGGCCTTCTCAGCCCCAGCATAGCTAGTTGGGGTGCTTGTGCCAGCCGTCGTTTTCGTGGCTTTTCCTCCTTGCATATCATGAGCGACTTCATGTTGTCCATGCTTCTGCGGGAGGTTTGTTGTAGAGGATAGAGAATCCCTAGATTCTCTAGCCCTTTTGGTTTGACCGAAGGAGTGATCAGAAGAGTCATGATTATGGTCGGTCAGTGCCATGGCCGCCAAATCCTTCATCACTCGCTTCTCTTCTCTTCCGTTTTATTACGTAGTTTTTTCCCCCGCTTCACCTCAGACATGCAAATAATATCCAAGGAATTGCTAGGGATTCTGAGGCTCCACTGGGGAAGTTGAGGTGGTATTCGGTTTCACACCCGACCATTCCACTTTTGCTGTACCCTCAGCTTCTCAGACGGATTCCTCTAGCAAAGGAATTTTCTCAATTTGAGGGCTTAGATTTTATGTTTTTTCGGCATCTGGGCTAGAAGGCGCAGACGGCCGAGTTTTATCTTTTTTGACATTGTCGCTCAAGAACTCACTGATTCTTGTTTGTGACAGTGCCACTTCTTCTGAAATTAGGGATGTGATCCGTGTTAGGTTTCTTTGTCTATTTACATTTGACATCATTATAGGGTTGGTTTACTTTAAACTGGGAAAAGTCCCAAAGACCAGATTATTCAGACAAGCAGAAGGCTACGAACTGCCATTTCTACTGATGGCTACGTACCAACACTGCAAATGACGGACTTATCTCTGGAGCACTGGCCTCGGCGGATCCACCCAATGCAGCTGCAGAGTGCAGACCCCTATCCAGGTGCAATCTGGAACTACAGGTGTAAGGGGATTTTCAGAAGCTGATGGACACGAAGTCCTATGTTGGCTAGACTAGGACCAGCATCCTTTCTATCTTGTGGCTGCGACATGGCAGCGCGTTTTATCCGCCCTATACTCGCATTGACATTCCGTCACGATATTGGCCTATCACCACCGGTTTCCATATTAGCCCGCAGTCTCCTTTTGGCCTTTGAGTAAGGGATCAGAAAGCTAGAAGGCAGGATTTTGCAGTAGCAGGCCTTCGCTTTCGCTATTGCCTGATTGCTAATTCCGGCACCTCTTAATCTCGCCTATCTTCATCGCCCGGTTGCCATTGCCGCAATTTGCCAGTGTTTCCACTGTTTCCACCCGACACCACGTGGAGGTCTGAGATTGGACTTTGTCGGGCTTTCTGTGGTCTTGGTCGTAAACTATCATGATCCCGGTCTCGTAGCTTAAAATTGCTCTGGAGATTGGGTCATTTTTGTAAATAAAATAAAATAGTTTCGTAACAGGCTAATGCTGCGTTTACATTATAGATTTGACAACTAGGTTTCGCACTTGGAGATTAAACCTGTCGCATTTACACATGGAAAAGATGTCGTTTGCTCATAGCGGTTTTGATGACGAGGAGCGAAACCTTACGCATGAGTAAACGGTCAAAAGTGGTGAAAACTAATTTCGAAACCTGCAATTTTTGAGGTTTTCAACCATGAAATGCATTAATGAGTGGAAAACAAAGTCCAGACAAAACTAAAGAGTTCTTGCCCAAGTTCAGCGCCGCAGCTGTTTTCGCGACTCCCACACAATACACACATCTTGTGATCCGAGGTTTTGTGTCAAAGCGTTAACACTATGAAGTTTGAAATTCACATCGCGAAACCAGAAGTGAAAACTGCTCAGAAAATAAAGGTGCCAAACGTGGTTTCACCATAGGTGGGCAAGTTAATGCAAAACGTTAGCTTCGTCAACCACTGGTCCGTTAACAAACTTCACACCTCCGTTAACGTTAATCCGTTATTTTCAGCTTTAATTAACGGAAGTTAATAAAGTCCGTTAATCCGTTAACATTTTGCGTGTAATTTACATTTCGTTTTATTCACTCGCTTCTAGAACACGTATTGACGCTGTTGAACTGATTGCAAGGAAATATTTATTGCTATGATGGTCTTTTTGTGTTTTGAAAGATGCATTTTACAGTCTAATCTAATTTCAAGATAAAAACAAGTTCAAATGCACAACGAAGCTGCAAGATATTAACGATAAAAACCTTAACGGAAGTTAACAGAACTTAACGGAAGTTACTTTAGTCCGTTAACAGCACTTAACGGAAGTTAATTTAGTCTGTTAACATGAAAAAACTTTTTAACGGATTAACGAGTTAATGAAAAAGCTAGCTCGTTATTAACGGATTAACGATTAACGGACTTGTGCCCACCTATGGGTTTCACCATATGAAAACTCGTTCTCACATGGCTGAAGTCTCGTTTCTAATCGCGAAAACGGCTATGTGTAAACGCATCCTATAAGTGTTTTCTCGATTTTGTATCGGTTCAAAACGTATTTTGTACTGATTGAAAACAATTAAATTTCACTGATTTTCTTGTGTCTGCAAGTAAAATTGCTACTACAGTATTTCGAAATTATAGAGCGCTGCGCAAATAAACAAATTAAAAAGGATGCTGAAAATCGGCAAAAAACTAAGAACACCCATTCACAACTAAAAATTAACTGATTTTCATAAATAAAAAGAGTGAATATACGTATAAAATATTTTATTGTCGATTGTAGATGACAGTGATAGTAACCTATGCTTGCATTGGGGTCGGCAAACCAGATAAAGTGCTCGATGACGAATCAGAGCGAAATATTAACTAGCTACAGACCACCACAACAGTGGCGGATTTAGGGGGGGGATGCATCCCTCCCCACCAGCCTAAACATGACGTGCATATGAATACTTATTTAAAAAAAGCAATCAGTGAATAGTCGTTAGCTCGTGTGACTGTGATATAATTTCAAAAGCCAAGGGGAGGGGTTAAAGAAAACAGTATTTGTGCAGCGAAGTTTTTACAAAACAGAAATTAGTCTTTTACAATTCCGATTGATTTGAAGGCGCCAAATCAGCAAAACTCACAACTTGCACTTTTCAGCGATAAAGGCATAGGAGTACAACCAGTGGCAGAGTTATGGGGGTGGATGGGGGGATACATCCCTCATCAGCGTAAACATAACGTGCATATGAATATTAAACTTATTTGAAAAAAAGCAATCAGTGAATTTTCGATAGGCTGTGCGACTGTGATATAATTTCTAAAGCCCTGTGAGGGGAGGGACAGAAAAATGTAATTTTTACAGCGAAAATTTTACAAAACAGAAATTAGTCTTTTACGGGTCCGATTGATTTGGAAGCGCCGAATTAGCAAAATTTACAACTTGCACTTTTCAACGATAAAGCCTACACAATGCAAATCATTTCTTACGTGACATATTAGGCTTATAAACAGTGAGCATTAAGCGAGGTCAAGAACATTAATCCTAAGCAGTAGTGTAGCCAGGAGAGGGGGGCTAATCTTTGTTGAGCATTGGGGAGGATAATTTGCAATTTTACCCCAATTTTGCCCTATTTTTAACATTGGGGGGATGAACCTCGACCAAGACTTTTTTCAGGTGAGCAAATTAAATGAAGACTTCACCAGAAATGGAACCCTTTTTTTCCCGAATTCAGGTGAAGACCAAAAATAAAAGGTCTTCACCAGAAATGGAACACTTTTTTTAAGTACTGACCTGCGCTCTGATGCACACCAGAGTCAAATTATTGGAGGGGATGCAGATGAAGACCATACTTAAATTGTTGGGAGGTATACAATGAAATTATTGGGGAGATATATCCTCCCATCCCCCCTTGTTTCGGCACTACTGCTATAGCCCCTCCATTGGCCTGTCAACCAAAATGCAAAATAAAAAATATCACGTTTTTAGCACTTCTGAGACTGTTTTTCGCACTGAAATAGACCAAAAAGTGATTTAAAGCATTTTTTGAAACATATGCTTAAGGGGGACTAATTTGTCAAAAATAAAACTCACGAATCAAAAAAAAAACTTTAAAAAATGACCACAAATAAGCAATAAAATTTGATCGCTAGTGTGAAAAACTTGAACACGGGTTTCATCAACAAATATATTATAGGCCCAAAACTCAGAAATGGGGTGGAGAGGCTATTCAGTATCGGTTAATTACCAATCACTTGTCTCAATTCTCTTTCCATTAGCCCCTCTCCAATTATTTTTCTCTATAAAATGTAGATGAAACAAATTACTCCGTGTGAGTTTTATTGAACTATAAGATTTTATGCTTATGATTTACCAGCATCCAAATACGAGAACTAAAATTTTACCATTAACCACCTCTTACACAGGCCGTTTATGCAACCAGTTGAATCATGTTTGCACTGCCAATTTCTATGCCGTATTTTAAAAGCATTATTTTATCAAACTAGTTCTAAAATTAAATTATTTTAGCAATAAAATGCAAAATTTTTGAGCGCTGGGGGCTTCGCCCCCAGACCCCTAAAACAGCTGCTCCATTGCGAATTTCTGGTTACAAAACATCCGAATTTTTGAGGTTTTGTGCTTAAAATTTTTATCATCCCCCCCCACCAAAATTTTCTGGATCCGCCACTGCACCACAATTTAACATGTCCCAACAGTCTGTTTTGCCCGTATGGGCTCTTCATGGGGCTAAAATTTAGTATAGTCTAAACAAAATAAATTGAATAAAATGACCAAGTAAATATATCATACTAGAAAGAGATGATGCCAGATGTTAAATATCGGGTCCATTTAAGTTTATTTACTGTTAGTAGCAAAATAAATGGCTCGAGCAAGCCGAAAATCCAGTTGGGCGTCAAAGACATAAATACCACTGCCAGTATAAACACAGTGAAGAACCTGGTCCGGTGTGAAAGTGCTGAAAATAGTCATGGTGAGAATGAGGGATCGAAATAAGTTATCATTATACAGTATTGCTGTAATTATCTTGAAATAAGCATCAACTGCGGAATATATTGACTTCCTCCAGCTAGCAATAAACTATAAGAAAATATTCGGTATTTAGTGGAATGTGGCCTGCAAATTAGACCTGTGCAATTGTAGCACAGCCTTGATAAACCACTGCAGAACTTGCAAAAAGGTGAATGAATAACTCGTTATTCAGCATAAAGTCCGATTTATCAGCCCCCCCAGAAGTACAGACCTGTCTTGAACGTAAAAACCCTTGCAGGTCTCTTTCAGACATTACATATTCGATTTTAATAATCGGTGAATGCTCCCTATTCTAAAAAATTTATTCACCTTTTTGCAAGTTCTACTATAATTTTCCAGGCAGTTTCCTCTGTGTTCATGCTGCTGTCAATAGTTTATGTCTTTGACGCCCTGTTTGATTTTCGCTCTACTCCAGCCATTCACTTTACTGTTAACAGCTAATGAATTTACATTGACTTGATATTTAACATCTGGCATCATCTCTTTCTAGTATTGTATGTATACTAACTTGATCATTTTATTTAATTTGTTTTGTTTTGACTATATTAAATTTTAGAACCCTGAAGAGCCCATTAGGGTGAAATAGACAGTTGGAGCATAATGAATTGTGGTGGTCAGTAACTGGTTAATAGTTAGTGATAATAACCAACATATTACGTATGTCTTTGTTACGACAGCAAACAAACCATCTACTTTATTGTTTATGATGCATAGACTAAATGTAAAATGGCCAGTGACGCAAACAGGATGGCAAAAAGAGCTTCAGCTCTTCTCCTTTTTGGCCGCATCACTTAAAAAATTTAATTCATGAATAAAAGCGTTTGGCTTGGACTCTACCTGGATAGGTAAAGAAGAGGAGATAAAGGGGCTGTGCAATTTAATACTTTCGAACGGATTTCTAATGTTAGCAATTAGCTTCTTTCAAGTAGTTCTAAAAACGCGCGCAATATGATTCAATTGGCGTAAAAAAGGCAATTTTTTTACGAAAAATCGCCTAGCGACTGGAGGCAAACCTCCGGATGTGATACAACCAATGTACATCAGTTTGCTCAGCACGACAACAAGATAAGATATGTTTTGGGTAAAAAAAGATTAGTGTTTGGTTAAAGCCTCCTCTTAGCATATACGAAACTGCACGCCTGAAAATGCCCCCTTTCCTTGATCAATAATCCTGGCTGCGTTTCTGTTGTTACGTGTATACGGTACTTCAAATATACAATGAGCATTTTTTACATAATTTTATTAAACTAAGTTTTAGTCGATTTTATTGACACGTAATTCCAGGAGAAATAAAGCTGATCATGCTCCGATCTTCGAGTGAAAAGTATTAAGATTAGTAGAAGGCACTCTTCAAAAATAATTTCAAAAGAAAGGGGCAACAAAGTTGTAGCATTACGAAATCCAGCCAAGCTGATTGGGGTGCAGTAATCACGTATTAAAACAAAAATTGAAAAGGGAACAACCATTTAAATGGTACATTACGAAAGCAATCGAACAAACATCAAAATTCACAAAAGACATTACTAAAAGCAGACAAATCAGTGGAAATCTACACAAATGACGTCGTCAAGATGTTTTGATGACTTAGTCCCTTCGACTAACGCAATTTTTCATCTGACTCAATGTACGAGTATATAATCATGAAACCAACTTATCAGCAAATTTGAGTCCCAAACATGTTTTCCAAAAACTGCAAAAAACCAAGGATGACGTCATTTTTTCCGATATTGGTCTTGATCTCGAACTTTGCCGGTCTCGGTCTCAAAGCCAAAGTCGAGACCAAGACCGGTATCGGCCATCGTCTCGGAAAAAATTTGCGCTCTCGGTCTTGGTTCTCGGACATAAGCGTAGCCAGGGGGGAATTTAGTTTCCTCGCGTCCTCAATTCAATTTTTGTCAATTAATTTATACGTAAAACAGGGTGAATTTAAGGGTTTTTGTCCTAAGAGTTGCTATCTCAGGCCCTCGTCTAACCGCTTTATGAACGTAAGCAATCCCTAAGGGTCGGGTTTACCGTATAGCACAATGCAAGAGGCCAGCAGTCAGATGAAAAGACTTTTTTTTGGTCTTCACCAACATTTGGAAAGAACATGTTGTGAAAATCACCTAAGTACCAGGGGCCCCACGCAATGTAAATTCGGCCAGGTCAATAACATAATTAGTCAGCGTAACCATCTATTGTACCATTTTTCAATAACAGTGTACCTCCACCTTGTCAGTTTTTACGCAACAATATACTTTAAAAAAGTTAGCTGCAAGGGAAATGCTCATTGAACAAACTATTAAATTTGAATTGAGGGGGCCAGGGCTCCCTGGCCGTACATGTACTCCTACAACTGGTTATTCTCATGAAAAAACAAAAATCTCTAAGTAGATTATTTTATTACTTACCCGTACTGCTAAAATATAGCAAGGGGCAATGTACCTCACTTCCCCTTACCTGGGCCAAAGCACTTGCAAAATTTAACCCCAAAATGCAAGATTTTAAACGTGTTTTGGATTTAAATTGTAAGTAAAAGCAGAATTGAACAACTTAATTTGTTTATAATAATTTAGTTGGTGTGATGTTTTGACGTTTGCTGGCCAGAGCTTTTAATCTTTAATCGTTTGAGTGCTATCTGGCCTAAAGGCTATATACGTACGCGGAAGTGTTTAATTGGCTTTTATTAATTTGTTTAATTTTTTAATTAATTTGTTTAATTGGAGTGTTTATTTGTTTAATAGAAGTATTTAATTAATTTTTTTAATTGGCTATAATGTTAAAAATCTAGTTCTTTCAAATAGCTCTGAACACGAGCGGAATGTCATCCAATGGCATTGAAATAGCTTATTTTTCAAAAAAATCGCCCAGCGTCGGGGAAGCACCCAAAACCTCCGGCGGAGTTACACTAGTTTACTAAACACGTCTCCCAATTAAGAAATTTTCACTTTTTAACTTTGGTAAACCAGACTGCAGCTTCTGGTCTTTCATTCTACGATATCTTTATCCCACAAAAAGTTCCTCTTTTGAAAATTTCTGATGACGTCATTGTATGTGATTTCTGGTTTGAGCCCCTCCCAATCAAAGATTCTGGCTACGCCTATGGTCTCGGACGAGTCAGTCTCGACTGCAGCCCTGGCAAACATGCGTTGTTTGTTCATAATCGAAGGCCATTGTTATGAGACTGAGTAGGTTACTTCGAACAATTCGAAGTAATTGTTCTCCGATCAGCCGCGTGTTTGCCACAATTCAGCTTTCAGAGGAATTCAGCTTTAAGTTTATAAAACATTAACTCAGAGAGATTACCTCATGCTTGGAGATTTGTGCGCGTGGAGGCCGCATAAATTTAGCCAAATCAGATTTTTAGGTACCGAAAAAGTCAAAGTATTAAACTTCAAACCAAATCTTCATTATACAGGGTAGCCCTTTAAGTAGGTATACAGCAATCACAATCTAAAGTCTTTTTACGTTCTATGTAGCACATTCCAAAGCACTTTACATTACATGCTAAGTACCTGGAACTAAAATATGACTTGAAATGAAGTGTATGCCATCAAAAAAAATCTCGGGACACTTTCAAGCGATAACTGTATACCTACTCATGGGCCACCCTGTACTTGCTGAATTACGCCGAAGCGTGTAACGAGTTGGCGTGGCCTATTTAATGGCAAAACTGCGTCCAATTTGACTGGCCCTAGATTTGAACCTCAGGACTTTCAGCCCAGAGACGTCCTCGTTACCGCTCGTCCAACAGACCGATCGTATTGAGTTTTTGAATGCTGATTGATTATTACTGAATATCTTCATCTTTGCAGATATTTCCGGTATTTCAACTCAGTCAGTTTTTGGTGGATCTAAATGAGATGGAAAATGTTACTATTAACAACACCAAGTTTCTTCGTGAATATGAAGCCGAGCTGTGGCTCGCCAGTTTCATCATCAACATTTTTATCATGATCATCTCTCTGTGGTTGGCGGCTAGCATTGCCGTATACGTCTTCACCACCGGCAAGTTTCGTCCCAACAAGCGGACTCGTCTCAGTGAAGATCTTCTCATGAGACTCGCGTTTGTCATCGCGATCCTTCTGTTCCCTCGCATCATCACCACTCACGCGCTGCTCTGGGTCGGATTCGAACCGGGTCCGGATTCCGATCGCGCTTGCGAGCAACTCATTGACGCATCCGTGTTTGCCTATCACCTGGCATTTTTCCCAATCGGGATGTTTCTGTGGCTCCGACAGCGATCCCTGTACCTGCAGCCGCCGCTGCTTTCCCTCTACACCACTCCGTTAAAAATCCTCAGCTGGGGATGCATTCTATTTTTGTATTTTTCGGGATTAGGAATTATACTGCTGCTCATGATTCCAACGGAGTTCGAAGCATCAGGGAATGGATGTCGTGGAGTGGATCGCCAAAAGGTTCTTCTCTATATATTAACAGCGGTTTTAGTCATCGATGAACTGTCGCTACTCTTCCTCTTCATTTATCCACTGTATCGGCATCGTCAGCCGCAGTTCCTTAGCAGCACTTCAAAAGAGGACAAAGGCTTCAGTAGCCGAGCTGATTACTCCACTGATGACGTCACGCCGCAGAGCTCGGTTTCAGCCCCATCACCAAACAAACCACATAATTCAAAGCAGTGCAACCGAAAGAACAACACGCGCAGTGTGCGGACGAGCAAGCGCATATACCGCGTGATGCGCATCTCGGTAATGTGTGCGTCAACGTGCATTTTATCTGACTTGCTTTCGTTTACTCTGGTTATCTTCTTCCTTCCCTCGGACACACTTCGTAGCTTTAGAAATTCGTTGCACGATATGAATTTGCTCATCAATTTCGTCAGCATAATTTTCTGCTTCGAATCATACAAGAAGATCTTCACCATGCTTGGTGCAACCCTGTTAAGGAGGACGCTTGTACGAAAGAAGCTTTCAACTTCTTACAATTCCAGCAGAGATTCTTCGCCATAACAACGACGAAACCTTGTAACGCTTTACACTGACTACAGTAGTTTATATTTTGATGGGATTGAAAAAAATTCCGCTTCCAATTCAAGCCCAACCCGCACGTCCATAGGGTCCGCCCCCTGACAAAAATGTGACAAAAAGTCTATTGTTTTTTTAGTTTTCGTTTCTTTTAGCATTTTTGCTAACAACATCAATTAACAACAATATTGACGACCAGGGGCCCTGGGCTGTCCCTCAATTCAAATTTTGCCAAGCAATATATATAGCCCGGGAGAAATGAAGAATTTTTGTACTAAAATTTGCTATCTCAGGCCCTCATCTAGTTTTTTCATGAACGTAATGCAACAACTAGGGCCGGATTCACCATAATGTGGCACAGTACCAGCTAGAGGCCCCGCGCTCAGATTGTGAGACTTTTTTGTTCTTCACCTATATTTAGCAGAAAGATGTTGCGAAAATCTCCAAAGTGCCCAAGGCTGCTTGCAATGTAATCTGTCCTGTCCAGATTGGTGGGCGTAACTATCTATTGTACCATTTCTAAATCACAATCCTTCTCCACCTCGCCGTTTTTTACGCCATAAAGTACTCAAAAAAAGTTAGCCAAGGGAAGTGCTCATTGAACAAAGTATTGAATTTGAATTGAGGGGGCCTGGGCCCCTTAGTCGTTCATGTACACCTACCACTGGTAATTTTTATGTTAAAACAAAAATCCCCAAGGAAAATCTTTGAGTGGAGTAGTATTCACTGCTAAAATATTGCAAGGGAAAATGTAATTTGCCTTCTCCTACCTGGGCCAAATCATAAAACTTAACCCCAAAATGCAAGATTCTAAACGTGTTTTAGACTTAATTGGAACGTAGAAGGAGAATTGAACAATTTAATTTTTTCAATTGGATGTCAAATTTTAAAATCTAATTCTTTCAAATGGCTCTGAACACGTGCAAATTGTGATCCATATGGCATTAAAATAGCTAGTTTTCCTCAAAATTGCAAAAAATTGCCCAGCGGTTGGGGGGTCCGCCCCAGACCCCCATTTGTGATAGGCTTGAGTTACACTAGTTTGCCCCACGCATCTCCCATTTACACTTTTTATTTTAGGTTTAAGCATAGATGGGCAAGATAATGCAAAACGTTAGCTTCGTTAACCACTAATCCGTTAACAAACTTTACACCTCCGTCAACGTTAATCCGTTATTTTCAGCTTTAATTAACGGAACTTAATAAAGTCCGTAAATTCGCTAATATTCTGCGTGTAATATATATTTTTTTATGTAAACTCGCTTTTAGAGCACGTATTGACGTTGTTGAGCTGATTGTAAGGAAATATTTATTGCTATTGTGGTGTTTTTTTGTTTTGGAAGTTACATTTTACAGTCTAATCTAATTCTAAGATGAAAATAAGTACAAATGCACTAACAAAGCTGCGATCGGAAAATCTTCGGAAATTCCGAACAGCGATAATTAATACACCTATGAGGCTGCAGGTTATTATTTGCCACAAAAAAGAGCTCCTTTCTTCTTTCTTCTATAAAACTCGCGCAAATACGCAACAAGTGTTACCAGTGTAAACTGGTTTGTACCAATACGATGAATGAATGGTGCAAGATATTAACGATAAAAACCTTAACGGAAGTTAATTTAGTCCGTTAACATGAAAAACCTTTTTAACGGATTAACGAGTTAATGAAAAAGTTAGCTTTCGTTATTAGCGGATTGACTATTAACGGACTTGTGCTCACCTATGTCATTTGCTATTTGTAAATCTCCTCTGATATCAATAATGAGTTAAAAAATATAGACAACTGGATGAGAGAAAACAAACTTTCAATTAATTTTTCTAAAACAGAATATATATTAACATAAAGCAAAGAGCCAAAACGTGAGCAAACATATTTTTTGCTGAACGTTTCAAGACATTACTAGTCTCATCATCAGTAGATAAATGATATAGGCAACAGCAACTTGTCACGAGCAAAGCACAGGAAAAAAAGGCAAACCAATGGCGCATAAAAAAGAAATCGAGCGTAAAATTAAAAGCAAATTAGTGTTTTCACACTTCGAATAAATATTTCCTCACGTTGAACGAATGTTTTTAGTTTTTTACACGTTAAATAAATATAATGGAATTGAAGCTTTGTCGGAGTGCATGAATTAGTAACAAACGAAGTCTTGGCAAAAATAAAAAATTCACCCGTTATCATGCGCTACGTCGATGATCTCTTTTTGGCATTCGACAATCCAAATGACGTGGAATATGTATATCAAATATTCAACTCCATTCATCCAAATCTGAAATTCACCAAAGAAGAAGAAAATCAAAGAAAACTGCCTTTTTTGGATGTTTTAATTACCAAAACATCAAACGGAATCGAAACGACAGTATATAAAAAGCCACCATTTTCAGGATTATATACCGAATGGGACAGCTATACTCAGTACTTAAATTGTAGGGGGAACGCAGGGGGACGCGTCCCCCCATCGAGAGTTAGCGTCCCCGCCTCGAGATTTAGCGTCCCCCAATCGAGATTTAAGCGCTAGATGATCAGACAAAAAAGGGCGTGTCAGCACGAATAAATTCCGCAAAATCCGGCCGAATATAGTTCCAAATTGCGGTGAAGACCTTTTTTTTTTGGTCTTTACTCGATTTCGAGGACGGAATGACATAATTTCCACAAAAGTACTTATCGCATCCCGAATGCGTTTGATCAAGGCTGCAAAAGCGTCCCCCAATGCAATATTTTACAGATTAAGTACTGGCTATACTCCAACTAAATACAAACGCAATCTAATTAACTATTTATTGCATCGTGCACATCAAATCTGCAGTTCTTTCACATTGCTTCATAAAGAATTTAATCAAATTTCTTTAGTTTTGGAAAAAAATGGCTACCCCAAAAACTTTCTAAACAAGCACATTAACCGTTTCATGTGAAAACACTACGGAAAAGACATCCCCAACAAAAATATTTTCAAGGACCCTCGAGTTAAAAAGTTTTTTATGCGGTTACAATTTATTCGCGAAATTTCACCGCAAATAGAAAAAAAATTAATTCTTTTTTTTGCCAAGCTTGATTTTGAAACCAAATTTTTATTAATTAACGATACGTATAGTTTAAAAAATGTGTTTAAACATAAAGAGCAACAACAAATTCTCCATCAATATGGCGTTGTGTACGACATACGTTGTAACTGTGGCAGTTCTTATATTGGCCAAACATCATGGAATCTAATTACCCGTATCAATAACCACGATCCTTCTTCTAAAACACCACAGGATACGGACATCACTCGGCATTTGACTGGTATCCGGACACGAGCCCTAAAAACACGAGCCCTAAAAGACACCAGTCCTAAAAACACAATCCCTAATGGACATGAGTCCTAAAGTACACAAGCCCTAACGGACACGAGTTCTAAAGGACACGAGTCCTAATGAACACAAGCCCTAACGGACACGAGTCCTAAAAAACAGGATTCCTAAAGACACGAGTCCTAACGGACACCAGTCCTAATGAACAGGAGTCCTAATGGACACCATTCCAAAAGAACACAAGTTCTAACGTACACAAGCCCTAATGGACACGAGCCCTTAAAAACACGAGTCCTAAAGACACAAGTCCTAATGGACATGAGTCCTAAAGGACACGAGTCCTAAAGGACACGAGTCCTAAAGGACACGAGCCCTAAAAGACACGAGTCCTAAAGGACACAAGTCCTAAAAGACACGAGTCCTAAAAGACACGAGTCCTAAAGGACACGAGCCCTAAAAGACACGAGTCCTAAAAGACACGAGTCCTAAAAGACACGAGTCCTAAAGGACACGAGTTCTAAAAGATACGAGTCCTAAAGATCACGAGTCCTAAATGACACGAGTCCTAAAGGACACGAGTCCTAAAATACACGACTCCTAAAAGACACGAGTCCTAAAGGACACAAGCCCTAAAGGACATGAGTCCTAAAAGAACACGAGCCCTAAAAAACATCAAAGTTAAATGCTACATAAAAGTCGGTAAATACTGAAAAAGATTTGATTAGTAAGAATTCGGGGTTTTTGTTTGCTTTTTTCAGTGACATAAATTCGGCTTGCTGTCAAGTAATCCATGAAAATCTTGTAATGTACATGGTGGTAGCTAGCTTAGGTTATCAAATACAAGGTTTACTATTGACGGCCCTGAAATAGAACAGTTGCATCTCCTTCATTCGTGAGAAATTAACGCATTTTTAAACTTTTGCAATTTCATAGGTTTTTTTTGCATTTGATGTTGTCATTAGCGGCTTACCGCTACGGTTGCTAGGAGTTAAAACGCAGAAGCAGTAGTTTTCATTGAATTATTTCGTAAAGATGTCATTTAAATTTTAAACCAATGATTTAACTCCCCTCAGTGTTATGTTGATCGAGCCTTAATTTACATCTATTTCGACTTGAACTAGTGGTGTAAATTATTATTCATAAATAGTGCTTGAATTAAACGTTAATCTGCAATGTGGTATTACCGTGGCGTAGAATTTTATATATTTTAGGATATGGCCGAGTTTACGGAGTGAAACAAAGTTAAAAACCGGGCAAAGTGATATTAGGCACAATGGACGATGAGATTTCACAAAAGGCACTACTTTCTAAACCCGCTGAGTTATATAAGCTATAAATTGATCCTGGTAACTTTTAACTAAGCTGTAGGCTATCTACAAAAGTTTTGACTTTACAATCAAATTCTTTAAATATTCCCACTGAAGGAATTAAACATTGATTTACGGTAAGATTCGATGCTTTGTACTGGCATTTTGACGTCCAATCGTTTTGGCGCGGAAAACTATTACGTAGCTGCAATCCATCAATAAAAAATAGAAGGTATTGGTGATTCGAAGTACAGTACCAACTACAAACAAGTCGTCGTTGATCTGAACGCAGATTAATGAACTTGTTGAAAAACGGTAGTTCATGCTTCATGCTCCTTAAAACGATGACATAATACGCTCTTAGCGGTTTTAGAACGCGAAAACTTCTCTCCTTTTTGATAATTCATCGCAGTATTAAAGATTAGCTGTTGCTGTAATTAGGCAGTTCATAATGGATGTCGTTTGTAAATTCTTTACGATATTGGGCTGATAAAAATTTTCTTTCTACGTACAAAATGCTTGGAAAATTTTCTAAATAATGTTTTGATTGATTGTGTCATTTCAGTTTTTGTCGCGCACGCAAAAGGACATTATTTATTATTTACAGTGTCATGTGCGAATTTAATTTTCTAAGGGCATTTTTATTGTTATTGATGTTGATAGCTTGCAAAATAGGTAACAACTAGTTAACGATATTAAATTCTATAGCAAAGCTATTTCTCTTTTTCTTAAAAAAAAAGAATTTCAATTAACTTGAGATTGTTTTAGTTGTTTCGTATTCTCAAAGTTTTATCTGATAAATAATGCGGTAAACGTTAGATTCAGAAAAGTTCGCTAACTGCGCAACACCACTTCACTGCATTACTGACGTTGATAAACACTTATTTGTTATTCAAAGCCGTTTGCAATGCTGATGAACAGTTCGTCTTGATTTCTCGATGATCTCCCTCAAAAAAGTTATCAATAGTGAGCATACTCGCAATCACCGCATATAGAATTTCTTTGATTATTTGGTTATTAAGTAACAGTACTTGAACTTGACTGGAAAGTAAAATCGCATCGGTCAGTGCATGGCCAGTATCCCAGTTAAGTTGGATTCACGCGGTATTCGTTTTTTATCCGCTTTTGTCGTTTTTTTACGCTTTTCTTCTTCATGAAAAAGTAATGTTCTTTTTGGTAAGCATTTTTATACGTATGTCCTTGTCCACACCAACCAGACAGTCACGTACTGGACAAAACTTTTTTCAAAAAACGTTTTTTACGAAGGGTTACCCTATTTTGAAATATCGCTCTCATCGTTTATCATAGGAGTAGCCAGGATTTTTGATTGGGGGCGGCCAAAACCACAAATTACATAGGTGAACAGCAAGATAGAAAGTCTTCACAGTCCGACTTAAGAGTTTTGATTGAAAATTTTGTTGGAGACCAATTTAGAATTGGGGGGGAGGACCAGACCACAACTTATATAGTGAAGACCAAAACAAAAAACAAGAACAGGTTTCACGGTCTGAAGAGCTGAATTTTTTTCGAAAAAAAAGGTGAAGAGCAAAAAAAAACGATAAGGACTTCACGGTCTCGTGTCAAGGTGAACACAAACCAAGAAGAAGATGAAAGGATAGCCGTTTTGGTCACGAATTTGTCATTGCTGGCATTGCGATTGGGGGGGGAGGGCGGGCTCCCTGCCCCCCTTCCCCATGCTACGCCTATGTTGTTTATACACAAAATTTTTGAACAAAATTTTGATCAATATGTACAGTAATAACACTTTACATAATGTACATAAGGACTAATAAAAATGCGCACGAAAAAGAGCATACTTTTTCACGAAGAAGCAAAAACCAAAAACAACACGAACAAAAACGGATTTTGTGTATATTCGCCTTTAGTAAGTAAACAGTTTAATTTTGCGACCAAAAATTACGCCATTAAAAAGTCTTCTGCTTTAAAAACGATAAATTTATTGTTTAAATGATTTTGTACGGCTTTGAACATCAAACGATATGGCTTTTTGTATACGGTAGTTTTTTAATTTCTCACCTTAAGTTTTATTCGAATTGTCGCAGAAAAGATAAAGTTCAACGACATGTGGAACTTTCTAAAATAAATCACGGCGAGCCAGCAAGCAAACGAAGACGATCGTATAAAATCAAAAATCAACGGCTCCGAAATGCAGCAAGCTGCTGGTTCTCACGCCCTACCTTAGAATACTTGCTAACGATTGCCCGTATTATTTAGTCAAATGCAGATCCTGTTTAAAATCCCAAATTGGACAAAATCTTAAATTTGAAACAATTCCAAAATATGCCAAAGTTCTTAAAAATAGGGCAGCCCGATTGACTTGCACACCAAAGCACTAAATATAAAGTTCAATGTTTCCCTGATGTTAGAAATTGTAACAATTTGTATCAACTTTTCATAAATTTTTTTTAATTTCATCATTGAATTAGCTACAAACCATCCGAGTTCTTTTTGACAAAATTGAACGCGTACAGACTGTCTGAAAATTAAAGTTTGTTTGCAGTCTATGTTCCCTCTAAGCTGCGACGCCGCGCAGATAGCCTTGAACCCCTGCGCAGTACTTCAGTTCTGCCGCGCACTGCATAACTGTTGATAAGACAAGGGTGTTATAGCAAGTTAGCTTGCTTTGGATTCAAACAAAAACCTTTCGCCTTGCAAGATTCTAGCCACTATGTATTCGAACAGAAAACCTTTTGTAACATGAGAAAAGGCACGCCAATATTGATCATTGATAGGATGTCATGTTTACTTTCGCCCTACGTAGTAGACGAATTGTTTTGCTTAGTCATGTTTAGTTTTTTCTTTCTTGACCCCTAATGGTGCGTAGCGGATTGGGATAAAAACAAGTTACTTTCTCTGTTAGCAAATGTTGATTTTACTAGTATTAACGGAAATGTAGTGATAAGTTGATTATTGTTTTGCATTCGTCTTAGTATTTTTCAATATGATTAGTTTTGCCGGTGGCGATGAATAATTCACCCACTTTTGCAAAACAAAACTTGTTTTGGACAATGTTTACGAAAAATAACCTTTTTTCCCCATAAATTTCCACGTGGTTTTTATTCTATTCTTTATAATTTTTCTCTATAAATGCCCTTTCAAAAACACCGAAATCATTTTAATTGACTCAAAACGTTGAAATAGATTTGAGATAAATGAATTACTGTTCGATTGTCGATTTCTTGATACGTTTCTGCGCATTGCCGTCTCAAAATAGTTGGTAAGTTTTGTGCATTTTATTTTCAATATTTCATTGATTTGTGAACGTTATATTGCGAATTTGGATTTGTTATTTTGCTTTGATAATTATTTCTCTTTTCTAATGATGCTTTACGTAAAAAGCCCGAAGCTGAAATAATGTTAATTCTCTCGTAAAGAATGTTAATTGTTTTACGCTGTTAAAACCGATCTGTGCCTGCTATCTATCGCATTGTGTTGTGTTTATTTTAGAAAACCGTCAAATGTTTTGTGTCAGAGTTCACGTCAAAGCGTCGAGCGTCAACTGTCATTCGAAAGACGTCGATTCTACTTCCGTCATTTTGCAAAAGGGAACATTTTTAATTTTTCAATTTTAACTTTCCGAGATAATTTAGTTTTTATGCGCCTTTGTTGTCAAACTATGACGTAATAAATGGTATGTTGAAGTTTGCCCGGAACTTTTAGGCATATTTTTATTTATTATGTTATAAGGTAAAATCAGAATGTTCCCTTTTGCTAAATTAAAAACCGTTTTTTTAAGCTGAATAAGATATGTTCCCTTTTGCTAAATTAAAAAAAAAAGCGTTTTAGATTAAATAAAACATGCGTTAGTTTATTTAAATTGCCAAGAATTCTTCCACTAACCTAACATTTAATGGCGTAAAATTTTTTTTGATTTAAAACCAGAAAATCAGGCCTAATTTAAATGACATTGCGTTGTCTAGAAGTTATTTCGGGTCTAATTAACTATCCTGTTTAAGTTTGAAGAAAAGTTTTACGAAAGCTACCGTTGATGATAAATTTCATTTCATATTTGTTATTGTTTTTCATGATACCGTATCTTAGGAATTTGAGACTATAATGGTCGACAACATGTACTGGTGTTGGTGTAAAAAACGCAAGCATTTTGTATATTCCCAGTGGTATTTTAATTTAACCAAAGGGAACGCAGCGGAATAGAATTTATGCAAAGAAAAAATTGCGAAAATTTTGGGAGCGCATTGTCTGAAACCAGAGATTGAATAAGATAAAAATGGAACCCGCAGTTGTCTCAAAATGAGCATCTTCTTGGCCTGAAAATCTGTAAATTTCCTCACAGTTTATTTCCAATGCATTCATAGAGTTAAAAAGAAAAAAAATGTCTTACTGCTCAACACCATCGAATTTTTGGATGTAATAATGTATATTTTGCGATCCCTATTTGACTGTTCTTGTTGGGACTTTACGCGCGCGCGCCTTGGATCTTTGTTTATATACTCGGCCAATTGAGCATCGCAACTTATTTGATTTGCTTATAACTTAAAAACCGTTAAACCCAGAAAGCATAATGTTGGGAACAACATGGTAATGAATAAAAGCATCATGTATGCCGATTATGGGGATCATAGGTCACGTAATCGTGGTTTAAGAATTCAAAAATTGGTAAAAATTGCCAGTTTTTGTTGAAAATTTTTCGATTTGCTTTTAACTCAAAAACCGTTAAACTTGTTAAGCTGAAATTTGAACACAGCATGAGGCAAACAGAGACTTCATACTGTAAGTACAATTTTAGAGGACAAAAATTGCCAAAAAGGGGTCAAATTTGAACCAGTATATCTCGGTCAGTACCGATATTGATGAAAAACGGGTTGTAGTTTTTGACCACATTATCAACCACCTTTCTTATGGTTACGTTCATTTGCCCCGATTGACTTTGATACTATTTTTCTTTTTTTTTTCGGGTTTTCTACCCAACCTATCTTCTTTTAAACCGCTAAACGCACAGAATTCAAATTTTGAGCCATTGTATAGGAGATGTTAGGAAGGACAAGGTCCCTCCTGAAATATTGGGGATGCCATAATGGGAGATTCCCTCTCAAATGGGTCCTCTAAAATTTTGAAGCATTGGAGTTAGATGGATTAAATTTTCATAATGAGTTGGTATTAAAAATAAAATAATCCTATCAAAATTTTGGGTAACACAATTGGGTCCGCCAAACGGGCCCTCCAAAATTTTAAATTTTTAACCACTCAAACTAGATACAGTCATAAAACTTTCAGGATAAGTATAAATATAAATAAATCGTTATTACATAACAAAATTTGGAAATACCAAAATTGGGGTCCTCCTTAAACGTGTCCTTCAAAAGATAAAAATTTTAACCACTCAAGGTAGATAAGTGATATTTTTTGGATAAATACAAATAAAAAAAAAGGTAAATTTTGACAAAGTTTGGAGGTACCAAAGTGGAGGGTCCTTCCCAAACAAGTACTCTAAAATTAAAACGTTTTTTTTTTTCACTCTAGATTGACACTTGAAATTTTTAAGATAGGCAAACATAAAGGGAGGTTTTGATAAGACAAAATTTGGGGGTGTCAAAATGCAGGGTCCTTCTCAAACGGGCCTTCCAAAATTCAAAATTTTCAACCGCTTGAACCAAAATGCTAAAATTGTCAGGATAAGTGAATATGAAAGATGGAGAATGGCAAAATATTGGGGTACAACGTTGTAGGGTCCTCCCCCAAATGGGCCTCTAAAAATTTGAAATTTGTTAGCACTTAAGTTAAAAAAATGACATTTTAGGGGTAAGTTTGAAGTTAATCATGAGTTACTGAGTCTACTAGAATGGACAAATGCCAACAAAATAACTGCTAACCCTAAAAAATCTTCAGTGTTAATATTGCCCCCAAAATTACCAATCCAATCCAAACGATCGAAATACTTTTCAACAAAAATCCAGTTTCCGTCAATAAATCAGTAAAATATATGGGCATTAGAATTGATGAAAAATTAAACTTTGCAGATCATATTATCACGTTGACATGTAAAATATCTAGATCTGTGGGTATCTTGTCTAAACTGAGGAACATCTTACCTTTTACAGCTCTTCGTAAATTGTATTATAATATGATTCACTCTCATTTAATATATGGCATCGTAATGTGGGGTTACACTTATGATAATCATTTGAAAAGATTGATTATTCTTCAAAATAAAGCTGTCAAAATAGTTGCAGGTGGACTGCGGCAGGACCACGTTACACCGTTTTACCACCGATTTCAAATCTTAAAACTGAAAAACTTGTATTTACGGTATATGAAGTAGCAAAATTAATGCACAAAAACTCACGAAAAAATCTACCATATCGCCTAAATCGTCACTTCAGTTCTTTTAGGGCGATACACACACAAACAACGCGCCTTGCTTTACCCCTCTGAACTTAATTTGTATTTACCAAGGTACAAACACAAAAAATACAAAAAAGGTTTCAGTATCAAGGAGCCAAAATTTGGAGCTTGTTACCATATGAGTTTAAAAAATTACCATTCGATCAATTTAAATTAAAATCCAAAAAATATTTATTGTTAAGTTACAAGTGATTCACAGTTCTAAATTAATCAAAATTGACGAAAGCTTAAGTTTGACCTATATACGCAACATATTCAAGACACGCCTAGCCGCTTGACATGACTAAGTTTTGGGAGGCTGCTTGACTCGATGACCTAGAGATCCTTTGCAGCTTCCTGTTCTATTTAATTGTATTTATGTGTGTCCATGAGACTTTGTTTATTGTTTTGAATGAAGCGAAATAAAACAAATATGAAATTAATGAAAGATAAAGTATAGCAAAATTTAGGAGTTTGATGTTAGAGGATTCCCCCTAATAATGAAATGTTTTTTTATCAAGCACGACAAACAAAATTTTCAGAATAGGTGAAGGTGAGTATAAAAGAGATGTAAAATATACCAAAATTGGAGATGTCACGACGGTGGAACGTCCCAAACAAGCCCATTAAATTGTAAACTTTTTACTATTTGAAGTAAAGAAATAAAATTTCAAGGATAGGTTGACGTAACTAGATATAAATGATACATAACCATTTTGGAAGATTGGGGGAGATTGAGTTGGTCCACCAAATGGGCCCTCCAAAATTTAACACTTTTAACCGCTCAAACTAGACTCTGCATTATCATTGATATAAGAATTTGATTTATATTCATGAATTTCGTCGGTTTTCTTATCTTTTTCCATGATGATTACTGAGGCAGACATTGTTTTGATTTTGTTTTTAACGTTTGAATAGACTGTTCATATAATATAGTTCTTTAAAAAAATACCGCAACAGGCTATTTGTAAATTGTGGGTGTAGGTTTGGGTGCTAGGAAAATACTGCATGTCAAATTTCTAGTCAAGTATTTAAGTTACAATGCCGAATTAAGTTAAAAAATAATACTGGTAGTTCTGATGCTTGTTGATCAAAAAGTGTTGTTGTTACTTTCAATGTTAACAAAATTAAAACAGACATTTTCGCACCTTTCGTTCTAGTTTTGGTTTGCTAAGTTTGTAACTGGCGGTGTTTGACGTAAAAAGTTTACTTCAATTTGATAGTTTGTCTTGAAAGTTTGTTTGTTAATATGCTTACGTCATCTTTAACAGAACCGGTAAGTTAATTTTTTTGATCTTTTTCATTATGTCAAGAGAAAGCGACAGTGTCGCCAATTCTCTCGGATTAATCCGCACTCGCTTAGCGAAACCGTAGCCCTTGACAAAATCAGGAAGAGGCTATTGAATTTTAGAGGGGTGGGGTAGCGAAGCAAAAATTTTTAATAAATCAAGTGTCCATTGCTACGTTTTGGATACAGAGATCTGAAGTCAGAGTTTCCAGCCGCTCTAAAATTTTGCTAACTTTTAATGCGTAACTTTTTTGGATTTATGTTTTTATTAACTGAAAGTTTAAATTCTTCGTCGTGGCTTGAGGAAAAGTCCCGTAATTGTATTATCGTTTTAGAAAGAAAATTAAATTTTAACGTGATTTGAAAGCATAAACCTCAAATTAGTTTGTGGACCTCACTATACTGTAAATCTGGGATGCAACCCTCAACTACAAGAAGTTAGGATTTCGGAACGGAAGTCCGCCTATAGCCACTCGCGTTACTGACTTTTCAAAAAAATTTCATTCTTTTAAGTAAAATAAACTAAGCTATACCGGAATTTTTAAAAGTTTATGTTGATTTTTAAGCTAATGGTGAAAATTTGGAAAGCCTATTTTTTCTAGTTTTTGACATATCCGACTTTTTTCAAAAATAATTTGGCAAAAGGAAACATTTGCTCACGTCTTATTACGTAATAAAGAATAGTTTTGCAATGGAAAATTTGTAAGTTTCTTACGCGCTTTTTCTTCTTTCTTTTTGCCCGATTTTTCGTAAGGGTTGGGGAGCAGCAGCTCGAGATTAAACCGCCACACTTCACGGTCCTTCATCCCATCCATCATTTTGCTTGGGTGAAGTCTCAAGCGATTCCATCAAAGATCCTCAATGTAATTGGTCCATCTAGTTCTAGGTCGTCTAACTGTTCTTCTCCCATTTGCTTTGGCAAGTAAAGCTTGTTTGGGTAGTTTTTCCTGAGACATTCTTCTCAAATGGCAGAACCATCTAAACTGCAATCTTTCAATTGGAAAAAGTAACGACTCGATGTTAAGAGACTTTCGAATCTCAGAGCTACGCACCTTAGTGTAACTTTTTTAAAAACCTCATTTCGGACGCTTGCACTTGTGATCGCACTCTTTCGGTCATTACCCAAGATTCATGACCATAGATGAGAAGAAAGGGGACAAAAACTGTTTTGAAAATTGATAGTGTTGCCTTTTTTTGACAATTCTTGATTCATGACTACAGAAAAGGGCAAAGCTTGCATTAATGCACTAGCCTTGCTAATTTGGGTATCCAGTTCTTCGTCTTGCCTTCCGTCACTCATGAATGTAACCCCAAGATACTTAAACTTCTCTTCCTGCTTCAGTGTCGCTCCATTCACTTGCAACACGCACTGATCACGGTTTCTTGAAAGATAAAGTACCTCAATTTTGGCTGTGCTTATTTTCATTCCGGCGGTGTTGCATGCATCTGCAAAGCTATTTAATTATGCGCTTTCTTCCCAGATCCTGTGGAAGAAAGCAGAACCAAATCATCAGCAAATAGCAGAAGACTGATTTTGCAATTCCCAATCGAGGCACACTCATCAGCTTGCCTGCATTTGTTGATCCAATTCACAGGGCTGTAGTCGAGACCAGCTCGTCCGAGACCAAGACCGAGATCAAGACCGCAAAATTTTTCCGAGACCAAGACCGGTCTCGAACCCAATTTTGGCTTCGAGACCGAGACCGGTAAAGTTCGAGACCAAGACCGAGACCGAAAAAATGACGTCATCAATAGTTTTTTTATTTTTTGAAAAAAAGTTTTTGAAGCTAATATTTGCTCATGAGTTGGTTTTATGAATATATAAATTGATTCAGATGACAAAGTGCTTTAGTCAAAGCAACGATTACTTCATCAAAACATCCAAATATGTCATTTTATGTAGATTTTCACCAAAAAAAGAGATCCTTCAACTAAACTTAATGCCTCTTATTCAAAGCTCGAAGCCTGGTCACCTTTATTTTTGTCAGAAATTACGGGTCAATAAAACTGACGCAAACTTAATGAAATAAAATTACAAAAAAAATTGTAAAAAGCTATTTGTATATTTGAAGTACCGTATTCAAGATATAGCTACAAAAACGCAGCCAGGAGTTTCAAGTAGGTCGGGGGGATTTCCAAGCGCGTAACTACGATTATGCTAAGAGAAGGCTTGAACAAAACAATATAATTTTTACCCGGAAAATATTTTGTTGCAGAGTTGCAAACTCGATCGATTTTTATTTGAGTTCAAGTTTGAGTTCGGTCTATTTTAGCACGTCCAAGTTCGAGTTCAAAAATTTAAATTTTTTTGAGTTCAAAAATATCAATGGCTCTACGCTATGAATATTTGCCACTACAAAATTAATGAAACAATAAATGATAATTTAAGGACTATCATATGTTGTTTAATATTCTGTTAAAAGTAAAATATAGGTTTTTGAATTCATCAAATACGATAAACAACGTACTTTTCTGTCACGAATAGACCGCACTAATTTGCTTAAAAGTTAT
This sequence comes from Trididemnum nubilum, assembly GCA_963965965.1. Classification (NCBI taxonomy): domain Eukaryota; kingdom Metazoa; phylum Chordata; class Ascidiacea; order Aplousobranchia; family Didemnidae; genus Trididemnum; species Trididemnum nubilum. The sequence continues at coordinate 44,764,706 of OZ014477.1, read as the reverse complement.
TTTCGCAAAGACTTCACACTTTTGCGTTGCGCTAAGCTATTTAATACAAAATTTTGTATAAAGTTCAATTCGAAAATTGTGTAACCGAAATTAATTTTGCTGCAATAACTAACCGCCGCGACTTATTTCATATATCGTAAATCTTTTCAATCTCAAACTCATTTCTTATAATTGCTCATTTTTTGTCACAACTTAACTCGCAGATTTATTCCAGTGAGCTGCTAATACTATCCAAGTTTTGTACTTTTTCTACAAACAGTAGAGTAGACCATTGCTTCTCAATCTTTTTTCAATGCGACTTAAGTTTATTGAAAAAATCAATGGTGTAAAATTTTGTGGCCCATGTATATTCTGATACATAGTTTAAATTAAAAGCTATGTAGAAACAAAAAACTTTTCATGCTGACAGAACTGTGTTGAAAATCGTACAAATAAGTTTTCACTGAAATGTTTATGAATATTTGCTATTTAGCTTTCAATATCCTTACCAACAACGTCCTTACGTAGTCTGACATACACGACCTTTGATTTCTAGTCTCCACGATAACAAAGCTTCTTCATTGCGTGAATTCTATGCTAGTTGGTCGAGCAGTAACACGTTCGTCTCTGGAGCGGGAGGTGTGAGATTTAAATCTCGGGCCGGTCAAATCGGACACAGTGTTGCCAACGGCTCGCCACCGCTGCGATATTTCTCGGAAAAGAGCTGTGTTGCCAGGGCGCAATGACGCGGAGATAGGCCCAGTAACCTTGTTACATGCTTCGGCGTATTACTGCGAGCATAATGAAAGATTAAATTTGAAAATATATCGTTTACTACTTCTAAGCGTTTTACACCTTTGTGATCTTGAGAAACTCAAAATTTCACTGCTGGAGTTTTTTGTTACAAAAATGCAACTAGGGTTGACTACTATATGCGTTTATTTTATTACTGTATTGCTTTCTGCAAGTTTTACTCTTTGTAGTTGTTTAAAAAAAAACTACCCTAAAAAATTTTTAGGCGACCCATAGGTTGAGAATCACGGGAGTAAATAACTGTTAACACAATAATAGTAAAGTTTTCGCTATATAAGAGACAAATTTCTTATCACTTAATTAACTCAAGATAAAACGTTGCGTCGCGTTTCCACCTTAATCGTTTCTTTTTTTATACTTCTAGCTGTTTTTCTTGGTCGCCTAAGCGTAAAAAGTGGAAAACATGCTCTGTTGGAAAAAACACAATCTCAATTTACAAAGCTTGATCACAAAAAATATTTCAAACGATTTTTTAATCTTTAAATTTCGTTTTACGAACTTGGACAGTTTTATTCGAGTTCAAGTTTGAGTTCAGCAACATTATTTTTTCGTGAACGAGTTCGGCAAAAATACCGAGTTTTTTCGAGTTCAAGTTCAAGTTCGCAGCACTGTTTTGTCGTCGCGCTCAGCAAACTGTTGTAACTTAATCGTATCACATCCTGAGGTTTGCCCCAGTCGCTAGACAATTTTTATGATTTTTTGTAAAAAATAACCATTTGAATCATATTTCGCACGTTTTTAGAACTACTTAATTGCTAAGATTCTTAATTGCAAAAATCGCTAAGAACTTAATTGCTAAGATTCGGAAGCCGTTTGAAAAAATTAAATTGCTCATTTGCTCAACCACTTTAGCCCCTCTTCTTTACCTGTACAGGTCAAGTCCAAGACACGTTTAAATGCTTGCATTCATGAATCAAATTTTGTTAGTGATATGAATAAAAAGAGGAAAGCTGTAGCCCACTTTGCCCTCCTGTTTGCGTCACTCGCCATTTTACGTTTGGCTTCGGCCTAGACATCATGAACAAGCAAAATTTGCCAATTTTAAAGTAGTGGGTTTGTTCGCTGCTGACAAAGAGACAAAATATATATTGTAGGTTAGTATATAACTGTTGTCGACGATCGACCTGTAGTGTAGCCAGGGGGGAGGGCGGGGGGGCTCGAGCCTTTCCCATTGGGCTGAAAAATATGCAAAATAGCACGTTTCTAGTGCTTTTTAGGCCGATTTTTGCTCCAAAAATGAAAACAGCCCCCCCGAAGAGATTTGGGAGCCGAAGTTGTGAAGGACTTGCCGTTGTTTGGACCAGAATAGTGGATTTTTTTGGTTCAGGAGCTCACCCAAAGTCGGTGAAGACCTATATTTTGGAGATCACCTGATTTCGGCCAGAAAAACCCTTTGAATTTCGGGGAAGACCTTATTTTTGTTGGAGATCACCTGCATTCGGCCAAAAAAAACCTTGAATTTCTGATTTCGGCCGGAAAAACTCGTTTGAATTTCGGTGGAGAACTTTTCTTTTTTTTTGGAGATCACCTGCATTCGGCCGAAAAAAACCCTTGAGTTTCTGATTTCGGCCGGAAACACCCTTTGAATTTCGGTGAAGACCTTTTTTTTTGTTTTGAGATCACCAGTATTCGGCCGGAAAAAAACCCTTGATATTCTGATTTCGGCCGAAAAAAACCTTTGAATTTCGGTGAAGACCTTTTTTTTGGAGATCACCTAATTTTGACAGAAAAACCACCTGAATCTAATTTAAGACTAATGAAAATTTGGGTCAAGTTCGTTTTTGGTTGTATCAAACTTCCAAAAAAGCCCCCCCCCCCCCCTTTGCGAAATCCTGGCTACGCGACTGCAATCGACAATTAAGTAATATGTACACAATGTATTCACTCTTGTTTGATAAGAATCAGTAAATTTTGAATTGTGACTGGCTGTTTTTAATTTTTTGCCGATTTTCAGCCTCATTTGTTTTTTGATTTGTTCTTAAATTTTGAGAGCATCGACGTCAATTTTAGCGACTATGTTTGTAAAATAGTTTAATTATAATAGCCTTGTCTACTTCGAGTTGAGGTTTTTTGCTTCTTTAGCGGCGTCGTCAAATTGCAAAAGCGAAAAGACGAACTTTTTTTAACAACTGCTGAAACGACTGCCAAAAAATTTCTCACTTATTTGTGCAGCATTCTACAATCTCAAAATAGTAGCATTGTGTACATCCTTTGACACAAAAACTTCTATCTCATGGGGATCAAAAAAGTCGCAAAAACATCTGCAGTGCTAGAATTGGGCAAGAACTCTATAGTTTTGCTTGGACTCTAGTTTCGTTCCTCGTCATCATAACTGCTATGCGTGAATGACGTCTTTTCTCATGTAAAAATGCGACAATTTTGATCTCCAGGTGCGAAACCTCTTTGTCCTTCCGATAATGAAACCGCTTCGTTAGCTTCTTACAAAACTACATTTTACTTACAAAATTTACACGATCTCGCTATTTTATTTTTTCTTACAAACATTACACAATTAGCTATTTTATTTTACTTACAGAAATTACCCGGTCTCGAGACCAATTTTTGAGCTACGAGACCAAGACCACAACGGTTCGAGACCAAGACCAAGACCGGTGCAAAACAGCCGAGACCAAGACCGAGACCACAAAAAATTGGTCTCGAGACCTATAGCCCTGCATGCTATATCAGTTACCACTATACGCAAATAAGAGATTCAATCATTATTCAAGGCATAAAATCACCGAAAATATTGTTTCCAAAACGTGCAAAATTTTTCTTTTAAAAAGTACCGAATAACGGTACCGAGTACCGGTACCATCGGTACTTTTTCAAAAATGTAACGAATAAAGTACCGCTGGTACTTTTTTAACAAAGTAACGGCAAAAGTATCGTCGGTACTTTTGAAGTACCGAGTGCCCACCTCTGCTAATAGCTAAAAAATTGTAACTTTATTTTTTGGCCTTTTGCAAAATATCATTAGAAAGAACGTCTAATAATTTAGCTAGTGCCCTCCAGTGCTTTTTATGCTTACTTTGTGCACGTTTTGCGGTGCTCAAAACAGGTCATTCAAACCGAAACTTAACCAAAAAAGGTCTTAAAATTGAGTCATTTTTGCAAAAAACGCAAATGTTTTTTTGCCTTTTTTTCTGAGACCCCCGTCCAAAGTCACAAATTTTAACACCTCACCTATGCCCACCCTTTTGAAAATTTTTCATTAGATACATTGAACAGTGAACAAATATCTTCTGTAAAAAAACCGGTCGACCGGGCCGGTCAAAAATCGGTCGACCGGCCGGTCAACCGGCGATGATTTTGAAATTTACCGGTCGGGTTGAGAAAATCTTGACCGGTTCCATCTTTGATATACACTATTTGCAGTTCAAGAATGCAGTAGCTATAGCAGAAGGTCATGGCTATGTTACTAGTAAAAGCGATGAGGGATTTACATAGCCTGGTACTATTCTAAGAAGGTCATGGAGTCTGTTACAAAACCAAACATAAGTAGAAAATATCATAGGTGGGTACAAGTCTGTTAATCGTTAATCCGTAAATAACGAACCTAACTTTTTCATTAATTCGTTAATCCGTTAAAAAGTTTTTTCATGTTAACGGACTAAATTAACTTCCGTCAAGTTCTGTGAACGGACTAAAGTAATTTCCGTAAAGTTTTGTTAACTTCCGTTAAGGTTTTTATCGTTAATATCTTGCAACATTCATTCATCGTACCGGTACAAACCAATTTGCAATGGTAATACTTGTTGCGTATTAGCACGAGTTTTATAGAAGAAAGCGAAGAAAGGAGCTCTTTTTTGTGGCAAATAATTAGCTGCAGCCTATTAATTATCGCTTTTCACAATTTCCAAAGATTTTCCGATCGCAGCTTTGTTAGTGCATCCGAATTCATTTTATCGTGAAATTAGATTAGATCGTAAAATGTAACTTCCAAAACACAAAAAGACCACCATGGCAATAAATATTCCCTTACAATCAGCTCAACAGCGTCAATATGTGTTATAGAAGCGAGAGAATAAAAAGAAATGTAAATTACACGCAAAATATTAACGGATTAACGGACTTTATCAATTTCCGTTAATTAAAGCTGAAAATAACGGATTAACGTTAACGGAGGTGTGAAGTTTGTTAACGGACTAGTGGTTAAGGCAGCTAACGTTTTGAGTTAACTTGCCCACGTATGGAAAATATTATGAACAGTGCAATAACGATTACGTTATATACCGCGTACAGTTCAAGGATCTATAATATAACAGAATGTAGTAAAAATGGCAGGCGTTTCATGCACAATAAAAAATATTAAAAAAAAAAAAGCGATGACAGAAATGCATAGCCTAATCCTATTCAAGCAACGACAGTGGCGCTTGAAGGCAAACAAAGAAACTGTTACAAAGGTATGAATTCCCACTTTTACACGGAATAGTTACAAAGCATTTCAAAATAAACCGTAGAGTAAGAATCTGTCAACCACCAAAACTGTTTGGAAAATACGGTATTGCAAAATTTTGCCATTTTGTATAGTTGTCAGCAATGTCAGGTTGTAGAATGGTACTTAGAAATTAGTTGATTTTTGAAAGTTTTCTTAAATGTTTGAAATGAAAATTCCTTAAGCTGCTTGTTAATGCTATTCCATATTCTTGTTCCTGAAAAAATTGTCATATTTTGACCTAATTTAGTTTTAACTCGAGGTAAGCAATAATTTCGGTTGTTTCTCAATCGTGTTCCGTGATCATGACATTGGCTTATTAACTGAAAGTCGTTGGCTTTGGTTGAAGATATCATGTTATTATTTATTCTATACATTAACTTTGCCATTTCTAGCTTATAAATATCATTTAATCTTAAGCATTGCAACTGATGGAACAAAGGTTCAGCGTGTGCTCTATATTTACTTCCTGTTATTGTTCTGATATTTCTTTTTTGAATTATTTTCAGAGGATCCAACGTAGTTTCTGAAGCACTACCCCAGCTATTTATACAATATTGAAGGTGAGAATACACTAGACTGTAGTACACCATTTTCATTGTCTCCTTATCGACGTAGTTTCTAATGTGATATAGAGCCCAAGAACCTCTTGCAATTTTAGAGCAAATTTGTTTTACTTGATGTTTCCAATTTAGTTTGTCGTCTATCAATAGACCTAAATATTTTACGAATGATTTTTTCTTTATTTGATTACCCTCTATAACTACTTCAAATTTATATTTGAATTGTTTCTTTGTTATTATCATGAATTCTGATTTACTGTAATTTATTGAAAGGTTGTTAATTCTCATCCAGTTAATTATTTTTTTTTGCATGTTTTCGTTCACTTTTTGTTGCAATATTTCAGGTTGGGAATGCGTCAATATTTCAGGTTGGGAATGCGTCAATGTGAGATTAGTGTCATCTGCAAATAAATGCACTTTGAAATCAGAATCCAGAGGTAAATCATTAATGTAAATTGTGAATAGCAGTGGGCCTAGGGTGGATCCCTGAGGAATACCGCAAAGCACATTTGTAGCCGATTTAGTGCTCTGGATGGTAGTGTATTGTTGCCTATTCGTTCAGAAACTTTCTATTAATTGTAAGGGTACACCTCTTATACCATATTTCCTCTAACTTTGCAATTAATATTCTGTGATCAATGGTATCATATGCTTTAGCCAAGTCTAGAAAAATGGAGCACGTTATTAGTTCATTTTCTTTGTTTTTAATGAGTTTGTTATATATGTCCACTACAGCATCTGAGGTTGAGCAATTTTTTTGAAATCCGTATTGTTGGGAACTAATTAGTTCGTTTTTGATGAAAAATTTGTTAAATTGTTCATGCAAACATTTTTCAAAAATTTTTGCAAACGGCTCAATATTGAAATTGATCGATAGTTGCAGCAATTTTCTCTGTTTCCTTTCTTAAATATTGGAACTATCTCCGTGATTTTTAATGCTAGAGGAAAATATTCTTTCTTTATGCAGGTGTTGAACAGTTGTGTCAGTTTAGGAGTAATAACAGTAGCTGCCATTTTTATGTATTTTATAGGAATGCATCGATGCCAGTACTTTTGGAGGAATCAAGACCTCTAATGTGCATTCTTATTTCATCTTCTGCAATTGGTTGGATAAATATAGAGTTAATGTTACTATGTATCAACAACGTTTTGTTGAAATTGCATTGTACTGGTTCAAAAATTTTAGCTGCCAGATTAATACCAACATTGGAGAAATAATTATTTAACATGTTGCTGACACATTTATTTCCATATGCATAGTCTTCTGTGCAGGTGGTCATTTTATCGGGGATGTTATTACCGCGCTGTTTACTTACATTAAAAATATTTCCATACCTTTGCCATGTTTTGTTTATTTTTTCTGATTATATCTTGGTAATACAGTTTTTTTGCACTATTTTTCACATGAGTGAGCTTATTTCTGTACATCTTGTATTCGTCCCATGTAGTTGTGCACTTACTTTTTACGCATTTTTTGTACACGTATTTTTCGATGTATAGATTTTAACAGTCCTTTTGTTATCCATGGTTTGGTTTTTAGTTTCAATTCCTTTCTGCTTCGTTTTCGAAAAGGATTGATCGGTAGGTTAGTTTCTCCCAGTAAGTGCAAACTTTTTGATAGTTCTTCTAAAAATAATTCTGCCTCAAAATTTTTTGTATCTCCCACACAAGAAGCTTCATTCTTTTTTGGATGTTTTAGTGCTAAGTCTGAACAGACTATTACAGGCATATGATCACTGATATCATCCAGTAGAATATAGCTGCGCGTTTCACCACATATATTATTGGTGTACACATGATCCAACAGTGATGATGAATTATCTGTAACTCTAGTAGGATGAGTAATGAGTGGAATAGCTCCTAAGCTATATGTCATGTCAATGTATGCTTTCACTTTATTTTCATTTTGCAAAAGATTGATGTTGAAATCTCCACCGATGTAGTAGGTAACATTTTTACAGCTTAAGTTCTAAAACTTTTTCAAAGGACAAATGCAACCTGTTTAGGTTTTGCTTGGGATAACGATAAATTACGCCAATTACACAGTTTTTTCCATGCTCCAGTTCTATTTGCAACCATATATCCTCACAATCAGGAATGTTTAAATCAAATTCGTGGCACACACTAATTGGCATATCTTCTTTAGCGAAGATGCCTACACCGCCCCAATTAGTAAGTGTTCCTTTGTGCATAAACTTGTATCCTTTTAAGAAGTGATTCAAGTTTTCTGAAGTGTATAGTTTTGTTTCACTCACAAGAATAATGTCTGGTGACAATTTAGTTAGTGCGAGTAAATCATTCAGTTTATCCAAACCTGCATTAATGCTTCTAATATTCACATGGAGTAACTTGAAGTTATGTTGTTGTTTAATGGTTTTTGAGGCATTTTGAACTGAACAATACTGAGACATATCTAAGTTTGTCCATCGAAAGAGTTTATTTAATTGGTCACTTGAAGCATTGTTCAATTTGTGGCTTGTCATAGACTCGTTTTTTCCCACTTTAATAGAAAAGTTTACGCTATTTTTTTATCACCTTCATTTTGCCAGCAAAATGCGTCAGCAACATTACGTTCATTTGTAATGATAGAAAATGATGCAATAGAGTGACTTCGCTGGTTTGTATTCATACAGCTTGGTTCAGAACAGCTCGAGAGGCTGTCATCTTTACTACTATGTCTCTTATTTAAATTATAAGGGTCAAGATCATTTTGGTAAGTCATTTTTAATGCATTCATTTTACCACTATCTGCACATCAATATGTAGTCTAGTGTAAGTTAGGCTACTAACTATTATTAGCAGTGTCTTCATTCACTATTAAATTCAAATCCTTTTCGTTTTTAATCGCAATGACTTCTTCTTGATCAGTTTGTTTCACGACGATGTATCCATTCGTTGTCCAGTAGTACTTAAAACCAACGTTTTTTGCCTTTTGCTTTGTTTGCCAAAATAGTTTTTTGCGCGGTCTAATAAGATTTTCGTTCACGTAGATCTTTTCTATTCCTGGTACAGAGAAATTGACCAAACTTGCGATTCTTGTTGCTTTTCGGTTTGCATAGATTTTATTGCGTATATCACAGTTCGTAAAGCATGCAATAATTGGTGGGCTTAGATTTTCTCGATTCTTGGCTGGCAATTAAGCGACGCGAGGTTGATATTTGTTCTGGGGTTAGATTGACATCAAGCAGTTTAGCCACCTCGATGACTATAGCATTTGTATTTTCTCCATCCTGCATAGGAATCCCTACTATTTCCAGATTCTGCCTACGTCCGTATTGTTCTAGGCGATTTAACTTTTCCACCTCGCTCTCGCTTTGGTTTTTTAGTTCTTTTGATTGCGATTTTAGCTCTTTGTTTTCCTTCAAAAGTTTATCGTAGCTTTCCTTCAGGCAATCGTATTTCTCACAAATAAACGACTAACTTTCCTTCACCACAACCAACTCAGCTTTCAATGCGTTTATTTCTGCATCGTAGACCTTTTTCAACGCATTGATGGCCTCATTCATCTTTTCGGTAACATATTTAGAATTTACTTCTTGGCTTTGGGTAAGGCTTTTGCTTGTTCTACTGCAGCTTCGTTTACCAGGACTCATGATACGTATTTTATGACGTAACAGTTCTCAAAATGGCTGAATGCAAGTGAAAAATTACTCGGGTGCTGACTGCTGAAGGAAAGCTAAAAACTTCAAAATTGTTCGGTATAAATACGGTCAGTTCTCCTCACTTTTTTCTTCTGAAATTCGGTCAAAAGATTCTTCACTGATTTCGGATTAATTTAGTCTAATTTTATCTAAATAACGTTTTCTCTGTTTAGCGAAAAAAAGTGTTTTACTCTTGCTAGCTTAAAAGAAAAAAAAAACACGTCCTCTCTCAATGAGCGTTTTCTGCAGAATAACTAGCAAAAAAATCGTTCTAAAAATTAATGAAAAAACTAAATGTTAGTACTGTAGATCTAGAAAAACTTTTTAAAGCGCCATTAAGTTGGGATTTTAGAGAAAAGTTGCTTTGAAATAAAAAACCTGCGAGAAGCTTGGAAGTAACGATTTCAGATATTTTGGCTTCAAGGTCGCGGTCGAAGTGGTAAAATATTCAAATAATTGTCAAAAGCTATTTATAAAAAGAAAACAAAAAAGACGTTCAAACAAAAGCTTTCATTTGAGCATTTGGTGGCCAACCTAAGCTTTTCCAAGGTTCCCAGATAGCAATTTCATCTGGCTCACATCCGGGCCAGACCAGGCATCATGTGTTTCGAGCAACCGGGGCCAGACCTGCCACCACTCAGCCAGATCTATGCCTGGCCGAAGCCAGGTCGGGCGTGCTAAACGGGCCCCGATCTGGCATTAACATCTGGCCCTGACCGGGCAAGAGCGCACTTGTTGCTTGAGACAGATCAAATCCAGATCTGGACCCGACGTAAAAAGTTGTGACCAGCTCTGGTCCAGATCAACGCCAGCTATGGCATTCCACCTTAAAATCCAATACAGCTGGTTTTCAACAACTGGTCCTGATCGGGCGTTAGAGCACTTGTTACTCGTGCCAGGTCAGATCCAGATCTGGCCCAGATAATAAACGACAATGATCTGCGGCATTTTGACCGCTAAATTACGACAGCGATTAGCTTTCGAATCAAAACTTTATTTCACAATACACAAGGCGATCACACAAACATTAGCAAAATACGTGGGAAAGTGATAATTGTCAAATTTGAATTTTAACAACCAAGTAGGACTCGAAACATTTTACTGATTTGCAATTGCGTCGAATTTAAAATTGCGTTAAAACGACTTTAGCACAAAATCAAGAGTTGTCATTTAGAGCTTAAATTTAAAATAATGCAAAAATTTCCATCAGAAAACGTAACCATGACAGATATACTAGGGTATTAATTTTTTTCTGTACTGTCAGTGTCATCCCTGGCAATTGCATGAGATTCGGAACGTCTTTTCCTTCCGCCGTTACGATCTTTTGACCCGTCCAACCAATTCGTCACTGTGCTACGATAATCTCGTTCGCTGGCATCAGAATAAGATCGACGGAGAGTAGCTAAACAAGAATATATCATGAGAAACTTAACACTAGAACAGAATGTTTTAATATAGCAGAGATCTAGCATAAATTGAGGAAGTGCGGATACAGCACAATACTTCAAGATATCTTGATTGTTTACTGTGCACTAAGCAATGAAATTGTGATTAATTTGCCAAGTTAAAAGCACAATTTTACGCGATAGCACCGACTTTCGAGTACAGATACAAATCAGAAACCGGAGAAGCAGCAAAACGATACTCATTCAGCTGTATTTGAATAACTTCTATAAGAGTAAAAACAACAAAAAATTTGTTGCACATATCAACGAACTCTCTTACTCTCCGACTTGAGCTAACTATTTGCTAGCAAACTCAGTTAATGACCATCCACTTAATTGTGTAGATCAAGGGTCGCCAACTTCCGGATCCGGCCCGCCAAGCACTTTCACTCAGCCTGTGCAATTTTATGCTTACATGGCCCAAGACCTTTTTTATGATTAAAATTTACCAATAACCCCGCCGAACTGCTGTTTCCTTTCGAAGCAGGACATCCTGACGCGACCGACCTGACGCGAGACTTTTCACCCGGGAATTCTGACGCCATGGACATCCTGACATTAGGGTTAGAGTTAGGGCGTCAGGATATCTCTGGCCTCAAGAATACCGGAGTGAATTTTCTCGCATCAGGTCGGTCGCGTCAGGATGTCGCGGACCCGTTTCCTTTGGTCACCGCCATTGAATCAGCTGTCAAGTGACTAATTTTCGGCCAAGGACCTTTCTTTTTTTGGCATCGCCATTAAATCGGCTGTAAAATGCTTAATCCTTTTTTTGGGTCTATTGAAATGGTGATGGACCGCTGAAACCTTATTGGGTCTAAATGTGGCCCAAGAAACGAAAACGTTGCTGACCCCTGGTGCAGATAAATAACATTTGGTTAGATGCTAAAGATCGAGGAAAAGTCGATTCGACTGATAACTCTAGTAGCCACACACGCTAACAGATTGGGCCTTCCTTGGCTTTCCATTACTTTACCAAGGAAATAAAAATTAATGCGTCTTACCAAACATGACTTTGTACAGTCGCAGCTGCAGGAACGCCTTCTTAGCCTGGGCTCCTTTGCCACTTAAGTTGCATTTTAAGGATAACTCCACAGCAAAGGTCTCTTCCAACATTTTTCTTACAGTCTCTGCTGGAGATCTGCCATTAAAAGCATGTAAATGCTCAACCTAAACAGAAGTGCATTCATTAAAATATTAGCAAGACAAGTTACATATTCGCTTTGTCTGGTAAAATACAAAAAAAAATCGTTAAGGTTCTAAATATTTAAAAAGCTGAAATAAACTTCATCCAATACCGCAATGCTAAACTTTAAATGTTCGCATGGGAAACTCCTTTAAAAATCCAGACGACATGATATCCGAATGTTTTTTGTCGCGCAACAATTTTTTGAAGTTTTTCTGTCTCGTTTTAATTTCTTCCAATGTATTGAAAATTCGTTCTAAAATGTTTTACTTGTAATAATGCAATGAACAAAAAAACTATATTTAAATGGACTTTTAGATGAATAATTATATACAGGGTGCCTTCAGGCAGTATTTAAATGACAAGCTGAAAACTCAAAACATCCAAAGTTAAAAAAGTTGGAGGATGACTATTGATTACCAGTATGCTTTAAAGTCGCACAAACTTTTTTTAGTCTATATTCTTGATGTGAGCTCCATTTTTGTAAAGCATGCTTTTTCATGATTGCAGAAATTTTGTCATTGTTTTTAATGTCTCAACGAGATGATTTCCACAGCGAAAACTGCCACATTTATTTGACATCAGTGTGTTGGCATAGACGTTCCCCTTTGCTGCTCTGGAAACCACAAATCAAGTGGATTCAAGTCAAGACTGTCAGGGGCCAATCATAAAATTTGTAATAAAGATTTTTTTTGCAGGAGCTTCCAGGCATGACTTAACAAATCTGCAGTCTGCTGGGACCTTACTAATTTAATGAATACGAGGCATCCACGACAGCTGACCGCCGCAAATTAACCCTAATGTTGGCACTTGACTTGGTTTGAAATATGGGCGGGCCGCTACCATTAACAGTCAACACTGAGCATAGGCTGCATCGCAATTTTTTAACGTTTTGGGCGCTTGACACAAACCTTTTTGCGCTATCCCTTTTCTTAAAGTCAAGTCACGTCTATCCTTTTCGTTTTGTGAATTTCAAAAGTCTTCTGAATTTGTTAAAGACGCAAGCTATGCGAGGTTTTGCGCTATCCTGCATAACCAAGCTAGCCCCAACTTTGCTTTTTTTCACTTAATTGAACTTGTTTGTTCACTTAATAAGAGCACCATAAGTTGCAGACCACACTTACTCAAACAACAATACACAAAGCAACTTACCGAATATTGGTTCCAACACAGAAATAAGATCAGCTGCTGAATTTTGAACTGGAGCATAACTGTAGCGAGTCTAGGTGCAATACAATCTGGAACTAAATACAAATGAAATAAAAACAGAGGTTGCAAGTTATAGACACAAACATTGTGCGTTTTATGCAAATCCTCAGGATTTCCTGGCCTTAGTTTATTCTGTAGCCGTCATCAATTAAAACATATTGTAACAAACACAATAGACAGCCACAGGCTGCAGTTCAAAAGTTGACCTGATAAACTAAGTCCACTAGCATTTCTCCTTTATTCATAAAATGTTGCACAATGCACATGTGTCCTTTCAAGCCGAGCCAAGTCAACTGACCGCGACAAACTGACCGCAAACAAACTGACCGCGAACCAACGGTTTCGTTACATTGATTTCGTCACAAAGTGAGGCTTTGGGCAAGATAGCTCTGGGGATAGTAAAAATATATTTAAAATCGCCCTTCTCAGCCAATCGGCGTTGCCCGCGGTCAGCTTGTTCGCAGTCAGTTTGTCGCGATCAGTTGTCGTGGACCCTTTTCAAGCTAGGAATTACATGAAAGTAATCATGCACCTTTTCCTCCACTTTCATAAATAAGATGCACATAATAAATAACAACAGTTATCAGATTTTACAATAGTAAAGCTATACATAACTCTCAAAGCAACTCGATTACAGTCTTTCAACTTTCCAAAGTGCTCAATGGACAATGGGCTAGAGCCAGTTAACGATGCAGGAAGTTCAATTATAGAGTATCGTACAACCTGATGCATATATTAAGAAACAGCTGAATATTAGGCAATTTAAGCAATTTAATCAAACGAATTTACTTAATACAAAACAGCTCAATTATAAGAAATTTTTTAAAGTAACTCAGGTGCGTCTTTTACTCCGAAAAAAAATCTGGGACTAGTTTGAGGCATTTGATGGGACAGAGACAATGTACTATACGTGTAAACTGTCCTAGAGGTAAAGTAAGTTTTTATGCTATTGAGAAAGTTTACGACAGTCTAAAAAATCAGAACCATTTCTCAAAACAATAAAATCGTTTTAAAAATGTTCGTAGCATAACAAATTACATTTTTTTTTACATAAAGCAATTTTTCAACATGATTGTTATAAGCAAATTTAGATATTGATAACCATTTACATAAACAATGTTGAAAACCTGTAACTTTATGCCGCTGTACAATCTGCTAATCTATAATCTTGATTCGAAATGTTATGTCAATGCAAAGCAATCAACAATACAACTTTTAGTTCAAAATCAAAACATGTAAAACTGTGAAATTGTTAAAGGTGTCATAATCTAAATGTTGGTAATGACAATTGCAGAATACTTAAGTAAATTAAATCTTACAATTTCGACTTTGCCAAATTTCCATCATCGGTTAATTCCAGATTGGAGAGACTTTCCAAATGATCAATCTTTTCTTGGGCTTTGTTCCAATTATCTGCATGAAGTTAAGACTTTAATTTAAAGATTAAAAATTTTCAATATACTTTAAATCAGACTTTACACCACATCTACAAATTCTACATAAAGCAACAATATCTTACATATTTACTATTTGGTAGTATCTTTAATAAAATTATTATTGCAGTAAATTTTAGTGCTCATTTGCTGTTTAAAACAAGAAAAAAAAAAACTTTTAAAAGACCTAGGACTTAAGCTCCAGTATTTTGTTTACAAACCAAAAAATTTGCAGCCCTTTTACTTAAACTCGGTACAATTAAGCCACAGTTGTTGAATGTGACCAAACCTACATACCTGATCGAAACCACTCATTGACTTGGAATATTTTACAATTTTTAGTTGGGATCTCTCGACTTATAGCGGCACTTTTCACCTTTCGTGCGTTCGTATATGGAGGAAACGAAGCATAATTTTCTGGCAACCAATTTTTTGGAATAACTGCCAAAGATTTACCTATGATGACTTCCACCACAACATACTCCAAATCAAATTCTTGCTCCATCTTACGAATTTAAAACACTATACGCTTAATGATTGCTAAAAAGAATCAATATTAAATCAACATAACCTGGTACGCTTTTTTTCCCAGTTATTTCCAGTGAATGTGATTTAATTTTCAATTTAAAAAGAGCTGAGGCATAAAACAAAAAAAGCCAGATAATTGAACAAACTAAGCAGTGCTTTATGAATTTATTTACAAATCTGAATATTTGACAGAAAAAAACAACCTATAGGTTATAATTGACACTCAGAATGTCTGACTAGTGGTTCACCCTAGCTAAAGTAATGGTGATTAAGTCAAATCACTACCGATATTACAGCGAAAAGGAAATGTCCCAACATCATATAATGAGAAATTTTAAAATGACAATTTTCAAATTTTGTATCCACTCATATAGTTGAAAGATGCAATTTACAATAAAGCACCAGTTGTAAAAAATGACCTGCACTAATAACACACATTTAGCTAAGCATTAGATATTGACACTTGTTAATTGGTAAGTATGTAAATAACTTTTAAGTATGTAAATAACCTTTAACAGCAACACTAAATTTCCACTATTCCGTTTGTTACCTGATTGTTTTAACATTTTTTTTTCAGCGCAACTCCGAAGTTTAATCTCAACAAACAAGGCAATCAAATAATCTGCACTTTCCTCTATTTAAAAAAAGCATATGCAAGCAGTCAATTAAATTAGTCGGCGCCAAACTATGGAATGAAATTAAATGATCAAAAAATTTAACTCAATTTAGAAAAAAAATGAAACAATATCTTTTAAATAATTATTAAATTACATCATTTTTATAATAGCATTATTTTCTCAAACACTCTCAGGATCTCGCATCTTTATCCTTTTAGTTTGTTTATTGTTTTTTGCTTTGTTTTATTGTTGGTTTTCCTTTTCATGCAGAGTCTCTGAATCGGTAGTTCCACTGTGAACTACCGATTAAAAGTCATCTTTGGGCTTCTCATAGACACTGTGGTGTCGCATTTTATTTTATTTTGTTTTAATCAGTTTTGTAATATTTGATGCCGAAATAAACAAATCAATCAACTTTGTCAGATGCCAAAGCATACATACATTCACTTAAATACAAAATTGTCACATGCCGAAAACTTGGAAAGGCCTTGTTAATACATGTGTACAAAAATAATTATAAATGATTCATGTGTGCAGTGAAAAAATAAAGTTTTATTTTGGTAAGCAGCACCACTTAAACTATTTAACCAAATAAGCCCTTCCGTGCTTAAAAGAAATAATGTAAAAAACTTGTTTTTACATTATTTAACTAAAGCATTTTAATTCACCAACTCAAAATCCAACAAAAAGGTGTGATTGCATTATCGGTATTTGGTATGTGTATCAGGCTGCTGAAGTGCTGGGTACGATATTACCTATTGGTTGGCAGCATGGCCAAGACTAAGAGGGTAAAAGCATCCTTTTTACAATGGTTCTAATTGCTTAATCAAGGCTCAACCTACACCAGCATCCCCAGCAAGCCAATTTTTGGCAATGATACAATCAGCTTAAATTTGGAAAAGCAGACAATTTTTTTGAAAAATGATTTATAGTATACTTTAATACTGAATTAGTGCAAAATTTAAGGCACATAAATATATTTTTAGTTTCGGGTAGGCCTACTGTAATTGTAATTACGTTTTATTCACCAAGTTGCCTTGGCCAGGAGACAGCGAATGGACCTTTCGATCTTCGAGACAAGCTGCCACTTGCTCACTTGTCAACCACACACGTCGGAGGCTTCACACTGTCCCTTTGATTGCTGAACGTCAAGCAGGGAAGCTGTGAATACCTTGTTTTTATAGTCTTTGGTTTGACCCGATTGGGAATTGAACCGGAGTCTACCGCTTCAGTAGCAGACTTCTATCCACTTGACCACTGATCAGCTATAAATTGTTTTGAGAAAATTTAAGCACTTGCTGATTAAACAGAATGTTAAAAGGAACACTGACATGCACACAAGTCGCGTTGTTGCATCCTTGGATAAAGCACAATTATTTCTGCTAAGTAGCTTTAAAACAAGCAGCAAATTTACAAGAAAAGTCAAAGCAAATCAGAATTGGTCAACTTCTAAGCGAATTTTTCTAAAGGGTAAGTGTCATTGTTGCTTGGTTGCAATAAGATAAATATGCAACAAATCACAAATAATCGCAATTTATGAAAGCTGCAGGCCTAACCAATGCAGATATCAATTGATTAGATTGGCGTTAACTCCAACCTTCTTGACCAAGCCATTTCAGAGATTTTGCACTTTAAAACCAGTTTAATGACCGGAAGGTGCTTTTAAAGTTTCCTTGTCTCAATTCTAAGCAATCTTTGACTGGCGTGTATTGTTACTGAGCGACAGTAAACAAAATTTGTCTTCTTCCAACTAATTCAATATTTGTCAAAAAATCAGCGATTTCTTGGATCAAGGGCAATTAATTTTGGGTACACGACTTTTCGGCGCGACCATTTCGGCGCAGACCTTTTCAGCGCCAATATTCGGTTTTTTACTAACTCTAACCCAAAGCCCTAACCCTAACCCTAAATAAGTGAACTGTCAAATATCACCAAATTGGAGCCGAAATGATCTGTGCAGAAAACGTCCAGCAAGGAAATAGGTGGCGCCGAAAAGACGTGATCCCTTAATTTTTGACAATATGATAAACATAGCTTTAAAAAAGTCGACAAATTTGTACAAATATGACTTTGATATACAGTCGACTCTCTTTGTACAAAAACCAACAAACGATCGAAGAAAAGGCAGAAAGGTACCGATACTGCGTAGAGCTAGGTTTTGGAGTTTTCATAGGTGAAGAAAGTTAGTAACACGTGGTTATTGTCATTGTATGGTGGTTATTGTCATTTTATGATTAAGTGCAAAAAACGAAAAAGCTAAGTCTATTATTGGTAAGCAGTTAGGTAGTTTTTTTTACTCAAATTTGCAGTTAAGCACATGGCAGTTAGCAAAAGTACTCCACAGCTGGATGTGGTTGCCTACTGGTACGCATACAGTGTAGGTATTAGCGTTTGGAAACACGGCAAATCCCGGAATGACGGGCTTTCAACCTATCTTTGTCAATCCCGATCCCGAGATTAATTATCGCATAATTACAGTGTTATGTAATCACCAAGATTACAGTGCTATGTAACCACCACGATATATGGTTTGATTTGATTAGTTCTGTTCAAAACAGTTTGCTATATAACAATCTTTCCAGAAAGTGTTTTACATGCTGGCATGAGCGATTTGTACTGCAAACCAGCTATTGTGTGCTTTGCTACAGCCTAGTTTAGCGAAGATGTACTTCATTTGTACTCCACCTAATTACAATTACAATATACACGGCTACAGCCTAGTTTAGCAAAGATGTACTTCATTCATTCTTCGTCCATTTCTGTCAGCACATTTTTTCACTTGTGAATTTTGATTTCAGCATATCTGTCGATTTTGTCTAATTCTAATCAACATGTACAAGAGTTTAGCAAATTTAAACGTTGGTTTCAAATTCATCACTTCGCAATGGCAAATTCAAAAGAGACAAGAAAGAGAAAAATAGAGAAAGAGATGCGAAATTTTAATGAAAAATGGACTACTGAATATTTTTTTATTGAAAATGCAGACAGTAGACCCTTGTGTTTGATTTGCGAGCAAACTGTAAGTGTTAATAAAGAGTACAACATTAAACGACATTATGACTCAAAACATGCTAACGGTGTTTATGGAAAGCTAAAAGGATGAAACGTAGAGCTGAAAGTTGAGCAATTGAAGGAACAGTTGAAGAGCCAGTGTTTGATGTTTCAAAAAATGTATACTGATAATGAAAAAACAGTTTGATGCAGTTTCTTAATTGCGCAGAAAATAGCTCATACTATGAAGCCGTATTCTGAAGGTGATTTTGTGAAAAAGTGCCTCACTAAAGTTGCAGAAGAATTGTGTCCTAAAATGGTACAGGAGTTTGAGAAAATAAGATAATCGCGTTGGACGATAGCAAGTCGCATTGATGAACTTGCTGGTGATGTTTGTGACACTCCTAAAGACAAAGTAAAAAACTTTGTATCATGGAGCTTTGCAATTGATTAAAGTACCGATGTAAAGAACGCAGCACAGTTGCCTATATTTATAAAAGGAATGGACAAGGAGTTGAAGGAAACCGAAGAACTTCTGTCACTGCAGTGTATGAAGGATATCACAACTGGTGCTAAAATCTTTTCCGAAGTTTTCAATGCTTTTGATGAGTTTGGTTTGGACCTATTCACTTTATGCGGAATCGCAACTGATGGTGCTCAAGCCATGTCCGGAACTGGCATAGGATTTGTAGGTCTCTTGAAATCTGCTTTGAAAGAGAAAATCGATATAACAATTTTCCACTACATCATTCATCAAAAAAATCTATGTGCAAAATCCTTTAAGTCCAAACATGTCATGGGCCCAGTCATTAAGGCTGTAAATTTTATTCGAGCTCGAGGACGTAACCACCGGCAGTTGCAAAAGTTTCTGGAGGATCTCAACACCGAACATCAAGATCTAGCTTACTTTTCCGAAGTGCGTTGGTTAAGCAAGGATAGCATGTTGCAACGATTTTACGAATTGCAAAAAGAAGTCATACTATTTTTAAAAAGTAAAGGACGACATATGGCTGAAATGAAAGACGAAAGTTGGGTGTGTGATCTAGCTTTCTTGATCAATACTACTACTCGCATGAATGAACTCAATACTAAGCTGCAACGAAAAGCCCAGTATGCGAGTGAAATGTACGGTTACATAAAAGGTTTTATAAACAAGTTGAGACTTTGGCATGCACAAATACAGAATGCAAATCTCGCTCACTTTCCAACTTTAAAAGAAATGGGAATGCTTCCAGAAAAGAAGACCAAATTTGCAGATCAACTTCAACAATTGCTTAATGAATTTTCGGCTTGCTTTAAAGACTTCAAATCCCATAAACATTTATTTGAAATATTTTCTTCACCATTTCACACTGACATTGAAAAAGCCCCCATGGATATCCAAATGGAACTGATTGATCTTCAGGAGAGAACTAACCTGATGGCTAAGTATGTGGAAATGGATCACGGCGATTTTTATCGGAAATATCTCGACCAAGAGAAGTTCCCAAGTTCAAGAAAGTTTATGGCTTCTAAAATTGCACTTTTGGGCTCAACGTACTTGTGTGAACAATTTTTTTCTGAAATGGGTTTCATGAAATCTCCTTATCGATCAGTAATGACAAACACTTGAAAAATGGGCTTAGGGTTGCCAGCACCTCTAATAAAGTAAATTGGAATAGAGTGGTTCAGCAAAAAAGCCAGCTGCATGTTTCTCACTGAATTGTTTCTAGGAAGATTAAATCGTATTGCTATGTTTTTGCTTTTCAACTAAACAATTTTTTTCAAAAAATACTGGTATTACTGTTTTTGCTATTATTGCAGTTTTATCTTTAACGATGGCAATATTAATATAATAGTTGGTAAAACATCCAATTTAAAGCTGCGGCCCGAAGTATATTGTGCTTATTGCTATTTGGCTTGCTATTGAAAAAGCTTGCACCCCCCTGGTCTATAGTATTGATATAGATGTTTTATTCATTTAAAGTTATAAACTACCGGTATGTTAAAAAATTTATCTTTTTATTGCTAAATGCTCAGATTGGACCATCTGACCATTAAATCTTTAACGGATTTTAATTACTTAACTCCTTTAGCTTAGTTGCCAGTGATGTTACAAAGTCATTACAACAGAGCAGGGGTCAAAATTACTTTTTTCATCAACTTGCCCATCGTGCAAGTGATATCAAATGTTTACTTGCCCGAGCAGGGTTCAAAATCAACATTTGCCCGAGGCAAGCTAAAATTGCCTCAAGCAAGTTATTTTTCTGCTTAACTTACCCGACGGGCAAGATTATCTATAAATGCAATTTAGGTCTGCTTTTTGTTGGAATAAAATACAATGCAAGTAGGGAAAGATGTTGCTTGGTTCATTTTAGCACTTTACAACCATTACAATTCATTTTAGCACTTTGCAACCATTACAATTAGCACTTCTTCATTGCATCAAACTTTTCGATACTCAGACGCGCTTTGCAACTTTTTGGCTTTTTTTAAGAAAATTTTTTCCATGCTTGCTGCGTTAATCGCTGTTTCAAATATCACAAGTACAACTATACCCTGTGCTGCATAAAGCCAACGTTCAGAATTTTGCAATTTGTTTGTTATTATTATTTTGAAGATCTTTTAGCTCCTAGAAAATCTACAACACCGATTACTGAGCAATTGTTTTAAAGGCAAAGAATGAACACTCAAGTACCATGATATCTAGTGCATGCTCTGGCTTAACAGTCTGCTTTTTTAGACTACATAGGCTCTTTTATTCACATTGTGTTGCGTGACAAGACTGATGAAAAGCACATGATTGCAAAAGTTTGAAATGGAATTGATTCATGTTCAATCAATGGATATTTCATTAAATTTTTGATGACATCGACTTGAATGGTTGGAAATGTAGGTGGAAAAATTGCTGATTCCAATATTAAAAACCAGAAATCTTTCAAGAAAATACCATTTCCAAGCTTTGCAAGCTAATATTGTTGTAGTCATATCTGCTTAAATATAGCACAGGTTCAATAGGTAATGGCCAACTGCTTTTTAACTGTGATTTTCATTTCAGATTGCTTTATGTTGTATCAGTAGTTCTGTCGTGTTTCAAAATATGATTAAATATAATGAGTTTGCTACAAAATTGTGGCATTGGAAGAAAATTGAATGAGATGTGCCACAACTGCCCACAAAATCCACTTTGCAAAAAGCACTTGAGTTTGAGCACTAATCTGTTGCAGAACTTCAGTGCCGCAAGATGAGATTACAAGTATCTGCAAGCATCAACTTATTGTGTAGCATATCTCTCAAAATACCATTTGCAGTGAAAAAAAGCTGTGAATCATATGCAAATCTTAAAAACCAATTAAGGCAGGTTTGGATGCATTTCTCTGCTTCAAGGTAACAAATGGGCATTTGGGCTGTGAAAAAATTGTTATACTGTACTAGGTCAGAAGATCTGATGAGCATGTTGGCGCATGTTACCAAGTTGTAAGTGCTGATGACGCTACCATCACCAGCACATCATCACACAAAGAAAGTGAGATGAGGCTCCCACCTATTCAACTATGGATTCTGAAGTTATGAACACATTATTTGAATTTTGGTCCATATAACGATCTTTAAAGGGGCGAAGTAAAAGCAAGCTAACACAGGCGGTTGAAGCTCACAGCAAAATTCTGAAAACTGCTACTATACTCCTGAGTAAAATAAACCAGGAAAGCACATGAAGAAAGATTTGTGACAAACAAGACAATAGTATCACAAAAAAAGTGAAAAGATTGAACATTCAGACAGGCTTTGCCAAGCCTTTAGTGAGAAGCTACAATCAGCTAACCAAAGTACCAAAATCAAACCTCTCACTTTAATCTCTGATACTTTGTCAGAACAAAGGCAGCACAACATTTTGGGGTAATCAAGTGAAGAAGGAACAAAAAATTAAGAAGAAGAAAGGTATATTGTGCAGTCTTTGTTCATTGTCCAGGTACCAGAGATTAAAGTGATATATTTGATTAGGATGCTTTGGCTAGCTGATTATACCTTCTCACTTAAAGGCATGGCAAAATGGTCTGAAAGTTCAATTGATTAAGATGCTTTGGCTAGCTGATTATACCTTCTCACTTAAAGGCTTGGCAAAATGGTCTGAAAGTTCAATCTTTTTCTTAACTTTTTTTGTAACAGGATTGTATTGTTTGTCACATATTTTTCCTGGTCGCTTTGCTCAAAAGTATAAATAGCAGTTTTCAGAATTTTGCAACAAGCTTAAAATTTTTACCATGTTGCTATAAGGGCCGTGATATCAGATAAAGAGCACAATTCAAATGATGTGTTCATAACATCAGCATCCATAGTTGAATAGATGGGAGTTTCTACCTTACTCTCTGTAGATGATGATGTGCTGGTAATGGTAGTGTCATCAGCACTTGAGACTTGTAACATGCACCATTTGTTAGCTTAAAGCAGAGCAATGCTTCCAAACTTGTCTTGACTGGTTTTATGGTTTGAATCTCATCTCACAGCACTGAGGTACTACGACAGATTAATTCAACATGCTTTAAGCAAAGTGGATCTTGTTGACAATTCATAATTTTGGCACAAGTATCTCATTCAATTTTGTTCCGAAGCCACATTTTTGTCGCAAACTCCTTGCACTGATGTTATTGGGAAACACTGCAGAGCTACTGATACAACATAAAACAATTGAAAATGAATATCGCAGTTAAAAAGCAGTTGGCTATTGCCTATTGAAACTGTACTACTTTAAGCAGATATAATCACAATAATACTAATGTTTGCAAAGCTAGGAAATGAAATTTTCCTGAAAAATTTTTGGTATTTGATATTGAAATCACCAATGTTTTACCGTACATTTCCAACTATTTGAGTTGATAGTATCAAAAACTTATAATGAAATATGATTGAATGAACACAAATCAAATCCATACTTTTCATCATTCCCGTCACACAACACAATGTGCATAAAAGAGCCCACGTCATCCAAAAAGCTAGAACATGTGCTAGTTATCATCATACTTTAGGGTTCATGCTCTGTCTTTAAAACAACTGCTCAGTAATCAGTGTTGCAGATTTTCCCTTGGATAAAAAACTCTGTTTAGCATGTTTGGGTCAGTTATCGTCTATTCTTTTCTCTCAACTGTTTTCCATTGATTTCGAGCTGTTTTGCTTTTTATCTTAAACTGATTCAATGCTATTTTTATTGAAAAAACACATGTCACCTAAAAACAAAATTTTTATGGTAGGCATCAAAATTAATTCAATTTTGTTATATGAAATATAAGAGCAGTGGTAGTAGAAATAATTTTTTGTGAATTTCAGCTTTTAAATTTTATACACATTTTTTTAACAGGTTCTTGAAGTTGGGCATCCAAAAAATGCAATAAATAAATTGAAAGCTTAGTTACTCCATGAAATAGTTCTTTTATTATTTTTTTAGTTAGATTTTTGGATTTCTTGGGTCTCAAAACCCCTGTCTAGCAATTTTCAGCAGTCTCCTATAACCACAGTAAAAAAATTAAAGATTTAAGACAGTTTTAAGCATGTGCAATGAAGCAGAACAAGCAAAAATGGCGTTTTTTCAATTGATTATAACTTCGTAAATAATTGGAGTTCTTCGAAAAAAATTTTTCCATTCATGTTTTTTTATTAAGGTCTACAACAGTGCTAAATTTTATTAAAATACAAAACATATGGTCTAACCCATTTGCTCATTTGGCATGGAATTACCCTTTAAAAACCTAACCAGCAGTCAAAATTAACAATTTTAACAACTTGCTTTTGGCAAATAATATTAAATGTCTCCTTGCCTCCAAACATATAGGTACAGTACGATTTAAGGCTAACTTTAGAAAAAAATTTGTACCATGTACTTCTTAGCAAAAAACACTGAGTTTGCAAAATCAGAAATAAGTGAAGCGCAAATCGTATTTAGCAAATCAAATTTTTGTGCGCGTTATGCCAGATGCTAATCTGACGCAGGAGAATAACTAACTTTTTCCAATCATGCAATAAGCAAGAATGATTTTTTAACCGTAATTATTTTAATTATTACTTCATGGTTTGTTGCAACAAAATGTTGTGGTTTGTAACTTTGCTACAAGCACATTTTTAATCGCAAATAATTTGGGAACTATGGCACACCAGTTAGAGGAGCTGAAATTTTTTGCAAAAAGCTGAAGATCTTAAAAATAATCATTACAAAAAAATTGCAAAATTCTTAATGTTTTCCTTATGCAGCCTAGAGAAATACTTGTGATATCTGAAACAGGGGTTAATTATTGCAACAAGCGTGGAAAAATTAAAAAAAAGCAGCATTTTGGTTAAGATCTTAAAAATAATCATTACAAAAAAATTGCAAAATTCTTGATGTTTTCCTCATGCACCTTAGAAAAGTACTCATGATATCTGAAACAGGGGTTAATTATTGCAACAAGCATGGGAAAATTGAAAAAGCAGCATTTTGGTTAAGATCTTCAAAATAATCATTACAAAAAATTGCAAAATCTTGATGTTTTCCTCATGCAGTTCAGAGAAGTACTTGTGATATCTGAAACAGCGGTCAATTATCGCAACAAGCATGGGAAAAAATTTTTTTTTTAAAAGCAGCATTTTAGTCAAGATCTTAAAAATAATCATTACAAAAATATAGCAAAATTCTTAATGTTTTCCTCATGCAGCTTAGAAAAGTACTTATGATATCTTAAGCATTAGTTAATTATCGCAACAAGCATGGGAAAGTTTAAAAAAAAGCAGCATTTTGGTAAATGAGTTTAAAAATATCTGTGTGTGAATAATGTGTTAATTGCAATTAATAATATGCAGACAATTAAGCAAAGTGCTAATTGTGATGATTGCAAAGTAGGCCTACTTACAGGTAACTAAACTAAAATAAAGCAACCAACAGCTTTCTCTACCAACATATTTTATTTTATTATTACAAGAGCAGATATAAATTGCGTCTTTTTAATCTTGTTTAATGTTTTACCTGTAGGCTATTTTGTTTGCTAACCCATTGGAAAAGTAAGACCAAAAAAAAGTTGCCCAAGGTGATTTCAGCTTGCTTGGGCCAAGCATTAATTTAGAACCATGTTAACCCCATACTCTAGACATAGCTTTAACCTTTAACAGTAATCTCTGAAAATAGAGCAGTTTTTGAAAACATTAACAATAACACTCATAAAGAGAATAAGAGAGCAAAGAGTGAGTGCTTAGGATATTTATTTGCTCATTAAATGTACTATTTTTTATTTTTTTAATCATTATCGATACAGGTTCAGGGTTAGGGTTTGATTTCAGAATTATTTTTAGAGTTTGGTTAGGATTACAGTCAGACGATATAGCCAAGGCCATCAACTCAGAACTACCGGTAGCCTGTACTCTGGTACTGTAGACAAGAATGCCTGATGAGACTTTTGAGTTTGGATTAAGTTTTTGGCAAGGATACAATGGTGTTAGGTTAACACCTAGACACTCTTAAATGAGTGAAAAAAGCAATAACTGAATGTCTGAATGTACAGCACACAAAAACAAACAGAGGTGAAATAGTGTCAAGCACATACAAAAAACACGTTGTCACACAGTCACATCACCTAACAGACCTAATAGGGTTACCTCGCGTAATTCTAGACAAAATTCTGCTATTTTTGCTCTGTCTGCTCTCTACTACATTCCAGAATCATTTTCAAAACTGTTGCTTTCAATTGTGCATATCAATATTCATTGGACTTTAGTATTTTCACACTGGTTCAAAAAAATACTTAAGGAATAGATACAAAAATTGATTTGAACAGACATGTCTGGAATTACCTTTGATAGGGTAATTCCGAACAAAGCGGACACATACGTATTTAAAACAAAAGTGCAAAATTCATACTTTTTGATAACATATTTATAAACATTTTAAACTAGAGTAATATGCTAAGCATTAAATGGCTACTTTTTTGGAAATTTTAAAACACTCCGCCGGATATTTAGCCACCCTAGTACCAATTTAGTCACTGCGCCACATCGATTAAAATTGATAAACCTAAGCCATGTTGATTAAAACTTTCATTTTAACGCCTTTCCTGTGGTTAAATCACTAATAAAGATCATTAGGCTACTCGCAATTGCGCTTGAATTGGAGCCGTCTTAAATTAACAAGGAAGGCTTTATTTCACGGGAAATTTTTATCTAGTTTTTTATTAATTCTGACTCAAATCTAACACAAACTCAAATGCTTACTCTAAAACTATTCCCAAATCGAACCCTAACCCAAACCCTAACCTAAACCCTAATCTTAACCCCTAAAAAAGCAAATGAAAAAAGCGTGGATGAATATTTCTCATCCTCGTTTTATTCTCTCTAAGTTGAAAATTTTCGGTGAAATAGTCACTACCAATTAACAATCACTCCGAAATTACCGTAGAGCCTGGGTTGTGAATGTGGTTAGTTTTGCATGACGCTGTAGCCAGATTTATAATTTTATCTGTGATTTTCTGCAGCGGCTCCCAGATTTATCGAGTGCAACTTGTAACTTTTTAATGCATAGGCTTAAAGTAAATGAAACTATGTAAGTTTTTCATTATTTACTCCCAAGTTATCCTCTACAGTTGTTCTTCTTTTACAATCATGTTTTCTTCCTAAACTCATTCTTTTACAAATTTTTTGAAGTGAGATTCGGACACAGAGTAGGAATAGATTTAACTTTTTTTCGAAAAAAATTGAAATTATGAAAAAATAACCTTGATCAGAATCTGGTTTGCTAAAAATAGCCTATAGGTTTTGAGAGCGTGTTTGGTTACAACATAGCACAAATTAATATCTAACCTAATCTATAGGCCTAAGCAAAAGTAGAGAGCAACTACGCAGAATCGTTTTATTATCGCTCCTAAAATGACCAGACAATTATTTGATTCTTAAAATATTAATCTACAATGACATAGGTAATACAAAAACATAATACTTGCAATTTTAGTTTCATGTCCAAAATTACCCCAGGCTGTGCGGAATTTTTCCTGTCCGGAATTACCCGAGGTACCGGTAACCCTACAGAATTGTTGCAATGTTACATAAATTAAAGTGTTTGAGACAATTTTTGAACACATGCAACGTTGGAGCAGAAACTATATTCTGAGGGAGATCATTCCATAAAGGTACTATGCCGGTACAACACGATGATTGAAAAAAATTTTGAACATTTTTTTTCATTCTTACATAACAATAGGTAGGTTACAGCAGCTTGTCAATTTTAAAAAAGCAGTGGCTATTTTACCTCTGGAGACAAAATAGCTTAAATGACTATTACATGTATTATGCTACCAGTCACTACCGTAGTCTTACAGTACCGTAACCTAGGTACTGTAGCCCTAACCTGCTAACCCTTACCAGTACCCTGCCGTAGTAACCTACTGTAGACCTAACTTGCTAACCCTTACTCTAACCTTAATGCTAACCTTACAAGAGGGAAAATGCTTTTTGCCTCTAGAGGCAAATTATACTCTTCCTTTGTGTTTTAAAACCCATTAAACCATAAGTAATAGGCTAGGTACCTAAACTGCAATCTCACTCTAACCTAAACAGCTAATGGTACCACACCCAAAATAGGTTAGTGTAGGACAGTAATTCCAACTCTTTTCGATCCAAATTATCAGCACATAGGCCTAACATTCCAAAATTCTTGATATAGTCTTCGAAATGCACTCGATACGTTTGAAGTAACGCCAAATCGTCAACTTCAAAACACCCACCAACCACTGATCTAAAAAAACTTTGAAACACGTTTAAAATGACTTTTTTCAAAGAAGTTGACGTTCTGCTTCAGTACTCAATAATTGTTAATTTATTAAAATTCATTAAGGGACTAAATAACAGCAGGTTTGATAACTATAATATACATGAACTCTCATCGTTTTCTTTGTTTAAATTTTGTTGTTGCAATAAAACTTTCCCATCTGGAAAGTGCCATGTCCCCTACCAATAAATGATTCCCATTTTGCATCATTATACATTGAAAACTGCGATTTTTGGCCGTTTGCAATATACCTAAGCCAAGGGCGTATTTAGGGGGGGCCATTGGGCCATGACCCTCTCTTTTGGGTCGCCAGGGTAGTATAATTAGCATAGAAAAGTATGCAAAATTGTGGCATGCCCCCCCCCCCCCTTTTTACTTGAGCAAAAGGTTTGAGCCCAGAAACAGTAGGCGAAGACCTTTGTTTGGCCAAAAACGGGACAAAATTTGAGTATAGACCTTTTTTTTTTTTTTGGTCTTCACCTAATTTTGGGTAGAAAAACGGACTTAGTTTTGGACTGGAAAATTTTCAATCTGGTCTTCATTAATCTCAAATTTTCTGCCCCCCCCCCCCCCCCCCCCCCCTTTCAAAAATCCTGTGTAACGATACTAACTAAAGCTTACTCAAACAAACTATACGTCTTTTTACCATAACAGTTACGAATATTTTGTAAATTATGAACCAAACTTGTTGCATCTCACAAAATCATGTGTGTTTAAAAAAAAAAAACATAGCATGAGTCAAATGGTCTGGGTCAGATCTGGCATAAGCAACGCAAATATTGAAATTTTTTAATCACTATGAAGCACATCTGGACCAGATCTGGCAAGAATGGATAAAAATTCGTCTGTGGTCAAAGATCTGGGAAAGAACTGGGCCAGATCTGGAACAAGCAGTTTCAGTGCATGCCATGGCGTGCCCGACGAAATCCTGGTCTGGGCCAGATGAACTTGCTATCTGGGTTTTTTCAGTCGTCTTCTTGAGGACTGAAGCGGTCCAATTATTACACAGGCCAACAAAAAAAAAATTTTTTTCATAAGGCAGAAGATGTTGGATCGTTTTTAGGGTAAATCGGGGGTGCTGAGTCCGAAAATGCACTTAGTTTTGCCGAATTGGCTCTAGTTTTTGAGATATTTTACTTTTTATATTTTTATATATTTGCTTGAGCATAGTGCATTCTGAAGCACACAAAGCACCTTTCTTGTAATGTTACTGGTTTCCCATTCAAAGTTTAGTGCCCATTTACTCCATGCAAGTTATATGTATATCGATAAAGGAAGATTAAGTCATAACCCTGTAAGAAGAACAGCACAAAATCTACGATTTTACGCTGATTCAAAGCCTGACGACGTTGAATCCTTGCTAATTCGGTTAATTTGGGAATATTGATGATTCATGAAACTGAAAGTCTGATGTCGTTTAGAGCATTGCTAGCAGCTAATCAGTGGCGGATTTAGGGGGGGGGGATGGGGGGGATGCATCCCCCCCACCAGCCTAAAAGTTACGATTTTGGCCGAAAAATCAGCCCTTATTTTGAATAATTCGGCTCCATTTCGCGATGCATCCCCCCCCACCGACCTAAACGTAACGAATCCGGCCGAAAAATCAGTCTCAATTTTGGTTATGACCTTTTTTTTTTTTTTTGGAGACCACCTGATTTTGGGCGAAAAAAACGTTTGAATTTATGATTTCGGCCGAAAAATCACTCTCAATTTTGGTGAAGACATCCGAATTTTTGAGGTTTTGGCTTCAAATCCCCCCCCACCAAAATTTTCTGGATCCGCCACTGCAGCTAATATCAGTACAATTACGACTTATGTAACATTTACGATTCCCTATTAAATGTTTCTCTTAGTACGTTCACATTTCTTCAAACAGTTCAGTATCATTTCTTCAAAGAGTATCAGTTTTAATACATTTGCCCTCCCCTGTGCAATAAAACAGCTATGATTAAGCCTAGAAGGCAGTACAGGAGTACATTGTGAAAAGCGCAGGCATCACTCAGTTAGCTAATGTGCTAGATCTTGTGAATTTAGAGTTTTTTTTTTGCAAAAAACTTAAAAGGGTTGCTTTGTATTTTATTGCAGGAAACTTGAGTTACACTTTATTGAATTAAGCTGTAAATTTTTACGTGACAAGTAAAGATGAGTATTAAGAGAAGGCAGTGCCGAAACAATCCAGACGCATTTTGCTACATTTGTGGTGATTACATGATGGCAAAGTGCAGATTTAACGTGAGAGACTTTACAAAGAGAGCTTATGAAGCCTACTTTGGCATGAAGTTAGGGGACCAAGACAAGCCTTGGGCACCTCACAAAGTGCGCTAACATTGTACTGAAACGCTGCGCTTTTGGACCCAAGGCAAAGTCAATTCGATGCGGTTTGGGGTTTCTATGGTATGGCGTGAACCTAAAAATCACCATGACGATTGTTATTTTTGTATAGTGAACATGTCTGGATGGAATCAGCGAAAGAAGAAAGACTGGTATTACCCTGATATTGAGTCTGCTCGACGACCCATACCACATTGTGCTGAAGTTCCAGTTCCTGCTTTCACTTCCTTGCCTGCACTCACTGCTGCAGATGAAATGCTGGAGGCAATGGATGATACTGATAGTGGAGACAATAGCACCAGTAGCTCCTCCAGCATGGGTGGTGTAAAATCTTCGCCCAGTTCAAAGCCAAAACCGTTTAGTCAAGGACAACTGAATGATCTAATTCGTGATCTCGGCCTATCTAAGGAATCTTCTGAGATTTTGGCCTCTCGTCTTGATGAACATGGCATACTAGGTTCGGAAACTAAAATTACATTCTACTGTAACAGGGATGACATGTTGATCCGTTTTTTTACTATGGAAGATAACTTTGTTTATTGTAACAACATCCAAGGCCTTCTTTCAAAAATGGGTCTTCCAGAGTACAATCCAGATGATTGGAGATTGTTTATCGACAGCTCCAAACGTAGTTTGAAATGTGTGTTACTTCACAATGGTAACATGTTTGCATGTTTTCCGATCGGACATTCCGTGGTTCTTAAGGAACACTATCAAAATGTGAAGATGTGTTTGGAAAAACTGCGTTACAGTGAGCACAACTGGGCCCTTTGTGTAGACTTTAAAATGGTCAATTTTTTGCTAGGACAGCAAGGGGGATACACCAAACACCCTTGCTTTCTCTGTTACTGGGATAGTCGCGCTACTGATCAGCACTGGGTAAAGAAGGATTGGCCATCACGACAAGATCTTGCAGTCGGAGACAAAAATATCATCAATGAGCCACTTGTAAATCGTGATCGCATTATTCTGCCACCACTACACATAAAGCTGGGTCTGATGAAACAATTCGTGAAGGCTCTTGATAAAGATGGCGATTGTTTTAATTACATCGCCCAAACCTTTCCCGGCCTCAGCATAGAAAAGCTTAAAGGAGGTATCTTTGATGGACCCCAAATTCGAAAACTAATGCAAGATCAAACCTTCACTGCTCGAATGACAGTAGTCGAGAGGGCTGCCTGGTGCTCATATTTCTCAGTGATACGAGAGTTTCTAGGTAACACAAAATCTTCCAACTACCGGATCCTTGTGGATGTGATGCTTGAGAACTTTCAAGCTCTTGGCGCAAGGATGAGTATAAAACTTCACTATCTATTCAGCCATCTAGACTATTTCCCAGGCAATCTTGGCGATGTTAGCGAGGAACAAGGGGAGAGGTTCCATCAAGACATTAGGACAATGGAAGAAAGATATCAAGGTCGTTGGGACGTTCACATGATGGCGGATTATTGCTGGACTTTGATCCGGGATTGTACCGAACAAAGCCATAGGCGGAAATCGTACAAGCGAACTTTCCTTCAGATGAACAGTTAAAATGGAATTGGACTTGCAAGCCAATGTGACGTGCTTGTTTTGCAAATAATGGACCAATACAAGTATTTGTATTTTTAGTGATGTTGATCGCAGTATGTTTACTACATAGTATGCTTTTTTTATCCCGCAAATTAAGAGCTTTGCCAGCATTGGCTCAGTAGCCATTCTTTCCAGGCATATATCTATCAGTTACCCTAAACTAACATATTGTTCATTGACCACCCTTATATAAATGTTCATTTAAAAGTAGTCACTAACGGTATAAAATAAACCTAAATATTAAAATATCTCAAAAACTAGAGCCAATCTGAAAAAAATAAGGTCATTTTCAAACTCAGCGCTCCCAATATACCCTAAAACCGCTCTTACCTTATATGCCAAAATTTTTTTGTTGGCCAGTGTTATTGGAGTAATTTTTTTTCATTGTGGGGAAAAAGAGAAACGATTTTATGACTAATAATAATTTCAAGATAAAGGAAAATCTTTCAATGCACCTCTCGCAATTTCACACTTTATACAAAGTTAAAACCCACTAAAAAGCCATTACTCTGAACTCAGCAAAAGCTTATGACGGCACAGTGAGTGAGGCACAATTCACAAAACTGCGGCACGCGCTCGGAATTTGTAGTTATTTTCTTTGTACTGCAAAACCACCAAGGGAACCACAAGGGTACCACAGATATCGCAACTCCGGGCGGGGAAACCATAGCGAATCAAACGAAAAAGGAAAAAACAACGTTGATGAGCAAGCATGCATCGACATGCATCAACATGCTTGCTGATCGACGTTGTTTTTTCCTTTTTCATTTTCTTTGTCGGTCCACAGCAGTTTCATGTTATGACGTTATGTCTTTTAGTTTCACTTTAAGACGAATAATGGCAAGCTACTGTTTGGCACAAAGCTGGTATAGTATAGCGCGAATCGTGATGCATTAAAGTTTAAAAGTTCATGGGATTTACATGGAATAGACATACAAAAAAAAACAAAAGTAAGCAGGCATTATTTGTTCATAATCGAATGCCATTGTCGAAGAATTGAGTAGGTTACTCGGAGCAATTCGAAGTTGTTTTTCAATCAATCAATTAATCAATTACGTTTATTTGTGCTCAAATCAAAATAATCAGATTTCAAAATACAGCACAGAAAAATAAAGCAACAGGAGATGGCGAAAATGACCGTTCGGTCTTCGAGTCAACCACCACCTGTCACAAGTCATGTAGCGTGAAAGTATGTTTTGAGAAAGTACATTTACACAAATAAACAAAAAGAAAAAATCAAAAAATCAATGAGTAAACAACAGCAAAAAATAAAAACAAACCATAGTTTAAATACTTACATTACATGACTCTGATAATGTCACGTTTATTTTAACCTAATCAAGAGTATAGTTGCTAATGAAATGGAATTTTAGTTTCCGTTTGAATTGACTGAAAGGTAATAATTTGAGTTCGTTAGGTACAATTTGCCATACTTTTGGTTACACAAAAGAAAACGATTTTTTACCAAAATCTGTCCGTTTCCGAGGAATGAAGTAGTTATTCTTTGATGAGAGTCGTGTGTGATGTTTGTGCATCTGTGTTGCAAGGCAAAAGATTTGGTTATCGTGCAATGTCATTTTGTTCTTTATTTGAAGCATATTTTTTGCAATTTCTAAATTACAAATGTCATGTATTTTTAATAAATTTAGTTTGAAAAAGAGTGGAGTAGTATGCTCAAGATATGGGCTACTAGTTATATTTCTGATAATACGTTTGTGTAATTTTTCAAGAGGATTGAGTGCGTTTGCGTGGGCCAGTCCCCACGAGGAAATGCTGTATTGCAAATGCGAATATATTAAGGAGAAATAAACAGTTTTAAGTGTTAGAAGGTCTACATATTGTCTTAATTTTAATATTGCCCATGATCCGGAAGAAAGTTTAGAACAAATCCGTTGAATATGTGGTTTCCAAGTTAATTTGTCATCAAATGTGATTCCTAAATACTTGATTTGAGATACTTGTTCAATTTTATGCTTGCCTATGGTAATTTTGAAATTAATCAAATCTTCTGGAATTGTTTTTTTTGTTATCAACATGTGTTTAGATTTGTTATAGTTCAGTGATAGTTTGTTTAATCTCATCCATTCGTCAATCTTTGTCAATTCCTTATTCACATCATGTTGTAAAGTCGTTATGCAGGAGTTAGTCATTGCTAAGACTGTATCATCGGCAAATAATTTTGTTGTGAAATTAGATATACAAGGCAAATCATTTACATAGATCAGGAACAGTAAAGGACCTAAAGTAGAGCCCTGAGGTACTCCACATTTGACTTTATATAAGTCAGACTTAGTACCATTCACCATTGTATATTGATGTCTATCAGTGAGGTAGCTTTGGATAAGCTGTAATGGAATTCCTCGAAAGCCATAATTTTCTAGTTTCTTTGATAGGATTTCATGGTCAACAGTATCAAATGCTTTGCTTAGGTCTATAAACACAAAGCAAGTGATTTTTTTCTTGTCCAGATTTTCCAGAAAATCATCATAAAGTTGACGCGCTGCTTGCGATGTTGCACAGTTTTGTCTAAATCCGAATTGGTTTGGGGTAAGTAATTTAAATTTTGCAAGATATGTGCACATTTGTTCATAAATGCATATTTCAAAAATTTTTGAAAGTGGACTAAGAAGTGTTGTGGGTCTATAGTTGCAACATTCATTTTTGGACCTTTTTTGTGTATTGGGACTATTTTACCGATTTTTAAAGAATCAGGAAATACTCCATTAATTAAACATTTGTTAAATAGATGTTCTAAGACAGGAGCTATGACAGATGCAGACATTTTGATGATTTTAATGGGAATATCTTCTGGGCCAGCACTTTTATCGACATTTAGTTGTTGTATGTACGTTAAGATATCTGTTGTAGTAACTGGTTTGAAAAAGAAAGAATTACTTCTGTTTGCAATTGATGGATTTGTGGAGTTTGTGTTAGTTGCAGATGGTTTGTCAATCTTAGCTGCCATTTTTTGTCCAATTTCAGAAAAGTAATCATTAACAGATTTGCCATTTTAATGTGGTCAGTGACTTTTATGCCTGCTTCATCAAGTAATTCAGTAATTTGCTAATTCGATCGTTTTTTGAATTTAGTGATGTCATTAATGGTTTTCCATAGTGTTCTCACGCTGTGTTTCGAATCATGAACAAGTTGAGAATAATATTCTTTTTTTGACAATTCTTTAATGTGAGACAACTTGTTGCGATAGGTTTTGTACAGTTTAACGTCCTCTGATGATTTTCCAGTGAGACTTATTTGGTACAGTTTGTTTTTGGTCTTGCTCGAATTTAGTATGCCTTTTGCAGTGGTGTAAAAAGTACTCGAAAATTGTACTCAAGTAAAAGTTTCGTTACTGACAAAAAAACTACTTGAAGTAAAGTACAAAGTACTGATCAAAAAAAGTACTTGAGTAAAAGTAAAAAAGTAGTCATTTTAAAACTGCTCAAGTAGAAGTATTTCTGAAAGTATTCAGGCAAAATAAACAAACTATTCAATTGACATATGACAACTGGTCGACTACCTTCACATCACTGCCACAAGCGCTAGATTTTCTAGCCTCTCACTATCTTAAGAAGTCATGAAATATTAATTGTGCAGGTTTTTTGTTACTATATTCAAGAAATCAATTCATAAAATATTTGCTCAAATACTCATTCACTGCCATTGTTAAATTTATATGCTAAAAAGTAAAAACACCGTGGAAGTGCCTTATTAGAGAACAGCCTACTATATCGACAAAGTGTGCCAAAAGTCACGCACCAAAGCAATTCAGTAGTCTGCGATAAACTTTTTTTGGATTAAAGAAGAAAAAATTATCGTGAATTTTTTTCAATTGATTTTATTTCACGACATGTGAAGGCAGATAGAAACCGGTAGAAACATAACTGAAACTGTGAGTGAAGCACAGTCACACATTGATTGATACCAGTGTCCTGTCGCCGCATTAGTAGGTTCGACTGCAGCTTAATTTAATTCCAATTCAATTTACTTGCTGCACTTTAGAAAACCTGCCTAGACGAAGTTTATCATGCAATTCCTGAATTCCACCATGTTTGTTTCCAGTTTTACTGATTTATTCACCGTGTTGCCTTGACCAGAAAAATCGCAAAGTGATATTAGGGTCGTTGAGGAAAGCTGCCACCTCTCTACCATACAAAGGCGTAAGCACTAAGCAGCACATTATCACCTTCAATGCAGAATGTCAAGCAGGAAGATGTAAATACAGTTTGCAGCAGAGGTGGAGTCGAGGACACAAGGCTCGAGGCCAAGGCCAAGGCCAAGGACACAAACAAATTCCGAGGCCAAGGCCAAGGCCAAGGACAGCTTTTTCGAGGACAGACCCTCTCGAGGCCAAGGACAGGAATGCTCGAGGCCAAGGCCAAGGACCAAGGACACGGCCGCAAGTGTTCTCCAAAAAAAAAAGGTCTTCAAAAAAGTTTTTCCAGCAATCTCCAATTTAAAGGCGTAGCCAGAATTTTTGATTGGGGAGGCTTAAACCACAAATCACATGCAATGACGTCATCAAAAATTTGCCTGTTTTTCACTTAACCAGGATTTTGCAAAGGGAGTGGGCTTAAACTAATATAGTTGAAAAGTGCAAATACGTAACTTTGGAGACGTTTTGAGAAAACCAGTGTAACTCAAACGTATCACAGACGGGGGTCTGGGGGCGAAGCCCCCAGCTGTTGGGCGATTTTTTGTAATTTTTTGGTAAAAAAAGCTATTGTAATGCCATTGAATCACACTTCGCACATGTTTAGAACCATTTGAAAGCACTAGATTTTTGACATTTGAAAGCCAATTAGAAAAATTAAATTGTTTAATCCTCCTTTTCTAGTTGCAATTTAAGTTCAAAACACGTTTAACATCTTGCATTTTGGTGTTAAAGTTTAATTGTACGTGATTTGCTCCAGGTAGGGGGAAGTAAGGTGCATTGACTCGTGCAACATTTTAGCAGTAAATGAAAACCCACTTGGAAGATTTTCCTAAGAGATTTTTGTTTTGTCATGAAAATAACCAGTTATAGAAGTGCATCTTAGGCCAGGGGGCCCAAGCTCCCTCTACTGAAGTTCAACGATTTGTTCAATTAGCATTTTCCATGGCTAATTTTTTTTTTAGTATTTTGTGCGTAACAACTGGCAAGGTGGAGGTGAATTTATGAATTGTTATTGAAAAATAGTACAATAGATGGGTAGTTTCGCTTACTAACCATGTGTCAGGCGCGCAGCCAGAAATTCGCAATGGGGGGGCTGTTTTGGGGGTCTGGGAGAAAAGCCCCCAGCCGCCGGGGGCACGGGGGTTTGGGGGCGGAGACCCCAGCGCTCGCAAGTTTTGCATTTTTTTGCAAATATAACTTAATTTTAGAGCTATATTAATAAAAAACAATGCTTTTAAAACGTGGCATAGAAATTACCAGCGCAACATGATTCAACTGGTTGCATTATCGGGCTATGTGGGAAGTGGCTAATGATAACATTGCAGTTCTCTTGTTTACATGCAGGTAAATCATAAAATCCTATTATTCAACAAAACTCACACGGAGTAATCTATTTCGTGTGTATTTTATAAAGAAAAATAATCGGGGGGGAAGGGGGGGCTATTGGAAAGATATTTGAGAGAAGTGATTGGCAATTAACTAACACTGAGTAGCCCCCCCCCCCCCCCCCCCCTTTATTCCTGAGTTTATAATGTATTTGTTGATAAAACCTATGTTTGGAGTTTTTACACTAGCGATCAAATTTGATTGCTTATTTTTGGGCATTTTTTAAAGTTTTCATTGATTGGTGACTTTAATTTTTGACAAATTATCTCCCCCCCCTCTGAATATATGCTTCAAAAAATGCTTTAAATCACTTTTTAGTCAATTCCAGCGCAAAAGACAGTCTCAGAAGAGCTAAAAACGTGTTGTTTTTCTTATTTTGCATTTTGGTTGACAGGCCAATGGGAGGGATATAGCCCCCCCCCCCCCGCCACCGGCTACGCTACTGGCCATGTTATTGCCGGGCCGGATTTCCATCGCGCTGGGCCCCTGGCACTTTGAAGATTTTCGCAACATCTTTCTGCCAAATGTTGGTGAAGACCATAAAAAGTCTTAAGATTTGAGCGCAGGGCCCTTAGCTGGTACTGCGCCATATTGTGGTAAATCCGGCCTTGGTTAATGCATTACGTTCATAAAAAGGCTAGATGTGATCCTGAGATAGCAACTTTTAGGATGAAAACTATCCATTTCTTTCAGATTTACGTTTTAATTGGCTAGCAAAAATTGATTTTAGGGGGTCCCGGGGCCTTTGGTCTTCAGTATTGTTGTTTGCTACTGATGTAAACGAAAAATGCTAAAAAGAAACTGAAACTGAAGAAACAATAGGCTTTTTTGTCACATTTTTGTCATTGATGAAATTTCAATTGGGAGGAGGCCCGCTTGGCTAAGCCTACGCTCCAATTGCGCAAAATAAAAAAGGTATTTATAATGTTTCCGCGAGGTTTCTGGCGTTTTCAACAAAATTTCAACCGCTCAAAAATAGTGCTGTCCTCGAGCCGAGGACAGGGCAATGTTCGAGGACCTAAGGCTTCGAGGCCAAGGACTTGAGGCTTCGAGGCCAAGGCCAAGGACTTCAAAATGTGTCCTCGAGGACGTCCTCGAGGCCAAGGACGTCCTCGAGGACTCCACCTCTGGTTTGCAGTAGGCTACCTATTTTTGAGTCTTTGGCTTGACTGGACCATATTTGAACCCAAATTTTCAGCTTGATATACAGATGCTCTAACCACTAGGCTATACCATCTTAGCGGCATATTTATCAGTTCAACCCCAGGCCCTCAAACTGCAAGACACTGTTCTCAAGAACAGAGAAACTAAACATTTCATCAGTTTATTACTCAATGATGAAGTTTTGCTGCTACAGTGCTACTCAGCTGAGGTGGAGTCCTCGAGGACGTCCTTGGTCTCGAGGACATATTTTGAAGTCCTTGGCCTCTGAAGGTTAAGCCCTTGGCCTCGAAGTCTCAAGTCCTCGAAAAATGCCTTGTCCTCGGCTCGAGGACAACAGTATTTTTTGAATTGTTAAAATTTTGTAGTTCGCCAGAAAAAAAATTGAAGATCTTTTTTTCTGGAGATCGCCTAAATTTGGACTGTAAAACCAACTCAATCTGCGTGAAAACCGATCAAAATCTGGGATAAGATCGTTGAATATTTTTTCCAGCCTCTGAACTAGCCCCCCATTGCAAATTCCTGGCTATGGGCCTGCCAGGATCTCTTATCTTCACTTATCAATAAATTTCTGCAATTGCCTAATCCTCCAGTCCTACAGAACAGCAAAACGCGAGTGGACCTTTCACCCTAATTACGAACAGCTCGATTGTAAATGCACCCTAACCTACTAACTCTACTCATGACTTCAGGAAAACTGTCGATTCGTTTGCATTTTATTGGTGTTAAAATGGTTAGGTTAACTTATGGTGTTGCAGGCTAACTATTCGGTAGAGCTTTGGTTCCTAGTCCTGATTAAGAACTAAGAAGTCGATGTAAGCAAACACAAATCTTATCCTACTGTTTTATCGCTTGTGTCATTGTCCAACAGCTAACAGGTACCTGATTAGAAAAAATGCAATCATTTTCAAAAGCACATGAGCGCAGTCAATTGTGGAACTTAAAGAAAGAAAAGACCAAGGGAGAATAGCCTGTCTGCGCGTTTACGAATGATTGCCTGCAAATGCCCTCAGTTAAAGTGCAGTCAACACTGCGGATCAAATTTTAAAACTACTTTATACTTTTATCAAATAATAAGTACTTAAGTAACGTTACTTCAGACTAAAAGTACTTAAGTAAAAGTAAAAGTAGTTAAAAAAACCACTCAAAAAAGTACTCGTTACCGGAAAAAACTACTTAAGTAATCTACTCAAGTAAAAGTATTTCGTTACTTCACACCACTGGCCTTTTGTGATCCATGGCTTATTGCCGAGTTTAACCTCTTTTCTTGATTTTTTTCTTGATGGAGCATGTTTGTTCAAGGCGTTGACAAAGATTTGGAGAAAAGTTGCAAAATCATCTCTTAAGGAAAGAAGATCTAAAGTGAAATCTACTCTATCTAGTTCTTCAGATAGATCAACTATGAAATCTTCTGGTTTGAAAGACTTGTAATCTCTTATCAAACTAGCTGCTGGAGTGCTTTTATTTTTTAAGTTATGTATCAGAACTGAAACAGGAAAATGACCTGAAAAATCATTCAATATAACATTGGATGTGATGTTTTGTGTTGTAGCATTGGTGTAAATGTGGTCAATAAGTGTGGAGCTCGTCGGCGTTGTTCGAGTAGGGTGTTTGATTAAAGGTAGGCAACCAGAGCTACAAAGCATGTCTACATAGTTTTTGACACTGCTTTTTGATTCATAGTCCAATAATTAATATTTACATCACCACTTATGTAATATTAAGCTCTTTCCCTATTCAGTGTCGCCAGGGTGAGTTCAAAAGATTTGCTGAATTTAGTAAAGTCATTTTGTGGATGCCTATATAAAATCCCAAAGACTTTTTTTGGGTTGTTTATGTTAATAGTTATCCATAAATCTTCACAACCCTCCGTATTAAGTTGATATTTATTTAAAGACTAGAAAGATAAAGTTTCTTTAATGAACATTCCTACTCCACCTGCATTT
Organism: Trididemnum nubilum; assembly: GCA_963965965.1. NCBI lineage: Eukaryota > Metazoa > Chordata > Ascidiacea > Aplousobranchia > Didemnidae > Trididemnum > Trididemnum nubilum. Next base: position 44,723,563 of record OZ014477.1, on the reverse strand, counting down.
GTATTAGAATTGTTTTGAATGAAAGTATAGCCTTGAAGTTGCATTTTAAACTCTGAGTGTAGTTTGGTTTCAGATATTGCTATTATTTCAGGTAACTTTCCAAGTTGTGTAACAAATTCCTCAAGTTTTTCAAAATGTTTGTTTAAACTTCGTGTATTGATGTGCAGCATGAAAAAATCATCATTAGTGCTGGTAGCATACTGTTTGTGAAATTTTTCAGGGGTTATGTAGTTATTTGAAAAGTCACATAAATCATCATCAAACATATGTAAAAAGTTGGACAAAGAACTTTTTCCCTCGTTAGAGTGGATTTCAGAAAATTCAGCTTTGTTTAAGTTGTGAAGTGGAAAAAATGTTTCATAGCATTTGATGCAAAAGTATGGGAAATTATATTTACCCAATTCGGTAAACTCTTTTATTGACAGTTCTGAGCATTTTTGGTGAAGCCATTTTTGACAAATATCACAGTAAATGGCATTTTGATTGGATTTACTAGATGTGGCACTGACAATGCAAGGAAATTTTGAAGGCATAAACAAAAACAGTTAAAAATATCAAAATGAAATCTATTTGTTCATATTGGCTAAAAGTATTACAATTACAGGCGGTTGTATGACGTTAACAACCTTAAACCCTCTGGCCAGCATCCGAAGTAGTTCAGTTAAAATTGCCTGGAAAATTAATAGTTGAGGAGTGTCTTCTATGCTATATATCTATGTATTTTGTATCAACTTTAGCATTCTATCTACATCTGGAAAAGATTAGTTTATCTGGGTATAGAAGTTGAGAATAACTATACATATTAAATAAATGATGCATTGGTAGAGACTAAATCTATTAAGAAAAGTGATTTTAACTAGCATAACTAAAACAATTACTTGCAGCATTGGTTATTATTATTACGTTTACATTAATAGCACTACTGCTGCACTTACTGCGTAAAGCACTTATGTTTAAATAAATACAGCATTGTTAACTGCTAAGCAATGTACTTCCAGTTTTAAAATAACTATACGATTGCAGGTGTATTGTTTGAATACAAAGATGTTCCGTTATAGATTAAGACTAGTACAGGAGAAATGAGTCTTGAGTATTTTTTATGAGTAAGGGACAAAATACTTGAAGAAATGACTAAACCAATTTAGACAAAAAACAATTACTTACGGCACTGCCAGCTGCAAAGCATGTACAGCCAATCATAAATAGGCCTACAGCAATTACGGTAAGTATATACACAGATGCAGTTGTCAGGTTGTTGGAGATTAAGTATATACACAGATGCAATTGTTGGAGATCAAAACTTGGTGGAATTCAGGGGTACATGACTTTTCGGCGCGACCACCTCGGCCCGGACCCTTTCGGCGCCAATATACTGTGCTTTTAACTAAACTAACCCAAAGCCCTAACCCTAAAATAGTGAACTGTCAAAGAGCACCGAAATGGCGCCGAAACGATCCGTGCAGAAAAAGTCCGGCTTTTTTCCGATCAGCCGCGTGTTAGACACAATTCAGCTTGCAGAGGAATTCAGCTTTAAAGAGATACTGCCGGTTATCGGTTTTATTGAACAAATGAGAACTGCTTGAGGTAAGAAGAAGGTACCCCAAATATTTCTCCCCAATTCCCATTATTCGCGAAAATTCAATTTAATCCGTTTAACACCGTACCAATTTGTGACATCACAACCAAGCAAGGCAGTGCGGTATGGTACGTAAGTACGGTACGCCTGAATTTTTGCAAAAAAAGTGTCATCCCAAGTGATAAATGTGCCCTCCAAGCGAGGATTTTGCCCCAAAAGAAAGTTTGGCCCTGTGGCACTGGAGTGCATTTCGAGGCCTGTGCCCTCCCCCCGAAACAATGCTTGTTCCCCGCGAAGCGTAGTAAAGTCTCGTTCCAAGGCAAAAAAGACGAGTGAACGCTAAGACAAAGCCTAAGATTTCACGCCAAAGATCTTTTTTTTGGTCTTCACTCCCGAAATTGAGGGGAAAGTTTATCTGCGCCCCCAAACTATTTTTCTGCCCCTCCCCCCCACAGTCACACTACTTTGGCGCCAGGCCTGCTTACAGTACTTGTGTTAATATAATGCATTGTTACGCGTCTGTAAATTATTTATGACCTGTGGTCTCTCTTCTGAGTTTTGATTATTTGTTCTCCTCACCTTTCTTCCCCAAGAACTAAAGCCAAAAGGCGTCACATGAGGTGAAAAGCTCCAAATTTGGCAAAACTGATATTCATGAATTCTATTTTAGAATACAAATAAAGTTAAACCATTTTCTTTTCAGGCGCGGAAAACCGAGAACTTCGGAAAAGTCTTAGCAATTTTTTTTACCTACGTACCGTACCTTTTAAGTACGGTACGTTTAGAGCAGTGGTTTTCAACCTCTGGGCCGTAGGAGCATTTTGCCTTGGGACACAGAGCTATTTGGAAAATTGAAGATTTCGTTAAAAACAGTTGCATTTAGGCGATGGACTTTCTTTTTTCCTTGATATCGTCAGAAAGCTCGTAGAAAGTTGCGCTGTGTGCGCGATTACCTTTTTTTTTGCTTAAAAAGATCGCTGAAAAACACATAGAGAATATAGAGGCTTCCGATGCGGTGACCTTTTTTTTTGTGATCGCGAAAGATCGCAAAATTTCTGATGAATAAAACTTTAAGAAATGGGCCATGCAAAATTTTCAAAATGAGAATGGTCCATGGTTGTAACAAGATTGGGAACCCCTGGTTTAGAGCTTTGGTTGACCTACGTACCGTACCGGACCGTATCTTTTAAGTACGGTATGTTTAGAGCGTACCATCTAATGAAAAGTACGTAGGTACGGCGCGCATGTAAAAATTTTTTTTGGTACGTTACGTTAGTACGGTACGGTAAAATTTTGAAGTACGCCAAGTTCAAATTTTGAACGTACTGTACCGTACTGCCGTCCTTGATCAAAACAGGCATGAGTTTACAAAAATTTTTCGCTAACTAAGGAGAAAGGAACGCAATGTTTGATGGGAAAGGTAAAAGAATTCTGCTTTAGACAGCAATTCTAATTCAAATCAAATTCATCGGTGGCACTATACGAGTGATATCAAAGTTAGACCAGCTTTGGTGATGTTTTTAGCCTATGAATGATCGTGGTGTACGCAGGATTTTCAAAAGGCAGGCCCAGGAAATTTGATAATAATAAAAACCAAAAGCAAAATTTCTCCACTCAGAATCGGTTTGTTTTTCTGCCCAAAATTAGGTGAAGACCAAAAAAAAGGTCTTCGCTCAGATTTAGTGTGGTTTTTGGCCCAAAAATAGGTGAAGACCAAAAAAAAAAAAAACAAAAAAAAAAGGTGTTCACTCAGTTTTAGTCTAGTTTTTGGCCGAAATGTAGGTGAGGACAAAAAAAAAAGAAAAAAAAGGTCTTCAGTCAGATTTTGTTCGTTTTTGTGCTCAAACTCTCTGCCCAAATTACACAAGGGAGGGACCATGCAGCAATTTTACATGCTATTCTCTGCTAATTATGTTATACTGGCGACCCAATGGGGGGGCATGGCACCATGCCCCCCCTCCTAAATACGCCCCTGTGAATGATATAAAATTTGAAGCCAAAAACGATCATACTGTAGATCAGTACTGGTAGCCTAGGTTTGGTGTCAATAGCTGTAGCCAAGTTTTCAGAGTTGGGTAGGCTACTTACTGCTACCAGTTGCAGTAAGCAGCCTAACCAAATCTAGTAGCGGTAAGTAGCCTAACCAAATCTGAAAACTTGTTTACTGCTAGTGGTACCATAACTAGACTATCAGTACTGATCTACTGTATGATCGTTTTTGCCTTCAAACTTTGTATCATTCTTGGGCTAAAAACATCACCAAAGCTGGTTTAATTTTGATGCAACAGATTATAATACTAGTATAATGCCACCGATGATTTTAGTTTGAATTAGAATCCCTGTCTAGAGCAGAATCCTTTTATCTTCGTCATTGAACATTACTTTCTTTAGTCAGCAAGAAATTTTTGCAAACTCATGCCTGTTGTGATGTCAAAAATTGGTACGGTGTCAAATGGATTAATTAAACCGAATTTTCTTGAATAAGGACAATTGGGGAGAAATATTTAGGGCACATCTGTACTACTTCAAGTAATTCTCATTTCTTCAATAAAACCGATTTCGAGCAGTATCTCCTTTAGTTTAGAAAATATTAAAGAGAATATTAACTCAGAGAGATTACCCGCATGTATGGAAATTTGTGCGCGTGCAACCCGAATAAGTTTAGCCAAATCAGATTTTTTTTACAGTAGATACCGCAAAAATCAAAGTACTAAACTTCAAACCAAATCTTCATTATACTTGCTGAATTACGCCGAAGCGTGTAACGAGTTGGCGTGGCCTATTTGCTGGCAATTCTGTGTCCAATTTGACTGGTCCAAGATTTAAACCTCAGGTCTTTCATCCCAGACACAAACGTGTTACCGCTTAACCAACTGACCGATCGCATTGAGCTTTTGAATACTAAATTGCTTATTAATGAATATCTTCATCTTCGCAGATATTTCCGGTATTTGAACTTAGTCAGTTTTAACGGGATCTAAATGAGATGGAAAATGTTACTGATAGCAACACCAAGTATCTTCGTGAATATGAAGCCGAGCTGTGGCTCGCCAGTTTCATCATCAACATTTTCATCATGATCATCTCTCTGTGGTTGGCGGCTAGCATTGCCGTATACAGTTTCACCACCGGCAAGTTTCGTCCCAACCAGCGGACTAGCCTCAGTGAAGATCTTCTCATGAGACTTGCGTTTGTCATCGCGATCCTTCTGTTGCCTCGCATCCTCACTACTCACGTGCTGCTCTGGGTCGGATTCGAACCGGGTCCAGATTCCGATCGCACTTGCGAACAACTCATTGACGCATCCGTGTTTGTTTACAACCTGGCACTTTTCCCGATCGGCGTGTTTTTGTGGCTCCGACAGCGTTTCCTGTATCTGCAGCCGTCGCTGGTTTCCCTCTACACCACTCCGATAAAAATCCTTAGCTGGGGATGCATTCTATTTTTGTTTTTTTCGGGAATAGGAATTGTACTTCTACTCATGATTCCAACGGAGTTCGAAGCATCAGGGAATGGATGTCGTGGCAGTGATGGAGTGGATCGCCACAAGATTGTCCGCTATGTATTAACTGCGGTTTTGGTGATCGATGAACTGTCGTTACTCTTCCTCTTCATCAATCCATTGTATCGGCATCGTCAGCCGCAGTTCCTGAGCAGCACTTCAAGAAAGGACAGAGGCTTCAGCAGCCGAGCAGATTACTCCACTGATGACGTCACGCAGCAGAGCTCGGTTTCAGTGCCATCACCAAACAAACCACCAAAATCGAAGCAGTGCAACCGAAAGAACAACACGCCCAGTGTGCGGACAAGCAAGCGCATATACCGCGCAATGCGTATCTCGGTGATATGTGCATCAACCTGCATCTTAACTGATATGCTTTCGTTCACTCTGGTTACCTTCTTCCTTCCCTCGGATACACTGCGTAGCTTTAGAAATTCGTTGCACGATATAAATTTGCTCATCAATTTCTTCAGCATAATTTTCTGCTTCGAATCATACAAGAAGATCTTCACCATGTTTGGTGCAACCCTGTTAAGGAGGACGCTTGTAAGAGAGAACCTCTCAGCTTCTTACAATTCCAGCAGAGATTCGTCACCATAGTAACAACGAGATCTTGTAGCGCTTTACACTGCTGACTAGCTTACATTTTCATGCGGCTTGAGAAAATTTTGCTTCCAAATCAAGCCCGACTCCCACGTCATCATCATATCTTGTCGTCAGAGGTGCCGGAACCCGGGGGGATATATCTCCCCCAATAATTTGACTATGGTATGCATTTGAGCGCTGGATGATGTTTGGTCTTTTTTTGTTTTGTTATTTGGTCTTCACCTGATTTTGAGGACAAAAACTCTTCAAGTTTCGGTGAAGACCTTTTTCATCTCCCCAATGTTTAAAATAGGACAAAATTGGGGTAAAATTGCAAATTATCCCCCCCAATGCTCAACATAAATCGGCACTACTGCTTGTCACACCAAACTTCAACCACCAGACGGCTGAGGTTTGCTTCTTTAAGATAGTGATCGGAGTATACTAGAGTAGACTCCTTATGATTGGAGCATTATGGTCCCAGATGGCATTCTTGAAGGGTAATATGTACCATTGTTTACAGATAATCGCATGAGCAGTCACGGGTGGTGCTGAATCTTTCTCTTTGGAGATTGCCATTTGCTTTTCTCTAACCTTCGACAGGACTTTATTAGGACTCCCAACTCGGCTGCGCCTTCAAGGATTGACCCTCGTTGCAAAATTTGTAACTTGTAAAAATTAAGCTTTTCTAACATTGCTGCTTTGCTTTTGCGCATGGCCTTGTTTGTTTTTTTTCATTTTTTGTTAGTGTAATACTGCATTTTGGAGTGCCGCTGAGATAAAATGTATAATGAAGTGCAATTATGAATTGAGACTGGGTAAAATTTTTGTACTCACACGTTTTGTCGGGAAGGTTTCTTGAATTTAATGCCCTAAAAACTCTAGTGGTAATATGAGTTTGTGTAGTTAGTCTACGTGTTGCGAGTAACATTCATTTCCTGGCACTTGCGGATAACGTAGCGGTGGAAAATGCGACTTAAACTCTCAAGGGCGAAGGTTTGATTCCTTGTCGTTACTGTAGCTGACACAGGCTACAGTGGAAATTTGGACTTCTTTCTCTTAAACGCGCTCTTTTTCTCCCCGGTAATTTCGTTTATTTCAACAACAAATAGCAAATTCGAAGCGAAGCTGTTTTTTCTGTATAAAAACCACGAATAAATCCTAAGCATTACATTGAAAACAAACTCTAAAATCACGTTTAAATCAACACAACAGTGATAGACTAAAACGTAGTGGTTATCAACATTATTCCCAGCCAATTTGTACAAACAATATTAAAAAATAAACGAAGTTCGAACCTACCAGTACGAGCCCTCCGACTTATAAACGGCGAACATGTGTGGTAATGATCCCGTACGCGTCTGCCAAAAAAAGTCGGACGCGAAGCAGCAACAGATCCAAGTAGAACTTTCCGGTTCAAAGTAACAAAGGCAGTTCGAAATAAAAATATAGCCAACTTGGCTACTACCGCAAAACTGACTTCTCTTAGCAGAGGATTCAAAATTCCTGGCAGCAATATGATGTCACAAATCAAAAAAAAAGTGCAATCGCGTGAAAAAGCGTTTGTGAAGAAAGGCAACAGCTCTAAGTAAAACACTTTAAAGTTACTTGACTTAAGTTCTCCACGTTTTCGGAAAAAAGTTATTTTAATTTTGCTTTAAATGCTTTTTTTAAGAAAGAACTTAAGGGTGCGATCTTATCTCAAAATCATAGGCGTAGCCAGATGGGTAGCTCAGGGGGCCCGGGCCCCCTCAATCGAAATGCCATCAATGACAAAAATTTGACAAAAAAGCCGTGTTTCTTCATTTTCAGTTTGTTTTAGCATCTTAGCGTACAACAGTACACGTGTACAACAGTAATTACCAATAAATAATATTGACGACCAGGGGGCTCGGCCCAACCCCTTAATTCAATTTTTTCCAACCAATTTAAACGTATAACCAGAGTGAAATCAAGGGTTTTTGTCCTAAAATTTGCTACTTCAAGCCCTCATCTAAAATTTTTATGAACGTAATGCAATAACCAGCCCCGTATTTGCCAAGTGGCACAGTGCTAGGGCTTCGCGCTCAGATAGTAGGACTTTTTTTGGTCTTCACTTATATTTGGCAGGAAGATGTTGAAAAATCCCCTAAGTGCCAAACGCTCCGCGCAATGTAAATCCGGCCCGGGAATAACATGTTTAGTAAGCGTAACTATCTATTGTACCATTTTTCGATAACGATTCACCTCCACCTCGCCAGTTTTTACGCACAAAATACTTACAAAAAAAGCTAGGGAAAATGCTCATTGAACAAATTATTGAATTTCAATTGAGGGGGCCTGGGGCCTGGCTGTACATGTACTTCTATAATAGGTTAACTTCATGACAAAACAAAAATCTCTTAAGTAAAACAAAAATCTTCAAGTGAATTATTATTTACTGCTAAAATATTGCAAGAGGCAATGTGCCTAACTTGCCCTACATGGACCAAATCACTTACAATTAAAATTTTACACCATAATGCAAGATTTTAAACTTGTTTTGGACTTCAATTGCAAGTAAAAGGAGGAATGAACAATTAAATTTTTTCGATTGGCTTTCAAGTGTTAAAAATCTAGTTCTTTCAAATGGCTGTGAACACGTGCAAATTGTGATCCAATGGGATTAAAATAGCTTTTTTTCCCAAAAACTTACAAAAATTGCCCAGCGGCTGGGGCTTTGCCCCCAGACTCCCATAGCCACCGGCGGCTGGGGGCTCCACCCCCAGACCCCCGTCTGTTGATACGTTTGAGTACACTTGGTTACTCAACACATCTCCTATAAGTTAGAATTTTGCACTTTCTAACTATTAATTTTTGCCCTCTCCATTTACCAAAAACCTGGTTAAGTGCCAACAGACTACGGCTTCATATTTTCCGTTCTACTATAACTTTGTCCCATAAAAACTTTCTCTTTTGAAAATTTTTGATGACGTCATTGCTGGTAAGTTGTGGTTTGGGCCCCTCCAATCAAAAATCCTGGCTACGCCTGCGTGCAGCAGTATTGGTAAATTTTTGTAATTTCTGCGTTAAACTTAGTGATAACAACATCTTGTATATAGATCCTTTCGAGTGGTTATGTGAAGCCAAAACGTTTCAGCATTTTAATGTAAATAAAAATTTAATATTTCGTGGAATTTTTAGAGCTTTTGCATTTATTCGATACTGGTATTGCAAAATCCTCTTTTTTTCAGGTTTGCTAGCTTGATGCTTCTTGTTCATAGTGTTATGAAACGATCGCGTGGCCCAGAAGAGCTCTAAGGCCTTCACCGGTTTGGTCTGCTTGCAAAAATAACCAGAAAACTTTTCAACTAAAATATGATATTGTATTTAACAGAAATAAAACAGACTTCCACACGGCATTAAAATTAACTGAAGTTTTGGTACGTTGAATTAAATTAGAAGACTAAAATTGCCATGTGTTGACAGTACGCTTGAAAATTAGGAATTGTGGTAAAAAAATAACCCTGCAACGAAACACAACAAAGATACAGGTTCGATTCCAGGTAACTACTAATAAAAAAGGACTGTGCTGAAACATCGCGGCCCCTTGGAACCGACAATAATTATGAGGTTACAATAAACAATTAGTAAAAGCACTGTCTACAACATAACGGTGTCTGTCAAATCAAGTGACAAAAAATCCAAAACAAGAATATATCTATATATAGAAAGTGCAACACACAGTTCTGTAAATTAATTTACGATAGAATGCTAACGACAATCAAAGGTTCCTGACCCAACATAGATAAAAGATTTGGCGAATTCTTATAACAGCGACTAGTATCAGTATATTTAGCACAGGATCCAGCGGAGGACAGGCAGAAATACAAAAGCACGAGATCACAAAACACGATTATGGTAAACATATTTACGCATACATTACACCTTTTTTAATATTCGAGCAAACGAAAAACTACAACACAAACAAAGTCAAACTGGAGCTATCTTTGATATATCCCGCAAGATATATTCAATCGGACAAGAGTCTACTGCTGCTGTGCTCTTGCCAATTACTGCCACCGTTGCACGGCGAACAATTTCGGACCCTTTGCGGATCTGAGGGTGTAAACAATGTATTCGGCCCAGCCGGTAAGCCCCTTTATGACGGAGGTCCTCACTATCGCCCACCAGAACAAGTTGCCCAGGGACAAGATTAGTTTTTAAAGTTCTCCATTTATTACGACCTTGAAGGGAAGGAATGTATGATCTCATCCAGCTAAGCCAAAAACGATGAGCCAGAGAAGAGTTGTACAAAAAATCTTTTCGAATGTCTCCTTTGTCATGGTACTCGCAAAGGGGAGTGTTAGGCGACAAATGTTGGCCCAAAAAGGACGACGGTGTAATAGGGGACAAGTCATTAGGATGGTCGCTCACTGTGGTGAGAGGTCTATCGTTAACAATGCGCACAGCGTCCGCAACAAACGTTTGTAATTCGATTAAAGAAGGTAAGCGGCGAGTATTTCCAATGGTTTTGTTAAGTGCGCCTTTAAACAACTTGACCATTATCTCCCAACTTCCACCTTGGCTCGGGGCGTAAGGTGGAATGCGAACCCAATTAATGTTACATTTACGTAACGAATTATGAAATTCTGTAGATTTAAGCAAGTCCGGTAAACGATCGGCCGCAGCGCAAAAGGTGGAGCCATTATCCGAGTATATGGTATCCACAGCTCAGCGCAAGTTTGTAAAACGCGAAAAAGCAAGGAGGAAGCTATTCAAATCGAGACTAGTGACCAACTCCACATGCAGGCAGCGGGTGCATAAGCATGTAAAGAGTAGGCCCCAAGCCTTGCAAGAGCTACGTCCAACTCGAAAGTGAAAAGGTCCTAGATAATCCAAGCCGCAAAACTTAAACGGTTTATTGCACAAGGCAACTCGACACTCTGGAAGATCCGCCATGAGCTGTCGAATCGGCTTGGCTTTACGTAAGCAGCAATGTCCGCAATCAGCGATGAAATGTTTCACATTTACTATGCCATGAATTATCCAGTAACGCTGGCGCGTCTTCATTAACGTGTAAGAAGGGCCAGCATGTCCGCAATTTACATGTTCAAAAAGAATTATTAAACGTGTCAAAGGGTGCCTTCCCGGTAAAATGAGAGGGTGTTTGGTGTCAGTAGGGAGCTCTGCATTCTCTAGCCGACCATCGACACGCAATAGCATATCATTTCCGACGCAGGGGCGCAGGTTTCTCAAAGTTTTCAATTCATTTACTTGCCTTTTTTCATCGGGACTGTTTACGTTATTTACTCTCCGTTTCAGGAAAGTTTCAAAATTGTCCGGCGAACCTTTGCTTAAGACGTCAATGGCGGCCCCGAAGTTCTGTGACTGAACGTATTTTACCGCTTTAATGAGGGCGCGATCCAAAAAATCAGCATTAAGGTCCGGTTTTTTAAACGTTGTTCCTCGAAATTTAGCAGTGACATATTCTGCAAAGGCTACGAGATAAGCCAAGCGCTTTTTTAAGGTGTACAGGTCACTAGCAGTAATAATGATTTGATCTAGGCCATTTTCGCTTTCATCACGTGATTTCTTTTCGAGTAGGGCCATGCAAACAACAGGCACACACTTGGACCCAGCAACACTCACCGGCTCGTGCCGAAGGAAGACAGGCCCCCCCAACCACAAATTAATACACTCAGGGTTCTTACCAATAACATCGCGGGTACCGACGTCAGCAGGATTCTGTGACGTTTCAACGTACTTCCAAACATTACCAGGAGCAACTTGAAGTATTCTCTCTACTCGACGCTTAACAAAGCGAGAGAGGTTCAAGTCCGGGTTTGTCAGCCACCCAAGAACAACTTGGGAGTCTGTCCAACAATGCAAACTACAATTCAGATCTTTCAAAGAGTCTTTAGCCTGTAACAACAACTCGCTACACAATTTGGCGGCCTCAAGTTCTTTACGTGAAATGATCCAGTTAGTCTGATGCGACAAAACTAATTTAGATTTACCAAGAATAAATTTTACCTCCGGTTTACAATCAGCCAAACTCCGCAAATAGACGACACAACAAAGAGCCGAATTCGACGCATCACAGAGACCATGCAGTTGATATTTGACTTCAGCATTATCACACGAATATTCAGGCAAAATATTACGAGAGATAAAGAACTTTCGAAGCAAAGTTGAACTGTCTAACCACCTTTTCCAACTATGCTGAATGTCGACAGGAACCAAATCATCCCAGCCAGCGCTCACAGCGGGTAGCTTTTTGCAAAATTAACTTACCCCCGAGAATGTAAGGTCCAATCATGCCTAAGGGATCAAATTGACTAGCCAGCTGGCTGGTCATCTCGCGCCTCGTAGTAGCATGAGAAAACTCTTTAACATTAATCCGAAAATTATCATTTTGAGGGTCCCACGTTAATCCGAGGGTTTTCGAATTAGGAAGGGGATCTGAACAAAGGTCAACTTCTTTAAAACAGGTAGCAAGATCAGAAGGAGAAACAAGGTTCAAAATTTCCTTGGCATGACAATTCGCTACCCACTTACTCAACTTAAAACCCCGGCTATTAAATAGGGCAATTCCTTCCTCAGCACCAACTTGGAGATCCTTAAGCGAGCAAGCAGCCAACAACAAGTCATCCATATAACGATTATTAGTCACAGCATTTAAAGTCAATTGACAAGCATTGGTAGGATTTTCCTCAGCTAAACGCTTCATAGCTAAAAGAGCTATAAAGGGACTAGAATTTACCCCCCAAACATGGCGGGTGAAGCGATAAATTTGAGTATCAGTATTATCAAGATCATTATCTTTAAACCACACCAAGCGAAATAAATCCCGCTGATCGGTGGGAATTTTAATCTGGAAAAAGCATCTACTCAAGTCTGTAACACAAGCATATTTACCCATGCGAAACCGAGTCAACACTTCCACTAATCCATTCAACAAGTTTTCACCAGCCAACACCAATTGGTTCAAACACACACCATTAACAGTAGCTACACCGTCATAAACCACACGGGGTTTAACCGATTTTGTCACGAAAAAAGGTAAGTGCCAAGTAGGTTTTTTGTTAACTGAACACTCAACGGGTTCGATCCATTTTTGAGATATCAATTCATGAAAAGTATTAGTGAGAGTTTGCCTCATTTGAGGATTACGCAAGGCGGTCTTACGCAATGACAGCGTGCGATTTAGTGCAATATCATAGTTGTCGGGCAAGATTTCAAGTTTTTTTGATTTGAGAGGGACGGGGATTTCGTACCTGCCCTCATCTACCACTTTGATATTGGGTACAGTCAGTTCATGAGCAAGTTCTTCATTTCTTGATGGTTGAACCATCTCGTCCTGAAGTTCCAGTTCAGACAAAGCCTTTTTTAGGGCAGCGTTTTCCTCTTTTAACTTCGTGCAGTCACAAGGGGCTGCGTTTACAGGGGCTTTAGATTGAATGTTAACCCTTAAAGTAGATAATGAATTTGAAGAGCTCGTATTAGCATTTATTTTGCCTCCACTTGCAATGGGCCCCAGACGCGTGAGCACATAATTCGGCTCCTCCGGATCCGCGCCCTCGCGCTCCTCAAGGACGGCCAACAACGACTTGTCGGCCTGACCAATCAAAACGTCGACGTGCGCCCTGCCCGGAGCAACAGGAATGTGAACTCCTTGAAAATGTTTTAGCGTCGTGGTGTCCACCGCATGCGGAAGAGTATTGACATCATCAGAAAATTTGGGGACCACAAGGGCATCCCTAACCATGAATTCTTCGCCACTGTGAAGAGATTCCAATTTAAAGTTAGTGCGGCCCCCGCTCGCGACGGGGAGATCTGCAAGAGTCCGAAGACTTACCGCAGGGTTAGGTGTTACTTTTAGACCAAGCTCAGATTTTAAATCGTCCGAAATAAGTGTCGCTTGAGATGCCGTGTCATGTTGAGCATACGCGAGGGTTGATTTTCCCGTCAAGGGATTTGCAATTTTTACGGCACTAGTGCGAAGCAAGATTATGCTATTTTCGTGAGCGCTAATTTTGTGCACATTTAAGCTCTGTTTGTCATTCTTTTTATTTTCAACGGGAGTAGAATAGGGACCGGTCTTTACGCTTTCTCCGGCCTTCGATCCTTCCACGTAGTAGTCGTGTAGCGCGCCTGAATGTTTATTTTGACAATTAGGACTACATTTGCGACACTTAGAGGGGTGAGGACAGTCGCGAACAAAGTGTTCCAATGACAAACAATTTAAGCAACGTTTGGCGTCCATCACAGTTTGCCTTTTAAGTTTATAAGAATAGGATTTGAAAACTTCGCAATCCGCTAGAAAATGTTTTAATTCAGGTCGCATGCACACAAAGCATGTCGGTGCAGGTTTATCTTTAGCACGTTTATAGTCAGAGGTCTTAACATTAGCCGCGTAGTTTTCATGCTTAGCAGGACGAACAGAATTAGAAGATGTTGACAAACTATCACTTTTAGTATGCTTTTCCGGTCCGACGGTCGTTTGACGAACTCTATAGGTCTTAGAACCAGAAGACTGTGCATGTTCTTTATCGTCAGATTTAAAAAATGCCTGCGCGTATTCAGATGTCATCATGTCAATTTCATGCGCTACAAAGTCTCGCAGAGAATCGAAGCCAGGACGACTCATATTTAACCCTTTTTTATCGAGATAATCAAGGTAGCGCCGCTTTAACAACTTAGGCAAACGACTTGCGGTGTCAATAAGTAATTGTCCGGAAAGTTTATCCACCTCGTCATGAGCAAACGCATAGACCTTAAGCGTACTGAGATCCTCATTGTACATTTTCATTGAGCTAGCATTAAAAGCCACTTTAGAGCCATTACGTATAGCAATTATTTTTAGTTCTGAGGTCAAGCCCCCCGAAACGCCATATCTTTGCCTCAGGCGTCCGAGCGCTTTTTCGATACGTTGGGAGGTAGTTATACTTTTCATGGGGGCACAGAAAAGGTTCACCATCTCGCGCGGTTGACCAATGCAGGACGCCCTCAGAACTTCGAGCCTCCGTTCATCATAAGGGCTCTCGTTCATGAGCCGGCGAATCTGGTTTTCATAGAAGATAAACGCGATATTCTGGCCATCATAACCGATTTGAGACGCAAGATTAATGTACTCATTGCGTCCTTGTCTCTGAAGGTATTCATGCAAAGCCGTTTCATTATTTGAAGGTGCGCTAGAACGTCGTTGATCAAAACGCATTTTAATTTCGTCATCAGGTGCTGAGTTAATTCCCGCTCTCGTGTCACGATCACGAGGACGAGCATCAGTACAGGTATCAAAATTCATATTGCAAGCGAAATGCGGTTTAGTTTCGACGCTTTCATTTTGCCAATTTAAAGAGGGATTCTCAAAATCTTTTAACATCTGTTTTTTGTAGGATGCAACTTTTGCAGTAACGAAAGGATTCTGCTGTACAGTGTCAGTTAAATTAATCGGTGGTTTTGCGATTTTGATTTTGGGCTCAAGTTTACCGCAGTTTTTTTGAACTTTAGAACTACTTTCGCCAGGCCAACGTGAACGCGTAAATGATTTTGATACGCTTCCGATTTTAGAGCCTCGCTCAGAGCAAGCAAGCATTTTTTCCTCGGCTTCAAGCTTCGCAGTTTCTAAACGTAACTTTATCGAAGCTTCTTCGGCCTCCAGCTGGGCCTTGCGCGCTTTCGCCTCCGCTTCAAGCTGGGCCCTTCGCGCTTCCGCCTCCGCTTCAAGCTGGGCCTTTCGCGCTTCCGCCTCCGCTTCAAGCTGGGCCTTTCGCGCTTCCGCCTCAAATTGGGTCTTACGCGCATTAAGTTTATTAAGTTGTTCAAGACTTTGTAATTCAGCCTTTTTACGCTCTAATTCGA
Organism: Trididemnum nubilum; assembly: GCA_963965965.1. Classification (NCBI taxonomy): domain Eukaryota; kingdom Metazoa; phylum Chordata; class Ascidiacea; order Aplousobranchia; family Didemnidae; genus Trididemnum; species Trididemnum nubilum. The sequence continues at coordinate 44,708,075 of OZ014477.1, read as the reverse complement.
TACGTTTAAGGACAGAAGAAGTATTAGAAGTCCCACTAGCATTCGTAGTGGTCTGAGAGATGCTATCCCTAGGATCAACGTCATCCTCATCGGAATCATTAAACAACGATGGGTTCGAGGATTTGTGGCAAAAAAGCAACTCACTGCGTTTATAGATTTTAGCGCATTTATCGAAATAATCTGCCATATTTTCCGACAGTTGATGGAGCACGGTGGCATCATTTATATTTTTTAAACCATCGCAGAAATTATCGTACGCATCTTGAATCAGCGCAAATTGAAGCGCATCAGTAGCAAAATTGCCTCCTGATGTTCGATCAGGGGCTTTCACAAAATCTTTCATTTTAACCATAAGTTTACGTCGCATTGTAAGTAGTTTTCGAGAAGGGTCTCCAGGGCCCACATCCGCATAAGATTTTGATGCTCCCTTGGGCATACACAACTCGTTACTTGCAGTAGGTGGGTCAGGATAATTTTGCCCACTAAAAAATCTATTATCTAAGCATTCGGCAGACTCAGCAGCAGTAGACTCTGCATTCACTGCAGGATTACTGAATAAAGCGTTTGGAGCGTTAGTTAAGCCTTTTCCAAGTGATAGGGCAGTACCTACACATTCATTAGGCGAAGCTTGGTCACCACCAGCATGGTCGGTATTTTCCATAACCAAAGTAAACAGTAAGTCTCGATATTAACGGTACTATAAAAAGCACAAAAAGCAAAATACTGTAAAGCAGTACCTTAACGAGAGATACAGTTCGTCAGCCGACAAATTCCAGATTGCCACAGTCTAGGATGGAAACGGATAACGATGTTCCTTGAATGCAATAGACGAAACGTCGACGAGAAATTTGGAGGACAGAACCAATAGAGCACAATTTGTGCGACGAAGTAGGTTACGGTCTCCAACAGCAGGTGAAGCGCCTGGAATTGGCCACTTCCGAGGAAAGCGATGACGCACGTCCAGTCCAAAGGAAACAATCGTGAAGAGCCGTGCAGCAAACTAGAATCGTCCGACAAACCCAAGCAAAGGTGGCGCTTCTCCAACAGCAAATCAAAGACTTTCCGCAAAATTCCCAGTTTCCAAGTTCTTGCCAGCTTCCAACAGATATTACCATATGCAGTTTTTTTTTTTTTATGTTATGAAACGATTGCGTGGCCCAGAAGAGCTCTAAGGCCTTCACCGGTTTGGTCTGCTTGCAAAAATAACCAGAAAACTTTTCAACTAAAATATGATATTGTATTTAACAGAAATAAAACAGACTTCCACACGGCATTAAAATTAACTGAAGTTTTGGTAGGTTGAATTAAATTAGAAAACTAAAATTGCCATGTGTTGACAGTACGCTTGAAAATTAGGAATTGTGGTAAAAAAATAACCCTGCAACGAAACACAACAAAGATACAGGTTCGATTCCAGGTAACTACTAATAAAAAAGGACTGTGCTGAAACACATAGAAACATTTTTAATATAATAACTCTCCCCGTATATAAATTAACTGCACTAAGCATTAAGGACACATTCTAAAATATGTTCGTTGCAAAACACACTTGTAGATGATTTCAAGACAATAAAACTTTTGCACTTACCGGCCAGTTTTGGTCGAGCGGTAACGTGTTCGTTTCTGCAGCGGGAGGTCTGAGGTTTAAGTCTCGGGCCGGTCAAATTAGACAAAGAGTTGCCAACGGCTCGCCACCGCTGTAGCATTTGCTCGAAAGGAGCTGTGTTGCTCGGGCGCAATGATGCGGAGATATGAGCCCCCGCAAACTCGTTACAAGTTTTGGGGTAACACAGCAAGCACAATAAAAGATTTTATTTAATTGACTTGAAATTTTGCAATTAAAGAGGCTGTTTTTAATAGTCAATAAGTTACGTTTTTGCAAAAATTGAGTTATCATATGCGGCAGTGTTTAATAGTAACCTAAGTCCTGTGACATGCTCGTTGGCAAGGAAAAAGTTCACCAAAATTGTGATTATCGCAATTTCGGGAATTCGAAAAGTTCTCTAGTCAATTTTGAGCAATAAACGTGCAGGATTGTAATCAAGAGACAGCAGTGTTGCTACTTCTGGTTTAAATTTTTGTTAATACTTGCGATTTAGCCTGTGCTCTGGAGTAGAATTACAAACGTATGAATGTGTGTAAGCTGTTTTGTCATGATCGGTAGGGCCAATTTTGAATTAATTGGAATGCAGTTTATGTATCAAAAGTGCGGTCAAAAGCAAATGTTGCCAGTAGTTTCTATTTTGATTTATGCGGTTGGCTTGAGAGTAGATCTTGGTTTGGAGTAGGATTTCGCCTGTTTTTAACCAAAGCCTGAGCACCGCTGGAGTGCTTTTATATTTAGGATTTTGTTTAAAGCATTAAGATTTAGTTTAATTCTATTTTACAAAAGCTATTTTTTGACCCATTTTACACGTGAAGGGAGCAAAACCTCTCTACTTACCTAATTCTTCAGCTAAAAGTCTTGAAAACACCAAATTTGACATACAGGTTGGTATTCACTAAAATTTTTTTGAAAAAACTGGTTTTGAATTGATGATGTCATTACAGTGCCGTCAAAGGCATTGAAAAAATGACGTCTTAGGCTGTCCAAATTTGTTTTTTGAAACTGATTTATAAAATTCTAAGTGATCATTCAGTGGAGGAGCGTCGGGTTAGTGATCGAAAGGTTGTTGACCCCTGGTTCGATTCCCAAACTGGCAATGAGTAGTTGCGTCCTTGGGAAAGACACTTTACATCTATTCTCATTAGGGCTGAGCAGTCCACCCGTCGTGGTGACACAGCCTGACGAAACACTCGCAAACAAAACCAAAAAAAAGTGTTCTGCGTTGGTGTGGTTAGACAGACGTAGAGGGCCTGGTTCATACGAACGAAATTTTAAGTCAAAGTATTGCGTTACAAAAACGTTTTATTTCAGTTAAATATTGACCAAAAATGCTCAGATTTCCGAAAGCGATTCTGCGAAACATCAAAATTGAAAAACTTTTCCTTATCCTAACCACTTCAAATTTTTAGAGGTGATTTGGGAATAACTTTGAATCAAATCCAAGTTAGTTTGAAATAAAACATGTCTTTTTGAAAAAATGTATCAAAAAAAACTTGAGAGGGTTGGGGCAGTTTTTGAATTTGAGTTTTTTCCTTCCCTCGTCATGTTGACGCGGGTTTGTTGCCTTCCACCACTATGTGTAGCTGCAACTTATTGTATGCTACTTGTCATTGTTTTTGTTTTAATTTCTAACTGAAAATTTATTTGATCTAAAAAAAAATTAAGAAGTACAGTAAAATCTAATTCTTTGCTGTATATCATAGTCAAAAACAGCTCAAGTCCATATGTTTTTAAAGCGCTGAAGTCAATTTCTTGCTTGTTTAACAAAAAGTTGTAAAACTATTTTTTTTTGACATTTTTTCTGGTTTCTTCAGTCGACTTACTGATTGGAATGTTATCACAAAAGTTTTTGGATTTTTATTGGTATTATAAAATGATCTCGTCAGAAATGTTAAATGCCTTTTTCTAAAAACTGATTTAGTGTGACTCAGTCACTTCTAGAAATAGCCTTTTCAATTGCAAATTAAAACGCGGTTGCGGTGCCGTAATTTTTAATCAAAAGTTCGCTTTAATGCCATCCATTATCACTAAAAATTGAAATAAACCTCGACACAAAATTAAAAATTGTAATCTTAATCCGCTTTCTTTGTAATTACTTTTCTGCTTCCTTTTAAATTTGAACTTTCATCCCGAGTCAAAACGTTCATTTACTTCTCAAACATAAAATTTAATCTTAAACGCACTCTTGTTGGAATATTTTTGCTGACTTTATTGTTTTTAAAGTAGGGAAAGTAGGGGACCTATAGGACAAAAATTACTTAAGTATTTTTTTTTTCCTACTGGTTAGACATTATTAAATGCTTTTTGGTTTATGTTGGACTTTGGTTTGCGATGAACTTATCCCGCGCCAAAACAGAAAGATTCAAATCGCGTAGGGTAGCTTTATTTGCAGTTGAAATATGTCACTCAAACATTTGATCGGTCCCCACCAATGGTGCCTTTTGTCCATGAGATCGTAAACTTCCGAACAGCTGCAAACTTGACAACATATCTATTTTTTCGTTTGATTTTTTAAACGTAGGCATTTTATTTATTCAACAGCTCTAATTCAGTTTTAATCATACGATTACCTAAACAAATAAAACAGCAAATGAAATCTTGTAGTGCTATAATGGGACCTTTCGGACAGTGTCTGAACAAGTCCGATAGATCCCGTCCGAAAAGTCTCCTGGTAACCTTTTTGAACTTCCGACCCAAAATTTTTAGGTTTAGAAATGATATCTAGATTTAAACTCTACACCTTCAGTAAGCTTGGGATGCACCTAACTACAAGTGCAAACAAAATCTTGATACTCTGAGCAAGCTTTCTAAAACCTTATAAACATAGTGCCTGATTTTGTTTTACTTTGAACCAATAAAAACATTTTTTTCGTCTTAACCACCCTTCATGCTCTATATTCTTCCAAAAACGTGTAGTTTTACCACTGTTGAAAATCTACTTCCTTGGATAAATCGCTGTATTACGCCAAAGTATGTAACGAGTTAATGGAAGGGTCCACCTCCGCGTTATTTCGCCCGCTGGTAGCACAGCTCTATTCGAAGAAACGTCACAGCAACGGCTAGACCGGATCAAGATGTGAAACTCAGACCTGCCGCTCTAGAGAAGAACGCGTCACGTCTCGACCGACTTTCGATAGTTACTAATTCTTTTTATTTCATGCTTCATCTCTGCTCAGCGTAAAAAATCACCGTATCAATTGAAGTAATTGATCGACTTGAAATATTGGTTACTTTTTTTAACTGAGGTTTAACAATTTAGAATTCTTATCCTAATGCCGGTATTAATTGATTATTAAGTATTTGAAGGTTCGACTTATTTATAAAACTTTTGACTATTTCGTTATACAGTAGAACATGTGGGATTATCTTCTTGCATCTATTGGATTGCAGTCATTAACGTACTGGCAAGCCAAGTTTAAACTAAAAAAATGCAAAACTAATAATGAACATACAGTATGTCCATTTTGAAATCTATTTAATCATGTTCAGTAAAAACCATAATGTTAAAAATGATGCAAAACGAATGTAGCCTAACAATGATATGTAGACACATAAGCAATACCTTGAAATTATGACAAGGTCAAGATTGTCTAACCAAAATTATATGTTAGAAGGTAGCATATTATATTATTTGACAAAATCATTTTATGGCCAATTATTGGAAAATAACACTTTTGCCTTTAAGTCACAAATTTATGTGCTTAAAATGTTGCATCATCTATAAGCTACGTATTCTTTTATCCATTTAATTCAACTTAAATAATGTGGAAGCGTTTTGCATTTTGTGCTGATTAGTTGCGCACCGACAAGATCGTTATTTTCAAAGAAAGGACACAAAAGTTTAGTTACAGCAGATTAATATTATTGATTTTGTTGGATTAGAAATCAGCGCGTTAAATAATTGGTTACCTCCTGAAGATTCCATACTATAGATGAAGAAGTCTGTAGCAGTATCTTATCTCTGATTTACTGCAAGAAAAGAACAATTTTTTTTTTAATTCTGGTTTTGTGTCGTAAACTGCTATTGATCTTTGGCCAAATCCAATTAATAAGCAATTTCATGTTGCGCTCCAGACGTGCTTATTCATGATTTCAGTTTAAGTCCTTTTTCTATACCAAAACAGCTAAAAATTGAATTTTTTAGTATAACAGGCTTTAAACATAATGCTATTTGGCAAAGAATAAGTACTTAGAAAGCAACTACAGAACAGCCTTCATTTACAGCACACAAAACAGTAATAGTACAGATTAAACAATCATTATAGATTTTTTACTGATGCATCAATGTGTGAAGTAGGGGAAGAAAAGAACTTGGACGTTATTTAATCTCTACTCCTTTGAATATTTGAATAAAGGCAAACAATTTTGAAGCATTTACAACCTAGGCTTAATTTGTCGTTTGATGCACATCCAAAACATCCAATGTAATAATGCCAATAAGCAATACAAGGACGACACACTTTCCAATTATTTGGTAATCTGTATCATGAAGTAAAGCATATCGTAATCTATAAATTTGGATTCACTCAATCATTTATAGGCTACATTATTCATAAGTTCAAGGCAAAAATTTAATCAAAATAAGCTGACAAAAACGTATTAAAATCATATGAAGTTTTGGAACGTTTTAAACGAATACGTGACATACCGTATCACACAAATGCAAATCGAGGACGAAGTTAAACTTTAGATAATGTTTCGAAACAACGTCATAACAAAAAAATACTTGCGCAAAATACATTGCAAATGGTACTGAAAATTATTTCAAAATACTGTAATTACAAACTTGCTAACTACGCAAGTAAGGCACTGCATGTTATGATGCATGTTTTTATTTAGCTGGCAAAGGTTTGCTTTTTGGCAATATGCAGTGTGCATAATGGTAGAAAAGCAAGAAGGTCGTGAGCAAAAGTTAAGGCATTTTCAAATCAAAACATACAAATACTGGTTAAAAAAACTTAAAAAGATGCAGTAGAAAAATTATTTAATCGTGTTGCGTGCTTCTGGCCTAAAGGCTACCAGCGCGGAAGCCTAGAGAAAAGCCACCAGAACGGCGACTACTGAAAAATAGGCAATGCAAAAAAGTTAATCTCCCAACATAGGGTTCGAGCTTGCAGCCTTTGGTGTACCGGTCCAATGCTCTACCACTTGAGCTAGAGAGGATGTCTTTTTACCTGCTTAATTTTGGCTATTTAACTCCAGCACTATGATGCTGATAAAAAATTAAAAGAAAAACAATAGCTAAAACACTAATTTGAAATTTAAAATGTTCTTGAAATAAAAAGTGAGTGTAAAGAAGTTTAAGATATTGTTTCTTTCTGTTATCCGAAAAGTTTTGTTTTAAAACAAGAAACGATAGTCTTCAAATCAATATACAGCAATAACGTTCAATCAACAATCAAACACAGAGTTTTGCGCAGAAAAAATACCCTTAATTTATTTTGAAAGGTAAAGTGTAATCCTTTAACTGCAAATTTCTTACGTCCTGCTACTTTTCTGCCACAATTTTATCTTTAACTCTATTTGTACCAGGGGGGGGGGGGCGAATTTGCCCCCCCTCTTAGTTAATTTAAAATAACTCCTAAACTAAACAAAAGTTTTGCTTTGATGCACCCTGACTTTGAATCAAATTTAATAACACACATTTTCAGAAACTTTGGGGTCAGCCGGACAACCTGAAGTGACGCCATTTTTGTCTTTGTCAGAGGCACCTAAAAGGTTTCATGCAGTTTTGAGCATAATGTGTGCTTATCAGTGCGCGTATTCTATTCATTGTACTGAGTATTCATTATTGATGCTAATCTTTAGCTGGAATGAAATATTTCATTTACTGATACATGCATTGCATTATTGTTACGTCATGAATGACGTCATAATTCAAAACTATTGCTTTTTCTGCTGTTTCTCGAAATAACCTGCGTTTGCTCAAAAAAATTTTCATTGTCATCCGCTGTTTAATGATACAATGAAAATAATACTGCAGTATTTTAGAATGTTGTAAATTATACTGTATCTCAGTTACAAAAAATTACAAATAATAAATCAACACAATTTATTAAAGATAACGTCATCATGCATGTGACGTCATCATCTGCGATGGCTTTATTAGAGATGTCTTTGAAATAACAAAAGTCCAAACTGAAAATAAAATTTAGCAACATTTAGACAAATTTGCATGCTGTTATAAGGATTTACTGGTTTTGATGACGTCATGATTGTTTTCGTGACGCCACAACCTCAAAATATTTATTTTTTAAAATTAAAAAAAATATCTTCAACAAGCAAAAAGTTTTACTTCTATCACTTGCCAAACAGTTTTTAGGTAGGGGGGGGCATATTTGCCTTCTTCCCCCGGTACAAATAGGGTGTAAAAATAGGCCGGTAGATATAGGGTTAACAAGATTTTTAAATTTTTTCTGAAATCAAGGAACTACAACTCTTTAAACTTTGTGATGTATTTCTGTAGTTGACAGGTAAAGATTTTTCATCGTTGAAAAAAAACAAATTCACCGCCTATTAAACCACTGTCTAATAGAACCTAAAAGATTTGGACCAAATTATAGGTAGATAAAGGTAAAATCACTGATTACTGGTGGGATATTCTTAATATTTCGACTAACCAACAGATACTACAAACGGTGTTCATTTCACAACCTGAGCACATTTTGTTTCATCAGGCTAGGCATTATAAAAAACACAAACACACAAAAAACTTTCTATGATTTCAACGTAAAAATTTAGTTCATTCTTAGAATACATTAACACTCGACAAAACTCTGCAGCAGTATATATATTATGTATGCTAATTTTGAGAAAGGCTAAGACAAGGGTCATAGTCAAGAGATTCCTAAACCGAGAGTGCTCAAACCATTAACTTGGTGAGCGTAAATCAAATTCAGTTAAGGGGGTTCAGGACAAGAGCACTTGGGACATTGTTTCACAAAATGAATAATGATTTAATGACAATATGATAATAAATGGAATTGAGCCGTCGCGACGCGTTTCGTCCTTGCTCAAGGGACTCTTCAGGCGACAAAGGTCAATTTTGTTTTCATTAGCCAAAACAAAAAAAAGAATTAATTGGAATCGGCCCCCCTTTTTTACCGTTTCTAGGCTATATGTCTTCCAGTGCAATATGGCTTTTCCAAAACTTTTCGCGAACAACTTACCGATCACCATTACCCAGTAGGCTACTAACTCGTTACTTGAAACCTTCAAAATCTACCACTAATCAATTCTACTACCTCTTACCGAAATCTTACAAGCTAAGCCTACTTACTGCTAACATTGCAAGTTTGGTCTTTTTTTTGTTTTGGCTAATGAAAACAAAATTGACCTTTGTCGCCTGAAGAGTCCCTTGAGCAAGGACGAAACGCGTCGCGACGGCTCAATTCCATTTATTATCATATTGTCATTAAATCATTATTCATTTTGTGAAACAATGTCCCAAGTGCTCTTGTCCTGAACCCCCTTAACTGAATTTGATTTACGCTCACCAAGTTAATGGTTTGAGCACTCTCGGTTTAGGAATCTCTTGACTATGACCCTTGTCTTAGCCTTTCTCAAAATTTGAATTCGCTCACTTTTTTAGTTTGAGCACACTGAGATAGTGCTATGTGGACAGAAAATTTTAATTCGAATAACGTTGGGGTCTCTTATTAAAATTTTCCATTGCGTAGAGCTCCATACGTAATGTTTTGCGATATTTTGTATTTTTTGACAATAATGGGCTATTATTCGGTATTAATTTCTATGATTGGTTTCAAATTTAACGTTGTGCAGACCAAACTTGCAATGTTAGCAGTAAGTAGGCTTAGCTTGTAAGATTTCGGTAAGAGGTAGTAGAATTGATTAGAGGTAGATTTTGAAGGTTTCAAGTAACGAGTTAGTAGCCTACTGGGTAATGGTGATCGGTAAGTTGTCGGCGAAAAGTTTTGGAAAAGCCATATTGCACTGGAAGACATATAGCCTAGAAACGGTAAAAAAGGGGGGCCGATTCCAATTAATTCTTTTTTTTGTTTTGGCTAATGAAAACAAAATTGACCTTTGTCGCCTGAAGAGTCCCTTGAGCAAGGACGAAACGCGTCGCGACGGCTCAATTCCATTTATTATCATATTGTCATTAAATCATTATTTATTATGTATGCTACATACATTCTCTGCAAAATTTGAATGTGCAATTGTGCATGCCAAATACGAGGGAGTTGTTGCAAATGAAATGATATTTTAAACCAGATTCTAGTTACCTTTAAGTATATCGGATGCTTACTGTATTTCACTTTCGCTATCTAATATAATTTGCCTTATATGACGGAATTAAGAGATTAAGAAACATTGTAAGCAAAAACTGAATAAGAGTGGTTTCTAGAACCATCTGGTCTACCGAGCATGAAAATCGATACTATAGGTAGGCTAGCCTACTAACTGTTCTTCCGGTAAAAGGCACATGGCTAGCATAACGCTAATTTATTACCTTGACGTTTCGCTCAGCTGAAACGCCGAGCATCTTCAGAAGTTGAGTTGGAGGAGTGTCGAGCATTCCTCCAATACTAGCACAAACAGTACATACCGCAGATAAGTTACAACAAAATAAATAACAAAAGAACCGAAGAAATTAAGTGAGTTATCATCTATAACTCACTTAATTTATTCGGTTCTTTTGATTTTTATTTTGTTGTAACTTATCTGCGATATGTACTGTTTGTGCTAGTATCTGCGAAATGTTGGAGGAGTGCTGAGCACTCCTCCAACTCAACTTCTGAAGATGCTCGGCGTTTCAGCTGAGCGAAACGTCAAGGTAATAAATTAGCGTTATGCTAGCCATGTGCCTTTTACCGGAAGAACAGTTAGTAGGCTAGCCTACCTATAGTATCGATTGTAAGCAAAAATTGCCGCCACAAGGAAGTGTAGGAATATTGGCAAAATGCCAAGTTGAGAAGTGTTATATTCATAATACTTAGAAAGGCAGACACTGTTGTGTTTCTAGTGGTGATCAAAATCGTTCATCAAAATCGTTTCCTCTATCGTTAGCATGAAATGTAAATTGAGATTTCTTATGGAAGGAAGCATTTATAGCCAGGAGAGGGGGGCTAATCTTTGTTGAGCATTGGGGAGGATAATTTGCAATTTTACTCCAATTCTGCCCTATTTTTAACATTGGGGGGATGAACCTCGACCAAGACTTTTTTCAGGTGAGCAAATTAAATGAAGACTTCACCAGAAATGGAACCCTTTTTTTCCCGAATTCAGGTGAAGACCAAAAATAAAAGGTCTTCACCAGAAATGGAACACTTTTTTTAAGTACTGACCTGCGCTCTGATGCACACCAGAGTCAAATTATTGGAGGGGATGCAGATGAAGACCATACTTAAATTGTTGGGGGGTATACAATGAAATTATTGGGGAGATATATCCTCCCATCCCCCCTTGTTTCGGCACTACTGCTATAGCCCCTCCATTGGCCTGTCAACCAAAATGCAAAATAAAAAATATCACGTTTTTAGCACTTCTGAGACTGTTTTTCGCACTGAAATAGACCAAAAAGTGATTTAAAGCATTTTTTGAAACATATGCTTAAGGGGGACTAATTTGTCAAAAATAAAACTCACGAATCAAAAAAAAAAAAACTTTAAAAAATGACCACAAATAAGCAATAAAATTTGATCGCTAGTATGAAAAACTTGAACACGGGTTTCATCAACAAATATATTATAGGCCTAAACTCAGAAATGGGGTGGAGAGGCTATTCAGTATCGGTTAATTACCAATCACTTGTCTCAATTCTCTTTCCATTAGCCCCTCTCCAATTATTTTTCTCTATAAAATGTAGATGAAACAAATTACTCCGTGTGAGTTTTATTGAACTATAAGATTTTTATGCTTATGATTTACCAGCATCCAAATACGAGAACTAAAATTTTACCTTTAACCACCTCTTACATAGGCCGTTTATGCAACCAGTTGAATCATGTTTGCACTGCCAATTTCTATGCCGTATTTTAAAAGCATTATTTTATCAAACTAGTTCTAAAATTAAATTATTTTAGCAATAAAATGCAAAATTTTTGAGCGCTGGGGGCTTCGCCCCCAGACCCCTAAAACAGCTGCTCCATTGCGAATTTCTGGTTACAAAACATCCGAATTTTTGAGGTTTTGTGCTTAAAATTTTTATCATCCCCCCCCACCAAAATTTTCTGGATCCGCCACTGCACCACAATTTAACATGTCCCAACAGTCTGTTTTGCCCGTATGGGCTCTTCATGGGGCTAAAATTTAGTATAGTCTAAACAAAATAAATTGAATAAAATGACCAAGTAAATATATCATACTAGAAAGAGATGATGCCAGATGTTAAATATCGGGTCCATTTAAGTTTATTTACTGTTAGTTGCAAAATAAATGGCTCGAGCAAGCCGAAAATCCAGTTGGGCGTCAAAGACATAAATACCACTGCCAGTATAAACACAGTGAAGAACCTGGTCCGGTGTGAAAGTGCTGAAAATAGTCATGGTGAGAATGAGGGATCGAAATGAGCTATCATTATACAGTATTGCTGTAATTATCTTGAAATAAGCATCAACTGCGGAATATATTGACTTCCTCTAGCTAGCAATAAACTATAAGAAAATATTCGGTATTTAGTGGAATGTGGCCTGCAAATTAGACCTGTGCAATTGTAGCACAGCCTTGATAAACCACTGCAGAACTTGCAAAAAGGTGAATGAATAACTCGTTATTCAGCATAAAGTCCGATTTATCAGCCCCCCCAGAAGTACAGACCTGTCTTGAACGTAAAAACCCTTGCAGGTCTCTTTCAGACATTACATATTCGATTTTAATAATCGGTGAATGCTCCCTATTCTAAAAAATTTATTCACCTTTTTGCAAGTTCTACTATAATTTTCCAGGCAGTTTCCTCTGTGTTCATGCTGCTGTCAATAGTTTATGTCTTTGACGCCCTGTTTGATTTTCGCTTTACTCCAGCCATTCACTTTACTGTTAACAGCTAATGAATTTACATTGACTTGATATTTAACATCTGGCATCATCTCTTTCTAGTATTGTATGTATACTAACTTGATCATTTTATTTAATTTGTTTTGTTTTGACTATATTAAATTTTAGAACCCTGAAGAGCCCATTAGGGTGAAATAGACAGTTGGAGCATAATAAATTGTGGTGGTCAGTAACTGGTTAATAGTTAGTGATAATAACCAACATATTACGTATGTCTTTGTTACGACAGCAAACAAACCATCTACTTTATTGTTTATGATGTATAGACTAAATGTAGAATGGCCAGTGACGCAAACAGGATGGCAAAAAGAGCTTCAGCTCTTCTCCTTTTTGACCGCATCACTTAGAAAATTTAATTCATGAATAAAAGCGTTTGGCTTGGACTCTACCTGGATAGGTAAAGAAGAGGAGATAAAGGGGCTGTGCAATTTAATACTTTCGAACGGATTTCTAATGTTAGCAATTAGCTTCTTTCAAGTAGTTCTAAAAACGCGCGCAATATGATTCAATTGGCGTAAAAAAGGCAATTTTTTTACGAAAAATCGCCTAGCGACTGGAGGCGAACCTCCGGATGTGATACTACTAATGTACATCAGTTTGCTCAGCACGACAACAAGATAAGATATGTTTTGGGTAAAAAAAGATTAGTGTTTGGTTAAAGCCTCCTCTTAGCATATACGAAACTGCACGCCTGAAAATGCCCCCTTTCCTTGATCAATAATCCTGGCTGCGTTTCTGTTGTTACGTATATACGGTACTTCAAATATACAATGAGCATTTTTTACATAATTTTATTAAACTAAGTTTTAGTCGATTTTATTGACACGTAATTCCTGGAGAAATAAAGCTGATCATGCTCCGATCTTCGAGTGAAAAGTATTAAGATTAGTAGAAGGCACTCTTCAAAAATAATTTCAAAAGAAAGGGGCAACAAAGTTGTAGCATTACGAAATCCAGCCAAGCTGATTGGGGTGCAGTAATCACGTATTAAAACAAAAATTGAAAAGGGAACAACCATTTAAATGGTACATTACGAAAGCAATCGAACAAACATCAAAATTCACAAAAGACATTACTAAAAGCAGACAAATCAGTGAAAATCTACACAAATGACGTCGTCAAGATGTTTTGATGACTTAGTCCCTTCGACTAACGCAATTTTTCATCTGACTCAATGTACGAGTATATAATCATGAAACCAACTTATCAGCAAATTTGAGTCCCAAACATGTTTTCCAAAAACTGCAAAAAACCAAGGATGACGTCATTTTTTCCGATATTGGTCTTGATCTCGAACTTTGCCGGTCTCGGTCTCAAAGCCAAAGTCGAGACCAAGACCGGTATCGGCCATCGTCTCGGAAAAAATTTGCGCTCTCGGTCTTGGTTCTCGGACATAAGCGTAGCCAGGGGGGAATTTAGTTTCCTCGCGTCCTCAATTCAATTTTTGTCAATTAATTTATACGTAAAACAGGGTGAATTTAAGGGTTTTTGTCCTAAGAGTTGCTATCTCAGGCCCTCGTCTAACCGCTTTATGAACGTAAGCAATCCCTATGGGTCGGGTTTACCGTATAGCACAATGCAAGAGGCCAGCAGTCAGATGAAAAGACTTTTTTTTGGTCTTCACCATTATTTGGAAAGAACATGTTGCGAAAATCACCTAAGTACCAGGGGCCCCACGCAATGTAAATTCGGCCAGGTCAATAACATAATTAGTCAGCGTAACCATCTATTAAACCATTTTTCAATAACAGTGTACCTCCACCTTGTCAGTTTTTACGCAACAATATACTTTAAAAAAAAGTTAGCTGCAAGGGAAATGCTCATTGAACAAACTATTAAATTTGAATTGAGGGGGCCAGGGCTCCGTGGCCGTACATGTACTCCTACAACTGGTTATTCTCATGAAAAAACAAAAATCTCTAAGTAGATTATTTTATTACTTACCTGTACTGCTAAAATATAGCAAGGGGCAATGTACCTCACTTCCCCTTACCTGGGCCAAAGCACTTGCAAAATTTAACCCCAAAATGCAAGATTTTAAACGTGTTTTGGATTTAAATTGTAAGTAAAAGCAGAATTGAACAACTTAATTTGTTTATAATAATTTAGTTGGTGTGATATTTTGACGTTTGCTGGCCAGAGCTTTTAATCTTTAATCGTTTGAGTGCTATCTGGCCTAAAGGCTATATACGTACGCGGAAGTGTTTAATTGGCTTTTATTAATTTGTTTAATTTTTTGATTAATTTGTTTAATTGGAGTGTTTATTTGTTTAATAGAAGTATTTAATTAATTTTTTTAATTGGCTATAATGTTAAAAATCTAGTTCTTTCAAATAGCTCTGAACACGAGCGGAATGTCATCCAATGGCATTGAAATAGCTTATTTTTCAAAAAAATCGCCCAGCGTCGGGGAAGCCCCCAAAACCTCCGGCGGAGTTACACTAGTTTACTAAACACGTCTCCCAATTAAGAAATTTTCACTTTTTAACTTTGGTAAACCAGACTGCAGCTTCTGGTCTTTCATTCTGCGATATCTTTATCCCACAAAAAGTTCCTCTTTTGAAAATTTCTGATGACGTCATTGTATGTGATTTCTGGTTTGAGCCCCTCCCAATCAAAGATTCTGGCTACGCCTATGGTCTCGGACGAGTCAGTCTCGACTGCAGCCCTGGCAAACATGCGTTGTTTGTTCATAATCGAAGGCCATTGTTATGAGAACTGAGTAGGTTACTTCGAACAATTCGAAGTAATTGTTCTCCGATCAGCCGCGTGTTTGCCACAATTCAGCTTTCAGAGGAATTCAGCTTTAAGGTTTATAAAACATTAACTCAGAGAGATTACCTCATGCTTGGAGATTTGTGCGCGTGGAGGCCGCATAAATTTAGCCAAATCAGATTTTTAGGTACCGAAAAAGTCAAAGTATTAAACTTCAAACCAAATCTTCATTATACAGGGTAGCCCTTTAAGTAGGTATACAGCAGTCACAATCTAAAGTCTTTTTACGTTCTATGTAGCACATTCCAAAGCACTTTACATTACTTGCTAAGTACCTGGAACTAAAATATGACTTGAAATGAAGTGTATGCCATCAAAAAAAATCTCGGGACACTTTCAAGCGATAACTGTATACCTACTCATGGGCCACCCTGTACTTGCTGAATTACGCCGAAGCGTGTAACGAGTTGGCGTGGCCTATTTAATGGCAAAACTGCGTCCAATTTGACTGGCCCTAGATTTGAACCTCAGGACTTTCAGCCCAGAGACGTCCTCGTTACCGCTCGTCCAACAGACCGATCGTATTGAGTTTTTGAATGCTGATTGATTATTACTGAATATCTTCATCTTTGCAGATATTTCCGGTATTTCAACTCAGTCAGTTTTTGGTGGATCTAAATGAGATGGAAAATGTTACTATTAACAACACCAAGTTTCTTCGTGAATATGAAGCCGAGCTGTGGCTCGCCAGTTTCATCATCAACATTTTTATCATGATCATCTCTCTGTGGTTGGCGGCTAGCATTGCCGTATACGTCTTCACCACCGGCAAGTTTCGTCCCAACAAGCGGACTCGTCTCAGTGAAGATCTTCTCATGAGACTCGCGTTTGTCATCGCGATCCTTCTGTTCCCTCGCATCATCACCACTCACGCGCTGCTCTGGGTCGGATTCAAACCGGGTCCGGATTCCGATCGCGCTTGCGAGCAACTCATTGACGCATCCGTGTTTGCCTATCACCTGGCATTTTTCCCAATCGGGATGTTTCTGTGGCTCCGACAGCGATCCCTGTACCTGCAGCCGCCGCTGCTTTCCCTCTACACCACTTCGTTAAAAATCCTTAGCTGGGGATGCATTCTATTTTTGTATTTTTCGGGATTAGGAATTATACTGCTGCTCATGATTCCAACGGAGTTCGAAGCATCAGGGAATGGATGTCGTGGAGTGGATCGCCAAAAGGTTCTTCTCTATATATTAACAGCGGTTTTAGTCATCGATGAACTGTCGCTACTCTTCCTCTTCATTTATCCACTGTATCGGCATCGTCAGCCGCAGTTCCTTAGCAGCACTTCAAAAGAGGACAAACGCTTCAGTAGCCGAGCTGATTACTCCACTGATGACGTCACGCCGCAGAGCTCGGTTTCAGCCCCATCACCAAACAAACCACATAATTCGAAGCAGTGCAACCGAAAGAACAACACGCCCAGTGTGCGGACGAGCAAGCGCATATACCGCGTGATGCGCATCTCGGTAATGTGTGCGTCAACCTGCATTTTATCTGACTTGCTTTCGTTTACTCTGGTTATCTTCTTCCTTCCCTCGGACACACTTTGTAGCTTTAGAAATTCGTTGCACGATATGAATTTGCTCATCAATTTCGTCAGCATAATTTTCTGCTTCGAATCATACAAGAAGATCTTCACCATGCTTGGTGCAACCCTGTTAAGGAGGACGCTTGTACGAAAGAAGCTTTCAACTTCTTACAATTCCAGCAGAGATTCTTCGCCATAACAACGACGAAACCTTGTAACGCTTTACACTGACTACAGTAGTTTATATTTTGATGGGATTGAAAAAAATTCCGCTTCCAATTCAAGCCCAACCCGCACGTCCATCGGGTCCGCCCCCTGACAAAAATGTGACAAAAAGTCTATTGTTTTTTTAGTTTTCGTTTCTTTTAGCATTTTTGCTAACAACATCAATTAACAACAATATTGACGACCAGGGGCCCTGGACTGTCTCTCAATTCAAATTTTGCCAAGCAATATATATAGCCGGGAGAAATGAAGAATTTTTGTACTAAAATTTGCTATCTCAGGCCCTCATCTAGTTTTTTTATGAACGTAATGCAACAACTAGGGCCGGATTCACCATAATGTGGCACAGCACCAGCTAGAGGCCCTGCGCTCAAATTGTGAGACTTTTTTGTTCTTCACCAATATTTAGCAGAAAGATGTTGCGAAAATCTCCAAAGTGCCAAAGGCTGCTTGCAATGTAATCTGTCCTGTCCAATAACATGATTGGTGGGCGTAACTATCTATTGTACCACTTCTAAATAACAATCCTTCTCCACCTCGCCGGTTTTTACGCCATAAGGTACTCAAAAAAAGTTAGCCAAGGGAAGTGCTCATTGAACAAAGTATTGAATTTGAATTGAGGGGGCCTGGGCCCCTTGGTCGTTCATGTACACCTACCACTGGTAATTTTTATGTTAAAACAAAAATCCCCAAGGAAAATCTTCGAGAGGAGTAGTATTCACTGCTAAAATATTGCAAGGGAAAATGTAATTTGCCTTCTCCTACCTGGGCCAAATCATAAAACTTAACCCCAAAATGCAAGATTCTAAACGTGTTTTGGACTTAAATGGAACGTATAAGGAGAATTGAACAATTTAATTTTTTCAATTGGATTTCAAATGTTAAAATCTAATTCTTTCAAATGGCTCTGAACACGTGCAAATTGTGATCCATATGGCATTGAAATAGCTAGTTTTCCTCAAAATTGCAAAAAATTGCCCAGCGGTTGGGGGGTCCGCCCCAGACCCCCATTTGTGATACGCTTGAGTTACACTAGTTTGCCCCACACATCTCCCATTTACACTTTTTATTTTGGGTTTAAGCATAGATGGGCAAGATAATGCAAAACGTTAGCTTCGTTAACCACTAATCCGTTAACAAACTTTACACCTCCGTTAACGTTAATTCGTTATTTTCAGCTTTAATTAACGGAACTTAATAAAGTCCGTAAATTCGTTAATATTTTGCGTGCAATATACATTTTTTTATGTAAACTCGCTTTTAGAGCACGTATTGACGTTGTTGAGCTGATTGTAAGGAAATATTTATTGCTATTGTGGTGTTTTTTTGTTTTGAAAGTTACATTTTACAGTCTAATCTAATTCTAAGATGAAAATAAGTACAAATGCACTAACAAAGCTGCGATCGGAAAATCTTCGGAAATTCCGAACAGCGATAATTAATACACCTATGAGGCTGCAGGTTATTATTTGCCACAAAAAAGAGCTCCTTTCTTCTTTCTTCTATAAAACTCGCGCAAATACGCAACAAGTGCTACCAGTGCAAATTGGTTTGTACCAGTACGATGAATGAATGGTGCAAGATATGAACGATAAAAACCTTAACGGAAGTTAATTTAGTCCATTAACATGAAAAAGGTTTTTAACGGATTAACGAGTTAATGAAAAAGTTAGCTTCGTTATTAACGGATTGACCATTAACGGACTTGTGCTCACCTATGTCATTTGCTATTTGTAAATCTTCTCTGATATCAATAATGAGTTAAAAAATATAGACAACTGGATGAGAGAAAACAAACTTTCAATTAATTTTTCTAAAACAGAATATATATTAACATAAAGCAAAGAGCCAAAACGTGAGCGAACATATTTTTTGCTGAACGTTTCAAGACATTACTAGTCTCATCATCAGTAGATAAATGATATAGGCAACAGCAACTTGTCACGAGCAAAGCACAGGAAAAAAAAGGCAAAGCAATGGCGCATAAAAAAGAAGAAATCGAGCGTAAAATTAAAAGCAATTTACAGTTTTCACACTTTGAATAAATATTCCCTCACGTTGAACGAATGTTTTTAGTTTTTTACACGTTAAATAAATATAATGGAATTGAAGCTTTGTCGGAGTGCATGAATTGGTAACAAACTTCAGTTTTGGCAAAAATAAAAAATTCACCCGTTATCATGCGCTAGGTCGATGATCTCTTTTTGGCATTCGACAATCCAAATGACGTGGAGTATGTATATCAAACATTCAACTCCATTCATCCAAATCTGAAATTCACCAAAGAAGAAGAAAATCAAAGAAAACTGCCTTTTTTGGATGTTTTAATTACCAAAACATCAAACGGAATCGAAACGACAGTATATAAAAAGCCACCATTTTCAGGATTATATACCGAATGGGACAGCTATACTCAGTACTTAAATTGTAGGGGGAACGCAGGGGGACGCGTCCCCCCATCGAGAGTTAGCGTCCCCGCCTCGAGATTTAGCGTCCCCCAATCGAGATTTAAGCGCTAGATGATCAGACAAAAAAGGGCGTGTCAGCACGAATAAATTCCGCAAAATCCGGCCGAATATAGTTCCAAATTGCGGTGAAGACCTTTTTTTTTGGTCTTGACTTGATTTCGGGGACGGAATGACATAATTTCACTAAAGTACTTATCGCATCCCGAATGCGTTTGGTCAAGGCTGCAAAAGCGTCCCCCCATGCAATATTTTACAGATTAAGTACTGGCTATACTCTAACTAAATACAAACGCAATCTAATTAACAATTTATAGCATCGTGCACATCAAATCTGCAGTTCTTTCACATTGCTTCATAAAGAATTTAATCAAATTTCTTTAGTTTTGGAAAAAAATGGCTACCCCAAAAACTTTCTAAACAAGCACATTAACCGTTTCATGTGAAAGCACTAAGGAAAAGACATCCCAAACAAAAATATTTTCAAGGACCCTCGAGTTAAAAAGTTTTTTATGCGGTTACAATTTATTCGCGAAATTTCACCGCAAATAGAAAAAGAAAGTAATTCTTTTTTTTTTGCCAAGCTTGATTTTGAAACCAAATTTTTATTAATTAACGATACGTATAGTTTAAAAAATGTGTTTAAACATAAAAAGCAACAACAAATTCTCTATCAATATGGCGTTGTGTACGAAATACGTTGTAACTGTGGCAGTTCTTATATTGGCCAAACGTCACGGAATCTAATTACCCGAATCAATAACCACGATCCTTCTTCTAAAACACCACAGGATACGGACGTCATTCAGCATTTGACCGGTATCGGGACATGAGCCCTAAAAACACGAGCCCCAAAAGACACCAGCCCTAAAAACACAATCCCTAATGGACATGAGTCCTAAAGTACACAAGCCCTAACGGACACGAGTTCTAAAGGGCACGAGTCCTAATAAACACAAGCCCTAACGGACACGAGTCCTAAAAAACAGGATTCCTAAAGACACGAGTCCTAATGAACAGGAGTCCTAATGGACACCAGTCCAAACGAACACGAGTTCTAACGTACACAAGCCCTAATGGACACGAGCCCTTAAAAACACGAGTCCTAAAGACACAAGTCCTAATGGACATGAGTCCTAAAGGACACGAGTCCTAAAGGACACGAGCCCTAAAAGACACGAGTCCTAAAAGACACGAGCCCTAAAGGACACGAGCCCTAAAGGACACGAGTCCTAAAAGACACGAGTCCCAAACGACACGAGTCCTAAATGACACGAGTCCTAAAGGACACGAGTCCTAAAGGACACGACTCCTAAAAGACACGAGTCCTAAAGGACACAAGCCCTAAAGGACATGAGTCCTAAAAGAACACGAGCCCTAAAAAACATCAAAGTTAAATGCTACATAAAAGTCGGTAAATACTGAAAAAGATTTGATTAGTAAGAATTCGGGGTTATTGTTTGCTTTTTTCAGTGACATACAGTAAATTCGGCTTGCTGTCAAGTAATCCATGAAAATCTTGTAATGTACATGGTGGTAGCTAGCTTAGGTTATCAAATACAAGGTTTACTATTGACGGCCCTGAAATAGAACAGTTGCATCTCCTTCATTCGTGACAAATTAACGCATTTTTAAACTTTTGCAATTTCATAGGTTTTTTTTGCATTTGATGTTGTCATTAGCGGCTTACCGCTACGGTTGCTAGGAGTTAAAACGCAGAAGCAGTTGTTTTCATTGAATTATTTCGTAAAGATGTCATTTAAATTTTAAACCAATGATTTAACTCCCCTCAGTGTTATCTGGGGACTTCTCGGCATTATTCAACTTTTACTGAACTTTATTAATTTTTAAAATAGTGATCTGATTGCTTTAAACGAATTTGTAGAAAATGTGGTCGTTGATTGTCAGAGGCGTCGCTAAGAATGGTGGCACCCGGGGCGGGATTTCGTGGTGGCACCCTTTATCGGCCAAAATATAGGTGAAGATCATAAAAAAAGGTCTTTGCCTACCAATCAGTAGGTTTTCGGCCTCAAAAGAAAAAAACAAACAAATGGTGTCACCCCAAAATGGTGACACCCACGGCGGACCGCCCTCCCCCCCCCTAGCGACGCCAGTGTTGATAGTCAGATCAATAATTTAAATGCGCCCATTTCAATTTTTGTTTCACTAACTTAAATTGCTTTGGTTATTCGAGTTCAAAATTTAAATCCCTCGAAGTTACCAAAAATAATCGATTAACGAACGTCATTCAAAACGCTGGAATAACAGTTTACAATACAACGTTAAATCTCAGCACTTTTTTGAGCTCTGAAACAGATTTTCACCTTGTTTGCAATAACATAAAGCGGCCTTAAAATTCCAGCGTCTCACAAGCGAATTTCGTAGCATCAACGAAACTTACAGCCAGGGGCGTATTTAGGGGGGACATTGGGCCATGGCCGTGTGGGTCTTTAGGTCGCCAGGATAGTATATTAGTATAGAATAGTATGCAAAATTGCGGCATGCCCCCCCCTTTGTAAGTTGGAGAGAAGGTTTGAGCACATAAAGGCGATGTTTCAGACGTATGATCTTCAATTTTGGGAAGAAAATCGGACTACGTTTGAGTGAAGACCTTTTTTTCTTTGCTCTTCACCTAATTTTGGGCAGAAAATCGGACTGATTTCGGGAAGAACAATTTCTTACTCTGTTCTATCTTTCTCTCAAATTTTCTGAAGTTCCTGCCCCCCCCCCTCTTTTCAAAATCCTGCGTACGCTACTGATTACAGCCACATATGATTTTGAAAACGCTCTTTGGTGGTGGTAGTGGTACCCCTTCCGAGGGATGGGGGCGCGGAGGAACTCCGCGGAGACCCAACAATCGGGCCACACCCCAAGATCTTCAAAATAACAAAAAATTTGCAAAATTCTTGATGTTGTCTTCTGGCAGCGCAGGGTAATACTTGTGATATCTGAAACTGCGGTGAACGCGACAAGCGAGAGAAAATTTTTAGAAAAAGTAGCATTTTGCTACAGACGTCTGAGTATCAAAAATCTGCGTAGGACTGAGAAGTATTAATTGCGATTAATAATGTGCGTACGATTAAACAAAGTGTTTATTGTGATGATTACAAAGTGCTTAACTGAAATAAACTAAGCAACGGCTTTCTCTACTTAAATAGTTTATTTTGTTGCAACAAAACCGGAACTAAATTGCATCTCGAAATAATCTTGTTTGATGTTGTTCAATACGCTGTATTTTGTTAACTTGCCCGAGGCGATTTCAGCTTGCCTCGGGCAAGCGGGCAAGCGTTAATTTTGAACCCTGCGCAAGCTTTGGCAAGTAAATCCGCATTTTCATTACCGGGGAGACCAGCGTGACCGGGAACGAATTGGAAGTTTAAGGTGGTGCTGTTGGAGAGGGAGGAGGTGAGGGACCAAACATTCCAGAGGGTCTCAGGCAGGAGATAAGAGCGGGCTGATGAAAGGATTAAGAGGGCCGATTCGGAGTCAGTAAGGAAAAGGACTGACTGGAATTTACAGGTCATCAAATGGTTAGTACACCAATCGAGACCTTGCTTGAGGGCAAAGGTTTCAGTTGTGAAGCTGGAGGCAATCGGACCAGAAGAAAAGGAAAGGGAATTGGATGTGTGGCATTTGGAGCATGTGACATACACTCCAGCACCACCGGGACCAAAAAGGGAGGGGGCAGAACCATCAGTCCATACTTGGATATCAGAAGGGGGGGAGGGAGGATAGTCTGCTTGAAGCAGACTGGAGTCGGGCTATACTGTTGCCTGTGCAGTCGGAAATGACGGGGGAAACGGTGAAGTGGGTTGCAGTCCATGGGGGAAAAGGGGGGCACATGATCAGAGTCTCACGTGGGGATGGGAGTGATTGTGTGGCCGAAGAACAGAATGATCTCTAAGAGGGTTTCTTCTTTAATCGACAGGGCACGTTTTTTTGTTGCCAGGGCATTGAGACTGGAGAAGTCTGGGGGGAGACGCAGAGCACGTTCGAAGGAGGAAAGGGCCTGATGTTCTAGAGTTAGCTTTAGAGGAGGGAGTTGAGCCTCAAGCAGGAGTAGGGAGAAGGGGTGGAAGAGAGGCACCCAGTAATAACTCTTTAAACCCTTTAAACGAAAAAAATTAACGAAAACGCTCTTTCGCATCGCAGTTCAGCATGTTATAATGTTGGTACACCCGTTGTTTCAAAATTAAAGCTCCCTCCTCAACAGCATGGACTAAATTTTAAAAAAAAGGGCTAAAGTTATGCAAATTTAAAACAGGCATTTACGTAAGTTTTTTACTAAATCGTTCATACTTTTGCCACATAGCCTTCATTCTCGAGTAGTATAAGTTGACAAATATTTCTTAATTCCCATTCCTACTTCCCTGGTTACAGTTGTTAAGTCATTTTGGAATTACAATTTTATTTTGGAAATTTTGGATTTTTGTCTGCCTGAAAGAAGAAACCATCGGTGAACCAAAGTATGTAATGCTATACAGTGGCGGATTTAGGGGGGGGATGCATCCCCCCCCACCAGCCTAAAAGTAACGATTTTGGCCGAAAAATCAGCCTCTATTTCGAATAATTCGGCTCCAGTTAGGGATGCATCCCCCCCACCAGTCTAAACCTAACGAACCCGGCCGAAAAATCACTTCCAATTTTGGTGAAGACCTTTTTTTTTTTTTTTTTTTTTTTGGAGACCACCTAATTTTGGGCGAAAAAAACGCTTGAATTTCCGATTTCGGCCGAAAAATCACTCTCAATTTTGGTGAAGACCTTTTTTTTTTTTTTTTTTTTTTGGAGACCACCTGATTTTGGGCGAAAAAAAGTTTGAATTTCTGCATTCGGTCGAAAAATCACTCTCAATTTCGGTGAAGACATCCGAATTTTTGAGGTTTTGTGCTTAAAATCCCCCCCACCAAAATTTTCTAGATCCGCCACTGATGCTGTATTGCCTCGTATAACATGCTTGGTTAATTGTTAGTGATTACTTTCTAAATTACGGTATGTCGGTATGTGGTGTGTATTCTGTTCACTGTAACTTGATGTGTGATCATGTTGACGCAGTGGTTTTTAAATCTTGGTAATGCTTACTGATATGCTGATTAACTTATGTTTTCATATCGGATTAAGACGATCAGTTAACGCGTGTAAAGACTTCGATCAAGGCAGACAAAAGTAATTTTTGCGTCGTTTACAATCACAGTCAATCGTTCATAAAGCATGAATGAAACGAATACTCCTAAATTGGTAACATCTACGTTATATTCCGAAGTAAGATAAATTACACTGCAGTTTGGCACAAAACTTCGCTCCCAAGAAGTCCCTTCTCGCACCCCCAAAAGCGAACTGCTGCTATAGACTCTTTATGATCGGAGCATTATGATCCCGGATGGCATTCTTGAAGGCTATGTAGCATTGTTTGCAAATAATCGCAAGAACAGTCGCGGGTGGCGCTGAATCTTCATTTGTGGAGATTGCCATTTGGTTTTCTCTAACCTTCACCAGGACTCTATTTGCTGCCAATTATCAGAGGCAAGAACTCAGGTTGAACGATCATGTAGCTGGTCTTTGGCAAATTTTGACGGGATCACGTCTTTTCGGTGCGACCATTTCGGCGTGACCATTTCGGCGCCACCTATTTCGTTGCCGTACGTCTTCTGCACAAATCGTTTCGGCGCCAATTCGGTGCTGTTTGACAGTTCACTTATTTAGGATTTGGGTTAGGGTTAGGGATTTGGGTTAGTGTTAGTAAAAAGCACAGAATATTGGCGCCGAAAAGGGCCGCGCCGAAAAGGGCCGTGCCGAAATGGGCGCGCCGAAAAGTCGTGGACCTAATTTTGACTCCCGCTTATAACTTACGCCGCGCCGAAAAGTCGTGGACCTAATTTTGACTCCCGCTTATAACTTACGCCGCGCCGAAAAGGGCCGCGCCGAAAAAGGCCGTGCCGAAATGGGCGCGCCGAAAAGTCGTGGACCTAATTTTGACACCCGCTTATAACGACTCCCAATCCTATCTTCGCTGAAAGTTTTACTCTCTCACCGGCCCACCATCAGGACGGGATAGAATCTGGCAAGTCACTGACAGTAGCTAGCTACCTGGATATTTTTTTGAACAATTAAGTATGAGTTTTGCCTACATTCTCACATACAAACCACCAACGCTCTGGAACATCGTTTTGATGAACAATAGTTTTTTTAACACGACCAAAATAAACATTAATTTATTGAAAACTGCTTCCAATTGGCCTTCTATCCAATTGGCCTCCCACTAGAGGGCAGAAGTAATGGCGCTCTCCAAAACGGCGGAGATCTAACATCAGGGTAGGATTGTATCAAAGGCTTCAGTCACCAATCAGTATGGCCTGGCCAGGCCGATTTACTTTGATGAGAGCTTTGGTCGGTCGCCTGGCGGTGCTGCGCTGTTCCGCGGCACTGATCTGCTTGCGTAGCTCCCTGCAACAACAACACGGTTACCTTGGACATCAGGCGGGATGCAATTTTACAAAATGTTCTTGTAGTAACAATCTATCGCCGTTGTTTCTTTGCTCGACTTAAACGCGATGTTTTGACGATTTAACAGCTTTGCCCTCTGGTGGAATAGAAAAAGGTCGCGTCTGTTAAGTTTCGAGTTCGTTCGCGATGCGTTCTTTTATTCTTTTGGTTCAGAACCTTGCATTCAAGTTCGGGTTCGTGCAACATTGCCTGCCTGAGAGATAGCAAATCGATGGGCTAAGCAAAAGAAAGGTGCAGTTCGAAAACATGTGACCATGCGAAGCGATCCAAGCGCTTAGACACAGCGAACGGCAGATACTAGACAATAGACTAAAACTTGCTTGCTGTTTTGGATATTAGAGCTAGCAAGTAGTATAATATTTCTTGCGGTCTGAACAAGTCAGGTTTTCACTTCATGTTAGTCCAAGAGAGGTTGACATAGCAGCAATGTCGTGCCATGCGTCTCTAGCTTGAAAAATTAAACAATGCAGATAGAGTGCAACGCTCGTATCAAAGTTGAAGGTGTGCGTTTGTTACTTTCATCAAAAAAATTAAAACCAGCTTCTTTGTCTGATTTCAACCATATTCAAGTTATTAGTAGGTTTGATCCCAAGAAGTGTTGCCAGTTAAAATTTAACACGTTAAATCTTTCAGCTTACCCAGCTTTCAAAGCATTTAGATACCAAACAATGTCGCTGAGCTAAGCTCTGCCCTGCAGTAGTTTTGCCATACGGTTACTTCAGGGTGCAAATAGAAACGACTTCGAAAACGATTTTGACTGGCAATACTGCTTGGAGACGGAGTTTTCTTAAATTGGCGATCACGTTTGCAGCTGGGTAATAGCCTCTTCGTGGCAACACATCAAGCCTCTTACAAACAGCACTCTACAAATCAGACGGTGTGCGGCTGCGACCTCTGAAGTTTTTTTGCAGTACCTGTTGCCACCCATTACACGATCAGTTCCACCCATTACCACCCATCACTCATTCATCGAGTGCCCGACTTGTGAACTACTTTAAAATAACTGATCAGTAGTAGAGTGGATAGAGCGTGTGCCACCGAAACGAAAGGTCTGGGTTGGATTCCCAATCGAGTCACACCGAAAACCATAAAATTGGTATTCCCAGTTTTTTTTTTATTGACGTTTAACAGTATTAGGGGTGGCAGCTTGACTCAAACAACGCAGTCCCTCGCTGTTTCCTGACCAAGACAACTTGATGAATAATTCAAGATGCGATTATGAACATTTAGAAGATGTCAACTTTTTGTAGCCACTTTATGCATCTTCTCAATGTTAATAGTTTTGACACCTTCAAATCAAACTAATAAATTTGTGATTACAAATTAAGACCCCTCTTTCTTCATTTCTGTTCTAAACTTGGGTGTAGCCCCACAGCTGCTTTCTGCGCCCCATCCCAAGGAAGCGATGTTGTAGTAGTCGCACACTTCCACAACCAAACAAGCACTTCAGCAAAGGATACGCACTGACTTGTGCGGTACTAAAAGGATGACATCATCGCTCAGGGTACCGCTTCTTCTTTCGCGGTCCGTTCGTTATTCGTTGCTGAAAACAACCACGTTCGTATAATGACATCGCCAGCAAAGATGGTGCAGAAAATTGTAGAAAAAAAAGCTTTCCAACGAATCAAAAATACGAAACGAAAACGGTATCAGTAAAAACAAGTTTTTTTTCGGTATCTTTACACGTACCTTCGATATCAGTAATTATGCAAGTAAGCTCATTGGTAGCATTTTAATTGGGGGAGGGCCCGGGCCCCCTGCCCCCCTGGCTACGCCTATGGCCTACATCTCGTTGAAGTGATTATAATCCATCTCTTGAACTTACAAAAACTACGGTGAAACCTTACTAGAGTAATACATAACTCGAGGTTCTAAACGCATCCTACCAGTGGCGTAGCTAGAGGACGACCCCGTTCCGGGTACCACCATTTTGGGGTGACTCTACTTGGGTGACACCATATTGTGATGTGAAACCATAACTTCACTGATTTATGATGAAGACCAGAGATGGAGTCAAAGAGACAACCTTCGAGGCCAAGGACAGGAACAAAATCCGAGTCCAAGGCCAAGGACCGACTTTTTAAGGACAGACCCTGTCGAGGCCAAGGACTGGAGTGCTCGAGGCCAAGGCTAAGGACTGAGGACACAATTTTTCTAAATTAGGGCCGGCAAATTTCCATAATTTTTAACGCAAAAGTCTTTAAGATGTATTTTATTAATTTTTTGATGATAAATTGAAAATAGTAGTTTCTAAAAGTAATGAATGTGGAAGTTTACACCTTAACAACAATGTTAATTACGTTCCGTAGCTGTATCGTGGTAGTAAAACAATTAAGGCTGCAAATCATGAACTGGAAATGGTAATAATTAATAACTATAAATTCTTAACGTGGAATTGGTCAATTTTAAGGTCCTGATTTCAACACTTAGGACCCCAGTGCAAACGTACACTGATTATATGGATCCCCACTTTTTCAATACCTTATTGTTTCAATATTCTCAAACACAAACCTTATTGATTGGTCGATACGTTATCTTTTCGCAGAAATTGGTAAATATTTATCATAGTTTCTATATATTGTATACAGAATGTGATATTATTATCTAAAAGAATTGCAAAATACTGTAAATTTAAATTTTTGAAATGAATCGAGGTACCGTACTTGCAAGCTCAAGTTTTTGGAAAAAACTGAGTTCTGGGGGCAAAGGCAAAATCCCCATGCCTCCGATGAACAATTTTAGTAATTTTTTTTTCCAGAAAAAATAACGTGATTATATTTTTTGGCAATTCGACAAAGCGTAAAAAACTGTGGTGTTTTTCTAAAAAAAATTGTTTCTACTCGGATTTCGTTCATTGCGCATAAAATAACTACTACTTGATTTGAGTTAAAATTTCCCAAACATTTGTTAAAAGGTGGCGCAGAACCATTCAGAACCACTCAACGAAAAAACTCAGTTTGGTAAACCAATGACTTGAGCTATTATTCTAATTGGCTGGCGTTATTAGCGATGAATAGAATAAAAGAAAAATTAGAAAATGATTGAGAACAACATGATTTGGTAAGAAGGACATCCGATAAAGTTGGCAAGACCCAACGGAAGCTCGTTTAGATGGAAATCACATGGATCATTTAAAATTTAATCTCTTCGCTGTGCCGAGTTCTTTTTTGTAAGAGCAATTCTCTAAGAACATGAGGCTCATTTTTGCTCAAATTATGTGTAAGAATCAATAGAGCAGCATATTTAAACTGCAAAATATTGCATGGGGTGAGGGGCGCTTTCGCAGTCGTGACCAGTCGCATTCGAACTGCGGCAGCAACCTTGTGAAAATTTTGCTACACATTTAATGTTTTCTTTCTTTGGTATCAATTTTGCCCTCAAATTCGGGTGAAGACCAAAAACAAAAAAAAAGGTCTTGTTAACTACGGCCGGAATTTCGAATTGATTGGAATCATTAGCCACTTTTTCGTCTACATTTGTAGGAAATTTACTTTTGGTGGGGGAGGCGCTAACTATGCGTCCCCCTTACAATTTAAGCCTCAGCATGAAAAAAAAATAATTAAAAACGCTTTCTAGGACAAGGTACTTAAAATTCAGCGGAAGTAAGCAGCAGTCTTCTTGGTCTTTTCTATTTTGGTGCTGATGATTGTCTCAACAGTAATCATGAGTTGTGACGAAGACAATTTAATTGTGACATTTAATTCTGTAACAAAGTTACAAACTGTCAATGGGATTGAAAATTTGCCAAAATTTAGGAACAGACAGTGTCAACTCAAAATTTACATGGTTCTTATAAAAAAAGGGAATATTTTTTTCACTTGCGGTATCATTGTTTTAATACAAAAGTTATTATAGGATACGACTAGCAAATTTCCTGGTAACGTTCGAGAAACGCATTTAAATAAATTATCGAGAAATAATAATCCTGACATAATTATAAGTCTCGATAGTGGTTGCTAACGTGACGGCGTTGAGAATAATTGCGTCTTTCCGCAACAAAAATGGTGGTGTGAAGCAAGTGCAGGTTCTGACAGTGTTTATGTCTGGTACGAAACAGCTTTAGAAATACAAATGCGCACGAAATAGTTTGCTACTTTAAGTGGGAATTTAAAAACATCTGTACAATACATTTATTGTCAGCATAAAAAAAAATTGTCAGCTATTACAATTTTTTTTTTTTTCACGGCTATGAGGTAGCACTTACCTCACATATCTGCTTTCCCATTAGGCTAGTGTTTCATCAGCATCTGAATTCACACGTAGCCTATCCTGGCATCCCACCCGAACCTTCAAACCACACACGAGGGCAATTTCTACACTTGCCATCGTACCCTCTTCTCAGATTACTCTGATCTAAGTCTGACAACAAGGTCACCAGAAAGAGGATTCTCGACCAGTATCACACTGGCACTTCACTTAGCTCAACCGCATTGCGCTAGCATCACTAAGCATGGACACCATATATGACATCACATTAGCAATTTACCACAATAGTACGCTATATGCATATTTCAAACTTGTTTGTTATCATCAGGCGTACATAACTGTGTAAATGCCTACTAAAAATTTTGAACCCCAAAAGCCAAACTTAACCTACTTGTCGGTAACCGGTAAAGCAAATTGCTATATACAACGCCAGTCAACGCCCATACGAATAAATTTTCATTTACTCGTATGTGCTTTGAAAATTCAGAAGTTACATAGCAGACTTGAAACATAAAGTTTTTTTTTTTCACGGCTATGAGGTAGCACTTACCTCACATATCTGCTTTCCCATTAGGCTAGTGTTTCATCAGCATCTGAATTCACACGTAGCCTATCCTGGCATCAAAAAAAACAAAAAAAAATTTATGTTTCAAGTCTGCTATGTAACTTCTGTATTACAATTTTATTTAAGAGTCGTGCCTAGTTTTTTGTCGGCGATATATCGCAGATGTCAGGACTAGAAGTGATGCGAATGATTTTTTTTTGCTTTCGTTTTTTTTAAACGTGTTTTTTTTTCAAAAAAATCAAACATGGCCTCAAAAACAATGTTTCTTTTTGGAAAATCTTGTTTTGCTATTTCATGGCTTCTCACTGTGATCTAATGGTTCTTAATCTTCGAATGTCTAGTTTCAATGATGCATTTTTAAAGGTTCAGCAGTGGGTTATGCACTATGTTCTCATGCAGTTAGAGCACAACATAAGCAGTAGCGCAACCAGGGGGCTAAGGGGGCTTCAGCCTTAAAAAATTTACCCAAAGTACAAGCGTTAAAATTTGTTTTGAACTTGACCTGTGAGTAAAGGGAGGCTGTGCAACAGTGGCATAAGAGCATACGTTGCCACCCCTGGCTTTCGTTGAAAATGCCGCCCCAAGCAGTACTTAAATTGTAGGGGTACGCTTCCCCCATCGTGAGTTAGCGTTCCCCAATTTAGATTTCAGCGTCCCTCCTAATGGAATTTCAGCGCTCTCCATTAAGAGGAAGCGTCTGGAAGATTAGACAAAAAAGTGGCTACCAGCACCAATAAATCCCAAATTCCAGCCGAATATAGTACCAAATTGCGGTGAAGACCTTTTTCTTAGGGGTTTTCAGTCGAATTTGGGAACAAAACCCCTTCAAATTTCAGTGAAGACCTTTTTTTTGGTATTCAGTCGAATTCGGGACAACGTCTGCACTTGAAGCAAAATTTTCACTAAATTTCAACCGCATTCTGCATTCGTTTGGTTAAGGCTGCGAAAGCGTCCCCCTATGCAAATTTTACAGATTTTACAGTTTAAGCACTAGCCCTAAGTAGCCTGTAGCAAATTTTGAAATAGAATCACGTTCAAGCAATCTTTTTAATAAAACAATCACAAATAATGTGCTGGGTCTCAGAACTTCTATATTGCTTGAGAAAAGGCCAAAAATA
Source organism: Trididemnum nubilum (assembly GCA_963965965.1). Classification (NCBI taxonomy): domain Eukaryota; kingdom Metazoa; phylum Chordata; class Ascidiacea; order Aplousobranchia; family Didemnidae; genus Trididemnum; species Trididemnum nubilum. The sequence continues at coordinate 44,676,067 of OZ014477.1, read as the reverse complement.
CAAGACAAAATGATGAACAAATGTATGAGGCAAACAAAAGATCAATAGCCGCCTCAAAATTGAACTTTTCGAGCTTTCGCTGAAGTAAAATCAGCGATGATATCTTCAAAATTAAGTTTTTGAACGTAGTCTCTTTCTATAGAAAGAATCGATAGAGCCGATAGCCGATCAGCATTCATGGTCGAGTCGAACGTAAATACGACTTTATCATTTTGAGCTTTGAGAAACTCCTCTCTTTGCTTGCAATTGAAACACCAATGGTAAGATAAAGTTTCAGACACAACCATAAACATGGCGTTGAATTAAGTAAGCACGATTTTGCTAACCACTTTGAAACATCAAACGCTGTTGCATTACGATCAAACGTGGTTTAACTGCTTCGCACCAGCCTCTTCCATCTGTACAATAAAAGACATCAATATCTCAGCTCTACTGCACCCGAGATCTTACTACAGAAATTGCTGTGAGACTGCGGAGGCAGAGAAAATGAATCGTTGGTTATAACAACAGATTTATAATGTAATAAATGTTATTATGAATTGAACAACAGACGGAGCACAGCACTGCTATCCAGGGCCTCAGAGCATAGTCACTAAGTGACTATGCTCAGAGAGAAATATTTCCAGGGGGTACGAAGGTCGATGGCGGGCCCCCAAATCTCTTCCAAAAATTGGGTGAAGACCAAAAAAAAAAGGTCTTCACTGAAATTTAGTCCCAATTTTTGCCCAAAATTAGGTGAAGATCAAAAAATAAAAAATAAAAAAAAACAAAACGTCTTCACTGAAATTTAGTCCCATTTTTTGCCCGAAATTAGATGAAGACCAAAAAAATAACACCAAAAAACTTAACGCGTGGACCTGAACTCTTCCGGGCCCCCTGAGTCCGGGCCCACCTAGCCCCGGGTACGATGTACCCCCTGAACCCCCCTCTCGTAGACCCTGCTGCTATCCAATACCAAACAAAAAGCAACTCAAACTTTAAGTTTTCTAATGTGCCTTAGCTGCTTCTTTGTAAATCGTTTTCTTGTCGAACTTTTTTCTTTGCTTGCTGTGTGCAATGCAAAGCCTCATTTTGCCGCCCCTGGCGCAGAGCCAGAACCGCCAAGTGCTGGCTGCTATGCCTCTGCTGCGCAACTTTCGAAGTTTAGCAATTTAGTTTTTTCAAATGACTTCAAAAACTTGTAAAATGTGATCAGTTGCATCGATTTGTTCAGCACGCCGGATAGATTACAGTTTTCGACGAAAACATTTTTGGTTTTGGTTCAAATGTTGAAACAATTTTAAGATTTGCACAAGTCGGGAGAGGCCTAGGAGTTCGTAAGGTTAACCGGCATTACGTTTGCGCGAATTGTTCTTGATCCGTTTTCTGTCATAATTGCAAGCATTGTTTTTTGGTACTTGTGACGTAATAATTGCAAGTTTCGCTTCAAATGTTTTGCATTGATCACAAATGCTGTGGTAGTGCACCGTATGTATCACTCATACTGTAGCTTCATCATTTCTTGATGATGCTGATTTTCAGTACCAGCAAAACGTCAATTACACCTAAAAATAGCTAGTTTAGGTCTGTTACTTCATCGGAAGAACATAGATCCCTACTGCCATCTAATCTTCCCTAAACAAATTCTAGCCGAAAACTCGGAAACTACAGCAAATCCGAAGGGAGTTGGGATTCGTTCTTACAATGCATAGCGCGTCCGTTGCTTTCTCTTAAAAGCAAGATAAAAACCATTGCAGAAGAAACAAGAATTGGGATCAGCTGGGCAAATGCTGTGTCGCGGTCCGCAAACATTATAAATGTAATGACATGTGCGACAGAGTTATAAGTCGGGCAGGGCTTTGCAGGCTAGGCTCCGTTGTAATCAACATGAAAAAATGTCCAGCTTAATCTACATAATACTCGCCTTGTGTTTTCGCTCTTTTAGATACTGTAAAAGCGCCCGGTAATCAAAATAACGTTACGTTAACGTGTTATTTCAAGCTTCAATTAACGGAAGTTAATAAATCCGTTAATTCGTTAACATTTTGAGTGTAATTTACTGTAACGTACGTGTCAAAAGGACGCGTCCCGATGCGGTCGACCTGCTCGGTTGAACAACCTATCGAGCTCTTCTCCGGGTTGGCTTAATAACCATTATGTCCAAATAATCTTTCACTCGTGGCTACGTTGGAGCTGACGCTACATCAAATTAGACACAGTTCTTGACGAGGTGATGGCGAAGGACCAAATGTCATCGAGTCAACTATCACCTGCACTTCCGTCTCAAAATATGGGTCCAGTATCGTTACTGTTATGATCTAGATTGGCCAATTCCTAAAAAGCAGTAGGGTTGGATCTTTTGTTGGATCAATTAAGCAGAGCTGGGCAAGTCCGCAAGTTAGTCCGCAAGTCCGCAAATCCGCAATTGCGGACTAACGAAAAAAGTTGCGGACATGCGGACTTGCGGACTTTGGCACTATAAATTGCGGACTTGCGGTTGCGGACTATTTTTAATTTTAGTCCGCAATTCCGCAAGTTTTGTGCAAATATTGAAATTTTTTAATATTTTCGAAAAAAATTCATGTTTTTACCCAGTCAAACATGAGAAATCAATTTAATTTTTTCGAATTCAAGTTCGGCAAAAATATCAAGTTATTCGAGTTCAAGCTGACATACTGTAAATACTAGGTCTGCTTTTCGACTTAATCGCTTTCTTCTTGTTGACATGCTGTTTGGTAACGTGAGAAACGAATACATGCCGCGTACTCATCTTTTATGCAAATAGTTGGTTGATTTTTTAGAACATTTTAGAACCCTCTTTTGCGCTTGTTTTAAGAATCTTCTAGAACTGTCATTGTGGTAATTTTAACTGTATTGTTTTTAGACTTTTAATCTCATAATCTTTAGATCTGCAGCTAGTGCTCGAATCAGTTAGTCTTCGACAGTACGAGTGATGTAGTGTCTCAAATTTTCGTAGTTTAGTGTATCAAGTTAGATGTGTAGTAAGTTGGTTGCTGATGTTTCTATTTCTATAGTGAGACCTCGAAGCAGTTTTTTAGTAATATAGTTTAGTAAAGTCTAGCATAGTGTTAGTATAATCAATAGCGTAAATTTTGGTCTGGTAAATTTTGGTTGATTGATATTGATTTGGCTAGCTGACAATTGATTTCTTGTTTTGCCGTGCTCCTTTGGATGAATCAAATTTTTGGTGTTCTGTGAGGAATAACATTGTTATATTTATATCCAAAGTGTGGTATGACTGCAGAAATATAAAGGATACGGCGCGCGGCGAGACAGGCTATTACAAGCGGGTCTAACCTGATTCAAATTGGAGTCAACACTGTTTTCTCGGGTTCGGCAAAACAACCGACTTTTTTTGGGTTTAAATTCGAATTTGCAGCCCTGGTTTAAAAGTATGGCTTTGTTGTTTTTTACCGTGAGTTCACAAAATTAGCCACTGCGGTATCATTTTTTGTAGTGGTAGCCAGTGCCGTCGCTACGATGAAACCAGGGCGCCGTCCCCCACGAACGACTGCTTGTGCCCCCCCCATTTTGGTTTATTCAGAATGCTTTTTTTGAGCATCGCGTAACGACAAGACAACAGGCAATAATGAAAAAAGGAATAATAATTTTCAAACATGATTCTCGTTTGAAGTTTTCTCGATTGTTTGCAAAATTGCTGGCCACCAACTGCTGCACATGAATGTAACCCAATAAACCGTCTTGTCTTTACGGATGTGTCGCGGAAAAGGGATGTATGCCTACAGAAGCGTTACCGATATTTTGTTAGTGATTATGACCCGAAACAATACGTGAAAACATTTTTTTAAAAGATCAGCTGTTTTTTTTAGAGGACACTCAAGATTTATTTTAGTTCGCAGTCGGGCGCGCAATTAGGGGGAAGAGGCCAGTAGCGTAGCCAGGGGGGGCGGGGGGGGGCTCGAGTTCCCCCCATTGGCTTGTGAAGTATGCAAAATCGCACCTTTTTGGTGGTTTTGAGGTCGATGTATAGTGAAAAATTGAAAATAGTTGCCCCCATAGGAAAACAGCCCCCCTCAAACGTTTGGATTTCCGAGATGGGCCGAACAATCAGTCTCAAAATCGGCGAAAACCTTCTTTTTTTTTTTGGAGACCACCTGATTTTGGGCGAAAAAAACCTTTGAATTTCCAAGGTTTCCGAGAAATTTCGTCTCAATTTTCGTGCAAACCGTGTGAAACTGATTCAAGAGCAATGAAAATTCGGGTCAAGGTCGTTTGCACACTTCTCACTCTTTCAAAATAGCCCCCCCTTTTCCAAATCCTGGCTACGCGCCTGGAAGAGGCTAAAGGGTCATCAACCCCCTTTAACCAAGTCATTTAGAAAATATAACCAAAAAAAGAATAAGCGTTTAAACGTGTTTTGGACTTGACCTAATGTATATGGGGGCTCAAGAGGCTAGACAATTTAAATCGTTCAATGACTTCTGAATTTTAGCAATTTACTGTAATTATTGATATGGTTTTAAAACGTGCGAAATGTGATTGAAATGGCGTTAAACTCGCTATTTTTGCCGCAGAATTGCAAAAATCACCCAGCAGCTGAGCCGCCTCTGTAACACACTTGAGTAGCAACGGTTTGTTCAGCACGGGACCTAAATTAGACAATTTTTGTGCAAAAAGCATTTACTTTTGGTTTAAGCCCCCTCTCTCTTACTTAACAAAACCCTGGTTGCGCTTCTGGTCGCATTCACTCCTGTAGACATATTTTTCAAGCGATTATACCAGCCGCACGCGAAACGAGCTAATAAACGCTGCCGGGCTTATATGTATCTTTTTCCACAGATGAATGCAAATATGTAGCTTTAAAATATCAGTTTTTATGTGCAAAAGTTCAGTTGATTTTCGGCTAGGGCCCTCTCACTTCGTTTGGTCTGGCGACGGCACTGCTGGTAGCGTGTGCTTATCTCATTCCTAAAGTATTTATTGAAACTAGGGACTAAAAATTTAGTAATACGATTAGTGATATGAATGTTTTTTTGCCTGCTACTGCCTTTGCCTTTTCCTACCTCGAAAGAAATTGTTTTCTAAGAATATATGGTTGCAAGCGGAAATGCAGATTGTGCTTTGCTATTTGATGGCTTCTCACTGTAATCCAATGGCTTTTAATCTCCATATCCCTAGCTTCATTGTAGCATTTTTGAGGGTTCGCCGGAGGGTTGTGCAAGATGCTTCCACGCAGTTTAGGCACCTACTGTATAATCAGAAGCGCAACCAGGAGGGCTGGGGGCTAAAAACCTTTAGTCAAGTCACTTAAAAGCTTTAACCAGAATTACAAGCGTTTGAATCTGTTTTGAGTTGGACCTGAAAGTAAGAGGGGCTAGGCTATTCAATTCTTAAGTTTGCCATCCGAAAAAGAAGCTCAATAACAAGTCATGCTGCGGTACATTTACTACAATCAACGATTGTGAGTAATTCCTTCTATTGCGTGGAATGTATTCACCATACGTTTGCTATCAGAGATGGAGTCGAGGACACTAGGCTCGAGGCCAAGGCCAAGGACGCAAAAAAAATTTCGAGGCCAAGGCCAAGGACTAAGGACATAGACGCAAGTGTTCTCCGAAAAAAAAAAGGTCTTCAAAAAATTCTTACAGGCGATTTCAAAAAAAAGGTCTTAAAAATTTTTTTTCAGGCGAAAAAGGTCTTAAAAAGTTTTTTTTCAGGCGAAAAAGGTCTTAAAAATTTTTTTTCAGGCGTTCTCCACGTGAGGAAAACAAAAAAAGATCTTCGCAAATTTTCCGCGAGGTTTCTCGCGGTTTTTTAACAAAATTTTAGCGGTTCAAGATATAGTGCTGTCCTCGAGCCGAGGACAGGGCAATTTTCGAGGACATGAGGCTTCGAGGCCAAAGCCAAGGACTTCAAAATGTGTCCTCGAGAACGTGCTCGAGGCCAAGGTCGTCCTCGAGGACTCCACCTCTGTTTGCTATATTTCCCACAAGTCACAACTTTTGACTTATTTTTGCCAATCAACTCTGAGCAGTTCACTTCGGGACGTGGTTGATGGCAAAACTTTTTCACTCGGTTCATAAAAGGTTGCGGACTTGCGGTGCGGACTTCAAATATTACGAAGTTGCGGACTTGCGGTTGCGGACTTCAAGAATTACGAAGTTGCGGACTTGCGGTTGCGGATTCAAGAATCTCAAAAAGTCGTTGCGGACTTGCGGTTGCGGACTAAGCTTTTAAACGTCCAATTGCGGACTTGCGGTTGCGGATTAAGAAAATTAAAATTCGGTTGCGGATTTGCGGACTGCGGACTTGAAAAAAAACTTGCGGTGCCCAGCACTGCAATTAAGAAACTTGATATATGACTAAACAGAAAAATTATTTCCAAAATTCGATGTGAAATCTAACTTAAATTTAATATTAGCGAAATTGAATTTCGGAATTCGTACCGTAGTTTTTTGAACGCAAGAATTTCAAACTTGGAAAGCTTTGAATTTGACCAGCCCCACCAAAAATCCAAGCAATTTTTCCAAAGCAAAAAACGACTAAAAAAAGAAAAACAAAATATGTACACTATATACACCAGAGATAGAAACCGGTCGGGTTGCCGGTCGGATCGAGATTCTTCGACCGGCCGGTCAAGCCGGTTGAAAAACCGGTCAAATTCTCCTTTCTGGCAACTAAAAGACGTCTAAGCACCAACCGAAATATACTTATAGATTTTATCATAAATAAAACTTTTTATAAAAATCAGTATTTAACAAACCACACCTTTCGAAAACACTTGTTGAATGGTTTCAAGCTGTGACTAATATGCTGTGACCATCAAGACATGCACATCCAGGGACGTATTTTGGGTGGGAGTATTGTGCCATGCCTCCCGACTTTGGGCCACGGCACAAAGCAAAAAAGTGCAGAATCTACGTTAAAATCGCGTAATCAGATTCTAATAAAGCATGCATGTGGAAGAGGCTTGCGCTACCTGGCATTTTAGCATCATTTTAATCAGCTTAAGGGTAGACGTGGCGCAGATTTGAGATTTTTTACTACATGCTAAAATCTTGCCGCTTTGAAAAGCTTGTTTCGACTTACTGTAAATTTACCACACTCTACACTGGGCAAGAAAGACATAGCTCGTATTTTTTTTATATCTAACTAACCATGGCTTGTTCTGAAGTAGCAGCATTTCCAGAAACTGCTGGGGCACATTATATTTCAAATGTTTTCTAGCCAATGTCATAACAGTTTAGTGTTTTCAATGAAAATAACGGACGCGTTGCGTTCATCACGATAGTTATTCATAACGACTTTGTACTACCGATGAGTTGATTTATTGGTTTGACGTTTCGCTTTCCAAACCGGGAAGTTTTTTCAGAACAATTTTCGGCAGTGCTGCCTTTGCAGTTACAAAAAGATAAATAAGAAAAAAAACAGCAGAATAGAGGTAACAGTAAAAACATACTAACATCACAATACTTTTACTATTATACCCAAAAACATTAAAATGATGGAGCGATAACTTTATATAATATTGAAAATTATGTCACTAACAGCATGAAAAAAGGAATACTGAAAAATTATGTCACTAACAGCGTGAAAAAGTTAATAATATTAGTAACAACTAGCTGCTTCACTAACAGTTTAAGTATGAAAAGGATCTATTGCGAAAACATTATGTACTGGAAAAGGTTTCTAGCTCCACAGAGATTTATATTAATTGTTCCGTCCGTATATAATTCTCTGTGGAGCTAAAAAGCTTTTCCAATACATAATGTTTTGCAATAGATCCTTTTCATACTTTCTCAAACTGTTAGTGAAGCAGCCTATAGTTGTTATGAATATTATTAATTTTTTTCACGCTGTTAGACATAATTTTTCAATATTCCTTTTTTTCACACTGTAAGTGACATAACTTTCAATATCATATAATGTTACTGCCAGGGTGTCGAACCGAACCTGAACCGTAAACCCGAATGAACAGTTTCATTTTGGTGAACCCAAACCGAACTTGAACCAGCAAAATTTTCCTTCAGTGAACCTGAACCAAACCTGAACCCACAAAATTGTGCTCAAGTGAACCCAAACCGAACCTGAACCCCTAACAAAAGTAAGAATATATATTTCCATATCCGGTTGCCGCTGGCGCTGGTACACGCACAATATGCAGTGATGATCATCAACAGGATCAGCAATTTCTCCTTTTTTTTTCTGGACGAAACGAGTAACGACAGTTAAATTTTAAGTCAATGAACCCGAACCGAACCTGAACCAGAAATATTTTACTAAAGTGAACCTGAACCAAACCTGAACCTCGAAAATGGTGCTCAAGTGAACCCGAACCAAACCTGAACCGCTAAAATATTTTGAGCAGGAGCTAAACCTGAACCCGAACGGTTATTTGAAACGGTTCGACACCCTGGTTACTGCTTCATCATTTTAATGTTTTTGGATGCAATAGTACAAGTATTGTGATGTTCGTATGTTTTTACTGTTACCTATCTTTTGCTGTTATTTTTTTTTCTTATTTATCTTTTTGTAACTGCAAAGGTAGTACTGCCAAAAAAAAGTTCAGTGTTTGCTGCTCGGCAAATTGTAAATAATCTGTCACTAATAGCTAAAAAATTGTAACTTCATTTTTTGGCCTTTTGCAAAATATCATTAGAAAGAACGTCTAATAATTTAGCTTGTGCCCTCCAGTGCTTTTTATGCTTATTTTGTGCACGTTTTGCACTGCTCAAAACAGGTCATTCAAACCGAAACTTAACCAAAGAAGATCTTAAAATTGAGTCATTTTTGCAAAAAACGCAAAAGTTTTTTGCCTTTTTTTCTGAGACCCCCGTCCAAAGTCACAAATTTTAACACCTCACCTATGCCCACCCTTTTGAAAATTTTTCATTAGATACATTGAACAGTGAACAAAAATCTTCTGTAAAAAAAACGGTCGACCGGGCCGGTCAGAAACCGGTCAATCGGCGATGATTTTGAAATTTACCGGTCGGGTCGGGTCGAGAAAATCTTGACCGGTTCCATCTCTGATATACACTATTTACAGTTCAAGAATGCAGTAGCTATAGCAGAAGGTCATGACTATGTTACTAGTAAAAGCGATGAGGGATTTACATAGCCTGATCCTATTCTAAGAAGGTCATGGAGTCTGTTACAAAACCAAACATAATTAGAAAATATTATGAACAGTGCAATAACGATTACGTTATATACCGCTTACAGTTCAAGGATCTATAATATAACAGAATGTCGTAAAAATCGCTGGCGTTTCATGCACAATAAAAAGTATAAAAAAAGAATAGCGATGACAGAAATGCATAGCCTAATCCTATTTAAGCAAAGACAGTGGCGCTTGAAGGCAAACAAAGAAACTGTTACAAAGGAATGAATTCCCACTTTTACACGGAGTAGTTACAAAGCATTTCAAAATAAACCGTATAGTAAGAATCTGTCAACCACCAAAACTGTTTGGAAAATTGTTGCCATTTTGTATAGTTGTCAGCAATGTCAGGTTGTAGAATGGTACTTAGAAATTAGTTGATTTTTGAAAGTTTTCATAAATGTTTGAAATGATAATTCCTTAAGCTGTTTGTTAATGCCATTCCGTATTTTTGTTCCTGAAAAAATTGTCATATTTTGACCTAATTTATAGTCAGAGGTGGACAAAGTAGTCGAAAAATCTACTTAAGTAGAAGTATTGTTACTTACTCAAAAATGCCTTTCAAGTAAAAGTAGAAGTATGGCGAAGCATTTCCACTTAAGTAAAAGTAGGAAAGTAGTCAAAATTAATTCTACTTAAGTAATGAAAGTAGAAAGTAATTTCGAATTTCACGTGTTTGTTTATTCTTCGAAGGTTTGCTGTTGTGACGCTTATGATCAGTGTTCAAGCAAAGCCATACTTACGGTAGCATATCAAAAAATCAAAGTTTTATTATTCTCTTGAAATTACACCGAAGCGTGTTACGAATACGATTTAGTAGGGACTCTGGGCTCATCTCCGCGCCTGGACAACACAGCTTGAGAAGAAATGTCGCAGCGATGGCGAGTCGTTAGCAACACTGTTCGTTAACCGGCTAGGGAATTGAACCCCAGACGGGCCGCAGCAAACGCAACGCCGTTAACCGCTAATCTTTTTCGTATGAACCAGGAGTAATGCGCATGTCTAGTTTGTCTACTGTACCATGCTAATCAGGGTTCGGTATGCTTCTTTTTTTAGTGAGACTGAGTCAACACATGGTATTTGATGCAACGCAAAAACACACTACCCTAGATGACCTGTAAATGAATCGTCGTAACTATTCAATAAGTTTCGTAGTACTGTACAGTAAAACAAACTCGATACGTACTTATTGTACACGTTGTGAGGTGGAATAATGTACACTACCTAACGGTCGAGTTCAACAATCCATTTAAACTTTTATTGGATTAAACCTGCTATGTACAATATGAAGTAAGCCAATCAGCAGGTCACCACAGATTCGTAACATCTAATTCGTACAAATTTTCAACCGGGTATACGATATACCAATTGGTATGCGAAACGGTAATTATGGTACTCCATATACAGAGGGTATACGAAACAAAACTGCGATCTCCAAAAAAAATAAAAAAATGGTATCCACTTACATTCGGGCTAGATTCGGTCCAATTTCGCCCAAATCTAAGCATGAAAAATCGGATCTACAAAAAGGTTGAAGAGCACTGATCTACCACGTAAAAAAAGGTTGAAGAGCACTGAACTAAACAATGCATTACTCTGCTCGGATGGCTAATTGTATAGCTCGCATGCCTCTAGAGCGGTAAATGACAGTCACCCAAATGACAGTAGGCTGCTAAGATAGTTTAAATACAGGCTAGTCTAAATCTTATAATTTATCAATGCTGGTACTACGGTAGTAGCCCAAACGCTTACTGGTATATACTGGCAGCTATAGGCCTAAGTGAAGGCTTTCAACTAGCGGTATCTATCTGCAATACTTCTTTGGAAAACCTAACGAACAATAAAGTACACAATAATACTACGCCCACCTAAAACAAAGAAATTCCAGAAAACCTTGCCAAACCTCAAAATTGCGGCTCATTACCGGTACATAGACTGTAATCACAGCGTACCAGACTTCTGTTTCGCGTCCTGTACGAACATGTTTTCTATAAGCAGAGTTGCCAGATATAATGAGATAAACAAAAAAACTTCAAATCGTGGTCATTGGTCAAATCATCATCAAAAAGGATTGGCTAGGTGTTTACTTCTACTTTACATAAAAGTCATTACTACTCAAGTAGCGTTACTTCGAGAGGATTTTACTTGAAGTAAAAGTAGAAGTATCAGAAATGAAAAATACTTAAGTAAGTCGCTCGTTACCGAAAATACTACTTAAGTAGTCTACTTAAGTAGAACTACTTCGTTACTGACCACCTCTGTTTATAGTGATGTAGTCAAGACCCTGATGGTCGAGACCGAGACCAAGATCGAGACTTGGAAAAATTTCGAGTCCAAGACCCGAGACCAAGACTTGAAAAAATTTTCGAGACCGAGATCGAGACTCGGTGAGTTGTTCGAGACCGAGACGAGACTTCGAGACCCGAGATTTTAAAAGCAAAACTTATTCGTATTGACTATTGAAAACCCTTTTCATGGTTTTTCCTTAAACAAACGGCCAATCGCAATACAATAGAACGACCATAAACCAAAAAACGAACTTGGGCCATATGCTATTCACAAGCACATGAAGAGGTGACGGCGTAGCTCAACTGTCAAGCACCCGTTTTTAAAGTAGAGAAATTGCAGTTTGATGCCAACTGAAACTGGGCAATGCGTTCCTGTGTTCAAACTATCGCAGTGGTCCAGCTTGCAGTAACTACAGATTAGTAACAGAGCCAAAAAATCTTGAATGGCATATTATCGCAAGCAAAAATAATCACGAAACAGGTTTATACCTCAAGCTTTATACCTCAGGTTTATACCTCAAGCTATTTTAATCTTCATTGGACCTAATTGTTACACCAAATGTTTGATATTTACAAAAAAGCAGTAGTAAAGTAGACTTAAGTTCATCATTCTGAGTCTGCAATCTTAACTGTATCATACTACGAAAGATCAGTTCAACAGAATGTGACTGAAAACAATCACTTTGAGGTCTGAGCTGTCCTGATTAACCTTCCTTGACCAAACCTCATCGCACTGCCATGCTACCACCTCAAACTCGGTCCACGTGCAAGGAACCTGAACGAAAAAAAGGTTTAGAGCATTTACTACCAGAGAGGAAAAATGTAGATTGCGGCAATTAGCACCTTCAACAGAGATTAGCATCAAATAATATCACTTAAGCGGCTTCTTCCCCTCCAGACAGTTTAACATCACACCTTTCATAAGTAAATAACAAAGATAATAATGAATAACAGGTCGAGCAGTTTTCTCCCACGGCTCTACCTGAGTTTTTCGAACCTCAAGTATCTCCCACTGAGTAGCCAACTATCAAAAATTGAGGTTTTATTGCAAAACTTTGTTTCTTACGATCTCCGTTTAAAAACATTGACGGAAATAAATAAAAATTGACCGAAATGAATAAATAAAGGAGATTGTTGGAAAGCAATTAAAAAGGTGTTAAGACCTAGAAAGTCAATCGAATCTTTGTTTGCGTTGCTGGAATTAAATAATTAAATTCAAAATTTTACTCCTACGCCTAACCAAGATTTTGAGTCTCGAGACTTCTCATATTTCGAGACCATGACTTTTTGAGACCAAGACTCGAGATCGAGACTTGAAATTCAAGTCCGAGGCGAGACCGAGACGAGACTTTCAAAAATGTGTCTCGAGACAGTCTCGAAACCCGAGACCGGTCTCGAGAACTCCATCACTACTAATTTAGTTCTAACTCGAGGTAAGCAATAATTTCGGATGTTTCTCAGTCGTGTTCCGTGATCATGACATTGGCAAATTAACTGAAAGTCGTTGGCTTTGGTTGAAGATATCATGTTATTATTTATTCTATACATTAACTTTGTCATTTCTAGCTTATAAATGTTATTTAATTTCAAGCATTGCAACTGATGGAACAAAGGTTCAGCATGAGCTCTATACTTACTACCTGTTATTACTCTTGATATTTCTTTTTTGAATTATTTTCAGAGGATGCAGCGTAGTTTCTGAAGCACTACCCCAGCTATTTATACAATATTGAAGGTTAGAATACACTAGACTGTAGCACACCATTTTCATTGTCTGTTTATCGACGTAGTTTTTAATGTGATATAGAGCCCATAAAACTCTTGCAATTTTTGAGCAAATTTGTTTTACTTGATGTTTCCAATTTAGTTAGTCGTTTATCAATATACCTAAATATTTCACGAATGATTTTTTGTTTTTTTTATTATCCTTTATAACTACTTCAAATTTATGTTTAAATTGTTTCTTTGTTATTATCTTGAATTCTAATTTACTGTAATTTATTGAAAGTTTGTTAATTCTCATCCAGTTAATTATTTTTTGCATGTTTTCGTTCATTTTTTGTTGCAACATTTCAGGTTGGGAATGCGTCAATGTGAGATTAGTGTCATCTGCAAATAAATGCACTTTGAAATCAAAAGCCAGAGGTAAATCATTAATGTAATTTGTAAATAGCAGTGGGCCTAGGGTGGATCCCTGAGGAATACAGCAAAGCACTATATTTGTAACTGATTTAGTGCTCTTCATGGTAGTGTATTGTTGCCTATTCGTTAAGAAACTTTCTACTAATTGTAAGGGTACACCTCTTATACCATATTTCTCAAACTTTGCAATTAATATTCTGTGATCAATGGTATCATATACTTTAGCCAAGTCTAGAAAAATGGAGCACGTTATTAGTTCATTTTCTATGTTTTTAATGAGGTTGTTATATATGTCCACTACAGCATCTGAGGTTGAGCAATTTTTTTGAAATCCGTATTGTTGGGAACTAATTAGTTCATTTTTGATAAAAAATTTGTTGAATTGTTCATGCAAACATTTTTCAAAAATTTTTGCAAACGTGCTCAATATTGAAATTGGTCGATAGTTGCAGCAATTTTCTCTGTTTCCTTTCTTAAATATTGGAACTATCTCTGCGATTTTTAATGCTTGAGGGAAATATCCTTTCTTTATGCAGATGTTGAACAGTTGTGTCAGTTTAGGAGTAACAACAGTAGCTGCCAGTTTAATGTATTTTATAGGAATGCCATCGATGCCAGTACTTTTGGAGGAATCAAGTCCTCTAATGTGCATTCTTATTTCATCTTCTGCAATTGGTTGGATAAATATAGAGTTAATGTTGCTATGTATCAACGACGTTTTGTTGAAATTGCATTGTACTGGTTCAGAAATTTTAGCTGCTAGATTAATACCAACATTGGTGAAATAATTATTTAACATGTTGCTGACACATTGATTTCCATAAGCATAGTCTTCTGCGTCGGTGGTCATTTTATCGGGGATGTTATTACCGTGCTGTTTACTTACATTAGAAATATTGTTAATAGTTTTCCATAGCTTTGCCGTGTTTTGTTTATTTTTTCTGATTATATCTTGGTAATAGTTTTTTTGCACTATTTTTCATATGAGTGAGCTTGTTTCTGTACATCTTGTATTCGTCCCTTTTAGTTGTGCACTAACTATTTACGCATTTTTTATACATGCAGTTTTTTCGATGAATAGATTTTAGCAGTCCTTTTGTTATCCATGGTTTGGTTTTTAGTTTCAATTCCTTCCTGCTTCGTTTTCGTAAAGGTGCATGTTTATTGAGTATCAATTTAAAAACGTTAATAAATTTGTCCGTGTATATATCAATTTCATTCATATTGATCGGCAGGTTAGTTTCTCCCAGTAAGTGCAAACTTTTCGACAGTTCTTCTAAACATAATTCTGCCTCAAAATTCTTTGTATCTCTCACATAAGAAGCTTCATATTTTTTTGGATGTTTTAGTGCAAAGTCTGAACAGACTATTGCAGGCATTGATCACTGATATCATCCAGCAGAATATAGCTGTGCGTTTCACCACTTATATTATTGGTGTACACATGATCTAACAGTGATGATGAATTATCTGTAACTCTAGTAGGATGAGTAATGAGTGGAATAGCTCCTAAGCTATATGTCATGTCAATGTATGCTTTCACTTTATTTTCATTTTGCTAAAAATTGATGTTGAAATCTCCACCGATGTAGCAGGTAACATTTTTGCAGCTTAAAAGTTCTAAAACTTTTTCAAAGGACAAATGAAACCTGTTTAGGTTTTGCTTGGGATGACGATAAATTACGCCAATTACACACTTTTTTCCATGCTCCAGTTCTATTTGCACCCATATATCCTCACAGTCAGGAATATTTAAATCGAATTCGTGGCACACACTAATTGGCATATCTTCTTTAGCGAAGATGCCTACACCGCCCCAATTAGTACGTGTTCCTTTGTGCATAAACTTGTATCCTTTTAAGAAGTGATTCAAGTTTTCTGAAGTGTTTAGTTTTGTTTCACTCACAAGAATAATGTCTGGTGACAATTTAGTTAGTGCGAGTAAATCATTCAGTTTATCCAAACCTACATTAATGCTTCTAATATTCACATGGAGTAACTTAAAGTTATGTTGTTGTTTAATGGTTTTTGAGTCATTTTGAACTGAACAATATCTAAATTTGTAATAAAATAAAAAAAAATCATTTTGAACTGAACAATCTGAGACATATCTAAATTTGTCCATCGAAAGAGTTTATTTAATTGGTCACTTGAAGCATTGTTCAATTTGTGGCTTGTCATAGATTCGTTTTTTCCTACTTTAATTGAAAAGTTTACGCTATTTTTTTATCACCTTCATTTTGCAAGCAAAATGCGTCAGCAACTTTACATTCATTTGTAATGGTAGAAAATGATGCAATAGAGTAACTTCGCTGGTTTGTATTCATACAGCTTGGTTCAGAACAGCTCGAGAGGCTGTCATCTTTATTACCATGTCCCTTATTTAAATTATAAGGGTCAAGATCATTTTGGGAAGTCATTTTAAATGCATTCATTTTACCATTACTTGCGCAACAATATGTAGTCTAGTGTAAGTTAGGCTACTAACTATTATTAGCAGTGTCTTCATTCACTATTAAATTCAAATCATTTTCGTTTTTAATCGCAATGACTTCTGCTTGATCAGTTTGTTTCACGAAGATGTTTCCATTCGTTATCCAGCAGAACCTAAAACCAACGTTTTTTGCCTTTTGCTTTATTTGCCAAAATAGGTTTTTGCGAGGTCTAGTAAGATTTTCGTTCACGTAGATCTTTTCTGTTCCTGGTACAGAGAAATTGACCAAACTTGCGGTTCTTGTTGCTTTTCGGTTTGCATAGATTTTATTGCGTATATCACGGTTCGTAAAGCATGCAATAATTGGTGGGCTTAGATTTTCGCGATTCTTGGCTGGCAAGCGATGCGAGGTTGATATTTGTTCTGGAGTTAGATTGACATCAAGCAGCTTAGCCACCTCGATGACTATAGCATTTGTATTTTCTCCATCCTGTACAGGAATTCCTACTATTTCCAGATTCTGCCTATGTCCGCATTGCTCTAGGCGATCTTACTTTTCCACCTCGCTCTCGCTTTGGTTTTTGTAGTTCTTTTGATTGCGATTTTAGCTCTTTGTTTTCCTTCAAAAGTTTATCGTAGCTTTCCTTCAGGCAATCGTATTTCTCGCAAATAAACGACTGACTTTCCTTCACCACAACCAACTCTGCTTTCAATGCGTTTATTTCTGCATCGTAGACCTTTTTCAAAGCATTGATGACCTCATTTATCTTTTCGGTAACATATTTAGAATTTACTTCTTGGCTTTGGGTTAGGCTTTTGCTTGTTCTACTACAGCTTCGTTTACCAGGACTCATGATACCTATTTTATGACGTAACAGTTCTCAAAATGGCTGAATGCAAGCGAAAAATTACTCGGGTGCTGACTGCTGAAGGAAAGCTGGAAACTTCAAAATTGTTCAGTATAAATACGGTCAGTTCTCCTCACTGTCAAAAGATTCTTTACTGATTTCGGAATAATTTAGTCTAATTTTATCTAAATAACGTTTTCTCTTTTAAGCGAAAAAAGTGTTTTTAATCTTGCTAGTTTAAGAGGAAAAAAAACACGTCTTCTCTCTATGAACGTCTTGTGCAGAATAACTAGCAAAAAAATCGTTCTAAAAATTAATGAAAAAAATAAATGTTAGTACTGTAGATCTAGATAAACTTTTTAAAAGCGCCATTGAGGTGGGATTTTAGAGAAAAGTTGCTTTGAAATAAAAAACCTGTGAGAAGCTTGGAAGTAACGATTTCAGATATTTTGGCTTCAACGTCGCGGTCAAAGTAGTAAAATATTCAAATAATTGTTAAAAGCTATTTATTAAAAAAGAAAAGAAAAAAGACGTTCAAACAAAAGCTTTCATTTGAGCATTTGGTGGCCAACCTAAGCTTTTCCAAGGATTTTTCAGTCGCCTTCTTGAGGACTGAAGCGGTCCAATTATTATTGGAGTAATTTTTTTTCATTGTGGGGAAAAAGAGAAACGATTTTATGACTAATAATAATTTCAAGATAAAGGAAAATCTTTCAATGCACTTCTCGCAATTTCACACTTTATACAAAGTTAAAATCCACCAAAAAAGCCATTACTCTGAACCCAGCAAAAGCTTATGACGGCACAGTGAGTGAGGTACAATGCACAAAACTGGGGCACGCGCTCGGAATTCGTAGTTATTTTCTTTGTACTGCAAAACCACCAAGGGAACCACATGGGTACCAGAGATATCGCAACTCCGGGCGGGGAACCATAGCGAATCAAATGAAAAAGGAAAAAACAACGTTGATGAGCAAGCATGCATCAACATGCATCGACATGCTTGCTGATCGACGTTGTTTTTTCCTTTTTGATTTTCGTTGTCGGTCCACAGCAGTTTCATGTTATGACGTTATGTCTTTTAGTTTCACTTTAAGACGAATAATGGCAAGCTACTGTTTGGTGCAAAGCTAGAATAGCGCGAATCGTGATGCATTGAAGTTTAAAAGTTCATGGGATTTACATCATGGAATAGACAGACAAAAAAAAACAAAAGTAAACAGGCATTATTTGTTCATAATCGAATGCCATTGTCGGAGAATTGAGTAGGTTACTCAGAGCAATTCGAAGTTGTTTTTCAATCAATCAATTACGTTTATTTGTGCTCAAATCAAAATAATCAGATTTCAAAATACAGCACAGAAAAATCAAGCACCAGGAGATGGCGAAAATGACCGTCCGGTCTTCGAGTCAACCACCACCTGTCACAAGTCATGTAGCGTGAAAGTATGTTTTGAGAAAGTACATTTACACAAATAAACAAAAAGAAAAAATCAAAAAATCAATGAGTAAACAACAGCAAAAAATAAAAACAAACCATAGTTCAAATGTTTACATTACATGACTCTGATAATGTCACGTTTATTTTAACCTAATCAAGAGTATATTTGCTAATGAAATGGAATTTTAGTTTCAGTTTGAATTGACTGAAAGGTAATAATTAGAGTTCGTTAGGTACAATTTGCCATACTTTTGGTCCCACAAAAGAAAACGATTTTTTACCAAAATCTGTCCGTTTCCGAGGAATGAAGTAGTTATTCTTTGATGAGAGTCGTGTGTGATGTTTATGCATCTGTGTTGCAAGGCTAAAGATTTGGTTATCGTGCAATGTCATTTTGTTCTTTATTTGAAACATATTTTTTGCAATATCTAAATTACAAATGTCATGTATTTTTAATAAATTTAGTTTGAAAAAGAGTGGAGTAGTGTGCTCAAGATATGGACTACTAGTTATACTTCTGATAATACGTTTGTGTAATTTTTCAAGAGGATTGAGTGCGTTTGCGTGGGCCAGTCCCCACGAAGAAATGCTGTATTGCAAATGCGAATATATTAAGGAGAAATAAACAGTTTTAAGTGTTAGATGGTCTACATATTGTCTTAATTTTAACATTGCCCATGATCCGGAAGAAAGTTTAGAACAAAGCCGTTGAATATGTGGTTTCCAAGTTAATTTGTCATCAAAATGGGATTCCTAAATACTTGATTTGAGATACTTGTTCAATTTTATGCTTGCCTATGGTAATTTTGAAATTAATCAAATCTTCTGAAATTGTTTTTTTTTGTTATCAACATGTATTTAGATTTGTTATAGTTCAGTGATAGTTTGTTTAATCTCATCCATTCGTCAATCTTTGTCAATTCCTTATTCACATCATGTTGTAAAGTCGTTATGCAGGAGTTAGTCATTGTTAAGACTGTATCATCGGCAAATAATTTTGTTGTGAAATTAGATATATAAGGCAAATCATTTACATAGATCAGGAACAGTAAAGAGCCTAAAGTAGAGCCCTGAGGTACTCCACATTTGACTTTATTTAAGTCAGACTTAGTACCATTCACCATTGTATATTGACGTCTATCAGTGAGGTAGCTTTGGATAAGCTGTAATGGAATTCCTCGAAAGCCATAATTTTCTAGTTTCTTTAATAGGATTTCATGGTCAACAGTATTAAATGCTTTGCTTAGGTCTATAAACACAGAGCAAGTGATTTTTTTCTTGTCCAGATTTTCCAGAAAATCATCATAAAGTTGACTCACTGCTTGCGATGTTGCACAGTTTTGTCTAAATCCGAATTGGTTTGGGGTAAGTAATTTAAATTTTTCAAGATATGTGTACATTTGTTCATAAATGCATTTTTCAAAAATTTTTGAAAGTGGACTAAGAAGTGTTATAGGTCTATAGTTGCAACATTCATTTTTTGGACCTTTTTTGTGTATTGGGACTATTCTACCGAATTTTAAAGAATCAAGAAATACTCCATTAATTAAACATTTGTTAAATAGATGTTCTAAGACAGGAGCTATGACAGATGCAGACATTTTGATGATTTTAATGGGAATATCTTCTGGGCCAGCACTTTTATTGACATTTAGTTGTTGTATGTAGGTTAAGATATATGAATAGATGGGCACAAGTCCGTTAATCGTTAATAACGAAGCTAACTTTTTCATTAACTCGTTAATCCGTTAAAAAGTTTTTTCATGTTAACGGACTAAATTAACTTCCGTCAAGTGCTGCTAACGGACAAAAGTAACTTCCGTTAAGTTCTGTTAACTTCCGTTAAGGTTTTTATCGTTAATATCTTGCAGCTTCGTTGTGCATTTGAACTTGTTTTTATCTTGAAATTAGATTAGACTGTAAAATGTAACTTCCAAAACACAAAAAGACCACCATAGCAATAAATATTTCCTTACAATCTGCTCAACAGCGTCAATACGTGTTCTAGAAGCGAGTGAACATAAAGAAATGTAAATTACACGCAAAATGTTAACGGATTAACGGACTTTATTAACTTCCGTTACCTAATTAAAGCTGAAAATAACGGATTAACGTTAACGGAAGTGTGAAGTTTGTTAACGGACTAGTGGTTAACGAAGCTAACGTTTTGCATTAACTTGCCCACCTATGGATATATGTTGTAGTAACTGGTTTGAAAAAGAAAGAATTACTTCTGTTTGCAATTGATGGATTTGTGGAGTTTGTTAGTTGCAGATGGTTTGTCAATCTTAGCTGCCATTTTTTGTCCAATTTCAGAAAAGTAATCATTTAACAGATTTGCCATTTTAATGTGGTCAGTGACTTTTATGTCTGCTTCATCAAGTAATTCAGTAATTTGCAAATTCGATCTTTTTTGAATTTAGTGATGTCATTAATGGTTTTCCATAGTGTTCTCATGCTGTGTTTCGAATCATGAACAAGTTGAGAATAATATTCTTTTTTTGACAATTCTTTAATGTGAGACAACTTGTTGCGATAGGTTTTGTACAGTTTAACGTCCTCTGATGATTTTCCAGTGAGACTTATTTGGTACAGTTTGTTTTTGGTCTTGCTCGAATTTAGTATGCCTTTTGTGATCCATGGCTTATTGCCGAGTTTAACCTCTTTTCTTGATTTTTTTCTTAATGGAGCATGTTTGTTCAAGGCGTTGACAAAGATTTGGAGAAAAGTTGCAAAATCATCTCTTGAGGAAAGAAGATCTAAAGTGAAATCTACTCTATCTAATTCTTCAGATAGATCAACTATGAAATCTTCTGGTTTGAAAGACTTGTAATCTCTTATCATACTAGCTGCTGGAGTGCTTTTATTTTTTAAGTTATGTATCAGAACTGAAACAGGAAAATGATCTGAAAAATCATTCAATATAACATTGGATGTGATGTTTTGTGTTGTAGCATTGGTGTAAATGTGGTCAATAAGTGTGGAGCTCGTCGGCGTTATTCGAGTAGGGTGTTTGATTAAAGGTAGGCAACCAGAGCTACAAAGCATGTCTACATAGTTTTTGACACTGCTTTTTGATTCACAGTCCAATAATTAATATTTACATCACCACTTAACGTAATATTGTGCTCTTTCCCTATTCAGTGTCGCCAAGGTTATTTCAAAAGATTTGCTGAATTTAGTAAAGTCATTTTGTGGATGCCTATATAAAACCCCAAAGACTTTTTTTGTGTTGTTTATGTTAATAGTTATCCATAAATCTTCACAACCCTCCGTATTAAGTTGATATTAATTTAAAGACTGGAAAGATAAAGTTTCTTTAATGAACATTCCTACTCCACCTGCATTTGTATTAGAATTGTTTTGAATGAAAGTATAGCCTTGAAGTTGCATTTTAAACTCTGAGTGTAGTTTGGTTTCAGATATTGCTATTATTTCAGGTAACTTTCCAAGTTATGTCACAAATTCCTCGTTTTTCAAAATGTTTGTTTAAACTTCGTGTATTGATGTGCAGCATGAAAAAATCATCATTAGTGCTGGTAGCATACTGTTAGTGAAATTTTTCAGGGGTTATGTAGTTATTTGAAAAGTCACATAAATTATCATCAAACATATGTAGAAAGTTGGACAAAGAACTTTTTCCCTCGTTAGAGTGGATTTCAGAAAATTCAGCTTTGTTTAAGTTGTGAAATGGAAAAATTGTTTCATAGCATTTGATGCAAAAGTGTGGCAAATTAGATTTACCCAATTCAGTAAACTCTTTTATTGACAGTTCAGAGCATTTTTGGTGAAGCCATTTTTGACAAATATCACAGTAAATGGCATTTTGATTGGATTTACAAGATTTGGCACAGACAATGCAAGGAAATTTTGAAGGCATAAACAAAAACAGTTAAAAATATCAAAATGAAATCTATTTGTTCATATTGGCTAAAAGTATTACAATTACAGGCGGTTGTATGACGTTAACAACCTTAAACCCTCTGGCCAGCATCCGAAGTAGTTCAGATAAAATTGCCTGGAAAATTAATAGTTGAGGAGTGTCTTCTATGCAATCTATCTATGTATTTTGTAACAACTTTAGCATTCTATCTACATCTGGAAAAGATTAGTTTATCTGGGTATAGAAGTTGAGAATAACTATACATATTAAATAAATGATGCATTGGTAGAGACTAAATCTATTAAGAAAAGTGATTTTAACTAGCATAACTAAAACAATTACTTGCAGCATTGGTTATTATTATTACGTTTACATTAATAGCACTACTGCTGCACTTACTGCGTAAAGCACTTATGTTTAAATAAATACAGCATTGTTAACTGCTAAGCAATGTACTTCCAGTTTTAAAATAACTATACGATTGCAGGTGTATTGTTTGAATACAAAGATGTTTCGTTAGAGATTAAGACTAGTATAGGAGAAATGAGTCTTGAGTATTTTTTTATGAGTAAGGGACAAAATACTTGAAGAAATGACTAAAACAATTATTTTCAACATTGATAGATAAACAATTATTATTCACAACACTCAAAAGTACTCAATAGTAATTAGA
Organism: Trididemnum nubilum; assembly: GCA_963965965.1. Classification (NCBI taxonomy): domain Eukaryota; kingdom Metazoa; phylum Chordata; class Ascidiacea; order Aplousobranchia; family Didemnidae; genus Trididemnum; species Trididemnum nubilum. The sequence continues at coordinate 44,653,234 of OZ014477.1, read as the reverse complement.
CAAAAAACAATTACTTACGGCACTGCCAGCTGCAAAGCATGTACAGCCAATCATAAATAGGCCTACAGCAATTACGGTAAGTATACACAGATGCAGTAGTCAGGTGGTTGGAGATTAAGTATATACACAGATGCAATTGTTGGAGATCAAAACTTGGTGGAATTTAGGGGTACATGACTTTTCGGCGCGACCACCTCGGCCCCGACCCTTTCGGCGCCAATATACTGTGCTTTTAACTAAACTAACCCAAAGCCCTAACCCTAAAATAGTGAACTGTCAAAGATCACCGAAATGGCGCCGAAACGATCCGTGCAGAATAAGTCCGGCTTTTTTCCGATCAGCCGCGTGTTAGACACAATTCAGCTTGCAGAGGAATTCAGTTTTAAAGAGATACTGCCGGTTATCGGTTTTATTGAAGAAATGAGAACTGCTTGAGGTAAGAAGAAGGTACCCCAAATATTTCTCCCCAATTCCCATTATTCGCGAAAATTCAATTTAATCCGTTTAACACCGTACCAATTTGTGACATCACAACCAAGCAAGGCAGTGCGGTATGGTACGTAAGTACGGTACGCCTGAATTTTTCCAAAAAAAGTGTCACCCCAAATGATAAATGTGCCCTCCAAGCGAGGATTTTGCCCCAAAAGAAAGTAAAAGGCCCTGTGGCACTGGAGTGCATTTCGAGGCCTGTGCCCTCCCCCCAAAACAATGCTTGTTCCCCGCGAAGCGTAGTAAAGTCTCGTTCCAAGGCGAAAAAGACGAGTGAACGCTAAGACAAAGCCTAAGATTTCATGCCGAAGATCTTTTTTTTGGTCTTCACTCCCGAAATTGAGGGGAAAGTTTATCTGCGCCCCCCAAATATTTTTCTGCCCCTCCCCCCCACAGTCACACTACTTTGGCGCCAGGCCTGCGTACCGTACTTGTGTTAATATAATGCATTGTTACGCGTCTGTAAATTATTTATGACCTGTGGTCTCTCTTCTGAGTTTTGATCATTTGTTCTCTTCACCTTTCTTCCCCAAGAACTAAAGCCAAAAGGCGTCACATGAGGTGAAAAGCTCCAAATTTGGCAAAACTGATATTCATGAATTCTATTTTAGAATACATATAAAGTTAAACCATTTTCTTTTCAGGCGCGAAAAACGAGAACTTCGGAAAAGCCTTAGCAATTTTTTTTACCTACGTACCGTACCTTTTAAGTACGGTACGTTTAGAGCAGTGGTTTTCAACCTCTGGGCCATAGGAGCATTTTGCCTTGGGACACAGAGCTATTTGGAAAATTGAAGATTTCGTTAAAAACAGTTGCATTTGGGCGATGGACCTTCTTTTTTCCTAGCTATCGTCAGAAAGCTCTTTTTTCGTCAGATTGCACTGTCTGCGCGATTACCTTTTTTTTTGTCGTCAGATTATCGTCAGAAAGCTCTTTTTTCGTCAGATTGCACTGTCTGCGCGATTACCTTTTTTTTTGCTTAAAAAGATCGCTGAAAAACACATAGAGAATATAGAGGCTTCCGATGCGGTGACCTTTTTTTTTGTGATCGCGAAAGATCGCAAAATTTCGGATGAGTAAAACTTTAAGAAAAGGGCCATGCAAAATTTTCAAAATGAAAATGGTCCATGGTTGTAACAAGGTTGGGAACCCCTGGTTTAGAGGTTTGGTAGACCTACGTACTGTACCAGACCGTATCTTTTAAGTACGGTATGTTTAGAGCGTACCATCTAATGAAAAGTACGTAGGTACGGTGTGCATGTAAAAATTTTTTTTGGTACGTTACGTTAGTACGGTAAAGGTAAAATTTTGAAGTACGCCAAGTTCAAATTTTGAACGTACTGTACCGTACTGCCGTCCTTGATCAAAACAGGCATGAGTTTACAAAAATTTCTCGTTAACTAAGGAGAAAGGAACGCAATGTTTGATTAGAAAGGTAAAAGAATTCTGCTTTAGACAGCAATTCTAATTCAAATCAAATTCATCGGTGGCACTATACGAGTGATATCAAAGTTAGACCAGCTTTGGTGATGTTTTTAGCCTATGAATGATCGTGGTGTACGCAGGATTTTCAAAAGGCAGGGCCAGGAAATTTGAGAATAATGAAAACCAAAAGCAAAATTTCTCCACTCAGAATCGGTTTGTTTTTCTGCCCAAAATTAGGTGAAGACCAAAAAAAAGGTCTTCGCTCAGATTTAGTGTAGTTTTTGGCCCAGAATTAGGTGAAGACCAAAAAAAAACAAAACAAAAAAAAAGGTGTTCACTCAGTTTTAGTCTAGTTTTTGGCCGAAAAGTAGATGAGGACAAAAAAAAAAAAGAAAAAAAAGGTCTTCAGTCAGATTTTGTTCATTTTTGTGCTCAAACTCTCTGCCCAAATTACAAAGGGAGGGACCATGCAGCAATTTTACATGCTATTCTCTGCTAATTATGTTATACTGGCGACCCAATGGGGGGGCATGGCACCATGCCCTCCCTCCTAAATACGCCCCTGTGAATGATATAAAATTTGAAGCCAAAAACGATCATACTGTAGATCAGTACTGGTAGCCTAGGTATGGTATCAATAGCTGTAGCCAAGTTTTCAGAGTTGGGTAGGCTACTTACTGCTACCAGTTGCAGTAAGTAGCCTAACCAAATCTAGTAGCAGCAAGTAGCCTAACCAAATCTGAAAACTTGTTTACTGCTATTGGTACCGTACCTAGACTATCAGTACTGATCTACAGTATGATCGTTTTTGGCTTCAAACTTTATATCATTCTTGGGCTAAAAACGTCACCAAAGCTGGTTTAATTTTGATGCAACAGATTATAATACTCGTATAATGCCACCGATGATTTTAGTTTGAATTAGAATCCCTGTCTAGAGCAGAATTCTTTTATCTTCGTCATTGAATATTACTTTCTTTAGTCAGCAAGAAATTTTTGCAAACTCATGCCTGTTGTGATGTCAAAAATTGGTACGGTGTCAAATAGATTAATTAAACCGAATTTTCTTGAATAAGGACAATTGGGGAGAAATATTTAGGGCACATCTTTACCAGTGGTGGCCTTAGGAAAGGGGGGGCCCCTGTGCAAATTAAATGGGGAAGGGGCTTTTCTTTACACACCACTTTACCATGATTTATCTGCGCTTGCGATTAAGCGCAACAATGCGTTTCACAAATAACAAAACCAGAAGACCAATGCTATTGCAGCCCTAATTAAATCAAATGTTTGTTCATAAGTTCCTCTCATCTAGATTATCAACTCAATTAATTGCAGTAAATTAACGTAAACTTTCAGCAATTGCTTTCAGTATGCTAGTGTTATTACAGAATATGTTTGAGTACTTCGCGATAATGTTTGAATGCTTTATACTGCTTAGCATATGATATACTGCATACGTTAGTCAAAAACCCATTACTGCCAGTTGCTGAAAGCAGTTGAAAAAAAAACAAGTGGAAAAACGGCTACCTGAGTCATAGGCGTAGCCAGGATTTTTGATTGGGGAGGGGGGGCCAAACCACAAATCACATGCAATAACGTCATCAGAAACTTCGAAAGAGGAATTTTTTGGTGGGGCAAAGATATCGTAGAATGAAAGATCAGAAGTCGTGGCCTGGTGTTGGCATGTAACTAGGAACTCGTTCAAGGAGACAGCTTAAATCAATAGCCTAGTTAAAATGCGAAAATGTGTAAATTGGGACACGTGCTTAAGTAAAGAAGTGTACTGTAATTCAAACGTATCACAGACGGGGGTCTGGGGGCGGAGCGTCCAGCCGCCGGAGGCTATGGGGGTCTGGGGGCGAAGGCCCCAGCCGCTGGACGATTTTTCGTAATTTTTTGGAAAAAAAGTAGTTTTAATACCGTTGGATCACATTTTGCACGTTTTCAGAGCCATTTGAAAGTACTAGATTTTTAACATTTGAAAACCAATTGAAAAAATTAAGTTGTTCAGTCCTCCTATTGCTTGCAATTTAAGTCCAAACCACGTTTAAAATCTTGCATTTTGTGGTTAAATTTTATTAGTGATTTCGCCCAGGTAGGGGGAAGTAAAGTACAATCCCTCCAGCAATATTTTAGCAGTAAATTGCAATTCAGTCGATTATTTTCTTTATAGATTATTGTTTTGTCTTGAAAACAACCAGTTATAGGAGTACTTATACGGCCAGGGGCACAGGCTTTCTCAATTCAAAAATTTGTTTAATGAGCATTCCCCTTACTGAAACTAATTTTTTTCAAAAGTATTTTGTTGCATAAAAACTGGCGAGGTGGAGGTGAATTGTAATTGAAAAATGTACAATAGATAGTTTTGCCTACAAACCATGTTATTGCCTGAGTCGGATTTACATTGAGTTGGGCCCCTGGCACTTTAAGATTTTTGCAATATTTTCGTGCCAAATACAGGTGAAGACTAAAAAAAGTCTTATCTGATTGCGGGGCCCCTGGCACTGTGCCATGTGTTAAATCCTTCCGTGGTTATTGCATTACATTCATAAAAAGGTTAGATGAGAACCTCAGTTAGCAACTTTTAGGATAGAAACGCTTAATTTCACTCGCGTTATACGTTTAAATTGGTTGGCAACATTAAATTGAAGGAGCCCTGGCCCCCTGAAACAGTATTATTGTTGGGGGCCCATTTAAATTAGAGGGCCATATAAATATTCTTGTAGGGGGCCCATTTAAATTGGTTGGCAAAAATTGAATTAAGGGGCCCTGGCCCCCTGGAGCAATATTGTTGTTGGGGGCCCATTTAATTATTATGTAGGGGCCCATTTAAATTGGTTGGTAATAATTAAATTGAGAGGGCCCGGACCCCAAAGTTCAATACAATTGTTAATTACTGCTGTACGAGTGTACTGTTGTATGCGAAGATGCTAAAAGAAACTGAAGCTGAAGAAACAACAGTTTTTTGTGACATTTTTATCATGGGTAGCATTTCAATTGGGTGGGCCCTGGGCTCCCCTGGTTACGCATATGACCTGAGTAGCCTAACAGTTGCAAGCAAAAAAAAAAGAGTAGTAAGCTAACTTTACCAGTAAATTTTTATTATCTGTTGACTAAATCTGACTTAAAAATTAAAACTAATATTGTCTTGGAAAGGGGGATATGTGTAACAACATTTGGAACATGCGTATCTTGAGGGAGGGGGTATCCCGGTACATATCTAATGACACTTAAAACAAATGTATAAACTTTTTATCATAATTTGCTATAGTTTTTCATAATCAAATTTTTTCTGCGCGCGGTAGGTCAAATGGGGGGCCCCCCAGAAGTGGGGGGGCCCCTGTGCATTTGCACACTTTGCACATTCCTAAGGCCACTACTGATCTTTACTACTTCAAGTAGTTCTCATTTCTTCAATAAAACCGATTTCGAGCAGTATCTCCTTTAGTTTAGAAAATATAAACTCAGAGAGATTACCCGCATGTATGGAAATTTGTGCGCGTGCAACCCGAATAAGTTTAGCCAAATCAGAATTTTTTACAGTAGATACCGCAAAAATCAAAGTACTAAACTTCAAACCAAATCTTCATTATACTTGCTGAATTACGCCGAATCGTGTAACGAGTTGGCGTGGCCTATTTGCTGGCAATACTGTGTCCAATTTGACTGGTCCAAGATTTAAACCTCAGGACTTTCAGCCCAGAGACGTCCTCGTTACCGCTCGTCCAACTGACCGATCGTATTGAGCTTTTGAATACTAAATTGCTCATTACTGAATATCTTCATCTTCGCAGATATTTCCGGTATTTGAACTTAGTCAGTTTTAGCGGGATCTAAATGAGATGGAAAATGTTACTGATAAAAACACCAAGTATCTTCGTGAATATGAAGCCGAGCTGTGGCTCGCCAGTTTCATCATCAACATTTTCATCATGATCATCTCTCTGTGGTTGGCGGCTAGCATTGCCGTATACGGCTTCACCACCGGCAAGTTTCGTCCCAACAAGCGGACTAGCCTCAGTGAAGATCTTCTCATGAGACTTGCGTTTGTCATCGCGATCCTTCTGTTCCCTCGCATCCTCACTACTCACGTGCTGCTCTGGGTCGGATTCGAACCGGGTCCGGATTCCGATCGCACTTGCGAACAACTCATTGACGCATCCGTGTTTGTTTACAACCTGGCACTTTTCCCGATCGGCGTGTTTTTGTGGCTCCGACAGCGTTTCCTGTATCTGCAGCCGTCGCTGGTTTCCCTCTACACCACTCCGATAAAAATCCTTAGCTGGGGATGCATTCTATTTTTGTTTTTTTCGGGAATAGGAATTGTACTTCTACTCATGATTCCAACGGAGTTCGAAGCATCTGGGAATGGATGTCGTGGCAGTGATGGAGTGGATCGCCACAAGATTGTCCGCTATATATTAACTGCGGTTTTGGTGATCGATGAACTGTCGTTACTCTTCCTCTTTATCAATCCACTGTATCGGCATCGTCAGCCGCAGTTCCTTAGCAGCACTTCAAGAAAGGACAAAGGCTTCAGCAGCCGAGCTGATTACTCCACTGATGACGTCACGCAGCAGAGCTCGGTTTCAGTCCCATCACCAAACAAACCACCAAAATCGAAGCAGTGCAACCGAAAGAACAACTCGCCCAGTGTGCGGACAAGCAAGCGCATATACCGCGCAATGCGTATCTCGGTAATATGTGCATCAACCTGCATCTTAACTGATATGCTTTCGTTCACTCTGGTTACCTTGTTCCTTCCCTCGGATACACTGCGTAGCTTTAGAAATTCGTTGCACGATATAAATTTGCTCATCAATTTCTTCAGCATAATTTTCTGCTTCGAATCATACAAAAAGATCTTCACCATCCTCGGTGCAACCCTGTTAAGGAGGACGCTTGTAAGAGAGAACCTCTCAGCTTCTTACAATTCCAGCAGAGATTCGTCACCATAATAACAACGAGATCTTGTAGCGCTTTACACTGCTGACTAGCTTACATTTTCATGCGGCTTGAGAAAATTTTGCTTCCAAATCAAGCCCAACTCCCACGTCATCATCATGTCTTGTCGTCAGAGGTGCCGGAACCCGGGGGGATATATCTCCCCCAATAATTTGACTATGGTATGCATTTGAGCGCTGGATGATGTTTGGTCTTTTTTTGTTTTGTTATTTGGTCTTCACCTGATTTTGAGGACAAAAACTCTTCAAGTTTCGGTGAAGACCTTTTTCATCTCCCCTATGTTTAAAATAGGACAAAATTGGGGTAAAATTGCAAATTATCCCCCCAATGCTCAACATAAATCGGCACTACTGCTTGTCACACCAAAACTTCAACCACCGGACGGCTGAGGTTTGCTTCTTTAAGATAGTGATCGGAGTATACTAGAGTAGACTCCTTATGTTGGAGCATTATGGTCCCAGATGGCATTCTTAAAGGGTAATATGTATCATTGTTTACAGATAATCGCATGAGCAGTCACGGGTGGTGCTGAATCTTTCTTTTTGGAGATTGCCATTTGCTTTTCTCTAACCTTCGACAGGATTTTATTAGGACTCCCAACTCGGCTGCGCCTTCAAAGATTGACCTTCGTTGCAAAATTTGTAACTTGTAAAAATTAAGCTTTTCTAACATTGCTGCTCTGCTTTTGCGCATGGCCTTGTTTGTTTTTCATTTTTTGTTACTGTATTACTGCATTTTGGAGTGCCGCTGAGATGAAATGTATAATGAAGTGCAATTATGAATTGAGACCGGGTAAAATTATTGTACTCACACGTTTTGTCGGGAAGGTTATCTTGAATTTAATGCCCTAAAAACTCTAGTGGTAATATGAGTTTGTGTAGTTAGTCTACGTGTTGCGAGTAACATTCATTTCCTGGCACTTGCGGATAACGTAGCGGTGGAAAATGCGACTCAAACTCTCAAGGGCGAAGGTTTAATTCCTTGTCGTTACTGTAGCTGACACAGGCTACAGTGGAAATTTGGACTTCTTTCTCTTCAACGCGCTCTTTTTCTCCACGGTAATTTCGTTTATTTCAACAACAAATAGCAAATTCGAAGCGAAGCTGTTTTTTCTGTATAAAAACCACGAATAAATCCTAAGCATTACATTGAAAACAAACTCTAAAATTATGTTTAAATCAACACAACAGTGATAGACTAAAACGTAGTGGTTATCAACATTATTCCCAGCCAATTTGTACAAACAATATTAAAAAATAAACGAAGTTCGAACCTACCAGTACGAGCCCTCCGACTTATAAACGGCGAACATGTGTGGTAATGATCCGTACGCGTCTGCAAAAAAAAGTCGGACGCGAAGCAGTAACAGAGCCAAGTCGAACTTTCCGGTTCAAAGTAACAAAAACAGTTCCAAATAAAAATATAGCCAACTTGGCTGCTACCGCAAAACTGACTTCTCTTAACAAAGGATTCAAAATTCCTTGCAGCAATATGATGTCACAAATCCCAAAAACCGTGCCATCACGTGAAAAAAGCGTTTGTGAAAAAAGGCAACGGCTCTAAGTAAAACACTTCAAACACGCAACTACAGACTGGAGATAACCGTAGTTCGAGCCCCTGCTAGAACGCACACTAAGAGTTCAAGTATTTCACGGTTACAAATTTCCAAAAATGCGTGTCTACATATCTGATAAAAAATTGGCTCAATTTACAGTATCTTCATTTTGTCTTTATTTCAAAAAAAACAAACATCCGATCTCTGTTTTGAGCTCAGCTTTGTCAAAAACCAGCATCGTCTAGTGGAGCAGCAGGGAATCAAACTACATCGCCGCGCAGTATATTATTCTCCCAACAGCATTGTTTTGCTGTCAATTATCAGAGGCAAAAACTCAGGTTGAAAGGTAATGCAGCTGGTCTTTGACCCCCTCTTACATCGCGCAATCCTATCTTCGTTGATAGTTTTACTCTCCCACCGTACCATCATCAGGACGGCATGGGATCTGGCGAGTCACTGACAGTAGCTAGCTACCTGGATATTTTCTTGACCATTTAGGTATGAGTTTTGCCAACATTCTCACATGCAAATCAACAACGCACTTCAACATGGTTTTGATAAATTTTATTTTTCTTAACGCGACCAAAATGAATAATTTATAACAAACTGCTTCCAATTGGCCTTCTATGCGGCCCACTAGGGGCGGAAATAATGGCGCTCCTCAAAACGGCGGAGATCTAACATCAGGGTAGGATTGTAGCACAGGCTTCAGTCACCAATCAGTATGGCCTGGACAGGCCGATTTACTTTGATGAGAGCCTTGGTCGGTCGCCTGGCGGCGCTGCGCTGTTCCGCGGCACTGATCTGCTTGCGTAGCTCCCTGCAACAACACGGTTACCTTGGACATCAGGCGGGATGCATTTTTACAAAATGTACCCTTGTAGTTACAATCTATCGCTTTTTTTTCTTTGCTCGACGTAAATGCGATATTTTGACGATTTAACAGCGTTGCCCTCCGTTGAAATAAAGGTCGCGTCGGATAACTCTCGAGTTCGGGTTCGCTCAGCATTGCCAGCCTTAGAAAAAGAGTACAGTTCGAAAATATGTGATCATGTGAAGCGATCCAACCGCTTGGACACAGCGAAAAGGCAGACACTACACAATACACTAAAACTTGCTAGCTGTTTTGAATAAAAGCTAGCTCGTAGTATAATATTTCTTTCGGTCTGAACAAGTCAGGTTTTCACTTCATGCTAGTCCAAGTGAGGTTGACATAGAAGCAATGTCGTGCCATGCGTCACCAGTTTAAAACATTAACCAGTGCTGATAGCGTACAAAGCTCGCATCAAAGCTGCAGGTGTGCGTCTGTCACTTTTATCAAAAAAATTAAAACCAGCTTCTTTTTATCAAAAAAAAATTAAGTCTGATTTCTACCATATTCAAGTTATTGGTGGGTTCGATCCAAGCAGTGTTGCCAGTTAAAATTCAACTCGTAAAATCTTTCAGCTAACCCAGCTTTCAAGATACTAACAATGTCGCTGAACTAAGCTCTACCATACAGTAGTTTTGCCACACAGTTACTGCGGAGTTAAAATAGAGACAACTTTGAAAATGATTTTAACTGGCAGCACTGCTTGGAGACTTGAGTTTTCGTAAATTGTTGGTCACGTTTGCGCCTGGGTAATAGCCTCTTTGTGGCAACATAACAAGCCTCCTACAAACAGTGCTCCACAAACCAGGCGGGATGCGGCTGCGACCAATGAACTTTTTTTGCAAGCAAAAAGAAACTTTTTTTCATAGCCTGTGGCCACCCACTACACGAACTGAAAAATTTCATTGAAAGCCCGACTTGTGAACTGCTTTAAATTATTGATCAGTAGTAGAGTGGATAGCGCATTTGCGACCGAAACGAAAAACCTGGGTTGGATTCTAATCGAGTCACACCGAAAACCATAAAACTTGGTATTCCCAGCTTTCCTGCATGGCGTTTAACAGTGTTAGAGGTGGCAGTTGGACTCAATGACCGCAAAGTCTCTCGCTGTTGTTTGACCAAGACAACTTGAAAAATGATTCAAGATGCGATTACGAACATTAAGATGTCAATTTCTGCTGCGACTCTTTGCATTTTCTTAATGTTCATAATTTTGATACCTTCAAACTAAACTAATACAGTTGTGATTAAAATTAAGACCCCTCCTTCTTCATTTTTGGTCTAAACTTGGGTGTAGCCCAGCACACTCCCAAAACCAAACAAGCGCTTCAGCGAGGATACGCACCTGACTTGTGCGGTACTAAAGAAGATGACGTCATCGTTGGACTGCTCCGGGCACCGCTTCTTCTTTTGCGGTCCGTTCGTTATTCGTTGCTGAAAACAACATGGTAGGTCTGATGATTTCGTCAGCAAAAATCGCACAAAAAACGGCAGAAAAAAATCTTTCCAACGAATCAAAAATCAATACGAAACCAGTATCGGTAAAAACAAGCTTTTTTCGGTATCTTCACACGTGCCTTCGATATCAGTAATTATGCAAGCATGCTAAACCCATGAGTTGAAATGAAAGCATTGGAAAGAAAATTCATAACTTCTTAGGAATCGAGACCGTAGCAATGGATTAACAATTCCTTTGACTGGCGGTCCACTTGATGTTCGATAATCGCAGCGTTGCTCAATTCAACGCGCAATCACGTACACGGAAGTACTTCGGCAGACACTAACTTACAATTAGTGCTACAGTTTCGTTGCTACTAGTTAGCGGTATATATGATAGATAACAATCATATGGTTTCAGAAACTTGTAAATCGATACCAGATATCAATCACGTGATCATTTGTTCCCAGCAGTTGCTTCAAGTCTAATAGCCTTGCCACTTAATACTGCAGCTACACTTATGCATGTTTTTTTTCCAGCAGCGAGGGAGAATTCCCGGAATGCAAGACTGTAACAGTTGTTTCATTCTAACACAAGCATAACAATCAAATCCATAGAATGTTTCTGATTTCTCACTTCATGTAAAGACTACATTTGTGAGCCGTGACCCCTGCCAAAATACAGGCAATAGTGAAAGGAAGTTGTTTGACAGACAAAATGCAACTTAAAAAGCTGTTGCGGCAAAAATTATGTCCAAAAGGTTGCGTAAGGGCCTCATTTGCAGACTGTAAGGTGATAAACCAAAAAATCAAAGAGTTTTCGCCAACAACGCGCAACTTACGTAGAGATTTCCATTAGTCTCCGTGGTCTGCTGGCCTGTAATATATGTTACCATCAGAAAGATGTATTGTCGGACCTATGATCAACGATTACGTAGTTGCAGGGGCAATGACTCATTGCTTAATTAAGCTGCTATTATCCATTTAATGTAGAATTCTTATTGTTGAAATACTACGTAACCTAGCACAGTTAAAACCAAGCTATTTCTCTGGCTCAAACTACAAAAATTCGACAGCGCTTTTCCAGGGTAGACTAAATAGTAGGATGTTTCATTTTTTCATCAATTTCGAGAAAAGCTTAGTTTGGGCGATTTTATGACGGGGTTTTGGGTACAAGTAACGAATCGAGCGTTTTTTTTCGATTATGACGTCATTCACCGGTGGCACCGGCCGTTTGAAGTTTATGACGTCATATGAGGCGCCGAAATTAGCATATCTCGCGAACGGATCGGGTTAGGAACCTCATATTGGTGTCAAACGACGCAGAATAGCCGGTTTCCTATCTGCTCTTAATACATTTCATACGTCTATCTGCTACTACAAACCGATAAATCAAGAAAAACCGTGTTTTTTAGAAAAATTTGAAATTTTTAACACTACACAGCAATTGCTACAGTTTTTGGTTAGTTGTAAGGATCTAGAAGTTTTTTTTTATATGGCTCAGAATCTTAGTTTTTGAGTTATGTTTCCGATCTTGTTTTGCAGACTTCTTTACTTACACCAGATTTTATTTAGCTCAAGTATCCAGCTCTTTCATGCTTAAGATACCGGTATTTTTAACATTTTTTATTACCGAAGTTCTAATTCACCTAAGAGATGATGGCTGACTAGCGTACCTCTTCCAAATCTTATAACAAACAATTAGTAAGAGAACAATTTTTAATAGTAGATAACATTAAAACATAAAGCATAACACATCAAACAAAGACGGCAATGTGATTTTTAAAACCGCATTATTTTTGCAAATATTCCATTGCACATAAATATGCTCTAATCTTCACATCGACTAAACCACTTGCAGCATTGTCACTAATTTTACTCTGTACAATTGATCTCAATTTACCAATTCTTCGTTCAGTGGAACGGTTGTTGTTATCAATTGTTTTCCAAAAATTGGGACTAACTGAAGTCATGGTGATGCAGGGTGCATTTTTACTTGCGGAAGTGAAAAAATGACGAAGACGGGAGGTCCGATCTTGCAAAAGAGCTCGAGTATTGACCACATCTGGAAACGAAGCAGTTTTTACAGCTTCCATGCAGTATGGTGGCACTTCAGAGAACACACTGAGGGAAACGTTTTTAGGTGAAAGCCAATGAACAGCATGATCCAAAAAATACTTGAAAACAACATCAGCAATTTCTCTATCAATTTCTTGGTAGGAATTCAACACTTAATACTGACTTCTTGCCAGTATTAACAGCTGTAGTATCTGCCATTAACGATACAATCTTGTTTATGTAACCGCCACAAATTTGATCTACAATGGTTGCAAATATAGCTTCTCCAGTAACAGACGATGTTTTTGGAAAAGATTTAACACCCATAACATGCTCCGACTTGATGGTTTGATTGGAACCTACACCTTGACCTAGAAAAACGTACCTATCAACTTTATTGACTACTCGACCATCATAGCAAAGCTGTAGAGCTTCAGCTCTGTTCAAGGCAGCTTCACACTCTTCAAGGGCAGTTAATCTGAATTTCTGGCGCTTGCGAAATACAGTAGAAGCTGAAGCAGCAACAGCATCTTTTCCTACAACAGAAAGAATAGCATCCGACTGTTGACGAACAGATAACATGCGCTTGTCTGCACGCACGCAACTCTCATCCTTTAAGTGCAACGATTTTCGTTTTATGGATTTTTTTTCACCAACCGGTATATCTACTGGCGAATACTCTTTAGCATCGCCCTTATCTTCAGTTGGATCAGCATCATCGGGATCAACTGTAATATTAAATGTTGTAGCCAAAGATGAGGAAGTACAACGTTCATCATCCTCCGAGCTGTTCTTGGGTTTATGAGCTAACCGTTTTAAAAACTGCTTTGTGTGAGTTAAGTCTTTACTGGCAGAAATCATCATTCTACGTTCACCTCGTTGATCCTTCAAGAAAGATGCTTCCTTTTCAGGTACACGATCTTCGAATGGGCAAGGGCACAGCACTTTTGTTTGATGGATCTTTGAATGATCGCTAATTTTACATTTGCACCTGCTCAAATCAAACAACTTAAATAACCATTTTTCACCTGATAAATCCTTTTCTTTAGTCTTTCTAACTCTTTTTCTAGCAAGGGTATACTTTTTAATGAGTTCCTTTAGTTTAGTTTCAACTCTTTTTGTGGAAATAATTGGAAGACTGGCTTTCCCCCACAACCCAATCACATCACTGATCAGTTGATTCTTGACGTCAGTAAAGTTTGGTAATTGCAGCAAAAATTTTGGATTGCTTTCGGATTCAGATCTCCTCAAAAAGTTATAATAACCTAAGACTTCTGCTGCTAACGGCAAACGGTCACCTTTCAAATCCTCATCTAATTTTTGGGTACTGGCTGCTTCGTGCCTAGTAACTGGCATTTTGGAAACTTTAGCTCATATTATATGTCACTCGAAAACTGATTTAGCAATTGATTGCGACCGAAATAATGAAATGTTCTATAATTTTATTATGTCGTAGTAACTAACATATTGTCCGCTAACAAAACTTATTGGGCAAGCTAATTGAACAAGTTTCAGAGCTGCCAATTGCGATAAAAAGACCAATATTTTGCTAAAAAAACGGTTTTTCTTGATTTATCGGTTTGTAGTAGCAGATAGACGTATGAAATGTATTAAGAGCAGATAGGAAACCGGCTATTCTGCGTCGTTTGACACCAATATGAGGTTCCTAACCCGATCCGTTCGCGAGATATGCTAATTTCGGCGCCTCATATGACGTCATAAACTTCAAACGGCCGGTGCCACCGGTGAATGACGTCATAATCGAAAAAAAAACGCTCGATTCGTTACTTGTACCCAAAACCCCGTCATAAAATCGTCCAAACTAAGCTTTTCTCGAAATTGATGAAAAAATGAAACATCCTACTAAATAGCGACTGGAGAACCACTTGTGTGATCGCCACTTTTCTCGGGTTTCCCATCACATCGCTGTGGTTCAATGGTCTGGTGTTTTAAGGCACCACGATCTCATCCACATAATTTCAACAAAGTTCTTTAAGAAATTGAGTCAGACCAAATTTATACAAAATGCAGTTGAAAAACAAACCACACAAACTCGTTCGTCAAGCGATAATGCATTCGTCCATGAAACAAAAGGAGGTAGGGGATCAGAGGTTTTTTCACCCAGCCAGGAAAGGGGAGCAGAGATTTTTTCACCCGGTCGGAGGGTTGCCAACGGCTAACCACCGCTACCTCTCTCAAAAAGATGTTGTTTTGCCCAAGAATGGCGAAGAGTAGGCTTCGGGAAAATCATCACATGCTTCGCCCGCGCCTTTGCAGTAAAAACACCCATTTTGTCTCTCGGTCCTGAGGTGCAGTATTCGCACTGCATTGTGACCCCATCCACCCAAGAGCCGGGTTAACCAACCAATCGAAGGCAACAAACACGGCGAGAATGAAACCTACCGTCTATCCCGTTCTGATGAGGCCGCTTCGTTCCAGCAACGTGCCCTGTACGGTGTTTCCCTTCCGCAAGTTTGTTGTTCATCAATAAGCTCTCTGCAAAGCAAGCGGTGGTCATTGAAACACTCTTTAACAAAATCACCTATACAAAGAAGGAAGTTTTGATGGGAAACTCCGCTCCAAGATGAAAACTACGTACTATGCCATTGGATGCATTGACTGCTTCCTCTGAGAAATAGCTCCTAACAAACCCCGAAACAAAATTGTTATTGTAATTCTACACAGCACGTCGTAAAAAGCATTGGCGCCATAATTCTGCATTTAGCGAGATCGAAAGTTTGGCAAAGGGAACCAATGACGGCCAACGACTTCACTCAGCCGAATCTTCACCGCAACGCGTTGAAGCGAACGTGTACAGTACACACAGCGTTTCAAACGCAGTGATGTTACTTTTTCTCGATGGCGAGCTGATCTTTTGCGGAAGAGCTGCGATTTTATCCACCACGGAGGCGAGCGACGGCCACTTTCTCGCTTTTGGCTTCGCTACGGACGCGTTGTTGGCGAGACGCAGTTGGCCTGGAAAGTAATTTTAAAAAATGTCACACTCCCAATCAGCTTGTTGGCCTAACGCAGGAAAGATTCAACTGCGGCTGAAATTCAAGAATTTGTTTGTCAGGATCACGCCAAAAACTGTAAAACTAGCATCCACTAAAGGTCAACAGTTTGAATTTTGGGATGGACAGTTAAAGAGATTCGAAGGAGATAGATCGATTTAAAAATAGACAAGGTTCATTCATATCCAGACCAAAGCGACCAACAAACAACAAGGCAAAGATGCTGAAACATTAAGAAGCACTTACTCAAAAATAGAATTTTTACTTTGGAACTTAAAACGATAGTGGGTGACTCTGAGCTAATGTACGTGGAGTGTGAACGGTTGTTGGCCATTCTTACATTGTGGTCTTTGTCAACAAGCTCTAGCGATAATGGATTAAAGAGCTGTTTGCGAAATCAAAGATAAATGAAGCAGAAACAAGGCGCTTGCTCTGGTGCTTGCACGTTTAATTGGAATGAAAATTCGTTTTTAATTTTTTATAATTGATTTTACACGTTTCAAAAATCGCCAGCATCACGTTGAAGTGATTATAATCCATCTCTTGAACTTAGAAAAACTACGGCGACACCTTACTATAGCAATACATACGTAGAGATGCTACATACCTAGAGATTCTAAACGCATCCTACTCGACATATAAATCAAATCAAATCTTTCATTATACTCGCTGTATTAGGCCGAAGCGTGTAACGAGTTGGCGGGCCCATCTCCACGTCATTGCGCCTGGGCATCATAGCTTCATTCGAAATGTCGCAGCGGTGGCGAGGCGTTGGCTATTCTGTGTCCGATTTGACCAGTTCGAGGTTTGAACATCCCGCTCCAGAGACGAACGTGTTACCGCTCGACCAACTCCACAAATGAATGAAATCGAATTGACTTAGCAAGACAACTGGCAGCAGTACTTACATTCTGCTTTGATGGCAGCGACGTTGATGGTTTCAAACGGCTGCCTGCTGAAATGGCGCGCCAGCAGGATGTCCGAACACAAGCGACGAGCCAGCCTAGTTAGTTTGGTCGCGTCCAGGTAGAACGCCTGCTTGGTCTTGTGGGAGGCCCGCGGGGTCCGGGTGATGGACGGGAGATTTCCAGAATGACGGTAGCGCAGTTCCTGTCGCCACAAGCAAGTTAAGATGATCGAGTTACAGCTTCATGATTTGATGCAATACACTCTCGATTGTGGCACCAATGACAATACAATTAATCGGTTATCCCACGCATGGTGGAGCTAAAGAGTTAAAATTAAGTCTGTCTCAACAAAAACATCAATTTGTGGACTTGGGCAAGGTACTGGCAGACTCAGAGTAGTAAGATGTTAGACCCTGCTACCATAGGCTGCGGGTTCGATTCCTTATGTTGTAGCGAATTCCGCACGTGCATGTGAAAACAACCTATGTTGAAGGCCCGGATCTGTGCCGAATCTATGTTTGCCCTGGTTTTCGTTTTTATCTTCAAACACCAAAGTGGGATAAAAGACGCAGCATCATTTTAGCCTTCGCTACCACGGCCACAGCGTCCACTTCATGTGCAGCACGCGTGATCATAAGCTCGAAGCAACTCGCCCCACCCTGGACTGCCCAGCAGCTGCATTGTTCTGAATGAATTACAGTGTTCTCGTATGCTTCCAAATCTTCAATCCAGACTCAAAAAGGCGTATGCCAAAATTTGGCGAGTTTCTCCGCGCTCCTTGCACCGAAAGTCGCTGGACTTTGATATCACCCACTAAAGCAATTGCAATAAAAAAATAGTGACATCATCAACACTAACCTTGTCAGTCCCAACAATCTTCGGGTTCTGGATTCGCTCCCGGCGGCTAGAAGGGGGCATTTTGAGGCCCCCATATTTCTTCCAGTAGGTCCAGCAAGTGGAACAGAGCTTGCAGCCCATGTTAGGGGGGCCCCACATGTACCAGCTGCTCGAATTGGTATCTAAGCAACAACAAAAAATCACTGAATCACGTTTGTTGACACACTACGCACCTTTTGATGCTTGTTTGCATATAATAATTGTCAGTACTTTTTGTAACCTTCAATCGATTCAAATGCTTCTACGGTTGATCTCAATTTACCGTGTCAAACTTTATCCAACTCTTAAAAATACGTAGTTTTCGATTTAAACTCTGGCATTCTCAACTGCAAAGTGCAAAAACGACGTAATTTTGAATACGGTAAATCGTGGCCAAGTTGATTTTAAACCGAATACCAAATCTTCATCATACTCGTTTCGCTACGTTTAAGTGTGTAACGAGTTATTGGGGTCCCATCGTTTCCGTGTCGCTGCGCCTGCGGACAACACAGTTGCTTCCAAATAATGCCACAGCGGTGGCGAGCCGTGGGCAGCAATGAATGGGTGATTGACCTGCCCGAGATTCAAACCTCAATCCTACTGCTTGAGAGAACGCGTTACCACTTAACTAACCAGCCGTGATCTGGATTTCTCCATAAAACTACAAATCACTGAACGTCTTAATCCTTTGAATCGCATCATTGCCGTGAATAGCTGCTTGAATCGTTGACCGAGAGGTCCTACAGTACACAGCCTTCTGTTCAAACGTGTCCTAGAGAGTTTTTTTCTGCTTATAGTGCTTATCTTTTTGAATTATACAAAAAATTTAACTCGCAGGTCCAATAGCTACACAAACCACGGTGAACTCACTGAAGCATCCCTCGCAAGCGCGAGCATCGCTGTCTGTCAGAGATCGAAGTTGGTTCGGGTTTGTTTTGTTGCTGAAACACAATAATTCACAAATTGACGCTACACAATATCACAAACCAAATAAATGTAGCGCGGACCAAAACCTTCAAAGTGCCATTTAGTCCATGGGGGCTTGTAGATAGTTGGAAATGCGTTAGTTATTGATAAAGTATTGAAACTACCAAAACATACTTCATACGGTCTTTAAATAACGTGTTTTACTGTTTTCATTTAATTTTTTAGGAGCGTGTAATAAGTACACAACTCGCTCGTTTGATCGTAATTGAACTAAAACCATCTTAATTTGATAGCAGATCTTCACACTACTGGTATAACAAGACCAGCATGGCAAGTAAACTGCTTTGTGCCAGTGGAAACGATCTTATACGATTATTAACTCGACACAGCAAGTGCAACTCGCAACAAAATTGTCAAGTAGAATGTTGGAGCATTTCACAAAAACATAAGCTAATTGTGTATTGGAAGCCGCTTACTAGTTAGGAATATAAACTTGTTTGAGCTTGCTCTCATTTTCTGCAGCCTTCAGTCGCTTTTGCTGCATGTATCTATCCGAGGTCTTCCACATGTAATAATATTCGACAATGCTGGCCAGCGATTTCCACGGAAGCTGCAGCAAACAGAAGTTTTATCATGTTCAAAACAATCAACAATAAATAGAAAAAATCGAATTCTCAACCAACTCCCGCGGTCTACCATTTTCATTAGATCGTTGTGCAATCTCGAAGCTGGTAATACCGCTCCCACTCGAGCTCGCAAGCAAAAACGCAAATCGAATGCTAGCGCGAGACTTGTTAAGCGAGGCTTTAGCCATACGCCAGGAAGACGAGGCGGTCAATTTGTCGAACTGCACTTTAACTTCAAGAGAATAAAACAAAAAAATAAATGGTAATATTAAGGGCACAGTTAGTAGAAATGCTCTCATAACTATCGGCCACAGATCGAAATCGGAGGGAAATTCCCAGGCCGGATGAATCGGCACACTGTTAGCACTGGCTCGCCACCGCTGTCAACAATATCTCTACTGCAACTGTGCAGCCCATAAGCAACGTCACCAAGTCGGGCCCCAAACTCGTTGCACAATTTGGACTTACACGGGGCATAAAAAATGTGATGTCATTTGAAACGGCAGTAGCAAACACATGATCGTCAAAAATTTATGTCAATACCGAGCTTTCAAAAAGTCACCGCACATTTCAGACATTTGGTCATCAACGCAACAAGAGTCCTAACTGAGGTTCCAAGCGTCCTGCGCAGATGATCTAAAGATTGGTGAATACAGTTTCAGATGTTGTCCCGCACCCAGATCGCTTCCCGCCCTTAGAAACACCTATGAGAGCAATTCCTAATTCTGTTATAAAAATGTAAAGAGGGCCGTAGGATTCCTGACTACACGTTCGGAACCGAGGTTTGCATGACGAATCTCTCAAGCAGGGGTTTAATGACGTAACATCTATTAGTTAAGATGAAATAACAGAAACTCACAAAATCTTGCTGTATGTCTCTGAAATCCTTTCCATATTTTTCCAAAGCTTCCTCGAAAAGGTTGGCCTCGGACGGCGACCACTCCTCCATTTCGTCCCGACACAACACGGGTCCTCCTTCCGGCAGGAGTGACGTCAATGCCTCCGATATGTTATAGTCGTTTTTGTGAATACATTGCATGGCATGGAACTAAAAAATTTTTTTCAGATAAGACATGAAGAGTCGACTTTTCAAAGCAAGTAGTACGCAGTGGTCATATTTTGAGGAAAGATGAAATCGTTACAATAAAGGCTTTAAAATTTTAAGTGCTGGTCGCAAAGGAAGAGAACGACCGAAGCGAACGTGGAAAAACTGTAGAGGATGAAAATGGACCAGTGAAAGAGGATGCATGCATCGAGCTAAATGGCGAGGAATATTGAAGTCAATGACCGTATGGCTGCATTGGTAACAATGTACCTTCTCTACAAAACTTTAACGCCGAAGAAAGCAAACACAAGAACTCACCAGTGTGATGTCCCTGGAGGCGGAAGCAGCGCACACGTGGAGAGCTGGTTGTCGTACCGACGTGTTGCAGTCAAGTGCCCGGGCGAACGTGCCCACTGACCTAAGAAAATAATACGTCAACTTAATAACTTCAAATAGAGGCGCAAGTTGCTTACTGGTAATTTGAAGGACGCAATACAATACTATTTATCAAAAAAGATGATCGCATGAAGTCAGTGTGACTCTGTTTGACGTGGATAGTCGCAGAAAAATACCAGAGATGTGGAAGGGAGAAGCGCGAAAAGCAAACCGCTTCTACATCAGAAATTCACTACAAATGTTACGACCATGAATGTGTTCCATTTTCTATTAAGATTTTTGACGAAATCGCCATATCGACAATTCACTAAATCCACTCGAAATGCAGCGAGAGAAGCAGTTAATGTTTGATATCTTTAAAAATAAAAAATAATCGTTTTGCTGAACGCAATACCGTTTTATTTTATGAAACAATGATGGTTTTTAGTTTCTTTTTTTAGTAACGAAAACCCTCTCTTGGACAATGAAAAATATTTTCATGAAACCCCAAGTTATGCTTTCTCTTGTTTGGGCGTTGCGTTTGAATGTAAAGTATTTTGTGTTTGATTTGTCCGAAGTCTTCAAAAAATCGCAGAAAACCAGCCTGCACCAAACTGAAAGCCGAGTCGATGCAGAAACGGCTGAAGATTTTACGATACAAGTTTCACCAATGTCACAAAGTCCTTCCGTCAGTGCTCACAATCAGCCTTCCTTACTACGACATGTGTATCTGTCCGGTGACTTAGCTACTCAACCATACAAAGACTACTATGACGTCATGCGGCATGACGCAACTACGCACGTTTCATCGCAGCGATCGCGACCCGATCTTAGTAATCCAGGCCAACAAAACTGAAAATAGAAACTATTTGAGAAGCAACACTAAACCAGCGATAAGGATTGTATTTGCAATGAAAAGGCAGTACAAGTGCGGCGGCTTCGCGATCCCATGATGTGGTCATTTTTAATGATTGGTTAAGTCTGAAACTTAACTCAGAAATAGCATAACCACGAAAGTGAAATGCCAACCGTTTATTTATTAACTGGTTTATTTGCATCAACATACGATTTTATTCAACTAAGCAATAAAAAAAAATCAGAAAAAAAAACATTAAAGTCAATTCAATGGCAAAAAAATATTTGGTACAAATAGAAGAAGCAAAACGAACAACGTTGCATCAGCATCAAGTCAACGAGGTAAGGACGAGGTTTATTAGTATTATGCAATAAACATGACTGCTACATCCCAAGCCACACTTACATACAAGTTTAACCTCGGGTTGTGAATAAAAATTCTGTAAGCGACAACACAAAGTAAACTTAAAAACTATTCGTAGGAAACAGTGCTGCGACCAGGGAGGAGGTTAAGGGGGCTTCCCTTCGCACCCCCTAAGCTAAGTCACCTAGAAAATCTAACCCAAAATTAAAAGCGTTTAGACATGTTTTAAACTTGAACTGTTAGTAAGGGGAGGGGGCTTGAAGAGACTGGGCAATTTAATTGTTCAACTGGCTTTCAAATCTAAGCAATTTAGTTCTTTCTAATGGCTCTAAAGTGCGAAATTTAATTCAAATGACACTAAAATGGCTATTTTTTCTGAAAAATCACAAAAGTGAGTTCCACCACTTTGCTCGGCACGCTGCCCAAATGAGGCATTTTCCAAGCAAAAAAATTACCAAGGGGTCCAAGTTTCCCTTCACAAAACCCTGGTTGCGCGCCTGGAAACAAGGTTTTATATGAGCTTGGAGGGGTTTGAACTTCACATTATTAAATTTCAACAACATAGTCTTTATTCGCCTGGAATCAACCCGACAGTGAAACACTCAACAACATTAATCCGAAGGCGTGAAGGTTAAATGTTGGCGAGCCAAAGTAATTCAACCGCAATGAGTTGAAACCACGTGACCGCCCCACGCCACTAATATTGACGGCAGTGGTGGCTGTGTTCAGGTATGGTGCGGAATTACGTATGGTATGCATGATTAGAAATTGTTTAACTTTGAGTGTAAATTGCATTCCAACAGTTTACATGATTTCAGGTCTTCTACAAGACTTTTTCTGCTTTATATGAACTTTATAAAATTTAATAGTCCACGGAGAAACTGCGGTATCACTGCAGAATTGGAAGGAAAATGCTAGGGGGGCCGAAACCATTTCCAACGTAATGAGCGCGAGAAAACTAGCCCAAGAATCAATCCACCATCAATCGTAGACCAAGGATGAAAAAGATACCGGCAACAGACTTGTAATGGATATTCAAAATGATTTCCATCAAAAATGCCTAAACCGTTCGCTTCAAGTGTCAAACTAACCCAAGAATTATTGCATTTAACTCTAACATACCGCTTGCATCATACAAGACACATAATCCTGTTTAATCCAAACAACACAAAGGAAGGAGAGGGTGAATGCGAAGAGACTGTCAGGTCCTCAAGTCAAGCAGCGCCCTGTCCTTCTCTTGTATAACATGCATCGATGTCAAAAACATTACCCGACGATATTAAAACATTATAAAACAAGCATTGAATACAACCTCTTATCATGTGCAGCGCAGAAACTCAAAATTGTCCGTCATATCAATGTAATCGCCGGATATTCAAACCCCATTAAGGAATCAATGACTCACAGTATGGAACCAAACTTCATAATGGTGCCCGTGGTTGTTAAGTGATATGGGTAATGAGTTTCTAGTGCTACAACTGCAACGCTCTTCAGATATTTAACTTGCTTTTTCCATTCATTTTTTTCTTATTCAAGAAGTCACGTGACTAGCCCAATAACAACGACTCTAAAAACGTCGCATGCGCGCACACAAACACACACGCGTGCACGTGTGCTGCACACACGCTCGTGAAAATATCACGGCGGAGGAACACTACGACTTCACACAAACATGATCGAATAATGATGGAAAAAGGCAATTTGTTTTCAACAATCTACAACTTATGCATTGCAAGGTTTGTATACTTATTGTGAAGGCGCTATGTTTTCATACTAAATATTTAGTATTTTCATCAACAAATAAAAGGTGTTAATAAAAAAATAAGAAAAAATAATAGATAAACAAAAAGTACCTTGAAACAAGAAGAAAGCGATTGATTTGAGACTCGTTTATTCTGTCTGGTTCCCAATTTAGCTCTTCTAATTTCTCATCGTTACGAGGGTCTTCTTTAGCTGTAAAAGTTAAAACACGAGTAGCACCGGCTGGACAATAAGATCAATTTTAAGCTTGGATACCTGATGACGCAACTACGACATAAAACGTATTTGTGTAACTTGCAATTCAACGTAACTCAAGCAGTAGCGTACCCTTGCTAATCTACTTCCAACTTCCAAAATAAAACTAAGTGTCATACCAACATTCGCAGTCGAGGTATACATAAATGCCAATGTGGATTGGTGGCTATATACAAGTGTGAAACAGATTCTGCATCCTGGGTTTGATTTCCGGATTCGCCAGCTACTTCACAACAAAACTGGCCATAAGGCATTTCAAAGATACAGCCCACATTCTGTCCACCTTAAATCGCTAGTATCGTTGCATTTTCAAGTCTCAACAAAAAGCGGTTTTCGCCGTTTTTATTCATTATCAACAAAAATTCAACACTGTTCACCAAATGACTGATATTACAAGAGTTATTCCTTCCGCTTATGTACTTAAGCGCTATTAGAAGACCAGCACATGCGCAGATTTTGTATTTTCGCAACACACAAGCACTTACGCTTAATCAATATTGAAGGAACTTCGGCTTGGTAGCGCGATCCGACCCGGATTTCGCCCTTGTCCGCCAGCAAGGTTTTTTGTGTCGGGTCGAAGACCAACGAATAGAAAAATGTGTCCTGCAGCAAAATTGACAAGATCAAAATACGTAAAATTCCGATCTAGCGCTTGCTTCATCAATAGGTATCATGCAATAATACTTTATACAGACTCGGTCCAGCCAGTTATGGTTCGAACGAGATAGCTCTTGGTCTAATCTCATACGCGGTAGCACCGCAAATTTCACGTTTTTCTGCTGCGCAAGGTGAATAGACTAAGAAGTGAAGTATCAAGCCAATTTGCGAAGTACTGTAGCTAAAATCAATAAAAATAATTTGTAGAAATTTGTTGAATGAAACTTATCGAATGAGACAAATCAAGTGAAACTTATTCGTTCGAACACTGGAGAGGAATAGAAGTGGGGGGTTGAGACTTCGAAGTACCTAAAACCACGTTCTAATGCTTTACTAAAAACTAAGGCATACAGCATTCTTACGGTGTTCACAAAAATAAAAGAAAATTTGTCGCTAGCCTTTGTATATGAGTGTCACGCCAACTACGAAACGAACATGGGACAATGTTTGCTTGGTATATTATTTTGCAGCAAAGCATTCAATTACCTCTACGAGACAAACAACTTGCAAATGGCTTGTGAAATTACTTGCCAAACTTTTTTGCCTTCTTTAATCTACAGCAGGGGTGCCCAAAGTGCGGCCAGCGTAACGATTTTGTGTTGCCCGATAGCGGTCTCAGGAATTCAAGTTATTTTGGGGGCAATTTTTAGAAAAGTCAAACCAAGGGCCAAGAACTTGAGCTAATTTGCACTAGAATTACTTTTTTTTTCTTGTTTTTTGAATTAGATTTACACCTAAAATTCCGACAAAAATAATATCAAAATCAGAAGACGTTTTTTTTTTGTTTTCATTCAAATTTCCAGCCAAAATTACCGCCAAGACCTATTTTTGGTCCTCATCAAAACTCCGGCGATTTTCGTTGGCTACAGCCCGCTTCTCCGTAAAAGTAAGTCAATGCGGTCCGCTCTTCAAAAACTTTGGGCAACTCTGATCTACAGTAAAGCATCCCTCTTTCCCAAAGGAACCCCCATGCTTGTTAACACACAAGGCCAACGGACTTTTAACTGGTACAACAGTAGTAATACTTATCGCATCATTGAAAATACCGGGAAATATCGCGGAAGTGCGCGCAATGCCGATGCTCGTGTATCCAGCAAATGATAATTTACTCAAAGTACCGCATTAAAGTTAACAAGGCTGTGAAATACGATCCGTGCAGTGCATCAAGTATCCTTTATTCGGTGAGATGGCACTAGGCCGAAAAGGAAAACAAGAATTGGGTATTGCGAATTTGACGAGATTTCACAGAGAGCGGCGGAATGAAATGCGAATAGGTTTTTTATCGACAACACTTAAAAAGGCAGTGCCATGCGGTAAACAAAGCAACTACTGGACATAAGTTTTCCGCGATAACATCAACTTACGGTTTTTGTTAGATAGGATTTCAAATCTTCTGTTTCATTCAGCAACGTCACACTGCATTTGCCTCTGCAAGCATTGGTTAATTTAAATAGCTGTGCAGTAACTGTAAACCTCAGCCCCGTACTCGAGCAAAAACTGTCTTGAGGACTGTAGCCAGTAAAACGTGAATAACGGGTTCCCATCTTCTTTCAAAGTTCTCAAACTCGGGTACCGCACTTAATCGTGATGCAATCCTATCTTGTTTGCATTCAAATTTGACACCGCGCTTTTCATTATCTTTGTTACGAAAGAATTTTAGTGCATTGTTTTCGCATTCACGATGAATACAATCCACTGCTACACGTCAGTTTGTATTAAAACACTACTTCTAAGTCCTAAACCACACTAGGGGCTTTTAGTGATCACTCTCACTTACGGGCAGAAACTTGCGAGATATCATTTCAATGTAAATGCAAAAACGAAGAAAGGCAAAACGTATGCAGTCAAATGAAACGTGCATTTCTGCGAGCAAATACGCGTGATCGGTAAAAAAGCCGACTTTGACACAAACTTATACATTACTGGCAGCAAGTTACTATACGTGACTGCAGCAAATAATTGAACGCTGCCAACCTTATATGAGTTGCTGGTAACGTGTCAAGCTGTCTTGATAAGTAGAGCTCCCTGTGGTTGAGTTGATGCCGCTGCACCTCATCTAGATCGGTGCAGTCATCATCCATGTCCTCCTCAATGTCCTCTGCAAGCATTACCAACGTTTATACGCATTTACAAACATTTAGAGCCAAGCTAAAAATTCACCAGCAAAGAGAGAAAAGTAACATTTTAAAAAATCAATCGAGCCAATAGATTGATGGACTTATAAAGCGTTTAGCTGCATGCTTCTTGGGCAAATAAAATAAAAACTTAAACTGTGTGTTTGTCAAGAAGCTTAAACTGGACGACAGAAATTTAACCTATTATTGGGCTAATCAGATCCAAGCAACGACCGAACAAAAGGATTGTTTGCATTTTAAAATAAATTAGAATAGCGGAATAGCAGGCAGCCGGGCTCCTTACGGCAAATAGATTTCTTGCTTCCATCAAGTCTAACTATGTGCCGTATATCTATGGCCTATAGGTTAGCAATACTTTTTCATAAAGCAAATTATGTTCGTTTCTTAGTTTTGGATACCAATGTTTTAACATTGAAGCCAAATTTTTGAAGCTGTGGAAAATAGCCACAGAAACATTCAGTAACAACCTAAACATGCTTTTTACCAACCATTGGCCATCACGTACGGTATGCCGTTGTTGGCAAAATTATCTATCTAACAATGAATGCAGAATTTGTCATTTTACTAGTTGTCCATTTGCAAGCAAAACACTAAAGTACAGATATAATCTTGAGTTACTGCTCTCAAAAAGTTAGGTTTTTACATAATGGCAGCAACCAACACTCGAACACGTATGCAACATAAAAGCTTTGTTTGCAAAAAAAAACCATATCATGAAGCGCAATAAAGCTTCATCAAAAATTGTCACTTGCTATTAAAAGTGTACTGGGTAAGAGGCTCGTCTCTGGAACTGTAACCCTCTGGTTTAATTTAGGCCAGGTCATCGAACACTGTGGTCATTGATCTACCACCACCACAATACCTCTTCCTAAGAAGTTGTGTATCCCAAGCATGTATGCAGGCCTCTCCAATGCGGTCAAAGACTTTTAGTTGTGGAGGATAAAAGCGGCCAATTAGGTGTGGAGAGTGGGTGACTGTTATCCTTTTATGTCATATTGCGAGCCAAAAGTCCCATGTGCTCCAATATACGCTCCCAGATTAAAATAACAAGCATAACAAGACTTGATACAATTTGAAGCTACCACACTCATCCTATTTATGTCCACATACTTGCATGCTTGTCAGCAAGGAGCAGCAAACTGCTGGAAATATCTCTTCTTCGGTAAAAGCAAATAACTTTCGCTTCAACATTTCCACTTGATGTCTGAAAACATTCACATAATATTTACAAAATTCAACATCCTCTAAAAGAAAGAATATTGTACACTGCCAAGCACAGGCCTACAACAGCTGCAACGTTCACATGGTATGGATTTAAAATAAAATCAGGAACCAAGAGTTCGATTCACCATCTGCAATCAGCTGCTTAAATCTTTAAAATGTTGATGGAGCGACTGTATTGATAAGCAGGTAGGCTGAGAATTGGGGGCTAGGTGTGTCAGCAGAGACAGAGTCAAGACTCAAGACCAACATGATTGTAGCCTGAAGAGTCTGCAACCTTCAACAAGAACTGAATGAAATGCTGAGATTCGACAACATTTGAAATCTTTTTTGACCAAGCTAGTTTAAAGGTCATCAAAAAGAAGCAGATATTAATCAACGAGTTACAGTAATACAAACTAGAAAAAATAAATGTGTGTTGCAGCAAGTTGAGCTACACTACTACATAAACTGCTCTACTGCAAATGTAGTACAAATCTGCCCTTAAGTTAAGCATTTAGATTTCATTGAACTTAACGACTTTCCAAATTAATCACAATGATAATTTCCACTTGGTGTGTTAGGCAGGGACCAGCTTGACTCACGACCAAACGGTCTCTACAATGTTTCGATGGGTTTCATGAGCAGAACAATTTGGTGATAAGGACAAGGCCAACTAACAGCAAAAAACTTTTTAAACGTTAAAGTTATATTATGAGTAACAGAGTATAACTAAAATATAAACTCACCTTATTTAATTCTTCTATCCTTCGAATTAAGTAAGGATTGCTTGAAGAATTTTCAAAGTAGACATAATCTAAACAAAGCATAGACTGGTTAAAATTAGAACTCGACCGATATGACTTTTTCAGTCCGATACCGATATCAATATTTTGGAAATTTTTAGGCCAATATCGATAGCCGATATATTAACTTATTAACTATGAAATTTTGTCACTAATTTTCAATTAACTTGACAGTTGACACTAAAAGCTACACTAATTTCCCTCTAAACAAAGACTATCACACAAGTCACACTCCAGTATTATTCATAAAAAAACACACCAAAAATACAACGATTTGCCAATCAATAGTCAAGAGCGGTCGTGCTTGCTCTCAAAAATAAACAGTTTAAGGTAATTGTGCTAAGCCGATATTTCATCGGTGGTAGATAGCCGATACAACATATCGGCTTGGCCCTGATATCGGCCAATATATATAGGCTGACCGATATATCGGTTGAGCTCTAGTTAAAATTGATAACTCTTAGACAAAAGTAGCAATATTTTAGCCAAGTTTTATGAATATAATAGGAGTATATACATTTCGTTGCTCAAGTTAGAGCTGAATTTATGGTTACATATTTGATGAGTGATGACGAATCAGGTTCGAAGTCAATTATAGCTGTTTTATCCAATAAATGAAAAAAGGGTGGCAGAAATGTAGCTACTCAATACTATGCGATCGAACACAGCCAGCACTTCAACAGGCCACCCGATCATCTGACTGCAAAACCTAGGCTAATTAAACCATCTAGCTAATCTCAAATTGATTTTTTCCTATGGACTGCTTGGCACTTAAGTTTTGCCAAATTCAAAAGCTCATCAGCAGGTTTGGTACAACCAAAAATACTGGCAAAAATTACAATAAAAATTTGTGATCAAATCAAACTTTTTTACTGATTTACCAGATGTATTTATATTTGCATAATGCCATTGTCACCTGGTTCATAGAAAAGGGGTAGGCTGATGAATGTGTGAGTTTGCAAGTTATTGAAGAGCTAGACTTTAGATTTCTGCTACTCTGCTTTTTTGTGTCTTTTTTTGATGGGGGAGGGTGGGGGTGACTATTTTACCGGAAATTTTTAGTAAAAGAGAGTAGTTGACAAAAATGAGAACTGTTTATAATGGCATATTTTATTTGCTTGTATAAGAAAAGGTTAGATTTGAAATTAGCAAAATTAAAGAGTTAAGATTTGAGCTTGGATTAGGTTTGGGTCAGAATAAAAAAGTAAAGAAAATTTTACAGTGTAATAAAGCTATTATTTTTTTGTTCCTTTTTAATTAAATTTCCAAGTAGCCTAGTGCTCGACTCCATATTGGGTCTAGCTCAAAAACTTACTTCTAAAACAGATACACCACCGTAAACCTGAGAGCTTGTAACCCCTCAACAATGTTTATTTTGACCAAAATGACAACAATGTCTTAACTAACTTTTCAATTAAGTTTATTTTAACTTTTATTGCAGGGTCACATGCAAGTGTACTGTGTAGTCTGTACAAGTGTTGATTTGCTGGGTAATTGGATGGAAGCATTGTCGAAAGTATACGGCATTATTTTCTTGATGACCCTGATCATCTAAAAATGCAACTGCACTTCAACTCACAGAGAATCTCAAACTAAAGTCCCTTTTCTTCCTATTGCTATGATAATAATTTTTTGAACTTGACTTCAAGCACAACCTTCATAATAGTTTAACATATATGCATTCGTGATTGGTAAATAAAAATGCAAAACTGTAAAGTCTAGGGCATTCTCCATGTTTATGCCAATTTCACATACTGGTATGTGATTTCTACTAGAGCTAGATTGATAGGACTTTTTCAGGTCGATACTGATATCGATATTTTGAAAAATTTTAGGCCAATACCGATAACCAATATATTATCTAAATTTGTCACTATTATTTAATTAACTTGACACCAAAAGCTACACTAATTTCCCTCCAAAGAAAGACTATTGTAAACACAAGTCACACTCCAGTATCATTCATAAAAAAACAAACCAAAAATACATTGATTTGGCAATCAATAGTAAAGAGCGATTGGGCTTGCTCTTAAAAATAAATAGTTGAAGGTAATGGTGCTAAGCCGATATTTTATCGGTGGTAGATAGCCGATACTACATATCATTTTGGCCCTGATATCAGCCAATAAGCTCTAATTTCTACACTATGCGCTTTATGTATTACACTTATGGCAATTGCACAGCACAAAAGGATTCATGGCATAAAGTGCTATCTCCCTTTACAGTACCGTAGTACATATATAGCTGTGAAGGTACATTCTTTTTTCTTAATAAGAACAATTTTACAAAAAGAAAACGCTCATATTTGCTAAAAATTTAAAAACAATGCCAGCCTCAGCAGCGGAAAAAATTATGAACAAACAAAAAAAGAATAACTTTCAAATCTAAAAAGAAACCAAATTTTGTACTGATTCAAAATGATGAAAGTTTAATTTTCCAGTATTTGCAAACAGCTGTTCAAATTGAAAAAAGTTGCTTTTTCGCTTTTGCAATTCTGCAATGCTGCAAAAGCAGCAAAAAAGCGTTTACTCAAGCTGATAGAGCATTTGGAATTAAACAGTTTTACAAACATGGTCGCTAAGCTTGACATTGATGCCATAAATTTAAGAACAAATGAAGCTGAAAATAGGCTCAAAAATTATGAACAGCCAGTCTCAAACTTTACTGGCGTGTAAAGCAAAAGTGCATTTGAATTTAAAAAAACAATACCGTAAATCTTCGAGTATAGTACGCATTTTTTTCCGGAAATTTTAAGGTCAAAATCCCTAGTGCGTACTATACATGAGGTTAAAAAAACATATTTTCTTAAGCGTCAACCCAATCGCTAAATCCGATCGCGGACATTGCCATATTGAATGGTCACATGACGCACTACCCAGAATGCACCGGTTTTGGCGGTTCTATTTCTGAGCGGAGTATCTGCATACCGGTACACAATCTTTGAATAAATGTTTTTGTTTGAAAAAATCTTTTGCTCTTTCTTTTGTAACTCAAGTTAGGGATGCGTACTATACATAAGGTTTAGGTTTTTCCCAAAAAAAAAACCCTATACTTGCCCTGCGGACTATACATAGGGGCAGACTATACTCGAAGATTTACGGTATGTCAAAAATCTGGCTTTGATCAAACTATGCTGGGAGCTCAGCTGTTGATTGAAAATTAGAGTGCACGAGGAACCTTTGTTTTTATTCTGCCTTTTGATGGATGAGCAATAAAAATTTGATTTGCTTATAACTAAACAACAGCAAAACCTAGAAAGTTGAATTTTGGACTCATGATTAGAATAAATCTAAGCATCATGTGCGCCAACACTTTGGGGACCCTAGGTCATGTGATTGTGAATCAGGAAACCAAAAAATGGAAAACTGCTATTTTTGTGTCAAAAATTTAGTAATTTGCTTATACCCAAACATAACTGGTTGTAAAAAGCTGAAATTTGGACACAACATGGATGTAAATGAACTGGAGGTTCTATGAATATTGAAGTGGGGGGTGCCCAATGCCCAGTCACGTGAGTAGAGGCTAAAAATTGACAAAATGGGACAAATTTGAATTGGTATATCTCAGTAAGTACTGATATTGGTGAAAAAAAGTTTTTGATTAACACATTATCAACCATTTTTGTTTCGATTATATTCATTTATCCAGACTTGGATCTTCCAAGACTGTATCGTTTTACATTGAACTTCAAGCAATTGTAGATATTAGGAAAGACTAGGTCCTGCCTGAAATCGGGAGTGCCATGTTGGGGGGTTCTTCCTTAAACAGGTCCTTCAAAATTTTGAACTTTTGAACCATTGAAGCTAGATTAGTGAAATTCTCAGAATAGGTATGCATGAAAGAAAACCATAATTTAACAAAATTTGGGGTTGCCACATTGGGGTTGGCATTGGCCGATCTAACTATTAACAACCATATTGCCACATGCCTACAAATTCATTTAACACAATCAGGTCACTATTTCAAACCTAATGAAAAGTTCAGTACAAGTTGGATACTGTTGCAAAGTTTATGAATAACGCTTGCAATGTCACATTCTAGATTCTGGTTTCAGCTGTAATACATCCCTTGCAAGTATCTTCTATGTAAAATCTATTTGTTTAAAATTTAAGATATTCTAAGCATGGCACTGAAATGTTAGAGGAGAGGTCTTTTTTGCTGATTCATGTCTAAAAATTAGGCTTTTTGTAAATTGGGCAATGATTTTCTATTGTAAATGTTTTAAAAAATACCGTATTGATAAACATAGGTATCGATTTTTTGTTGACTAAGCAAATTCCGAGGGGGTGAAATGTTTTTGTGAAGTTTGGTTAAATATAATGACTGTATTTCAGTCCAGAATTTTGCCCCCGAATTCAGGTGAAGACCAAAAAAAGGTCTTCGCAGCATTCTGGTTCTATCTCAGTTTGGAATTTAAGATTTCTTGTTGCCAAGTGGGTATTACTTGCCAAAAAACCGAGGGGGCCAGACATATCCTGCCCTCTTCAGCATCAGATCCAAGGGGGCGCTGCCCCGAGGCCCCAGCCAAAATTGATACCTATGTTGATAAATAATCTGTAGCCTAAAAAACTTTTTTTTTAATTGAATTGGAAGTAAACATTAATCAATGTTCCTCCTGAAAACCGACAGCTATCAATTCAACTGGTTTGCTTTGAATGACTGATTGTTTGCATGACGCTATCTGCATTAAAAATAAGGCAGAGGCTGCTGTTACGTAACATAAGAAATCGCTATCCTAGCTCTCGAGCCAAGTCAACTGACCACGAACCAACAATTTTGTCACAGTGATTTCGTCACAAAGTGAGGGTTAGGGCAAGGCAGCTCTGGGGATAGTAAAATATTTCTATGACCGCCCTTCTCAGCCAATTGGGGTCAGTTGGTTCACAGTCAGTTTGTCACAGCCAGTTGTCGTGGACCCCATAGCCCTAACCCCAACCCTAAACCTAAGCCAAACTCTAACCCTAGCTTTAACCCTAATGATAATCCTAACCCAAACTCAAAATCTAACCCAAGCCCTAATGATAATTTAAAAAATAAAAAAAAAGTAAATGAGCGAATGAGTGCTCAGTTTTTGCTCTCTTATTCTCTTTATGGGTGTTACATAATGTAACACTAGCCACTTCCTAAAAATAATTCTGTCTCATCTTAATTGCACCAACCCAGAGCACTATTTCTATGCTTTTAAATTTAATATCCAGATAACTTAAAAATGCTTTAATACATAATCTTTCTATAACTGTACACTAGAACATCAATAGAGCTTTACAGCTGGAAAATGTTATAGCAATGGAAAGCTGTTGGCAATGCAGTCAGACCATGTCTGATTTGTCCAGCCGAAGTTTTTGATGGCATCTTCCAGCTTTACCAACTAGATTTTCTTGCATTTAAATTGTTAGAATATATATTTAACAAAAAATCTTAAACGGTATAATCATCTAACAGTTAGTTGCTTCAGCTCAACTCTATTCCAATAAAAACTTAAAATCACCTTAAAACAACTGAAGAATTTAAATGTTGAGCTTTTTTTATATTTACATCCACCAGTCCACAAGAGTGAAGCTTGAAGCTAAAGTGGAGTTACGGCCAGATTTGGTCCTTTTTAACTGGAGCAATCTTTAAAAAATTTTAGCAGCCATAGCGCAATTTCTTAACCTAGACATTTTGTTTTTTGAATTACCTTGTTTATTACATATCTTTTTATTAACTTCTTTTCGTAGTCATTTGTTATTTCAATTTCTATCATTTTGCGCTTCAACTTAAATTTTTTTCCCAACTTAAATTTTTTACCCATGCATTTGGATGTCGAAGTGGAGTGTTGTTCTAAGATTTTGAAACTGGATTTGAGTGGGACAAGCTTGGAAAAATTATAAGAGAAACTGACAAAATTGCAATTAATTACATGATTTTGCTGTAATTGTAATTGAAAATTTTCAAAGTCGATAATTGTAATTAAAAATTTTTCTGCCAGTTTTCAATTACAATTACTCTATTATTCACTAAGATCGATAACAAAATGTGTTTGAACAATATCAATTTTTCTCCAATTCCAAATCGATATCGATATTTTCTACCGATTGCAATCAACATCAGACGTCACAAACCGAACATCAAAAAAGGTTAGTGACATTTAGCGTTAGTTTTAGAGATAGGATTAATCATATTCATAACCTAAATTTAGCACCTACTCTAATCATAACTAGCACTAACTCTAAGCCCAGAGATGGGCACGATCTTGATCTTCAAGATCAGATGTCGCTATGGATATCAAAATGTCGCTAAGGGTAAGCATCGCCGAGGCTAGGTTGTGTGATATTCAAAACCATTTTATGGCTCCGACACGAAATGGAGTCTAAACTGGAGAAAGTAATTCGCATTTGCCGTGGTACAGACAAAACAGGTACGAATCAGTAAGGCAGTACCAGTACCTAACCTGCTAACTTTTAAGGAGAAAATTAATAACAAATCAGCTTCGTTAAAAAATTAATTAAATTAGATCTAACACAAGTTGCCAATGGCCCGCCACAGTTGCGACATTAAAATGTGTGCCCATGGCGCTTTGAAGTAGAGATGGGCCCCGCAAGGCTGCAAACTCGCGACACCCATAAAAGGTATTAAGTGAGTATAATGACTGTAACATCCTATTCACGTTAATTTAGAATTTGGCCGAGACTCGTAATTTTGTGCTCATTGTTGCGTGATGCGATACTGCTGTAGTCAATTTGTATGTGTACTTTATGACGTCACTTAACTTAGCTTGGTCTATGCTAAGTATGCTAGATAAAGTTCTTTTTTAGCTGCATAGGAAACCGTAGCAAGGAAAATTTTTATCAGCGAGTAAGTTGATTGCCTTTGTGTATTTGTGAGTAAATATGCATTACTATTGACCCTTTTTTATATCTCATGACACTGCCCGAGCCTGTAATTATTAGCGACATGTTATTTGTAGGACCGCGGTTCGGTATTCTCGGGAGCTGATTAGCGTAGAGTTATATTGGTACTTTAGAACTGGGTTGAAAATGTGAATATTTAAAATCGTACAAGTTGGCATGTGTCTCTTCTAGTTTAGACTGACTGCTGTTAGCGTTGGTTACTTGTTTGTGTTAATGTGAGCGTATTAAGTCGCCTTGTGCTTTAAGTTGTCTCTATGAATTGCATTTATGAGTAGATTAGTGCATGTCTTTTGTAGATTGCTCATCATAATTGTTCGGCAAGAGTCGATCGAGTGCTGGAGCCGGCTGTAGTGTGCACCGGTAAGATGTGTTCGAGTATAGAAGCTATAGTTGGCTTTTGCAGTATCGTTATTACGGCTGAACGCATCTTTTTTGTTTGTAGGCTTGTGTGTCTCAGAAGTTTTCCGCACGACCATTTTGTGTAACATCGTTGTGTTTGGAGCCACATACAGTTGGTGAGCTTCAGTTGCAATTGTGCTGTTTTGTGTATTGTGAACTTTTGTGCCGAATTTGTTTTTGTTTTTTGTTATTAGAAACCGTAGCCTTTTCATGCATTCACCGAAGTGTTGGATTGCTGATTAGGACGAGTTTTCGCTGTACCTGTTCCGTACTACGACTTCCAAACACACATAAGAGTAACGGAACAAAGTTTCAACTGTATACGGAGCTGCGAGTTCGTGGAGTAGAAGCCAGCAAAGTTTATTCGGTCGCGTCAATCTTCTTCAGCAACGAATTGAGTCTTCGATATTTGGTGATTGTTCCAGAAGGTTTGAAATTTTATTCTACTCTGCGGTACCGTAGTTAATTTTGATCATGTCCAGAAGGACACTATCTAGAGATGAGCTACGTTATAAGATTGATTGCTGGCAAAAACATGGGGAAAACTCTGTTAACCAGGAGCAAAACCAAGACCATGCGGTTTCGAACAAATTGCCAAATTATGCTCTATCTCCACCTAGCGATTGTGACGACCGACGTAGCGTTAGTAGTTCTTCTTCTATTCGTACACAGGCTTCTGCATTGTCAGCTAAAGTAAAAGTAAAAATGGCCGAATTGAAAATAAAACAAGCTTCAGAGCGTAGAGAACTAACGAATAGGCTGGAAGACCTCGAATTGGCGCACAATCTTGAAGCTGCAAAGGTAGAGGAAGCGTTGTGGGACAATTTTGCTAGGGAAGATCCTGGCTTTATCACTCTCGACGAGGTTGGAGCTGATCCCGAATTAAATCTCAGTTGCCCACCGGATGAGATTGCGCCAAAGGTAACGGCATGCGATGCTTTGTATTCTGCTACTACGCTACCGAAAGCACATAAAGCTAACTTTGATCGTGATTTTGCATGTGCACCGCCGCTGGAATCTACCAGTGCTAACATAAAACCTACGTTTAAACAAAACTCAAACGAGAGGTCGACCGAAATTGCTAACCTTAACCGAAATGCTGCTGTAACCAATAACGTTAGCAGTTCCAGCGCGCCACATTCGTCTAATTGCAGCAATGCCGAACTTTCGACCTTAATTAAGTATTTAAACCGTCCCAAGCCCGAAATAATCACTTTTGATGGAAATCCAATAAACTATTGGAGATTTATTCGAAATTTTGAGTGCCAAATAGATGAAAATCTTGACTCGTTTGTAGTAATGTTGTCACTTTTGATTCAGCATTGTAAGGGAAAGGCACGAAAACTAATCGAGCCTTGTGTCAAAATGAATCCCGAAACAGGCTATAATCAAGCTCGAAAGCTTTTACACGACAGCTATGGGAAATCACACATTGTGGCGCAGGCTTGCGTGCGACAAGCCGTTGACGGGCCTCAGTTGAGGAGTGACGACGCGGATGGTTTAAACAGTCTCGCGCAAACTCTACGAGACTGCTTGCTGACGTTATCAGATCTCAGTGAAAATTCCGAAATGAATAATTATCCTGCACTCATCGGAGTAGTTAAGCGCCTACCTTATAGGCTGAGAGAAGGATGGAAGCGGAAGGTAGCCAAAATAATTGACGAGACTAATCGAGAACCGCTTTTCGAGCATTTAGTTGACTTTGTTGAAAGAGAAAGTAAAGTAGTAAACACAACTTTTAGCAAGAGGATGGATGAGGAGATTCCAACACACAAAGGGAAGAAAGATGTGTACAGAGTAAAAACTTCCAGTCATGTGATAACAAAAACTTATCCTGGCAAGGATAATAGAGTCAAAAGGCCGCTATTTTCTGGAGTCCAGAGCCCCGCAAAAGAGTGTCCATGCTGCAAACGACAGCACATTTTGGCAAACTGTAACGAATTCAAGGCAAAATCTTTTCGTGATAAAATACGACTAGTCAGGCAATGTAGACTGTGCGACAACTGCTTTGGCTTTAACCACATTGCAGCTAATTGTAATGCAAAACGTGCTTGTACGGTGGAAGGTTGTGGCAGGGCCCATCATACGTTGCTGCACAACGAAAAGACAACCGATGAGAAGTCGGGAGGTGAAAGACGTGCATCGTCAGGTGATTCACAAGAGCAACAGCCTCAATCTCCAGTTTACCACGCTTCTCAGGATGGCTGTCACATCAATCTGATGATGGTTCCGGTAAAGGTGAGTGCGAATGATCGCGTAGTCGATACATTTGCGCTATTAGATACTGGTTCGGGAGTAACATTGTGTAATGAGAAACTTTTGAAAATCCTGGGTGTGGCTGGAAAGACAAGCCACATATCGTTAAAAACTATCAATAATGAGGTAAAGAACAGACAAGCTAAGAGGGCTTCACTAACTGTTCAGTCGATGGACCGTACGGAAAGGTTGAGCTTGCCAGAGGTTTACGCTGTTGATTCTCTTCCTATCACTCCGAATAAAGTGCCTAAGAAAGATAATATGAGATCTATGCCTCACTTAAAGGATTTATCATTTCCTGAAGCAAAGGAAGCCCTTTTGCTGATTGGCTTAGATGCTCCAGATGCCTTTATTGTAGAGGAGGTGCGTCGGGGACGACCTTCTGACCCTGTTGCCTTCAAAGTACCGTTAGGTTGGGCTTTGACGGGACCTATATCACAAAGACAAGATAACGTGTTTCCCGTGAATTTCGTGCAAACAAGCGACCAATCTCTTCATGAAGGTCTGGAGCGTATGTGGAAGACGGAGTTTGAAGACACAAGTTTGCCTTCAGACACAGACTTGTCTCGAGAAGACAAACTCGCATTGGAGATTTTGCAGTCAGGAGTGCAATTCGTAAATGGACATTACCAAGTGCCTCTACTAAAAAGGCCAGGAATGAGTCTGCCTGACAATAAAGCCATGGCAATAAATCGTTTAACTTCTCTGAGAAAAAGACTGGCTCGAGATGATGAACTACTGGAATTGTATACCAAGGCGATGGAAGACTACATCTCTAAAGGGTATGCAGCAAAGGTACCAGAAGAAGAAGTGAACAGTACGGCATGGTATATTCCTCACCACGCTGTCACCCATCCAAGGAAGCCAGGAAAAGTGAGAATAGTTTTTGACTGCGCAGCAAAGTATTGGGGACAGTCTTTGAATGAAGCCTTGCTACAAGGACCAGATTTGACTAATTCGTTGGTGGGAGTGTTGACCAGGTTTAGAGAAGAGAGGATTGCTCTAGTAGCTGATGTTCAAGAAATGTTCCACCAGGTTGCAGTGGATCCATCGGATTATGGATATCTTCGATTTCTATGGTGGCCCGGAGGGGTATTAAACGATAGTCCAAAGGAATATTTCATGAAAGTGCATCTATTTGGTGCCCGATCGTCACCAAGTTGCGCAAGTTTCTGTTTGAAGCAGGCAGCTGAGGACTCAATGTCTGACTATCCGGATGACGTCGTTCAAAGCATCAAAAGAAATTTCTATGTGGACGACTACCTCAAGTCGGTGGCAAATGAAGAGGAAGCTATACAGCTGGTGAGAGACGTGACTTCTTTATTAAAGAGCAGGGGTTTTCGTTTGACCAAGTGGTTAAGTAACTCAAAGGAGGTGATTTCTCACGTTGACGAAGCAGAGAGAGCTAAATCTGCTAGTAACTTGCAATTAAATGGCGATTCTTGTTCTGAGCATGTTCTAGGCGTGCATTGGAATGTGAGCACAGACTCATTTGGGTTTAAGGTCAACTTGAAACAGTTGAAGACCCTCACAAGACGTGAGATTTTGTCATTAGTTTGCTCCCTTTATGATCCTTTAGGTTTTGTTGCGCCAGTGACTGTAATAGCTAAGATAGCCCAGCAAGACTTTTGTCGTCAGAATTTGGGTTGGGATGACTCAATTTCACTGGAATCAGCGAAGAAGTTGACAAAATGGTCAGAAAATCTTTACTATTTGGAGGAACTCGCGATTCCCAGAGCCCTAAAGCCCTTGGAGTTTGGACATGTTTTGAGTACTGAACTGCATACCTTTGCAGACGCTTCGAGTGCTGCATATAGTGCAGTAACGTACTTACGAGTGGAAAACGAAGAAGGCAAAATCTTTTGTGCCTTTATTATTGGAAAGGCTAGAGTGGCTCCTCTTAAATCAATATCCATTCCTAGGCTTGAATTGACAGCTGCCGTTCTCGCCGTGAAACTGAATCGATTTGCAGAGCGTGAATTAAATCTGAGAGAGTGCAACTCTGTATTTTGGATCGATTCGATGGCCGTGTTGCAAAGCATTCGAAATGTCAAGAAACGATTTCCAGTTTTTGTTGCTAATAGGCTTACAAAAATTCAAGATGGCTCTTGTGCCTCTCAGTGGCGTTACGTTGACACAAAAAGTAATGTTGCTGATGAAGGATCCAGTGGAGTAACCTGTTCAAAGTTTGTGGGAGGTTCTAGAAGATGGTTGCTTGGTCCCGAGTTTCTATGGAAAGGCAAAGAGAGTTGGCCGGTGACGCCAGCATTAGCACCCATTCCACAGGAATTTTTGGAGGTGAAACGAAAGGTCAACGTGGTTTGCGTTAAAGAGGAAACGCCTTGTGATCGGCTGATCAACTACTTTTCTGATCTGTTCCGTTTGAAAAGGGGAGTGGCATGGCTACTGAGGTTCAAGAAACACCTCTATTTGAAATGGCAAGAAGCAAAGGCTAGAGGTTCACCCAATCGCAACGGACCATCTAGCGTGACTGCTGAGTCGCAAATTGTCAAATCATGTTTGACCATTGATGAAATAAAAGGTGCTGAAAAAAGTATTGTAGAATATGTGCAGCACAAAGCATTTCCTGATGTTATTTCAAGACTGAAGAGCAAAAATGATCAACTTCCGAGAAGTTGCAATTTAAAACGGTTGAGCCCATTTTTGTCTGATAATCTAATTCGAGTAGGAGGCAGATTAGGTATGTCATGGCTGGAGTATGATCGAAAACATCCTTTATTACTCCCTAATTCTCATCGTTTCACTCAGCTTGTAATTGAATATTACCATCGTCAAAATGGACATGTTGGTATGGGTACCACCTGGGCATTCATACGGCAAAAATATTGGATTGTGAAAGGTGGAGCAGAAGTGCGGCGAGTGTTAGGACACTGCTTGTCCTGTAGGAAGAGAAATGGTCCTTTGGGAAAACAACTAATGGCTGAGCTTCCACCAGAAAGAACTGCTTCAGATAAGCCACCTTTTGCAGCAACTGGAGTGGATTATTTTGGACCTTTTCTCGTGAAAATTGGAAGAAGCGAACATAAACGATATGGCTGTATCTTTACCTGCTTGGCTTCCAGAGCAATTCATATCGAAATTGCGTACAGTCTATCAGCTGACTCGTTTATTGCATGTCTACGTAGGTTTATGGGTCGCAGAGGAAGTCCGGAGAAAATCTTTTGCGACAATGGAACCAATTTTCATGGAGCTGAGCGTGTGTTGAAATCAGAGCTGCGCAATTGGAACCGACAACGTGTGGATACGTTTATGCAACAACGAGAGATAGAGTGGCATCACAGTCCTCCATTAGGAAGTCATTTTGGCGGAGTTTGGGAAAGACTCATTCGATCTACCAGAAGGATTTTAAATGCTCTGCTACGAGAGCAAGTTTTGACCGACGAAAGTCTGCATACAATGATGATTGAGGTAGAAGCGATTTTAAATGCCCGCCCCTTGACTCCTATAACTATGGACCCAAACGACGAAGAACCACTCACTCCCAATCATTTCCTTCTTGGCAAATCAAAGGTAATCCAAACGCCTGGGGAGTTTTCCCAGAAAGACTGCTATCAACGATCTTGGCGTCAAGTTCAATACCTGACAGACCAGTTTTGGAAACGCTGGTCAAAGGAATATCTTCCCACACTTTTGCCTAGAAAAAAATGGCATAGTAAACATCAAAATCTGGCTGTTGGAGATATGGTTCTTTTAGCTGATGACGGTGTGCCGCGTGGTCAATGGATTATGGGACGAGTGACGGAGATCTT
Organism: Trididemnum nubilum; assembly: GCA_963965965.1. Lineage (NCBI taxonomy): Eukaryota > Metazoa > Chordata > Ascidiacea > Aplousobranchia > Didemnidae > Trididemnum > Trididemnum nubilum. The sequence goes on along the minus strand of OZ014477.1, from coordinate 44,611,315 downwards.
TGCGGATAAGAACGGACTAGTACGCCAAGTGATGGTTAATACAAAGACCGGCATCTTGAAAAGACCGGTTGTAAAACTGTGTTTTATTTGTAATGACACGAACTAGCTTGTGTGTGTAATTTGATTTGCTTGCAATTTTTGATGTGGCTTGTTTGGTGTTTTGCTTTGAATTTCAATAATTTGGATGTTACTTTGTTGTTGTAAATGTACTTCATTTGGATTCGTACATTGTAGGGGGGTATGTAACATCCTATTCACGTTAATTTAGAATTTGGCCGAGACTCGTAATTTTGTGCTCATTGTTGCGTGATGCGATACTGCTGTAGTCAATTTGTATGTGTACTTTATGACGTCACTTAACTTAGCTTGGTCTATGCTAAGTATGCTAGATAAAGTTCTTTTTTAGCTGCATAGGAAACCGTAGCAAGGAAAATTTTTATCAGCGAGTAAGTTGATTGCCTTTGTGTATTTGTGAGTAAATATGCATTACTATTGACCCTTTTTTATATCTCATGACACTGCCCGAGCCTGTAATTATTAGCGACATGTTATTTGTAGGACCGCGGTTCGGTATTCTCGGGAGCTGATTAGCGTAGAGTTATATTGGTACTTTAGAACTGGGTTGAAAATGTGAATATTTAAAATCGTACAAGTTGGCATGTGTCTCTTCTAGTTTAGACTGACTGCTGTTAGCGTTGGTTACTTGTTTGTGTTAATGTGAGCGTATTAAGTCGCCTTGTGCTTTAAGTTGTCTCTATGAATTGCATTTATGAGTAGATTAGTGCATGTCTTTTGTAGATTGCTCATCATAATTGTTCGGCAAGAGTCGATCGAGTGCTGGAGCCGGCTGTAGTGTGCACCGGTAAGATGTGTTCGAGTATAGAAGCTATAGTTGGCTTTTGCAGTATCGTTATTACGGCTGAACGCATCTTTTTTGTTTGTAGGCTTGTGTGTCTCAGAAGTTTTCCGCACGACCATTTTGTGTAACATCGTTGTGTTTGGAGCCACATACAGTTGGTGAGCTTCAGTTGCAATTGTGCTGTTTTGTGTATCGTGAACTTTTGTGCCGAATTTGTTTTTGTTTTTTGTTATTAGAAACCGTAGCCTTTTCATGCATTCACCGAAGTGTTGGATTGCTGATTAGGACGAGTTTTCGCTGTACCTGTTCCGTACTACGACTTCCAAACACACATAAGAGTAACGGAACAATGACGATTTGATATGTTTGATTTGATTTTGTTCTTCGATTTCGTTATTATTATATAAAACCAAAGGAAACTAAAAGGGTTTTCATGATTATTTAAACTAGTAAAGTAGCTAAAAAAAGTGTGTGAGTGTCAAATGCCTTACGTTATTAGTGAAATCAGCACTGCCATTGCACATTGATAGTCAATACTGATACAGCATTACCACTTACAAATATATAGCTTACCCTCCCCCCCATAATCATGCCTATCTCTAAGTACTTAAAGTAAAGTGATCTTGATCTTCAAGATCACATCTTTTGGATGATCTGATCTTGATCTTCAAGATCACTAAAAAGTGGTGATCTTGCTCATCTCTGTCTAAGCCAAAAAATACCCCAACATAGAATTGGCCTATGACGTCAGATGTGACTGTAACATACACAATTTCAACTTTTTTACAATTTTTAATTGAGGTAAACTTATTTTCTTTCGCACAAATAATTGCAGTATGATACTATGGTTTTGCTACAACCATAATTTTGCTGGAAGCTATATGAATTCAATAACATACTTGACAATTACTTAAACGAAATTATGTATTGCAACAATTGTTAAACAAAGAATGATGGAAGAACAAGGATCGAGAGAAATGGGGCTTTGATAGGTCTGGTATATAAATACAAAACAAATCCACAGTGTTGACTTAAGCAAAACTCAAGGCTTCAAATGTAAGTGAATTGGCTGCAATGTTTTCAGAATCTTTTCATTGTAATTGTACTTGAAATTGTAATTGAATTACAATTAGTTAAACTTGAATAATCGTAATTGAAAATTTAGGTTGTAATTGTATTTGTAATTGCAACTAAAGCAAAAACAAGTAATTTTTTCAACCCTAGAGTGGGAGTCACTGAGTGAAATATCGAAAAGGATTGGGAGTGAAAAATAAGACACTCCATTCCAGTCTATTGTCATGTAATCAGTTACCACCCACCACATGATTAAACCCACCAGTACACATTGCAGACTTGGAAGGGGCAAAGCATCGGACCAATGCTGATAGTTTACCATAGGCCTAGCTAAAACCAAAAAATAATCTTAGAAATTTTTAGTTCTCATTTTAGGGCTGCGGTTGCAAAGATATTTATATAGCAACTACAAAGAGATATTCTCCTAAAAAGTTTTTGGAAACCCTGAATTCGTTCCTCCAGTCTGAATTTCCGAAGGGGGACGTTTACCAAAATTTGATTGGTGAGGTGATGATAGTGGAAGAGTACCGCTATAAATTATTCAGCCTTTTTTCTTCCTGGAAGTTAAGGCTGAGAGAACAGATTCGGGGTTTCCTAAAACTTTTCTAGGATGATATCTCGTGGTATTTGTTGAATCAGAGGCGTCGCCTATGCTCCCTCTAACTTTATGGCTAGTCGGCAAGTGCCCAAATTATCTTAAAATCATTGTGCCCAAAGCTCTACAAAGATGTATATGTGCCCCAAATTTCAAAGCAATCCAGTATTAAAGTACACCGAATGTCATATTTCCACAAATTTGTCAAATTTTCTAAAGCTTTGTCTACTATATTGCCAAAAATTATTTGCCCTTGCTGTAACAAATTGCCGATTCGCTGAAAAAAATCGGCTTAGTGGGAACAATGGGCAACGCTAAGGATGGTGACACCTGGGGTGGAATTTCGTGGTGTCACCCTTCATAACGTATACGAGGCTGCAAAAGGTTATATTTTAAAGATAGCAGCTCTACTTCATTAGTGTTAGATAGCGGTTGTTATTTGACTAGCTCAATTACTTCTTATTGTAAGATTCCAAACTTCAAAGTATTAGCAGCACACATCTAGTATCAGGCACGTAACCAGAAATCTGCAATGGGGGAGGGGCTGTTTCGAGGGGTCTGGAGACGTAGCCCCCAGCATTCAAAAAAATTTTTATTTTTTGCAATAATAACTTAAATTTAAGCTTACCGTATATACTCGTGTATAAGTCGACCTCGTGTACAAGTCGATATGCATTTTAAGACAAGAAATTGCATCATTAAAGGTATTACCCGTGTATAAGTCGACTCCGCAATTTGAGAATATTTTGGAATAATTACTTACTAGTAACTTGAAGCGCAAATCAGGTAACTAATCAAACAGTTAAACATGTGCAATTAGCAATACTACCGTACACGGTGTACTACTATACTGTTAAGTAACTTTAACATGTTTGTATATTGCATGTATACCAGTATTTATGATGTTATAAAGTAATAATGGAGTTTTCCTTTCATTCCACATTCAACTCGACTCAGCAGCAACATGTCCAAAAACATTATTCGTGTATAAGTTGACCCCAGAAATTTTACCTTAAAATCAGGTCCCAGAAACTCGACTTAAACACGAGTATATTCGGTATTTTGAAAAAAATTAATGCTTTCAAAACGTGGCATAGAAATTAGCAGAGCAAAAACATAATTAGACTAAGGTACCCAGCCACAGATGTACAATGGTGAGGGGGTTGTTGGTTCCAGGGAGTCTGAGGGCAGAGTGCCCATTCGCCGGCGACTGGAGGTCAGGGAGGAATGCCCCCAGCACTCGAAAAAAAAATTTTTTTTTTTTGAAAAAATAACTGAATCTTACGCTATATTTTGACAAATATTAAGGCTTTTAAAACGTGACATAGAAATTAGCAGTGCAAACATGTGATTGAACTGGTTGCGTAAATGGGCAATGGTCTAGTGGGATGTGGCTAATGGTAAAATTTCGGTTCTCTTATTTACAAGCTGTTAAATCATAAAATCTTATAGTTCAATCAAGCTCACAGGGAGTGATTCGTTTGGTCTATATTTAATTGAGAAAGAGAATTTGGGGAAGGGGAGGAAGGGCTAATGGAACAATATTTGATTCGAAGTAATTGGTAATTAGCAAATACTGAATAGCCACCACTGATTCCTAAGTTCATATTTTTCTTTTGATGAAACCTATATTCAGCATGTTTCAACAAGCGATTAAAATTTATTGCTTAGTTTTGGCCATTTTTACCAATTTGTAAATTATATTTTCGACAAATTACCGTGCCCCCCACTAAATGATTGTTTCAAAAGATCCTGAGAGGAAAAGGCTTGGCGCACGTTCCGTGCGCGCAGACATTTTGTAATAAAGACTAAAAAAACTAACTCTAAGCCCTAACTCTAACCCAAACCCTAATCCTAGCCCTAACCCAAACCCTAACCTAAACCCTAACCCAAACCTATACCTGTAATAATCAAAATAAAAATCTCTGAAAACGAGTGACGTCACTGGAATCTCTGTTTATTTAACCGCGCACGTTCCGTGCGCCAAGTCACTTCGATCCTGAGAAACCATTTTTTGTCCATTCTGATGTGCTAAATATTTCCAATGACATTAACCATATTGTTTTGTTTTTTGCTTTGTTTGATATGATAAAATGGTATCACCCCAAAATGGTGACATCCGGGGCGGGCCCCCCCTGACCCCCTTAGCAACGCCACTGAGTTGAATATCTTTGCAACCACAGCCCCAAACCTGAAAATGAGAACAAACAATTTTAAAAATTACTGCACATTTTGAATTTATCTACTGATATTAAAAACTATCAAAATTGGCCAGGTGCTTTACCGTACCTCTTTAACAGTAGGCAAGGCCTACTGGATGCTTCATCCTCCTTTCTAAAGCTATAATTGTTTTGGACATGATGATGTGGTTGCACAACACATCATCTTTTATCAGTAGCAAACACCATGCTTTTCTGGTCTGAAGCAACTATGCCATTTCAAGACTTTGCATCTGTGTGACTACAAAATAGATGAAGTTTATCCAAATAAGGCTGGACTGCAGAACCGAAGATGAAAAGTTACCGCAATTGGGTAAACAGTAAAAATTCCCATTTCTGCCATAGACTAACATAAAATACGTGCGCCACCATCAACCGTTACTCCCACATAAAAACCAGAACAATAAAATCAAACGCAAAGCTGCGATTAAAACATTCTGATAAAATCCATGTGCGCATCCATAGTAAGCAAACTAAAACAACGTCAAAAATTGCACAAGACTTCTACCATCTGAACCGAGATTTATTTTCATAACCCCGCAAACTAATGCAGTCCTTCTGTATTCATCCGCATGTAATGTAAGTGTAACGATATTCAAATAGTCGCGTTCGAATTCAATACCAGCGGTTCGCAACTTGACCTATCTTCGTCATCAGCTTTAATATTTAATTATGTTGCACCAATAATGAATGCCGAGTATAACTTTAACCCAAAACAATGTCCAGCTTCTTTACTACCAAGCACCTGAAGTGCACAAAAACGTAGCGTTATGTCCTAACTGTCGGTTTGCAAAACACCAGTATCTGCCACTGCCAGTTATCGGGCTACGCAATGCAGTTTTGCTCATCTCATAAAAAAAACTACAAATTCACTTACCTCCAACTCGGTACATATTTGTTGAAGTCATAACTGCAGCGATATTAAACTACCGGTACAACAAAATCTGCATTAATACTAGGCTAATATTTCTTTTTATCTTCTTTCTACACAGACAACTAACTGACAATCACAAAACACCCTTTTTTATTCGATCCCCCTTTTAAAAACTGCCTGCCTCGTCGCACGGATTTTTCAGAAGAAAAAAGGGATGACGTCATAAAGTCGAGGTATATAAACAAACGCAGTCGTTAACCTAAGACAGATCATCGCAAATCTAAAATATACTCACTAGGTGTGTACGGCTAAGAGCTGAGTATCGTTATACGGTTTTTACATGAGTTGAGCATTTATCTTTGGGCATTTGCATCAACAGTTTGAAGAGAACAGCGATAATTTCGTTAGAGAATTGCTTCTGCCTCATTAATGGATCTTCTCTTCAACGCTCAGAACATATGTGTATGCGAAAACGTGTCTCCAGTATCTCAAGCGCTGGAAACGATAGATTTACTTACTGCCTACAGTGCTTAGAGCAACTTTGGATTCCTGACAGGTGTCTGTAGTGCTCTCAAGCGATTAGTTTCGTCAAAGAGTTGCTTCTGCCACAAAGTGGCTAGATCTTCTCTGCAGCGCTCAGAACAAGCGTGGATGTGGAAACGCGTCTGTAGTGCCTACAGCGCTGGCAACCATATATTTATTTTTTATTTTACTCAGAGCAGCTCTCGATGCCTGACAAGTTTTTGCAGAGCTCATTACAAACTGCACAACTTTCAGAAACTTCCAAAAATTACAAAAACTCCAAAAAAATCCCACCCCCAAAAAAATTGAAATAAACAACATTAGACAAATTAACTAAAATCCGAGCTCAAAAACAACAAAAAACGCTTTGCCGTTTGATAAAAAAAAAGAGAATTTTACCTACGTTCATCGGAATAGTTGTCATTTTTTTGAATTTAAAAATCAGAACAGCGCCGGAGCCCAGATCAGGTTGGAGCAGGCGCGTAGCCAGGAATTTGCAATGGGGGACTGTTCCAGTAGTCATGGCCAAAGAAGAACAAAAAAAAAGATCTACATCTGGAAATGAAACGATTTTTCTCTCCAAATTCAGTTGATGACCAAAAAAGAAAAAAAAAAGGTCTTCAGCTGAAATTGGACGATTTTTTGTCTAAAGTCAGATAGAGACCAAAAAAAGATCATCTAAAATCGTCACGGTTTTCACGCCCATCAGTGGTAGACCAAATAGAGAAAATAAAAAGGTCGTCAATTAAACTTGGAAATGCCAATGGGGCTGGGGGGCTAGACTATTTTCCATTCCAGAACAGAAATTAGGCTCAAAAGTGATATTTTCCATATTTCGCATGCCAATTGGGGGGGCAAAAGCCCCGCTCCCCTGGCTACGCTACTGGGTTGGGGGCAGAAGTCTTCTTTCAAATGTCCTGTCATTTCAGCAAAATTTAGTGAATTTGAGCTGTAATTAAAGTAAAGACTATAAAAAGGCTTTGTCTAAACAAAGTGACTGAGTTTGATTGCTGCTGAATCGACAATGACGGTTGCGCGTTTCACTAAACGGAATCAATGAGAAACTACAGTATTTTGGTAAAATTAAATCAAAACTTTAGGGACAAAACAACTAACCGGGCTGCACTTAAGAACAAGGCCTCGAAATCGGTACGTATGGCAACCCTAAATAGTTATTCATAACCACAACCACTAAGTGCTAATTATGATTTTTTTGTTTCAATTGACTTTTCGCCTCCCAAACCCGTATGTTTCTAAAAATTTGCGGGGTGATAAACGAACAAAAATGGCAGCAGAGGATAAGCAACAATAACTTTACGACGTACGTCAGTCACTAGTCTATTGCTGTATTTTTCTTAAGCATGTATTCTGCTTTTTGATACTGCTTTATAAATCGCTAAGGGGGGTAGGAGGCGGGGAGAGCGGCCCGCTCCGAATGACACCATTTTGGGGTGACACCATTTTATGATATAAGTCGAACAAAAACGAAAACAACATGTTTAATATGATTGGAAATGTTTTGAAGACTGGAACGGAGTAAAAAACGATAGCATCTTTGGAAATACAAGATTAGAAGGGGAGGCGCTAATATGTCAAAAATATAACTCACAAATCAGTAAAAGCTTTAAAAAATTGCCAAAACTACACAATTAAATTTTTTTGGGGGAAGGACGCCTGAATTTTCTCGAAAATTTGCGACATTTTTGGGTGAAGTCTTTTTTTGGGGGGAGGAGGGGAACACTTGCGTGTTGTGTCCTTGGTTCTTCGCCTTGGCCTTGAACATTCCTGTCCTTGGCCTCGAGAGGGTCTGTCCTCGGAAAGTCGGTCCTTGGCCTTGGCATCGGATTTTTTGTGTCCTTGACCTTGGCCTCGAGCCTTGTATCCTCAACTCCACCTCTACTAGCTACGCCACTGCTACACATACTCACCAACGAAAACCTGCAGGAACAAACCCAACCCGTCTTTATTTATAAGTTTACTGTAACGTACCGGTATTGTTCTAATGTTTTAGAGAGTTAACATTTTTTTTGCAAGCACAAATAAATTTTACGTTGAGGCTGGTCATTCTTAAGTTTTCATAATTGTTAAGCCTTCTTTGTTTTTAAATGTTATTGAAGAATAAAGTTCCACAAAATCATTCTTGCTTGGTAAAAAGTTGTGTAGCGTAAGTTTTGCAAAAAGTTACGATTACGAAGCTGCGCGATTGTCGAGAGTAAAAACAAATACCGGTATATGCTGCAAATACTGTAGTGTGTAAAAAGTACAGCAATTACAAACCTGCAAAAACAAAACAACAGTTCACGTACAATGATTACAAAAATTTGGTTATTTCGTTACGACACGGCATTATATGTAACAGAAATAATCTTTAAATTTGATCGGATTCTTAATTATTTTATTCATTCCGAGATTTGCATTGTTCTTAATTTTTTCTTAAATTTTGAGCAAAAATAAACCTGATCTTCTTTCAATTTGCTTTCATAAAAAAAGTTTATTCATAAAAAAATTTATCTTTCATAAAAAAAATTTTGTCGAACGTTAGAAACGAACCCAAAGATATGGTCCATCGCAACTTTCATATCAAGTTTACATTGTTTTCTTTATTTTTTGAATATTGTATTTTTTGAATATTACATTGCTATTTGAATGCTGCAACGTCTTTGCAGCTTGGAAAAATAACAGCATTCTTCTCCTTGTACGTACCATTAAACTGACTAATGATTTATAATAACTCATTATCACTTTTAGTGGTTGTTAAATTAGAAGTTTAACACTGCTTGTAGACGCTGTTTACTCTTGCGATTCAGTTCAAAATCTGAACTTAACGGATATGATAGCCAGTGGCATCGCTAGCGGGGGGGGGGGCGGCCCATTTCTGGTGTCACCATTTTGGGGTGACACCACATTATAAAGCGAAACCATATCTCCACTGATTTGCGGTGAAGATCTTTTTTCCGTCCTCATATGGACCGAAAACCAACCAATTTAGCGTCGATGACCTTTTTTTTCTTTTTGTTTTGGATTTCACATATTGGGGCCGAAAACCCATTAATTTGACAGCAATGACCTTTTTTTTTTTGGTCTTCACCAATTTTTGGACCGAAAAGGGTTGACACCCTTGAAATACCGCTCCGGGTGCCACCATCTCTAGCAACGCCACTGATCATATCATCGTAGCACAGGGCTATTCAATTGGGGAACCACGATCCACATCTTGACCTCCGGTGTGCTAAATTCGGATCTCGATTGTATTTTGATTTTGTCTGTATTTGCTGGTTGGAGCAGAGTATGGTGTGACAATCAAAATAAATCAAATCCTTCATTCTCCCTGAATTACGCCAAAACGCGTAGCGAGTGTGCATGGGCCCATCTCAACGTCATTGCACCCACGCTTCTCAGCTCCTTTCGAAGAAATGTTGCAGCGGTAGCGAGCCGTTAGCTACACTGTGTCCTATTTGACTGGCCCGAGATTTGAACCTCAGACCTGCCGCTCCAGATACGAACACGTTACCGCTCGACCAAAATAATGATAAGCGAATTTAGTAATTAATCGCAAAAAATAATGGTTGATATGAAGTAACAAATAGGAACAGGATGATCGTTTTGTCAAAGTAACGATTCCAAAGTGTACTCGTCTGCAATCATTTTTCTTTTTCATTCTTGGGTTGCCTTTTTTCTCTTTTTTGTTCGTAGATGAATTGTTGTTTCGTAAACTGCCAGCATAGTTTTTAGCACAGTGAAACCATAGTCGCTATATAAAGACTAGTGGTGAACTAGGGTTGGACTAAGGGGGCTTCACCCCCCCAAAGTTACGTAGAACATGTAAACCACAAATGCGAGCATTATACTTGTTTTAGACTTGACTTGTATGCGAAGAAGATGATTGAAGGGGCTGAACATTTAATAATCTTCCACTGGCCTTAAAATCTTAGCTTTTGCTAGTTCTGTCAAATGGCTTCAAAAATTCGTGCGAAATGCGATCCAAATGGCGTTAAAATGGCTATTTTATCACAAAAAATTACAAAAATCGCCCAGCGGCTGTGGGAGCTCTGCTCCTAAACCCCCTTTTGTGATACACTTTAATTGCACTATATTTTGCTCAGAACAACGCTCAATTGCATCATTTTTTAAACGAAAAAATGTTTACTTTTGGTTCAAGGCCCCCCCTTGAAAAAAATCCTGGTTGAGCGCTTCATAGGAACTGAATGCTGCAACGTTTGTACAGCTTGGGAAAATAAAGCATTCTTCTTGAATAAACTGGCCAATGATTCATAATAGCTCATTATTACCACTAGCGGTTGTTGAATTAGAAGTTTAACGCCGCTCGTAAACGCTGTTTTATTCTTACCATTCCGTTCAAAATTTGAGCTTTACGGATAGCGTTGCTGCAAAGAATCGGATTCAAAACACGTGAATGCAAAGACTGGTTGATGTTCTGGCACTGCAAATTCCGCAAGTGTGTGTAAATACCGGTTTGGAAAAAAATGTCCTGTTTTCTTTAAGGATTTATGTTTGTCCTGTTTTTAAAAATAAAATTTGCCTTCGGAGGGCTTGCGGATGGCGTGGTGGTTGGTGTTGGGACCGGGCACCATTGGTTGAGAGTTCAATTCTCTACACCGTTGCGAAGTTTAGAAGTGCATGTAAAAACTTAGGAAATGAGTGACTGACTGATGTTTCATCACAAAATTGAAGTTGAAGACAGTCAAACGAAAATGAAGAATGTTCATTCCCGAGTTTTTGTTCGCTTTGGGTTTAGCTCAGAGTAAAGATTTGAGTTTGGGTCAGAATTAACAAAAAAGTAGAGAAATTTCCGTTAAAATAAAGTCTTCGAATACTTATTTTGTCATGTAAAACAATGTCCTGTGATCACGATTCATTTCTTTTCATTTGTTGAAAAAATTGCGGTTTGGTGCAGTGGAATTCGACAATCGGATTTAAACTCGAGAGGACAAGGGATCGATTTTGGGCCGGTGCAAAATCTGCAAGCGTCCGTGTAAATATCTATGTCGAAAAAATTGTCTTGTGTTTTTTCTGAATTTATGTTTGTTCTGAGTCTGAAAATAGAGCTGTTGCAGTTCCATATTTATCCTTCCGTCACCGAAGAGCGTCAGACGCTAGCGATTTGGTCATTCGCAAACTTTTTGTTTGCGATGCCGATACTTGGTACTGTTAGTGGTTGGGCAAGCCCGCACCTGCTTCACATTGTTTTTCGATGATGCCAATAGTACATTGATTCTGTGGATTTTTTCTAATTCTTGTCCACTGATTTTGCTGCTTGCTGGAAGTCACTAAGCAGAGATAATCGCAAAGCGCTTTATCCAAGGACGCAACAACGTGACCAGGGTGGGGTTGAACCCACATCATGCAATCATGGTAGACGTAAAAACTAGCAAACAAGCTGTGGATTACGAAGGGCATTTGCGTACCTATCTGCGGTTAAAAAATAAGTCACAAATCGTATAATATCTCTAGTGACAAAGCTATGATAAATGAATATAAAGTAAATGTTAAAGCAATTGCAAAAAAGCTCCTGCAATCTCTCAATAATATTTTATTTTGCTACAAAAGTAAGAACAATAATACCTGAGAAGATCCAGTAGCGTAGCCAGGGGGGGCTACAGCTCCCCCCCCCCCCCCCATTGTCATGCAGAATATGTAAAATACCCCGTTTTTAGTACTTTTGAGACCGATTTTTGCACAAAAAGGGAAAATAGCAGGCTTGTCCATGGGACATATTTCTTGTCCATCCCATCTCATTTCATGGGATTTCCATCAAAATACAATTCAATAAAAGTTAATAAATTTATGAAAATTTAAGTATAATGTGTACTAGATAGGACTACTCGAACAAAGAGAGATACAAAACGACAAGATTTATTGACTTTGTTAACTTTAAAGTTCAGAAGAGTTCACAAATCATTATCATTCTGGCATTCATTATCATTTTTGGGAAATGCAATGCGTGCTGTCCCATCCCATCCATGGGACATTTCCCATGGGAATCCCATTCCCATGGACAAGCATGGCAAATCGCCCCCCACCCATTGGCATTGACAATGAGAATGTGACTACTTTGACTCTGGACTCGATCCAGCAATCCCAACCTGGGCGAAAACCTTTTTTGTTTTATTTGGTCTCCACCAAATTTCGGGCACAAAACCGTTCCAATCCTGAATGAAGACATCCTTTTTTTTGGTCTTCACCTAATTTCGGGCACAAAACCGTTTTAATTCCAAATGTAAACTGCTTCAGTTAAGTTTTACACTTCCGAAACAGCTCCCCCATTGCAAATTCCTGGCTACGCGCAGTGATTATGCTACGGGGGGTACATTATGAGAATGAGCTTAAAACACATGCAAGAATGAACTTAAAAACTTTAGGAATTAAAAAAATTAGACTTATTTCGAACTTTGCTTCCACGTAAAAACTCTACGTCCGCAACTCTACCTGAATGAGTAAATTTAAATGGTTGATGGTGCAATAGAGCGGATTGCGAGCGTGAAGGCGGGTTTGCTGATGTGGTCTTTACGTGTTCAGTTGACGCATCTCGTTCCTCATTTCATTACTGCGCTTTAATCAATAAATTACACGTACGCACTGTATGATTGATTAAAGGCGGTGAATCATCCAGCCAATCCCGGTGGTTTACAATAGCTAAAATTGAACTATAATTTTTGATATTTTTTGTTTAGGTTTTGGGGCTGAGGTTGCAAAGATATTCAACAAATACAAAAAGATATCCCCGACAAAAAAATTTTGGAAACTCTGAGCTTTGTTCTTCCCGCCAAAACCACAGTTCTCTAAACTATTAGGCCTATTGTGGTTTTGGCGGGAAGAACAAAACTCAGAGTTTCCAAAAACTTTTTGTCGGGGGATATCTTTTTGTATTTGTTGAATATCTTTGCAACCTCAGCCCCAAAACCTAAACAAAAAACATCAAAAATTATAGTTCAATTTTAGCTATTGTAAACCACCGGGATTGGCTGGATGATTCACCGCCTTTAAGTTCATAGGTGGCTGCTTGGCTCCATGACCAAGAGGTCCCTTGGCAGCTTCAGGTCACGATTCAGCTCCCTGCATTTTGTGTGTTGTTGCTGTTTTGGCAGCTTCAGGTCACGATTCAGCTCCCTGCATTTTGTGTGTTGTTAAATTCTCAGAGTAATGATTTAGATAATGATAGTAATAATCCTGTTGAAGTAGCTGAAAACTTCAATAAATTTTTTTGCTCAATTGGAGAAAACTTAGCTAAAGATATACCATGCCAAAATAACAGAAAATTTATGAGTTACTTGAGAAATCGAAATTCATCTAGTATGTTTTTAGAAGCACCTAAGCTCGATGAAATCATTGATTCTCTAAAATCCTTGAGCGTGAACAAAGCCGTAGGTCAGGATAATATTCCAGCTTTCTTTATTAAAACAGCCAACCTGATAATTGCTCCTTACCTCCTTATACTTTATAACTATGCTTTTTCAAATGGGATTTTCCCAGATATTTTAAAGGTCGCCAAAGTTATCCCGATTCATAAAAATGGTAACAAGAATGATCCAAACAACTATCGTCCCATTGCCATTCTTTCCAGTTTTTCTAAAATACTTGAAAAACTGATATATCAAAGATTAATTCAATTTTTGGGCAAGTATAATATTTTAATTCCCTCGCAATATGGTTTCCAACGTAATTTTTCTACTATCCATGCTATAACTGACATTGTAACTTTAACATATGATAACATCAACATTAAGCACTATACGGCTTTATTCTTTTTAGATTTAAAAAAAGCCTTTGACTCTGTCTGCCACTCGACTCTTCTAGCAAAACTGGATCATTACGGCATACGTGGCCAGACCCTAAAACTAATTAAATCTTTTTTACTTAGGAAGCAATTTGTCTCCATGAACAAAACACAATCTTCATTAATGACAAATCCTTTTGGTGTTCCTCAGGGATCAACATTAGGCCCATTATTATTTTTATTATACGTAAATGATTTACCTAATTCAACCCAGACTATTCCCAGATTATTTGCGGACGACACATGTTTATCTGTTCATCATTCAAATTTAAGCAATCTCCAAACTGAGTTAAATTTGGAACTGACTAGACTTTCTGAATGGTGCAAATCTAATAAATTAACAATTAATCCCACAAAAAGCCAACTCCTCGTAATATCCCCAAGATTGAATGAGCTAGTGATGGATTTTGATGTACATCTGAACGGTATTACTGTCCCCCTTTCTAACTCTGTCAAATATTTGGGGGTAACACTTGACTCCAAGTTAACTTTCGAGAGTCACATTAAAATCTTAGAAACCAACTTGTCCAAAGCTGCTGGCATTATTTATAAACTAAAATTCGTTCTTCCTAAAGATGCATTAATAAAACTATATTACGCCCTTTTCCACCCACATTTGTTATATGGCCTAATTAGTTGGGGATCAACGTATCCGTCCTATTTGATGAAAATAAGCACTCTTCAGAATAAAGTAGTAAAACTGATAGGGGGTGGTGCCTTTCAAGACCGAGCTACCCCATTTTACTTTAAACTTAACATTCCAAAATTGACCGATTTGTACAAAATTGAAATATCAAAATTAATGTACAATATTGTACACAAACCTCAATATCTTCCGAATAACTTTTCCAAATATTTTGAAAAGGCATGCAAAATCTCACAGAGATCGACGAGATCTACAACTCAAGAAAATGATCTCTTATATATCCCACGATTTCGATCTAACAGATTGCAAAATAGTTTTAGGTACCAGGGCGTCAAAATTTGGAATTCCATTCCTCATTCAATACGCTTACTATCTCCAATTTCCTTTAGAGAAAAGTTGAAAAAATTTTTTGTGGATTCATATGAGTCTTAAAATTTAGGATTTCAACCGAATTTGCGGAATTATTTCAATAATATAACTCACACTCTTTCTCATGTATTACTTATTACCTCTATTTATTATCAAAAATTGTAATATGTTGGCATCTGGGTGGCTGCTTGACTCGATGACCGATAAAGTCTTTTCGCAGCTTCCTTGTCGTGACAACTGACTCTAAGAGGTATATGAGCCTGTTTATTATTATCGTTTATCGTTGATTATGTGAATTCTGTTACCGTATTATTTCGGATACAGACAAAAATAAAAAATGACTTGACTTGACTTGACTTTTGTGCAAAAATAAATATGACTACCAGAATGACATCTAGCCCCAAATCGCCGAAGACGATAAGAATCTGGGAAGTGAGGGCAGGCTGCATCTGGCTGGCAAGCAGATTTTTTAAAAATGACTATTTTTAAGGTTTTTCTACTGGGTTTTAATGATGTTTTATTTCATTTACAGTATTTCAAAAATATCTTGAATACTTTGAAGATTCAGGCACAACAATCAACCAGCAAGACAATTTCAGAAGATTAGTTTAGAAATGACACCAAACAGCTATACAGTAGTTTGCAAACCTATGGACAAGAACTGCAATCTACTACAGAGCTCGGGGCAAAGATAAATCTGTTGACCTTGCCCAGAGGCGTATTTAGCGGGGGGGGGGGGGCATTGGGCCATGGCCCCCCCTTTGGGTCGCCAAGATAGTACAATTAGCATTGAATAGTAAGCAAAATTGCGGCATAGCCCTCCCCTTTGTAACTTGGGCAGAAGGTTTGAGCACGGAAATCGGACTAAATTTGAGTGAAGACCTTTTTTTTTTGTCTTCATCTGATTTTGGAGAGGAAAATCGGACTGATTTTGGGTGATACAATTTTCATTCTGAACTTTGTTCTTCTCAAACTTTCTAAATTTCCTGGACCCCCCCTTTTCAAAATCCTGCGTACGCTACTGACCTTGCCACACTACAAAGAATGGGATTGTGCAGAAACTTAGTATGATTTATGAAAATGCCACTGAGAACTTTTTGGCATTTTTATTTAAAATTTAACGCAAGTTTGCGTAGGCCTCTTTTGTGGGGATGGGTTGGGTTTTCCTTTGCTTTTAAAATGCCTCGGACGTTTCCTATAATTAGTTGTGTATAATGGACTGCTGTAATGATTAGTGAAGCAATCTTTATTGTTGTGACCGATTCTCATGTCATAAAACCCAGAGTGATGTCGTATGGTGCAATGTAGACCGAAACCTGTTTCGAGCAATTGCGTATGTAATTGCTCGCCGTGTGTGCTATTAAATAAATTGTAGCCTAAAGCTAAAGAAAATACGCAGAATGTTTCGCTAAGCCGAAAAACGAGCTGGCGCGATCTTTGACAATCCGCCTTTGTTTACGTCCCCGTGAGATGCAGTAATAAAAACATTGCAACATTCAATTTATTTCGATGTGAAAAAAGCCGCTGCAATAGCAGATAGACTGCACGTTGAGAAGAGACGCAAAAATTGGGGGAGAGAAACTAAGATCACGAAATTTTTGGAGGTTTTTTAGAGCAGCTTAGGAGTAGAAGGATTTCAAATCCAAGAAGTGGAAGTTAAGTTGCGTTTGCGTTTAGTTATAATTTCTGGTTTATAAGAGCATCAAAATTTCGGTCTGAGGTAGGTCTGTTCTAAATTTTTGCAAATTATGATCAACCTCAGCTGTTTTTAATTTGTTTTAATTGCTTAAGAATAAAATTTTGATGATTAAAATATTTTACGAGTCAGACGCGTCCTGCGTGAGCGAAAATTTCATAGCACTGCACGGTTGCGGACTGCTCAGTACACCGCCTTATGGCATCAGAGGAGCGCGCACGACTATTGGTGCAGCGTAGCGTGACGACTACAAACGAGGTTTAAACACTTCTTTTCTTCAATAGTCCTAACTTTTTTAAGGCAAGACATTTATTTATTTTTTAGAGGCCTGCGTCTGCAATTTAAAATCTATTTAAAAAAAACTTTACAACTATAAAATCATTAGTAAAAAGTTAAAAGCACAACAGTCTGTTTCGTCCTAAGGACTCATCAGGTGCTACTGTAATCTGTAAAATAATTATTATGAACTAAAACGTAAAATTCTCTAAAAGCTAAAACTGCATATGAACTGCATATAATGAAGAACCCGCTATGCTAAAACACTACTACAGACTCCAAGTTACAGTGTTGTCGGGCTGAAATACTGCGCTGATTAAAATATTGTTTAAAAATTGGTTAAAAAATAACACTATGGTCGAACGTTTTTCAGCTTGTATTTGTTTTTGTGCCTGCATTTCCCCGTAAGCTCTGATCTTTTGTTGAGCGCAGAAAAGAATTGTGAGTTTCTCAGTGCGATATTTCAACGCGACAACACTGCAACTTGCAGTCTTTGGTAGCGTTTTAGCTTAGCGAGTTCTTCTTAGCTTTAGTTTAGCTTAGCTTAGCGAGTTTTAGATTTTAAAGAATTTTGACGTTTTAGTTTATAATAATTATTTTACAGATTACAGTAGCACCTGATGAGTCCTTGGGACGAAACAGACTGTTGTGCTTCTTACTTTTTACTGTGATTGTATAGTTGTATTTTGCTCTGATTTTACTTCGTATATCATTGAGCACTGTTTCAGACGATTGACTATCAACAATTTTCTAAAAAAAAATTTATTCGAATAAGATTCAACCCTGAAGATCCCATTTACGGGTGAAGCAGACGTTTGAGTTTTGCAAAATTTTACTTTTAATATTTCGATACTGTGCTACTCTGCTGGCTCTGCTGTGCTCCTCAAAAAGCTATGCAGCTAATGATTGACCGATTTATGCAATTTTGGTTGTTTTACTGTATATCGCCAAGACCAAAATAGAAAAAAAAGTCGTCGTTACCGCTCTATAGTCTATATTCTACACTTCAGAAAAAATTCACGAGCCCTGACACAACTCTTCGATAAAATGTTTCAAACAAAGTTTAGTATAATATAAATTCTGGAAAATAAGCTTCTGAGGAAACGTAATTTCGGCCAAATGTACATTCTGGCAAGTGTAAATTCTGGCAAATTAGTTTTCGGCATGGCATGGTATGGAATGGAATGGAACGGAAATTTCGGTATGGAATATGGAAGATGCCAAAATGGAATGGAATGGAAGATTTCAAAAATGGAATGGAAGACAATCTTCCATACTTCCATAACAATTCCATACTAGATTTTGTGCATTGTATTCACAGAAACATACATACCGATGTCGGGTAATGATAATAATATTGTCACAGAAGATGTATTAAACTTCAATATCTACGCATATTATTTGTCGACAAATCGCGGTACTTTGGTTGTGTACATTGCGCAAACAGTGTGCGTATTGCATCATTGTAAGTACATTGTAATTTAATTGCAGCATTGATGTTACACTTGACGACCTTGATAGGTTTGATTTGTTTTTTTTTTTGAGATTGAGAATTTGCCCAGTCGTAAATTTTGTCTTCTTACATCGTCACGAAAACTCGTATTTGCTATTTCATCGCCGTTTCAGCTTAATTTTATTCATATTTTTAGTTTTTAAGCTTATAGTAATTCTTTTTGATGTTAAAGCTTGGTATTTCTACTAGGGTAAATGTTCTAGTTGATGTGAAAGCAAACTAGTACGGTAATCATTAAACCATAGGCATAGCATGGGGGCCCAGGCCCCCTGCCTTCCCCCCCAATTGAAAAGCTATCAATGATAAAAATGATGACACAAAGCCTATTTATTCAGTCTCTTTTGGCATTTTTCGAGTGCAACAGTATATGCGAACAGAGGCAATTAGCAATAACTTAATATTAATATTGACGACCAAGGGGCCCAGGCCCTCTCAATTTAAATTATTACCAACCAATTTAATTGTACAAGCCGGGAGAAATTCAGTGTTTTTGTTCTAAAAAGTGCAATCTTAGGCCCTCATCTAACTTTTTTATGCAATAATATGTTTTAGGCCCCCAGCTAATTTTTATGCTGCAATAACATGATTAGTAACCATTTATTGCATCTAATGTACCTACTTTAAATAACTTTAAATTACCAACTTCAAATAACAATCCACCTCCATCTCGTCAGTTTTCACGCGACAAAATGCTTTTGAAAAAACCTAGCTAGAGGAAATGCTTATTGAACAAATTATTAAATTTGAATTAAGGGTGCCTAAGCCCTTACTGGTCGTACATATATTCCTAAAACTGGTTATTTTCATGACAAAACAAAAATCTTCAAAGGCAAATCTTCGAGTGCATTATTTAATGCTAAAAATGTTGCAGAAAGCAATGTACCTTGATTTCTCTGACTTGGGCCAAGTCACAAAATTTAACCCCAAAATGATAGATTTTAAACGTGTTTTGGACTTGACCTGAAGTAAAGGGAGTGATCAGTTCAATTGGCTTTCAAATCTCAAAAATTTTGTTCTTTCAAATGGCTCTGAAAACGTGCAAAATGTGATCCAAATTGCATTAGAATAGCCATTTTTTCCAAAAAATCGCCCAGCGGCTGAGTGCTTCGCTCGTAGACTCCCATAGCCTCCGGCGGCTGAGGGCTCCGCTCCCATGCCCCGTCTGTGACATGTTTGAGTTGTACTAACTTGCTTACCACGTCTCCCAATTTTGATAGGATAGAAAAGTTCTTAACTTGCCGTTTGAGTCCTTCCCTTTTAGCAAATCCTGGTTACGAGCCAAATCATACCCCCCAGCTTTTGATCTTTCATTCTTTGTCCCATAAAAAGTCCCTTTTTCGAAAACTTCTGATGACGTCATTGCATGTGATTTGCGGTTTAGCCCTACCCCCAATCCAAAATCCAGGCTACGCCTATCCATTAAACCATGTGTAATATGCATACCAGATACTGGTCGTTGCATGTTGGTATTGATGGCGCGCCTTCACGAGCAGTTGCTTACAACATTGCAAAGGTGCAAAGCAACAAAATATACGTTGCATTGCTTCCAGTCTAAAATTTCTTTGGTATGGAAGTATGGAATGGAATATGGAAGAAGATTTTAGTATGGAATGGAATATGGAAGAAAATTTTAGTATGGAATGGAATATGGAATGGAAGATTTTTAGTATGGAATAGAAATGGAATGGAAGAAAATTGCCAGTATGGAATATAGAAAAATCGTCTTCCATTCCATTCCATACCATGCCCTGGTTTTCGGGAAAACGTAATTTCGGCCAAATGTACATTCTGGCAGGTATGCATTCTGGCAAATAAGTTTTCGGGAAAATGTAATTTCGGCCAAATGTACATTCTGACAAGTGTAAATTCTGCCAAATGAGCATTCGGGCTAATGTACATTCTGGCAAGTGTATGTTCAGGAAAGTGTAATTTCTGGAAAGTGCACGTTCAGGAAAATGTACATTTTGGCAAGTGCATGTTCAGGAAAACGTAATTTTTGGAAAGTGCACGTTCAGGGAAATGTAATTTCTGGAAAATGCACGTTCAGGGAAATGTATATTCGGGATAATGTAGTTTCGGCCACGTGTTTTTCGGGAAAATGTAATTTCTGGAAGGTGTATAGAATCCTCTTTACGACACGTCTTGCATTCTCCAGTATAGTGATGGAGTACTCATCATACGAATTCGCAATTGCAAGAGCCAAAGAATGAGGGCCACAACGCTGAATCGAAAATGAATGCAATTCTTTTACAGTTTCTTCGACAGAACCAAAAATTATACCGGTATCAAACATGACTTCATCCTCTGCTTCTTCGCTCAGTTCTTCTAAATTTAGATGAAGAAACGCATCTTCATTTTCTGCTCTCAACAAGGCACCGCATGACAACATGTTCGCTGCGTTGTCTGTTGTTCAGGAGTATATCTGTGTTAGGGACAAATCGTACTTCGCCAAAATCTGGAATAGATAAAATGGTATTTTTGGCAAATATTTTGCGTAGAGTGAGATGAATTCTAGTTTTACGGGAAGCAGAGCGGAATTGCTAATTATAGTAACATTATATAAGCAAAAGGTAATCAGCTTAAGCTGGAATTTGAGCTAAAAATTTATTTTATTGCAGCGTAATTTTCTTGTTACAAAATTTTTACAAACCAAATTGAAAGCTTTAATTTACAAAATGTATCAACGTGTGCGCGAAAGACTTTTAAACTGGAGAAAAAAATAGCGCATTTTGTAACAATTGTGGAGGTATAATCACCTGTAGTATGCACTCTTTCTAGTCTTTCGCAGAGTAGCGAGTTGACATCTCCTTTACAGCCAACGTCTTTATCACGATCTCATTGCCTTCTATATATTGGACATTGATTCCAAGGAATCCACGTCCTTTTCTTGAAGCAGTATCAAATTTTATTGAAATCATAGCTTATTTTTCAGAAGTTTTGCCAAAGCAGTCCCAAAACTTTCCGCCTGGTTAATCACCATACTGCGCACCCCACGGCGATTGTGGCAACGCCGAACTTATTGATGATCGGCTGCAGTATCTTTTTGATGCCTGATGTTTCAAATACCGACAGCGGAAGCCCGTGAAGTGTTACTGCTTCCACAACTGCTTTCTTGAAGTCTGAAACGTCGATGGTATAATCGACATGGCATTTCTCGGCTGGTCGCATTATAGTAACGAAGGCATCTAAGGTGGCACTTGAAGACGCTGCTGATGAAGACCAACGTTTTGATTTGATCAACGTTTCATGCTGTTTGGGGTGTTTGCGTTTAAGATGCTGCATTAGGTTGCCTGAGTGAAAATAGGATTTACCTGTCATGTTAGGCACAGGCGTCGCTGCAAACTTACAAGACTTGCACTTTGCAAGAACTTTCTCTCTTTCTTCCTTCCTTTCAAAATACTCGCGGAATTCATTATCCAACTTTGGCATGATTTTCCAGCTGCAAAGCTAGACGTTTTCGCAACTGTAATAACTAACGTAGTCTGGAAGCTCAGCCAGTGCGAGATTTTAATTCCGAGATGCCGCCTTAACAAAAAAACTAAGCGAAAGTTATTACGTCATAACTAGGATCACCGCATGCACGCACGGTGCTCCATGCTCACACGCGTCAATAGCAAAAAGTGTGACAGGGAATTTTTATTTCTGGCTCACCAGAGCAATGTTTAAGACAAAAAAAGCACACTACCAAACCCGAAAAAGGAAAACAGCGACAAAACGATATACGTATTAACATGCACAATTTCAAGCTTCATTAATCACACGCAAAAAGCTATGACAATGCATGGTCGCTGAACCTTACGTAGCATTCGTAGCAATCACACAATAGTTAAAAATAATAAAAAACAAGCGAATTTGCAATAAGTTATGTACAGTATAAAACATGTTCAAGGAAATGAAGAGAGTAAGGACGTTGGGGTAGGGTATAGAGGTGGACTAGTAGTGATAGAGTGAGTAAATAGTATAGGGTGAGGACATCACTGTAAAAAAAGTTGGGTATTTTTTGCCCTAAAAAATTGGGTATTTTTTACCCCAAAAAATTGGGCAAAATTTTTGGGCATCTTGGTATGGACACCCAAGCATGGTATCAGTGAAATTACCAAAGCAAACTATATTTGGTATATGTTGAAGTTGCCCAATTCCCTCAACGTTGGCAAAGTTATATTTACCCGAATTTACTGTAAAAAAAGTTGGGTATTTTTTACCCCAAAAAATTGGGCAAAATTTTTGGGCATCTTGGTATGGACACCCAAGCATGGTATCAGTGAAATTACCAAAGCAAACTATATTTGGTATATGTTGAAGTTGCCCAATTCCCTCAACGTTGGCAAAGTTATATTTACCCGAATTTACACCTCAAATATACTTGAGCTGATTAGTCAAAGTAATTTGTACAATTACCCAATTTCACCAAAGAAAGTTTCTGAAAGTATACTCAAATAAGTTAGTATTGGAAACATGCAACATACCCGAAGTTATCAACATGGGTAATGTTTAACGTACCTAGGCTTGTATTTATTGTATTTCCAAATTTACCCATGGTAACCAATCTTAAGTAATATTGCAAGTACCTCAACTTATCAACGTGGTAATTTCTAAAATTACGACACTATAGTTTGTGCAGATAATTTACAAATTTTCCAAGTTAAACTATGCAATATAACCAATTGCTGGTTAGTGTTGCATTTTTGTTTAACTTGGGAAATTTGGAAATTACCAGTGCAGTAACTATGCGTTGCAATTTTAGAAATCACCAGCATGTCGATAAGCTGAGGTACTTGCGCGCTATTAAAGCATTTTGTAGCAGAAATGATATTGGACAAAACGTAAATTACCACAAAATATGGAAGAAGTTACTAGAAACATAAGAACGAAAACAAATTCAACGAAAAAATATCAGTAATAATCTTTAATTGAATATAGCTTGTTTTATTACTTTAGATAAAGCGGTACACATTGATTTAGAATCACGGTTGATAACCAACGTATTCGCACTTGTTTCTTTTATCTTTATCCTCCTGTTACGTGAAAGCGACAGAGGGGCTATATATTGGACGACTCCTCACACGTGTAAGAGTTTCCATATTTCCGAGTGTTCGGTTGATTTCTTCAGTTCTTGTCGAGTTTTAGTGCTGCTTGTTTGAATCCACCAAGCAGAGATAATTGTATGAAACAACGCGATGAGAATGCGAGTTGAAGCACAGATCTTTGGATCATGGTCGCCGTAAAAACGACATTCTGTACAAACATTCAAGTAACGGCTAATCATCAAGATTTACACACCTAGTAAATTATCAAAATAGCTATTAAAACATTGAACCATTTACCGAAAAGTACCGCTGTTCTTTAATAACTCAAAACTTGGTTTTATTACTGCTAAAGCGGTTTGCAGTAATCTAGAATCACGATCACATTACTTAATTTACAATCACGGTAACCAACTAAAACGTAAAACAGGTGTCCGTCTGGCTGCATTTATTTGAAAAAAAAATCGAGAAAAATAGGAGTATCAGTTCTGCCAAGTTTGAAGTTTTCAAATGCAGCCGTTTCTTAGATAATAGAGTTTTTTTCATTATGATGCCCTGACGAAAGCAGCTAGCGAAAACTGCTGAAACGTTGGCGTTGTTGCAACTGCCTCACCAGTTCAGCTCTATGTTTATTATACTATAATATATATCTGGTGTCATAACAAGTAAAAAATGGAATTCAAAGTTGAGCCCTTTGCCCATATCGCTTACTGCTTCGCGACTATTCCAAAAACTAGTCTATTGTTTATAGTCTCAAAGCAGAATAAGCAATATGGGACAAGGGTTTTAACTCAAATATCTACAGAACGGCAGCATTGGGAAACTTAAAACTTGGCGGAACGGATACTCACATTTTTCTTAATGTTTTAAAAATAATTGCAGCCTGGCCAAATACTTCTTTTAACACTTTGATAATCAAGATGGGCAAAAACATTAAAACCAGAGATGCAAACGGCTTTTCAAAAAATCGGTGAGCAGTTTGATAATACACTATTCGCCACGCAGACCTCCCACTGTTCGATTCCCGCAACAGACATATTATGCACATTCCAAAAATTCAATTCACACTCAAAAACAGATTAAAAAAAAAAAATTTCTGGGGACATTTTTTTGGAAAAGTAATGTTTATTTTTAATCATAGGTCAGTGCTATATGAAAGCGTCAGGGGCCCCGGGAGGCACACCATGTTCGGAAGGGAGGGGGCACAAGGCAGAGTAAATGGCAATCAGAAGTTAAAGATTAATGTCAGATGGCATAATTACAGTGAGTGCGATCCCACTATATTATATCGAAGGTATATACTCAGTGATAAATAACCTTTGGCCAGAAACGTGGATTTAGAGTAAACACATGCCAGCCCCCCCAACTTTTCTCAACGGATACAGACGAATAATAAAAAATGACAAATTCAGGCGAAAAATTGGCAAAATTCGCCGAAAAGCAAAGATTTGCATCACTGTAAAATAACAATCAAGATTCCATATCAGCAATAAATCAATTGTCATTTGCTGATGCTCAATCAAGATTCCACATCGGCAATAAGTCTAAGCAATCAAGCAATAAGTCTAAGCAATCAAGACTCCATATCGGCAATAATCAACTGTCATTTGCTATTCGCCGAAAAGCAAAGATTTGCATCACTGTACAATAACAATCAAGATTCCATATCAGCAATAAATCAATTGTCATTTGCTGATGCTCAATCAAGATTCCACATCGGCAATAAGTCTAAGCAATCAAGACTCCATATCGGCAATAATCAACTGTCATTTGCTGATGCTTATGGGTTTAGGCCCAACTGCATCGCCAGTTCTTGTACGGCATTGAAAGGGTGTTCTTCTTTGATGCCAAGAAGATACTGCTGAAGGAATTGCAGGACCTTGCACGCATGTTTGGAATACTCCATATTAAAAATGTAATACAGTTCAAGAACACTGACTAAACTTTGCAAAGCACCTGCAGTGGTCACTACAGGATGTAGCTCCACAAAAACTGTGAAGTTTTTGGCAACTGCTGCATCACCGTAGGCCATGACAAATGGTTGATAACGATCTTTTATGGACTGAGCGATTTCTTGCAAGGTTGTATTTTCCTACAATAAAAAAAACACATGTCACTTGTTGCTATTCCTCATCTTTTCTACAGGCATTAAAAATAACCAGTGTCATTTAACGGATGAATCGTGCATCTTTCATTGTCAACACATTCGTTCGATTCTCGCTTAACGCACTACCAGTATCTGCCAAAAAAAAAGCATCCAAATAGAGCACTTAATTTGTTGGTACTGAAATCGCAACACTTGTAGTACAGCCATGAGATCTCTACAGGCCACGCATATTAAAAAAATATACAGTATAAATAAAAAACTTTGATCAAGCTCAAAGGCAAGATCATAGACAGCGAAGCAGAATCTGCTTGAAAACATACTGGTACTTAAGTGTTCCCTATCACGATTCATTCAATCATTCATTTTAACAAACTTATGCAAATTCGCCGTTAGTCTAAACGTTATTTTTAACCATTTTAGACATAATTTGTCTAAACGTTGCTTTGAAAACTGGTTTTTAAAACAATAACGTATTGTTTTGGTCCTTTTTGGCAACAATCTTTAATTTTTGGCATCAGAGTGAACATGATTTTCCAAATCTTAATGCTTATTACTTTGCGAAATCTTTCCAAACGTTTAGCAAGTAGTTTATTTGTGTGTACCGTAGCGCGAACATTGCCGATATTAGTAAATTCAGCACAACAAATTGAAAATAACGAAGAGTATACAGTAACTACACAAAATGTCATTCTCACCCGGAAATACGTAAAATTGCGATAACAGTTATCCAGCACGGTTGAATACACTATTTTCACCTGGTTGCCCGTGCTTTGTCGACCGCAGATTCATGTAATACTACTTTAGAAGTAAAACTTGCGTAGTTAACATCCATATGTTGTTAACAACGTATGTTTACCATTATTTCACCGTTTTCACTAAAAGACTTCATTACTTGAAACTCCCGATGCCCTTCTAGGCATCATAGTGCTTTAAACCATACAAACTATAGTTTTTAGCAGGGCCTATTACAAAACTGAAACAAATCCCACATGCACTTTGTATATAGTGCTTGTTATTGAAGCTCTTTCAAATGGATCAGCTGCAACATTTGGTAAATATTCACGTAAATCGTTGCGTTTCTTCAAAAACGCAAATGTTGACAAGAACGCTGAAAATGACCAAATGTTTGTACAATTTGGTAATTATCATTACTTAGTTGATCTAATAAAACTTTTGTGAAGCTAACTAGGATACCGATGCCTTGATATGCCATTGAACACTATTGTGTAACAAATAGTTTGAATGATAAATGCTTGTATACAAGCGGTAACTCACTGGTAAAACAAAATGTGTTTTACGAGCTGAAATGAAACGTCAAACAAACTACTTACCGGGGAAATATCAAATAGATACTTGCTCAATCGCAATCGCGCTTGGTATTGCTCTTGAGCTGGCAGCAAAGCAATAATACACCAATAATGACATGAATGTCTGCAATAAAAGTGCAACTTGAACACTGCGCAATATCAAAACCTACATTAAAACTATGACTAAAAAATTATACTATAGTGCATATAAATGTTAATTAATCATGTGAAGAATATTTCGCAATTAATTCCATTCACGTGATAGCCGTAATCTAGCATTGCTCATAAATTCTTCCGAAACCCGTCACATAACTGAGGTCACAAGCAATCATTAACGATATGACCTATAGAATTAACCACCCCATTCATATTACGCATGGGTTCTTTCACAGATGCGGTGGGCCAGGAAATCAGCATATAAAATTACTCCTTTTGTAAAAATGCTGTCTCTACTAGCAGAGATTTAGCTTTCGCCACGAGAAAAATTCTGCTGATTTTCTTCCTTTCCCAGAGGCCTCTGGTCGTTTAACCAAAACTGACCTTCATCTGTGACAACTCTGACATTCTAGCAACGCCACCTGTCAGCTTAAGATTTAGATCCCTCCCTTTACTATGTAGATTCAGTTAGTTAGTTGGAGTTTGGATAATTAATCATTTTGACACGGTCCACATAATCTCGAGTTCTGTCCAGAAAATCATAACATACGGAGTCAGTTTTTCCATTCTTCCGTCTAATAGCAGTGTGAAAAACACACCGACTTAAAAACTTAACCTAATACGTAGCTTTTAATTGGTGACATTGACCCATACTAAGTAAAGCCTTACACTATTGCTGCTACCAAAAAAATTTAAAGGTGTAGCCACCAACTTGTAAAAATTAGTTTTAAGTTGAAAACTTGAAGGAATATACGCAAATTTGAACTGTAATATCTCAAAAGCGGTAAGGTAAAAGTATCAAATTTGGTGAGGGTAGTTTTAAGAGTTATTTTTAAAAATTGTCTAGTTCCAAGTCCCCAGTCAGGATTGAATGCCCTTTTAAGAATTTTTGTCAAGATACTCCGTGTATTATTTGTGAAATAACACATTTAAAGTATGTGCCCTGCGACACCCAGGTGGATAACCACTGTACGAACGACTTTGTAACTTGCAAACTCCACCCGTTCCAAACACCCTCCCCTCAGCGTAAGAGGTTCTTCTCCCTCGTTCTGCCCGCTATGTCCTCTCTCGTCGTCGCTGCAATTGACAAAGCCTCTTACTTCCCTCTTACCTTCCGAAGCTAAGCAGGCCCACTACTTCTCAGTGCAACGCCTGTGGTTTTGAAACCGAGGATATTGATCATCTCATTCTTAACTGCCTTGCCTCTGACGCACGAAGGAGAGCCATCTTCGGCTCCTCTCTCTCCATTCTCGATCTGTGGTCCAGACCCTGGGGGATTGCCCGACTACTTGGTCTCCGTGATGTACCATCACGCCCCCATCCCTAGGAAGCGGTCGGGTAATTCCACCACCACCACCAAGCAGACTGGTAGAGACTATTTTGGGAAATGACAAGAAAACCACTGACTGTTCTTAGCAATAGGAAACATACGGTAAATCTTCTAAAATAATACTATTAGAATCTTGTTAAAAACTTCGCAATGCGATTCACAATAACGTTTGGTTTCATTTATGTACGCCTCTTATTTTACAAGAAATCTTTCATGTTGTTGACTCTCGACTGTATTATACAATCATAACCGTTAACGACATGATAGCATTTTGTTTACTGTACTGAGTTGCAAAAGTCTCCCTTATGAACTACTACCTTAACGTGGTAAGGGAGTTTGTGTGCGTCCATAACCTCAAGAGCTGTGCTAGCTGGAGTTTATCGACTCCTCTAGGGTCTCCCATGCTAGAGTGGTCAAGAGATTGACGCCAGACAAAATGTAGTTTTCCTGCTGCCTTGCAGGACATGCCATTTCTGGCAAAGGCTAGGCCCACTGCCGATAACTGTGGTTGGTGTCAGCAAGGGCATGCGACTGTAAAAATAATGCCAAATAAAATCATGCAGATCAAAAACACGAAACTTCATACCGGATCGGTCGTGACCCGGCTTTACAACGACCGCCACCGACATTTTAGGTCCAACAGGATGTCGGCGGAAAATATGCCACTGTTGGACAAACTACAGCGAAGAGGAGGAAGAAAAGCAAAGAAGAAACGAGAATTAAGGAAGACGAGAAGCGTAGATATCAGAGTTGGAACATTGAATGTTGGCAGTATGACAGGAAAAGGCAGAGAGGTTGCTGATTTGATGTCGAGAAGAAGAATCGACATATTGTGTGTGCAAGAAACGAGATGGAAAGGCGCCAAATCTAGGAACTTAGGAGGTGGTTTTAAGTTGTTTTATTACGGTGAAGATAGCAAAAGAAATGGGATAGGTGTGATCATTAAAGAGGAATATGCAAAATGCGTGGTGGAAGTAAAGAGGGTCTCAGAATTATGATGGTAAACCTTGTGTTTGAAGGGGTGATGATAAATGTGATTAGCGCATATGCTCCACAAGTAGGTTGTGAAATGGAACACAAATTACAGTTCTGGAATGACCTGGATGAGGTGATGCATTGCATAGACAAAGAAGAACGTGTGGTGATAGGAGCGGACCTGAATGGCCACGTGGGTGATGGCAATAACGGCGATGAGCATGTGATGGGAAAGTTTGGCTTTAAAGAAAGGAACGAAGAGGGACAAATGATTGTAGACTTTGCAAAGAGAATGGAAATGGCTGTAGTTAATACATATTTCAAAAAGAGGGAAGAACACAGGGTAACATACAAGAGTGGCGGCAGAAGCACACAAATAGATTATATACTATGCAAGAGATCAAACTTGAAAGAATGTGGAGATTGCAAGGTAATACCAGAAGAAAGCGTAGCTAAACAGCATAGAGTAGTTATTTGTAAAATGACCGTAACAGTGAAGAAGAGGAAAAAAGTGATTATAGAACCAAGAATAAGATGGTGGAAATTGAAGGAGGAGGATTGCTGCGTGAAGTTTAAAGAGGAAGTGAAGCAAGCACTCAATTGTGTTGATACACAATCGAATGACTGGAACACTATGGCAAATGCAGTGAGAGAGAGTGCAAGGAATGTGCTTGGTATGACATCTGGAAAAAGGAAAGAAAACAGGGAGACATGGTGGTGGAATGAGGAAGTACAAGATAGTATCAAGGAAAAGAAATTGGCCAAAAAGAACTGGGATACTCAAAACAGTGAAGAAAGCAGACAGGCATACAAGCAAGCAAGTTGTAAGGCAAAAAGAGATGTAGCAAAAGCATATGATGAGCTGTATATGAAACTAGATACACAGGAAGGAGAAAAGGATTTATACAAATTGGTTAAAGTGTTGAAAAGGTGGAAGAATTATTACGAAGAAATGATGAACAGAGAAAATGAACGAGAGACAAGGATAGATAGCATAAATGGAACATATGAGGATGTTCCCAGAGTTACCAAAGAAGAAGTAAGAACCGCAATGAAAAAGATGAAAAATGGGAAAGCAGTAGGTCCTGATGATATTCCAGTGGAGGCATGGAAATGTTTAGGAGAGTTAGCAATTGCTTTCTTGACTAAATTGTTCAATGGAATCTTGGAAAGTGAAAGCATGCCCAGTGAATGGAGAAGGAGCGTTCTCGTACCAATTTTCAAAAATAAAGGTGATGTTATGAATTGTGGTAATTATCGGAGTATCAAGTTGCTCAGCCACAGTATGAAGTTGTGGGAACGAGTAATAGAAGCTAGACTCAGACAAGAAGTAGAAATCTGTGAACAGCAGTATGGTTTCATGCCGGGAAAAAGCACTACTGATCCGATGTTTGCTTTGAGATTGTTAATGGAAAAGTACAGAGAAGGACAAAAGAAACTGCATTGCGTATTCGTAGATTTGGAAAAGGCTTACGGCAGAGTGCCCAGAGAGGAATTGTGGTATTGCATGCGAAAGTCTGGAATGTCGGAGAAGTATGTGAGGATGGTGCAGGATATGTATAAGGACAGTGTCACAGCAGTACGATGCGCTACTGGAATGACAGAGGCTTTTAAAGTGAAGGTGGGATTACATCAGGGATCAGCTCTTAGTCCTCTATTGTTTGCAATAGTAATTGACAGACTAACAGATGAGGTTAGAGAGCCGGCTCCATGGACGATGATTTATGCAGATGATATTGTGATATGCAGCGAAAGTAGAGAAAATGTTGAGACTAAACTGGAGAAGTGGAGATATGCATTGGAGAGAAGAGGAATGAAAGTTAGCAGAAGCAAGACAGAATACACGTGCATAAACGACAAGAATCAGAATGGAAAAGTGAAACTGCATGGATCTGATTTGGAAAAAGTGAATGAGTTTAAGTACTTAGGATCAACAGTGCATCAAACTGGAGACTGCACAAAAGAAGTTAAGAAGAGAATACAGGCAGGATGGTGTAGTTGGAGAAAAGTGACAGGAGTCCTGTGTGACAAAAGAATATCAGCTAAAGTAAAAGGAAAGATCTACAAAACAGTAGTAAGACCGGCCATGTTGTATGGATTAGAAACAGCTGCACTGACCAAAAGACATGAATCTGAGATTGAGGTTGCTGAATTGAGAATGTTGCGGTTTTCCCTGGGTGTGACTAGAAAGGACAAGATCAGAAATGAATAGGCCTACATAAGAGGAACGGCACATGTAAGAAGGATGGGAGACAAAGTGAGAGAGTCAAGATTGAGATGGTTTGGACATGTTCAAAGGAGAGATGAAAATAATGTTGGAAGGAGAATGTTTAGAATGCCAGTGCCAGGTAAAAGAAAAAGAGGAAGACCCAAGAGAAGGTACATGGACATGATTAAGGAAGACATGCAGCTGGTAGGAGCATCAGAGAAAGATGCAGCAAACAGGACGAAATGGAGAAACTTGATCTGCTGTGGCGACCCCTGACAAGGGATAAGCCGAAAGACGAAGAAGAAGTACTGAGTTGCAAAAGTAATCTTTTAAAGCAGCGTAATGACCACAGAGTCTCCAAGCACGTTTGAACGTCAAAAACGACAGCGAGTCCAGAAACAATAAAATGAATTTGTGTTAATATGGCTAATTTAACATTAAGGCCACGAACAAAGATGAAAAAAATGTACACTAAACAGATTGTGAAAGTTATGACGTTATAAAAACGATTGACAAACAACAGGAGTAAATAACAACTGGACGCGATGCAAATATGGTGCAAAAGCTAACTGGGCTGCAATATATTGAACATGCTTAACTTAATGTATCCAGCTAGTTTTCCACAAGCGTTACCTAATTTCAGCTAGCGTGTTCGCGCACAGTTGTCGTGATTGGTGATTAACGTGCAAATCAGTTAGTTATAGAGATCTTTTACCACCTACCTGCAAACTGTTCATCACTAGAAGGCAACTTTGCCAAAAGAGCACATTCACGAGAAGATTTTTTGGTGTTTCTTTCCACCATGCTAATGATTTTAGAAAACAAGCTTTTGGCATTGTTTCCAATCTCTTCCATTGAGATACTTTGAAGCCTCTTAAATTCACGAATTATCTGAAAAGCAAACACAAATTAACAATAAATACAGATACGTAAAATAATTTCGAAACACGAACATGGGGAGGTAGCAATTGTGCTACTAAAGAAACACAGTGAACAGTGATGGAAGAAAATGAAAGTCATTTAAAGTGGAGCCTGTGTGCCCTATAAAGTGCAAAAATTGAAAAACCTGAGAAACATTGGGCAAACTTTGCAGAGTGATCAAAAGCAAAATTTGGCATATTATATTAAATCTGCTTTTAGGGTTGAAAATTTTCGTCCAAACTGAAGTGGTAAAAACTTATTGGCAAATTTTCATTGTCAAAATCTCTTATGTTTTTAGAGTGAACATCGAATGAAACAATTAGAGCAAGTGCTTTGAACACTGAAGGCCTGCATTAATGCCGGATTTGACTTTTAAATTCTAGAAATGCCTTACAAATTTTTGTGTATATTGTCACAGTGCTAGGAAGCCACTTATAATGCCTTTCGGATTTCAAAATACTGTTAGCAGAGCAAATAGTCTGGTGTCGGTTCTAATGCCTATCAGATGGAAGATTCTACCAAGCAGCAATACAACTCGTCAAGAACTCAAGAACCACACACTCGGAAATATGGAAACTCCTAGGTGATAAAGTCATTGCATAAATTAAACAATTACTAAACCTACTTTCTATTCAGTATTAATCAGTAAAATCGATTACCAAAGGTCAAACAATTTTACCTTTGAAATCATTACAAATAGCCTCTAATTCTGTACTTGAAATATCCGAGTCTGACAAAGCATCTTTCACCAGCTCAATAACATCCATCATACTTAAATCCATTGCTGTAATCTGCAAGCACGTAACATGTCACTATAAAACTAAGTATGTTTACTGATGGGAAACTTAATTGCAGCATCATGTATGCTTAAATATTCATACAACCCTTATTGTACTCTTGTATGTAACTGCATGAAATACATGTTGTATTCAATCACACACTTATGATCAGACAAATGTATGGTCATCATTGCCATCTATTATAATCATTCTATTAGTACTTGGTCTTGAGGATTTATTTGATTTGGCTCAAAACCCTTATTGTTGAAATACCAGCATTAGAAGATACATTAATGAAACAATTCAGTCTAATTTTGTAAGGTTCAAATATCATAGCGAGTGACTATTTCGCAGGAAACGGAGCAGCCATGTACCTCGCACTTGTTTTTTTGTTGTTGTAAGTTTCCGGTGAAATGGGCTTTCCAATATCATATCACAATTTTTAAGCAATTTTGAACCCCCCTTTTGACAGTATTCCTGACATTATTTACTACTTCTTTCTGGTGCATCATCATTGGTGACGATTGTTTTTAAATTCCAACAGGCAAAAATTGACTAATTATGAACACAATTACAGTCGGTCACCATTTTTTACATCTAATGGTATATGTATCAGTTGCAACTTTTATGACATAATACTTGTTGGCCTGTGAGGAGTTGTAGTTCAGTTTTGCCTACTATGTTGTGAGGAGTTGTAGTACAGTTTTGCCTACTTGTTGGCCTGTGAGGAGTTGTAGTACAGTTTTGCCTACTTGTTGGCCTGTGAGGAGTTGTAGTACAGTTTTGCCTACTATGTTGTTTGGCAATGTGGCAACATGAACATGCTGCAACATAAAATGAATCAATAATACCAACATTTAGCTGGGCTGCAATATATTGAACATGCTTAACTTAATGTATCCAGCTAGTTTTCCACAAGCGTTACCTAATTTCAGCTAGCGTGTTCGCGCACAGTTGTCGTGATTGGTGATTAACGTGCAAATCAGTTAGTTATAGAGATCTTTTACCACCTACCTGCAAACTGTTCATCACTAGAAGGCAACTTTGCCAAAAGAGCACATTCACGAGAAGATTTTTTGGTGTTTCTTTCCACCATGCTAATGATTTTAGAAAACAAGCTTTTGGCATTGTTTCCAATCTCTTCCATTGAGATACTTTGAAGCCTCTTAAATTCACGAATTATCTGAAAAGCAAACACAAATTAACAATAAATACAGATACGTAAAATAATTTCGAAACACGAACATGGGGAGGTAGCAATTGTGCTACTAAAGAAACACAGTGAACAGTGATGGAAGAAAATGAAAGTCATTTAAAGTGGAGCCTGTGTGCCCTATAAAGTGCAAAAATTGAAAAACCTGAGAAACATTGGGCAAACTTTGCAGAGTGATCAAAAGCAAAATTTGGCATATTATATTAAATCTGCTTTTAGGGTTGAAAATTTTCGTCCAAACTGAAGTGGTAAAAACTTATTGGCAAATTTTCATTGTCAAAATCTCTTATGTTTTTAGAGTGAACATCGAATGAAACAATTAGAGCAAGTGCTTTGAACACTGAAGGCCTGCATTAATGCCGGATTTGACTTTTAAATTCTAGAAATGCCTTACAAATTTTTGTGTATATTGTCACAGTGCTAGGAAGCCACTTATAATGCCTTTCGGATTTCAAAATACTGTTAGCAGAGCAAATAGTCTGGTGTCGGTTCTAATGCCTATCAGATGGAAGATTCTACCAAGCAGCAATACAACTCGTCAAGAACTCAAGAACCACACACTCGGAAATATGGAAACTCCTAGGTGATAAAGTCATTGCATAAATTAAACAATTACTAAACCTACTTTCTATTCAGTATTAATCAGTAAAATCGATTACCAAAGGTCAAACAATTTTACCTTTGAAATCATTACAAATAGCCTCTAATTCTGTACTTGAAATATCCGAGTCTGACAAAGCATCTTTCACCAGCTCAATAACATCCATCATACTTAAATCCATTGCTGTAATCTGCAAGCACGTAACATGTCACTATAAAACTAAGTATGTTTACTGATGGGAAACTTAATTGCAGCATCATGTATGCTTAAATATTCATACAACCCTTATTGTACTCTTGTATGTAACTGCATGAAATACATGTTGTATTCAATCACACACTTATGATCAGACAAATGTATGGTCATCATTGCCATCTATTATAATCATTCTATTAGTACTTGGTCTTGAGGATTTATTTGATTTGGCTCAAAACCCTTATTGTTGAAATACCAGCATTAGAAGATACATTAATGAAACAATTCAGTCTAATTTTGTAAGGTTCAAATATCATAGCGAGTGACTATTTCGCAGGAAACGGAGCAGCCATGTACCTCGCACTTGTTTTTTTGTTGTTGTAAGTTTCCGGTGAAATGGGCTTTCCAATATCATATCACAATTTTTAAGCAATTTTGAACCCCCCTTTTGACAGTATTCCTGACATTATTTACTACTTCTTTCTGGTGCATCATCATTGGTGACGATTGTTTTTAAATTCCAACAGGCAAAAATTGACTAATTATGAACACAATTACAGTCGGTCACCATTTTTTACATCTAATGGTATATGTATCAGTTGCAACTTTTATGACATAATACTTGTTGGCCTGTGAGGAGTTGTAGTTCAGTTTTGCCTACTATGTTGTGAGGAGTTGTAGTACAGTTTTGCCTACTTGTTGGCCTGTGAGGAGTTGTAGTACAGTTTTGCCTACTTGTTGGCCTGTGAGGAGTTGTAGTACAGTTTTGCCTACTATGTTGTTTGGCAATGTGGCAACATGAACATGCTGCAACATAAAATGAATCAATAATACCAACATTTAGCTAAAAATCTTGTACAGTTGCAGTAGTTGCAATACCTGCACTTAATTCATTGGAAACAAGTCATGTATGCATGGTTTCAGGCTGTTCAAATTGGCTTAAAAAAAGCTGTTTGTCACGTTGAACAGAAGGTGCTATACAAATTTGAAGTGAATTATTAGAATGGCATTATAAGCAACACAGATTTCTGGCAAACAAAACCAAAATATTACAACTGAAACAAAAAGCTTTAAGCATCTAAGCAGACACTACAGTCCTATTCAGTTCAATAAAATTATGTAAAGTGTATCTGCTCATGCGTTTAAAGGTTATTTGCTATGTTTTTGTTATGATTTTGGTTTTATTTGAGCGAGTTGACATTGTTTACAATGCCATTTCATGAGCATTTTATATGTTTATAAAGCCATGTAGTGGCGGGCTGTTTAGAATTTCAAATCTGTTGAATCCAAATCCTAAAAGATTCTAATTCTAAACTGCAATTTACTTCAAATAATAAGAACCATTAATT
Source organism: Trididemnum nubilum (assembly GCA_963965965.1). Lineage (NCBI taxonomy): Eukaryota > Metazoa > Chordata > Ascidiacea > Aplousobranchia > Didemnidae > Trididemnum > Trididemnum nubilum. The sequence continues at coordinate 44,574,711 of OZ014477.1, read as the reverse complement.
GATTTCTTCCATTTTTATCCTCTTCTCACGGGAAACCGACGGTGATGCTATATGTTGGACGAATCCGCACATGGTTAGGAGTTGCAGTGTTTTGAATATCCGCTTAATTACTGCTTTCATTCTTGTCAAATGATTTATTGTTGCTTGCCAAATTCCACCGAGCAAAGATAAGCATCGTAATGCATCTTATCCCAAGGAATTGAGAATCACATCATGTGTTCTTTCTCTTAAATGGTAGATTGGCTTTGCTTTTTTATTTCTTGCTTTAACATAAACTTAAGAAAATTTAGTGAAGAACCTTACAGAAAAACCTACTCCAGAATAGGATTCAAAATTCTAGATTCAAATTGATTAGTGTAGAATACCAGCTTATTCTATGTAGCCCATCACTACATACAAGTAATCCAATTACTTTTTTTTTAAATACCAATTATTTTCAATGAGTCAAATTATACAAAAAGAAGGCAACATATTTGATGGAAACATTTGCAGGCATTGCGAGCATGTATGTAGCATTACCGCAAAAAAATGCAATCACCAGAAGGTAGTGAAGCAAATCAGATATCTCCCATTAAATTGAACTTAATAAGTGAATACTATATTAAATGCTTAGACACAATTTCACGAGTGCCAATTTTTTATAACTAGACCCAAAAATATCATTACATTTTAGTTATATTTCGGAAATGGTAAAGTTACAATTTTGAAATTATTACCTGTAGTTCATAGAACCCTAATTAACCAGTTAACTGCATACGACTAACGCTTTTGCAATTGCTTATTATCTTCGGAATTGTTCCCTCTAAGATTTTGTCAGCTGCGTAACTGCCCAAATGGAAATTTTGATAAATATTTGCTCAAGCATTTTTATCATTATGGACAAATTTTGTCCAAAATTTTGTTGTGGAAATCGGTTTTTAAAACAAGCTACTATTTAGGACAAAAAATTTTCAACTTTTTACATTTGATTCCATGTGATTTGCTCAATCTTAATTTTATCACTTAAATTTGCAAAGATTTTTCCTAAATTTCTCGATTTTCGCACCTTAGAGGGAACACTGGGCCCAATATTAATTTTACAGCGTTACAAAATTTGTCAGAATCCTTTAAATTTTGCGCTTACAAGATAACACAGGTTTAAACTGCCTTTCCATTTAAGGAGCATTCAGGTCTAAATTTTTGTGCAGTTTTTGTCATGAAAAATTTGTAATATTCTTTTAAACCAATTTTGCATTATGACATGATTCCTTTTTTTTTCTTTTAAACTGTTTTTTATAAAAAAAGATTGAAGAAACACAGCAGATAAGTTTATGTGACTGCAATCCGGAACCTACAAGCTATAGCCTAGTTTGCTTGACTATTACCTGTACTGATTCTAGCCCACCACAGAGAGGTAGACCAGTAGACTAAGTTTCGTTATTGCTTTCACTCGTAGTTCTACCAAACACGATCAGATAAAGTTCAATTGCAATTTAAAAAAAGGCAGTGTCTATTATTACGAGATCATAACAATGTTATGTGACTGTACGTACGGTTCGTTTAGATTATGCAGTATAGGTAGCAATGATGTAGTCGTCATGTGACTCTACACATTGTTCAACAGCGGGAGTTTACTGCTTGGCTAGCAGCTGACTTCTAGTGTAGTACGGTAGTTCATGCAGTGGACTTCAGTGACAAGGTTCCTGGAAGACTGAACTTAGTGTTTTCTCTATGGTTGCGCAGCTTTCAGTAGAGGTAGCCTACCGGTACCAATTGCTTAGAGATTCGGCTACATTCAATCATTAAGTTCAGGCAAGAGTCACGTAACTCCATGATACAAAATAAGAATTACAGTCATGAAATAAGAATTGCAGTCAATTCATCCCTGACAATGACCTTGCCAATATCAGTAATCACACATGATAATGCTCATTAAACAGCTACTAGTAGTGTTAAGTTGTTAACTGGTAAGCTAGTGTCCCACTTGCGTTAATAACCTGCATTAATGTACGACAACGAGAACTAACTCGCTATAGCTACGATAAATAATAAATTTCAAAGTACTTGAATGCTGCTTTCGACTACTTTCGAAGTGGTGATCAGCTCCTACTATGCTGCTATGTTCAACAAACGTTCGCTAAGGTTCGTTCTCGTTAACTTACATACTGACATAACGCAGGTTCTAACGCAAGTGGGACACTACCATTAGGGCTAAAACTAACTCACACATTTTGCAGTTTTGTTCCCAGGCCTACATACAGCTGTGCACAGTAGCCTACTGTACAGTGTGTAGAGCGTAGGCTTAACCCTCAGACAGTGTATGATAAATTACCAGTATCCCCCCTCAAAAATAGAACTTAGTTAAAAAGTCTTTCTAACTTCAATACACAATTACAAATTTTTCAATCGTCGCAGTAAATTTAGTTCACATGTATCAGTGGTCTACTTGTACTTACCCACTGGCATTCCACTCACCAAACTGCTGAAAGTTGAAAATTGAAACCTGATTCAACGATTAGCCCTGTTATGTTCCCGCCTAAACAAGTTATTCATGTTTCCACGTTTTTCTGATAAAAAAGATAAAATCATTCAATCGAATAGTTATGCCTATGCGCAACTAACTAGCTAAAAAAGATCATGGCATTCATGCAGTTTTTTGACAAACATAAAATGTCAGATTATAGCGTAAGCAAATTAAATTTTTTTTTGTCATTTTTGGCCTATATCATATTTTTGGGATTGGATTGGAGTCAAATATGGCGTTGGTTGTCTAAATGTGCTAGCGTGTTCAGGCGAAACGAAATCATATTGCATCGATCATTTTTCTGGTTACGGCAAAAATTTACGACTGCACCATATGACTGCACCTTACAAAATCAAAAGAAATAAACAATAGTAACCTTTTTGATTTATCCTTTTTTCTAAAGGTAATATCTGGTGCTGCATATATGGTACCTACTGGAATTACTGACCACTCGAAACTCTTCTCGATCGCATTTACGTTAATGATAACCGTAAACAGTCTTATGTTAGTGGCATTGTCATTTGTGATGTAAGTGATAATTATGGAACCTTTACAGCTGCTTTGGTAAAAAAGAACTTGCCCGGTAACGCCTTAACAATGGAATCTTCAGGACATGTCAATCTTTGAACTTGAAATCTTTCTTCAAACTCTGGAAAACAATTTATCGTGGCAGGGGCGGATTAAGGATAGGCGGGGCCCTGGGCTTGGCTTACAGTGGAGCCCCTTTTCAATAGCGATGGCAGAACCATTTTCAAAGTGGGGGCTCAGCACTCAAGCGCATATTCAGACGCTTGGCTTACAAATTGAAGGAACCTTGGGGACATAGCTGGGCAAGTTACTAGCAAAAAATACCGACGTTACTTACACCATTACTTGACAAAAAAGTATCGAAATTACTGTTATCGTTAATTTTCAAAAAAAGGTAACTAATAACTTGAAGTTACAAGTTATTTTGAAATAAATTAACAGTTTGAAGAAAAAAATTCTGTTTCACCGAAATTTCAGTTTTACATCTAACCAAACTGATTTACGGTACTGTAAGCGTGGAAGGATCAAAAAGCGATAATATTAGAATGTCTTTTCTACTTGTAAAGTTGTACTAAACAGTAAACACCCATTTCTTCAAGCAATAAAAGATCACTAAATTTGCCTTGAAATGTGTATTTATGCATGTTGTTATGTGTATATGTTGTACTGTTAGTATGTTTATTTGCATTGCTTTATGTAGATTACACTTTATGTAGGGTACCGGTACGGGTAGTGATTGGTACCCTAGCCTACCAACCAAATTGCCAAAACTTTTGCATATACTTCAATTACATTTTTTTCTCTTTTGCTCTTAATTAGCATTTATGTTGCGAACATGCTCAAGATTTAGCTAATCGTTATGTTTTGTACCGAACTGCCACCCAACTAATGCTGTGGTGCTTCGACACCGGATCGGCTTATTACTATTATTATTACCTGCATTTCTGCGAAGTTTTGCCGTCCAAGGAGTTTGGCTTGAAAAATCTATGACGTCACTGCAACTCATCAATAGTAGGCTAGTCAAATTGGTTAAAGTGTCATACTGTTATCGGTAAAAAACTTTGTGGTTATTAAGGATGTTAAAGAGTCTATGGTAAGGCCTAGACAATGAGATATGCTCAATCTCAGTTCTATCACTTTAGAAAATTTGCCCAATTTTTCTCAAATTTCTCAATTTTTGCACCTTAGAGAGAACATTGTTCCAGACACATAAGTACATTGAAGTACCTAGTGCTACTGTAATTCTGTTTATTTCATTATAGTTTACAGAAAGCATGCCCAACAACCAAATATTTTTTAAAAGGCATGCTAAACTTTAATGCATTTTGTCAAAATTTTTTACCAAAAGAAAATGCCAAAATTTTTTTATCTTACCTCTGACCTGGCCTTTAAGTTGTTTTTGACCAAATGACTTAAACGAAGACAAATTGAAATAAACAAGACACTTCAAACTTTAGTTATTCAGTAAGCAAATTTTTTGTAATGTAAAAGAAGTAAACACTAACCCAATTGGAAATAACTCTGCAGCTAGTAATAAGTTGAGTGAAAACAGATTTTATGCTGTTACATCACCAATCATGTTAGTTTACAGTTTAGCTTAGGCCTAGTTATTTGCTTAAAATATGCTCAAGTTGCACACTGTACAATGTAATTTCAAAAGCTATTTAAGTTATCTGTTATCAGCACCATATCTATATGACAGTATGCCTATGATATATTTATGTAAATTTTGTAAGTCTTCGTTTAAAAACATTCTTGCTGTAAAACGCCATATTTTCAAAGACCATCTAAAAAATGAATGTGGTGAAGTGAATGTAAAATTGTATTGTACCATTGATAACTGTGGAGAGCAGTTAAACAGCGCATCAGCTTTGAGAAAGCATAGGTTTCGACATCATAAAGGAAAGCAATGGACTGTTCCAACAAATTGGTATCAATGCATGTCAGGTTGCAGTTCTTTACCTGCAGATGAAGTTGACATACTGGTGCCTAAAGAAAATAATATAAATAAAATTGAAGTTCATGCTAAGTTACCAGAAGAAGATGCTGATATCAATATTTCTGTTAACAGTAGGCATACCGGTACCTGTTATGATGGACATCAAATGTAGTCATTTAAATTGTTGGAACCAGATACTGCTGTTCCTGGAACATATTATTATGATGATAGCTTGCTATTGCCTGAGTTTTTGGAAAAGGATAATAATGTTTTTGATGCTAGTACCAGTGCATGTAATGACAGTGGCATGCAGTCAAATGAGTTGTTGGAGAAAGACACCGGTACTATTAGTGCAAACATGTTTGATATACAAGATTATGACACAGATGACATGCATTCACCTTCGGAGTTACCCATACCAGTTTTAAGAGAAGGTAAAGATGACATGCATTCACCTGAGTTACCCATACCAGTTTTAAGAGAAGGTAAGCCTACTGGTATAAGTGTATGTACAAGTATGTACAAATCTGAAATCCTAACCCTCTACTGTTTGTTCACCGATGATAAATGCTTTGTCATTGATAGTCGAAACTTCTCCAGTTTAGAAATAAAAATAAACCAAAATATTAAAAACATATGCAACTACCGGTAGTGTAATGCCAATAAATTAAGCTTCACTTCAACAAAATCAAACTACTGGTACGTAATCATTTCTCCAAAATTAAATTCTGTACAACCTCAACTTTCCTTTATCCTTAATGATACTATACTTTCTCCTAGTAATACTGTAAAATACCTTGTTTTTACAGCTATAAGGGGCTCAAACATTTGATATTTGGGTTAGGGGTGGTATTCAACTAAATTCTGTTAATTGCTACACTTCGACATTTCCTTAAATTGACAATCATTCCCATGCTCATTAAATTAGTGGTGTCTGTCCTATGCCACTGCAAAGAGCAATATTATTTTACTCTTTTCTTGCAACCGCATGATACTGCTTGGCTTGTTGATAAGTGCACTGACTCAAAACTATTCTCAGGTGGTTTATGCAATGCTGCTTCTACACATGATAATGCACCTTCAACCATTGTGGTGGATGATCCAGATATAGATCAATATAACAAACACATGGAACACATTGGGAAAAAACAACAGAACATGGCTATGTCATTGCTTAAGCTTAAGTGTGATTGCCATTTAACTGAAACAGCATTAAAAACAATTCAATTATGGACAGAAGATTTGCTAGAAGAAGCTCTTTCCAGTTTTGTGGGTGGTTTAAAGAAATGCAAAACTTTTGTGCTAACACCTGAGGTTGAAGAAATGTTTCATTTTGGTAGTGGTCTAGCAAATCCGTTTCAGGGTGTGGAAACTGAATACAAGAGAAAGCAATTGTTGCCATATTTTGTGGTAAGCAATAATCTGTTTTTGATGTCAACCTGTTAGTGTTAGTGTCAGTGTTTTCTCTAAGATCATGATAGTTGCAAAATTGCTCAATTGTAAATTTTCATAAAACCTTGCACAAACGTTTTTGCCACTTTAGACTATTTTTGTTCGAAATTTCCTTTGAGTGGTTTCTGAAACCATAAACTATTGTTTTACACAAAAAATTCAAACATTTGGCAAGAGATTCAAGATAGTTCGTTCAATTGTAATTTTTTTAATATGCAAAGGTTGCTCTCTTTTCCCTCTCAAAGTTTCACCTTAAAGGGAACATGGCCTGCCACCCATGTAAGCAGTACCGGTAAAAAACTGTGCCAGTTTCATAATTGACTTTGATTGGGGTATGGTACTGCACACATCACAGCTTTTGTTAGGTAACAGTTGGTTATATCTATGGTAGAAGATTGCGAGCAGTGTATTCAGTTGCAGTTTTTGTAGCCACACCAGACAGTGTTTTCTCTAAGATTTTAACTGGCGCAAAATTACCCTTGTACACACACAAATGCATCGAGCACTGCAATTGGCATGGTCACATGCATTATGGCCACATTAAGGCCAATAAGGTGCACGTTAGCATGTGACAAATAAAGCAGTGCTTGTGCAATTGATTTGTTACAAGCTACAAGAATGTATATTTACAAAGTACCATGCAGACTCGAGTATAGGTTGCACCCTCATGTATAATTCAACCCCCAACTTTGAAGTAAACAATTAGTGCGAAATTTATTGACTTATACATGAATAAATATTGTAAATATGCTTGTTGTTCTATCTGGCTGACTGAATTACTAGAATGCCAATCACAGGGATCACCCCTAGAACAGCGACACTTACTTATTATGATGCTTGACAACTCTTGCAACATCATAATTGAAGCATTGAGTACTGGATTAAAATACAAAGATAAATGCTATCAGAAACTTGTCTCTTAGCTCAGCAAGTAGAGCATAATGCTACCAGTGATCATAAGGCTGCAGGTTCGAATTCTGTGGATGGACTTCAAGTTTTTAAATGCATCTGAGCATTCCTGATGTAACGATGCTTCCTGTGATTGCCATTTTGGCAATCCGGTCAGCCTGATGGAACAAAAAATGCGCTAGTATTTTAAATGAGAAAATTACTTGAAAGTATGGTAAGCCTAACATTAATCTGAACCAAATCTTAACCCCAACCTTTTTCTTTATTCTTAATACGTGTTTGTATACCATACTTGCTAACTAGAATTTTGGTTCCTTGATTTTTGCAGTTTATTTTTCATTTGCAATTAATTAACATATCATCTACCAGTATCTGACTAGCTGTATTGGTATTCACGTTCTTGCCCAGAAGGAGGCAGCAAGTACTGTATTGTGTCAAACTGCCTCCTGAGGATGTGATTAGAAAAACATAATATTACCAGTGTTGAATTTAAATGTATATTGGGTGGTCTTCCAAAAAACTGGACCACTTAATTTTGCGCAGCATGTATTACCTTGTAGTTTTATACAAATACAATTTGCTTGCTGAGTAGGACAAGAAATTTATTTATTATGTGCAGTCACAGCAAACGTGTAGAGCAAACCAAATCAAACATAGATACCATGGCATTGACAGATTATGATTAAGGCAGAATTTGATTAATTCCACAAGGACGCAGTAAAATTTTAATTTAACAAGACAAATTTTAATTTAACAAGTAGTGGTTCACACAATGCTTTACATGCACTTCAAAAGTCACTATGTCGTTTGTAGACACCAAAGCAAATAGTTCTGCATGAACAACTGCACAGTAATGGGAAGCTTGCTGTACATTCAATGCAATACATTCCACTTATAGAGACCCTACAGACATTGTTCACTTGTTCTAGTTTATATGATCATGTAAGTAAAACTTTTGATATTGGTGATGCGAGAGAGACCTAACACGCATTTCTTGTGATTGATTTATCATTGTGTGATATGATACTGTTAAGAAAATTTCTTGTCTAACCGTCATTGGTCATAGCCATCTTAATACTGCTGTGCAATAATCTCATGAGCTTACTGTAATGCAACAGCATGCACCAAAACGGAAATTTTGAACAAAAGTGACACTTTTAAGTTTTATTAAATCTTTAAAACGTATTGACTATTTCTTAATGCCATTTGATTAAGATTTATTTAAACCATTTAAAAAGATTAGTTCAGTTGATCTGAGCATCGGGCTAGTAATTGTAAGGTTGCTATCACTCCAACTTCGACTCCCTAACTAGCATTGCGTCGTTGTGTCCTTGGTTAGCGCCTATTCCTATTGGGGTCAAGCAGCCTACCTGTCGAGGTGACCCGCAGTTGGGCTAAAGGCTGGCTAATCAGACCTAAAAGAGGTATTCCTTGCGTTGGTGTGCTAGACATTTGCACTTTGCAGGGAAGCCTGGTTCAAACTAACGAACAAACAAGATTTTTAAGTGCAAGATAAATCAGCTTTTAAAGCTCATAGTCATAAATTTAACTAATGTTTGTACTATGGTTTTACATTTCAGTAATTAGCTCAGTAGTTGTTAGCTTACTACCAGTATGGTATATATCATATCCTTGTGAAAAGTTTACCACTTCCATTTTCCATAAAGTGCTACTCTGCTGAAGTTTGAAAACATGCTTTTTGCTAGATCCATTTTCATAGTTTTAATTAGCTGAGGAAAGAAATGCTTTTTTGTTGCTCTTTAGTACAATTTTTCTTACTCTATTTTAACTTTCAGTTTCATGATGAAAAACGTTCTTCCACTGTAAATGGTGTGTTGGAAAACATGTGGCATGGCGATTATATCAAATCTCACCCACTGTATTCAGTTGCAAATGATGCTCTGGAATTACTGTTTTATTATGATGATTTCGAAGTTGTTAACCCAATTGGTTCCAAGACATGTATTCATAAAATGGGTGTGTAGTTTAACTTTGTTCCGTGTCAATGTTTTCTTAAATGTGATGACGGTATTTCATACAATCTTGTTAGATTTTTTTAACGTGTTTGATGTCAATTACGACAGTTTTCCCTTAGCAACAGTTCATTTTGGGAAAAGATCAGCATTCATAAGTACCAGTAACAGTACCTACCATGATTTTTATCTTTTAGATCAATCATGTCAAAATTGCTTATCTTATATTAACGTGTTTGTGATCTTTGTGAAGCAGTTGCTGTATGGTGCCGGTACTTCTGCTAAGAGCGTGCATCAACTTAAATGGTGACTACTAGTGTTCTTTCTAAGATTTGGGCAGCTGTGAAATTGCCCAATGAAAATTTTCATAAACATTTGCCCAAAGGATTTCACCACTTTAGGCAAGTTGTGCCCAAAATTTTGAATTGAAAACGGATTTTTTGGTCCAACAGTCTACTGTTTTGGGCAAAAATTTTCAACTTTTTGAGTAAGATTCAACATAATTTGCCCAATCATGATTTTATCACTTTGCAAAATTTGCCCAAATGTTTCTCAAATTTCTCAATTTTGCATCTTAGAGGAACACTGGTGACTACTTTTGCTGGGGCCTATTTATCAATGCAGCCTCAGATGCCATAACTAGCCAGTATTGCCCTAAACTCGTTTTTACAATAAGCAAGTAAAGCAATTTATGACTTTTAATTTTTTCTTTGTGTGTGTCAACCAGGCTCCCCATGTTTGTTTACCATTCCAACATACGAAATAAGACGCACTCTTTATGTTCTGTTTGCAGTGCATGTCGTAAGTCAGACTGGGTACCACCCAACATGGCAGGAAAAACTGCTCGGCCCCTACCAAGGTTGCAATGACGCAGTACCTGTGCAGTCTGTGCACAAGTTAGACTACTTAGCAGTTAGTTGTTTTATTAGTTAGAGCTGTGAATTGGATAAAATGAATGCTTTAAGTTCCAGCTGATAAAAACGTAATATGCATGTTGTCAATTGTTGCAGGTGCTATATATTTTGTGATATTGAATGTTCATCACAAATTTAATTCTTGTCAGCATCGAATTTTTCTAAGCACTTTATTTTATGCCAAAGATCTAAAACATACTGAAATTGGTTGGGACAAAATTTTGCAACCGCTCAATGAAGATTTGCAAGTGTTGGAATCGGTAACGATAATTTGATTTAAAGTACGCTTTTTATGGCCAAAATCCCTTGAAAATACAAGACTAATGCCACAAGCCACACCAGCCTCAGGATGTATCAGCAAAATATGGCCACGTATGGGAGCGACATTGCCCTTTATAATAAGGCTGTTTGTCAGACTGCTTCAGTTGAGATTCGAGCAACGGCACTTGTCTGCTTTGATGCTTGCGAAAGTGAGCGAGCAGCTTCATTGGTGTTCCTGCACTAACTATGTTACATCATAATCCCTTGAACTTGGTATTGTACAAATTGCTTTGAAACTCGTGATTACTGATTAGGAATACTTTCAGACCAGTGTTTCTTAGCAAAGATGACTGACTGACTTAGAAAGTGCTAGTTACCGGTACTCATCGCAGTGCTTAACTGTGTTGCAAGTACTGCTCTGAATGACATTGTTAAGAGCTTAGTATTGTTCTGAGCAGTGTTCTCTCAAAGGTGCGAAAATTGAAAATTTTTAGAATTGCGAAATATGATCAGACAGCAAAATTTTGGACTACATTTGTCTTAAATAGTTGAAACTTTTCAGCAGAATTTCCATTTTGATTATTTTGCAACGCTTGTCAGAATTGCATATCTTAAGAGGGAACACTGGTTTGGCCTATGAAAAGTCAATTAAAGTTGTTAGGATATCGGTATATACTGCAACTCTGAATGATTAGTACCGGTATGCTATCATATGGAATGTAGGTAGTTTGTAGCTTTAAATGCAGCAGCAGCAGCTATTTCGGTACCTCAATATTCTTAGCATTAATATTTAGTTTTTGTTTTCATTTAGAATTGCAAAGGGCTATATGAGCCGAAATCGATTTGAATCAGAGTAGTACCGTACATTAAGTACATTAATTGTCAGAGTGTCTTGTCCTCAGGTACAACAACGCATTGAAAGTGCGTATTGCAAAATTTTGTTCGCAATTTAAAAAAAAACGTAAAATTACCGGTAACTATTATGCATGTCATACTTTTGACAGCTGACAATTAAACACTGTTTCGCATAGCACATGTCTTCTGTAACGTAACTACGCTATTGTAGGAAAATGGTTTTGATGTAAACGTGAACGGAACCCCACTTAAAATGAAAGGGACTATTACTCAACTTGCTGCAGATAATTTAGCGGCTCATGCTATAATGGGTTTCACAGAATGCTTTGCAGGGAAAAACGTATATATATCTAGATATTGCTTTTGCACTGGTTCTGCGATACAAGATCAGGTAAAAGTTTGTATTGCTTGATTGTAATAAGAGCAATAAAGGTTGCAGTTTTCGTTGTTTTAGAGCCTAGTAAAAAATGTTTTTAAAATTGCTGGCTGTATTTTCATCTCACTGTTTTAGGCTCTTCAATAGAGGTAGAAGTTTTTTGACTTGAGTACTGAATTTGATATCAGCGTTCGATGGCTTACTACTGCATTGTGATGTTCGAATCAATACTACAGCACTTTTGTGCTATTTATTCTGTTTAACATTGTAATGTATTTAATTCATAATGTTACACTTGCAGGTCTTCCTCTTAGTTTGCTTTTGTTCAAGTTTTAAAGTGCAGTTATTAATGTCATTAATGATCTTTTTCGGCTATTATTTCTCTGACCTCATTTTTTCAAGTTGTTGGAATAGTTCACGGGGTGGTGACAAACTTTCTTCTTTCTCGGCAATTAATGATTGTGATAAATACATTACCGGTAGCGGTTGGTGAATGGCAGTTCGAAGCATTTTTTTTTTTTTTGGTGGCTCAACAAATCATCTTTGTTTTCAGGAATTTCCTTGTGTTACCAGAGACAAAACGTCGTACTTGAACACTTTAAGTCATGTGCTGAAAAGTGGCGGTGTTCAGCATGGCATAAAGCGCAGTTGTTCTTTGCAATCAAAATATTTTTGCCCTGTAGAAAATTTTGCCGCTGATTTCCATCACGATATTCTGGAAGGTGTTGTACCGTACATTTTGAAGATAGTTTTACAGGTTTGCACCTTCTGCTATCAAATATTGTGTTCCAAATTATTTTAGTGTTATTTCTAAAATTTCACAATATAATTTGCAAAACAACGTTGCTGTTGGTATCTAAAAATGTTGAATTTCACACATACCAACCAGTGCTGAGCTATAAATCTTCTAAGGCTCAAAACTTTTTAGTCACCCCTCTTATACGGTATTGTATTACGATCCATGAAATGGATTCCCATTGCATAGAAGCTGGAAAAATGTTGATGTATTAAAAGTGATGATAGTCTTGTTGGTTATAAACAATGGCTGCCTTTAAAGAGGCAATACATTCCCACTTGGTTAGTGCGATAGATATCATTGTTGTGCTATTGAACTCATCTCTGTTAGATGCATTAATTGCACTTTCAATTGGTGAGAAACGAATCTACCTCCTTTTTTTCGCACTGTTTGCTTCTCAAGGTCTATTGGTCTTTCTGAGTGTTTGTTTATACTATGACTGATATACACACCATGCTATGACTGCTGTACACTCCATGACTGTTTTCGCATTTCCGTTTTCATACGCTTCTCCATTTCATGGCCTAACTAGAAGAACACCATCAATGGCTCAATAAGCTTTTGCCACTCCACTACTTAACGTTGCTGTTGTGAAGAGTGCCAAACTCGTCACTGGCTTCAGATTGAGCACAACCCACCTTCACGAAGAAGTGCTCTCCCATGCTTCACTGGGACAGAATAGTGAAGCCGCCTACCCAGCGTATCGTACGAGGCAACTAATGGGTACCCATCAACGGTGGCCACCTGTGCGGTGTTGGGGCGTGCTGTTTTAGTGGCCACCTCTCCTCCGGGTTCTCCAGTGCATGGCTGGGGTTCCATGGTGTTATTTTGCATGACACAACGCTCTCATACCTGGAAAAAAGCCGAGTAATTCCACCACCATCATCAGCATTTCGTTGTTGTTATCGTTTAAGGACACGTTTCTCTTTCAAAAAAGGTTAAATGGTGCTGTTGTAACAGTGAAGCATTTAACGATTTGAGCACATTATACTTCGGTCTCCGGCTACTCTTTTCTTCCCGATGAATACCGATAGTGCACACGGCCAAATTCAGATGCGAAACTTTGATCAAAAAAACTTGCCCGAAAGAGCTAGCACATCAAAGGTTCTGTGAAGTGCAGCTGTCTGCTACTTACGTTTATTTTGATATATGTTATCATGGTTTGCATGTTACAGAAACTGATTTTTGAAAAAAAATATTTCAATTTGGAGAGCCTGAATGCCGCAATGGCTTTCTTCAACTATGGAGTTGATGCAAAAAATAAACCGTCTAATATCACACGCAGCAAACTAGTGGATGATCACACAAAAAATCTTCATCAAAATGGTAAGTTATTTTATTTTACTACTGTACTGAATAGTTGCAACTTATGCTTCAGTGCATGTTATCCTACAACGCAAGCAACTTAATATGATTGTATTGTAGGATCAAGTTTCACCTATTTTCTGCTGGGGTCGAGCATATCACCCATTATTAGTTAACAGTAATTAAAAAACTTGCGATGCAACCAAAAGCGTTGTAGTGGTAGACATATACTAGGTGGCTGGCTAATTCACAACCATGTTTGAATGAATCCGAGTAAAAACAAATGTCTGTGCTCGATTATCTTTATGTTTGTCCGAAATATATATGACATGACATTCTATTTGAATAAGATCTGTTGTTACTCCTGAAGATCGCTTCGGCGTGAAACAGTCTGTAGAGTAGAATGCAATAAAAATTGTTTGTAGCTTTGCTCAGTATGACATGACATGCTATATTTTCTCTTTCAGCATCGCAGTATTGGTGCTTAGCACGCTGTCTTCCGTTTTTTGTTGGTAGTCGAATTCCTTCCGATGATCACTATTGGACTTTCTATCTCACTTTCTTAGATATTTTGGATATAGTTTCTTCACCGAGAATATCCTCTGATTCTCTGCTTGACCTAGAAGTGCTTCTAAAAGAATTTTTTACGGAGTTTAAGAGGCTCTTTCCAAACTGTGCTGTTACTCCAAAAATGCATTATTTGTTGTTGTACCCTCACTTTATCAAGAAGATAGGCCCATTAGTATTATTTTCCTGCATGCGTTTTGAGTCCAAGCATAAGCAGCTGAAAGAGCTTGTTACTAGAGGAAACAACTACAAAAATGTTGCGTACACTATTTCCATGCAACACCAACTGCAACTTGCTGTGCGCTTGAACCAAACGGATCTGTATGAAACTTCTTGCAGTTTTTCTAACACCATAAGTTGTAACGATGTGGATTTATTTCAACAATACGATTTCCCTTGTTTTAAGAATGGTACTGACCGTAATCTAAATGCTTCCGAAAAAGCTACAATTAATGGTATTACGTATGACATGCGGTCGGTAGTATGTTATTCTGTCAACCAAGACTGTGTTCCAGAGTTTTTGCTTGTCCGTTTTATCTGCTGGAACTCCTATGATAATATCTGGCTTATTGGCCAAAAACTTACTACTGAATGTTTTGAAGAACACTATTGTGGCTGGAAAGTCGAAATCTTAAATGATTTAGTTTGTGTATCTCAAACTGATCTTATTTACCCTCATACACTTTCTTTGATCTCGCCATTTGGTTCGTTTTCACTTTTTGTGCGGCCTAAATTTAGACTTGAAAGAACTATTGTGTAGTGAATTCTTTCACTAATGCTGAGGTGCTGCTGACTAATTTTGGTTAGTCAGAACGAATGTTTACTCAAAAACTTGTCTATATTACCAAGTAGCTTGCGATTACTTATGTGAAGAAATTATGTTTTTGCATATTGCTTTTTCAGTGGAAAGAAATTACTGAACCTTATCGTTCGTGGGAGTGCGCAACCTAATTCATTGACCCTAATTGCAACGACTTTCTAGTTTTTATTCGCAAAATTTTCGCTGGCTGATCACTTGAAGGGTTGACAGTAATCTTACAGATGTTCTGAGGGTCAGCGAGGAGATTTAACAGATCGAAACAGCGTTGTCCTATACTCTGTGATAACACGCCGTTGCATAAATTGTTGTGAGCTCTATGCATTGCAAATAGGAATAGTAGAAGCGTCTCGCATGCTGCCGTCTGTAAGGTTTAATAGATGCTACTGGCCACGTATAGTAAAAGTTTTTCAATTAAGAAATGTGAGTTTATAATAATGTGCTTAAAGTTAAATATCTCGCTAGTTTACGGTTTCTATATCTCGCTTTTATACCCACACCGGCAGAATAATCTACTTCAAAAAATATCACTTAAATAAAAGTTTTCGTCATATGAAAGTTTTCACAGTTAAATTCCAACAAATATTTTCAGCGATAAAAATTGTTTGAGCGGTTGTCTTGTGTCATTCAATAACTTATATGTATTGCAACATGCTGCAGTTGTGCTAAAAATGGAAATATTTTGGATTAAGCCTTTACTTTATGGCGTATTGATGTGAAAAACGGTATATTTGTGTAAAGTCCAATTTTTGCTTTTCAGTTGGTAGCCTGCTGTTAAAAGTTTGGTAGCGCATTTTTAATTGATTTCTCATTTTGCGTAAAATAAATTGTCGCTTGATAGTGCCTATACCTCTGCCAATATACTTCTGCATGGCATATCTTTATAACTTACCTCATGCAGCAAATCAGCTGCTGCCGTGCGCTTCTCATCTTTGGTAAACCTTTATTTCGCCTGATTATGTTCTTGGCATTAAAATGGTTGGATAATATGCTTTTTCCTGTTTATTGCTGCAAGGATAGGATTTGTTTCTTAAAAGTTACACCACCCATGCATAAATTTTGCGTTATTTCTTTCTGCGTATTGGGTAAGATGAACTACGCTTAGTTACCTTTCAAATGTGGGGTAAAATAGATTTTACCCAATTTTTTTGGGCTGAGGTATATGTTGTTTGGTAAAGTTTGTTTTGCGAAATTAATGAACTGTGGGTATATCATAATGTACCCAACTGTCTTACATTACCCATTTTTATTTATTAGGGTAAAATTTACTATTGGGTAAACTTAGTTTTACCAAGCTTTGCCTCTTGGGTATTATAGCAAATTGCTCAATAGTGTAGGGTAATACATTTTTTACCCAAATTGGTATTAACTGTTGTGATTATTGTTTGGTAAAATGTCTTTTGCCACAGTTGTGCACCTTTGGCATGTCTGAAATTACCCAAAGATTTTACGTTACCCAATCTTTATTTGGTTCATTTTTTGGGTTTAAATGAAAAAGCTTACTCCATTTGGGTAAAGTAGTTAATTACCCAAAGTGTACATTAGAGTACTTCTTAAAATACTCAACTGTGTAGAGTAATAGTTGAAATACACAACTTTTTTGGGCAAAAAATACCCAACTTTTTTTACAGTGATGAGGCATGCTTAACGTTATATAACTAATCATTTTTTTTAAGAAATCTTGCTGTAGCAATTTGAATGAGGTTAAAGATTTTTCTAATTGATGAAGGTATTTTATTTCATAGCACTGGCCCTTTATACTGAAAAGCAACTTGAAGCACAACTTAAAAAGCAAGTGTCAGTCAAAATCGGTCACAATGACGAAACACTTAACTTATGACCAAACAAAAGAAACTATAATAGAATTAAAGACAAAAAATCAAAATAATCGAAAAAATCGCAGATTTTTTTTGTCAAATTCTGCGAAGCGATAACGGATGCAATTTTTTTGGTTGTTTTGATGCGATAATCAGATGCAATATTTTTCCGAAAGAAACGTGGGATGCGATGCGATTTTCGATGCGATTGCCATCCCTGGTTTGTAGCTTTGGTGGCTTCGTAGTTTTTGTCACCATAATGTGATTTGCTTAATAAATACATAAATGAATAAATAAAGAAATAAAGAAAAAAAAAGTTGGAATCGTCATAATTTATTTTTGGGAGTTAAAACTGCCTCCCCAGACGCTTCTAAATTCGAAACTTTTATTCTCCTCGTGCGATTAGTTTTCGAGTTAGAGCTGTATAAACCTACGATCGGCGTTTCAGTTTTTGGCTCGGAAACTCGTTATCACAAGACCGATTGCCCTAAAAATTTGCACGAAGGATGATTTATATGTGCCCCATCTAAGTTCTAAAATTTAAGCTTTTATTTTGAGCCGTTTCAAGTTATAGCGTTTGTTACTTTTCTTGCCGAATTCGTAATTTTCTCCCGGAAAAAAAACATAAGGATTCCAACGCAAAGCGTCGCGGAAGTCCCAATTAATAAAGAAAAAAAAAGTGTCGGAATCGTCATAACTTATTTTTGGGAGCTGAAACTGCTTGTCCAGACGCTTCTAAATTCGAAGCTTTTACTCCACTCGTGCAATTAGTTTTCGAGCTAGAGCTGTTAAAACCTCCAATTGGCGTTTCAATTTTTGACTCGGAAACCCGTATCACACGGCTGATTGCCCCTAAAATTTGTACGAAAAAGGATTCATATGTGCCCCATTTAATTTCTAAATTTGAAGTTTCTACCTTTAGCCGTTTTAAAGTTATAGCGTTTTTGGCTTCTTGTTGCCGAATTCGTAATTTTGCCCAGAAAAAAACGTAGGGACTTCCGACGCAAAACGTCGCGGAAGTCCCAAATGTACTTAAACGTTATGTCCGAAAATTTACGGAGGGTGCTCGGTAATCCTAATCTATCCGAAAAAATGTCATAAGATATTGATATTTCATTTATTTTATTACCATCAAACACGCCCTTCGTGAGTACACGACCGGTATTATCAGGGGCGTATTTAGGGGGGGGGGCCATGGTGCCATGGCCCCCCCCTTTGGGTCGCCAGTATAGTATAATTAGAATAAAATAGTAAGCAAAATTGCGGCATGGCCCCCTCGTTTGTAACTTGGGCAGAAAGTTTGAGCAAAAAACCGGACTAAATCTGAATGACGACCTTTTTTTTTTTTGGTCTTCACCTAATTTTGGGCCAAAAACGGGGCTAAATCTGAGTGAAGAAACTTTATTTTGGTCTTCATTATACTCAAATTTTCTGGCCCCCCTTTTTCGAAAATCCTGCTTACGCTAGTGGGTATTATTATACCCAATACTTAAATTGTAGGGGAGACGCGGGGGGACGCGTCCCACCATCGAAAGTTAGCGTTCTCCCATCGAGATTTAGCGTCCCCCTATTGAGATTTGAGCGCTGAATGATCAGAGAAAAAGTGCCTGTCAGCACGAATAAATCCCATAAGTTTCGGCCGAATACAGTCCCAAATTGCGGTGAAGACCTTTTTTTTGTCTTCAATCGATTTTGGGAACAGAATTATTTGAACTTTGATCATAATTTCCATTAAAGTACTTTCGCATTCCAAATGCGTTTGATCAAGGCTGCAAAAGCGTCCCCCCATGCAAAATTTTACAATTTAAGTACTGATTATAGCTATCCCATAATAATCATTTTATAAAACACGTTTAGTTATATTTAATTTGATTAAAAACAGTAAAGCCTTATTTGAAATAGTAAACTCTGTTACTAATGAGGTTGCCGGGCATATCAATGAGATAAGCGAAAATGCTTAGCAAAATATAGCAGAATTAAATTTTCAGATCTTAAAATTTAAAATATAGCTTAACTGTTTTAAAATCAAATTAAACTGCCGTGCAATCAGTATGGTACCATTTGGTTCTAGTTTGAAGCTCTTTAAAAAAAAGACGCAAAATGTCTCCAATATTGCTTTTTCAGTTTATTTCTTGTAACAGTAATAAAATGCCATTTCCTCTCCCCGATATGATGGCTCTGAAATTTCTTCTAAAAGTTTGCAGCGATTTTCTAAAACCATTTTATCCATAAACTTTTGCGCGGATGTTACAGCTATGTTATCCTTATCACATTCCAATTGAGCGACATTGAAAAGCATAATTCCACCTGGTCTCAAAACACGAATCATATCTTCCAGACATTGATATGGAACATGACCCAATATTACGGCACCAGCACATACCACTATATCATAAGCATTATCATGAAAAGGCATTGGGTATTCCGTTGACAAAAAGTGAAGCTCCACATTCCTGTATATCTTTTTTTTCGTGCATTCTTTAATCATCTCTGAACTGGCTTCAACTCCGTCTATGACTCCTTTATACCCTAAAGCTTTTATTGCTTGGCCAAATCTTCCTGTTCCAGATGCAACATCCAATAACACTGTTTCCTCAGAATTGCTGTTCAAGTGCTTCATACACTGCTTACTAAGAATTTCTGGTGTTCGATACCCAGTGTCCATCATTTCATCAAAAACCTTGGCATAATCTTGGTAAATTTCTTGATTTTTGTTTCCTGATTCACCAAGTAGGTTGGAATACTTCTTATAAGTTTCTAACATTGGTTTTTGATTTTGAAAATCCATTTCTTTATTTTTGTACTTTAAATTACGGTATCACTACGTAGCCCAGTTTGAATTAATGCAATACTCTTTACTTACGGGTGTCTGAGAATGCAGACAAATGCAGTGAAATATACGAGTAATTTTCCATTACGCATACCGTATAACTAAGTTAAAAACTTGCTGGTTTAAATTTTATCGGAGAATAACTTTCCACAAAATCATTCTTGCTTGGTAAAAAGTTGTGTTGTATAAGTTTTGCAAAAAACTACTATTACGAAGCTGCGCGATTGTCCTGAGTAAAAACAAATACCGGTATCTGCTGCAAAGATTGTAGTGCGGAAAAGTACAGCAATATCAACAGAGCTGGACAGCGCTGTTTCGAGCTTTTAGCTCTCATCGGCAGCCCTCAGCTTCTCTAACAAAGTTATTCCCAGCTGGATAAGACTTTTGGCCGAACTGGACAAACCTAAAGGGCTTGCACAGTGGCAGAGGGTTTCTAAGGAATGAACGATTTTTCACTTGTGGTACTTAAAAAAACAAGTGAAAAAATCGCTGAACCCTTGTAGTCAGGGATGTATAGAAACATCAAGACCGGGATTGCTTGCTGAATTTTAGGGCGGACAAGAGAAGGGTTACTTGGAAAATTTTGTTTATTGCATTGCTATACCAACTATTGTGCAAAATATAATGCTTTCAACCAAAGTTAACATAATGACAAAAATTACGTAATACTGACGTCATCACTGACGTCATTATGATACCCATAGACAGGAAAATACATAAAAAATGTGCAATATTTTCCAAATGAAAGTCGTGTGCCATTACTAATTGTAAGCTATTGATTGATTTTTTTTGCATTTATATACAATAGCGTGCAAATTAATTGGGACAAAACGAAGAGTGTCAAAAAATTAGGAAAATTCTCAAAAACGCGTCTTTAATCCAAATTATATCAACTCTAGCACGTTCAATAGTTAATATATCCTTCTTCTGCCTTTATGAGCATTGAAATTCGTATTGGCATGAAATCAACTAGGGTTGAGCAAATCTCTTTAATTTCTTCATCATGGTACCAAATTCGTATTTTGGCTTCTACGAGTTTGGTTTTAGTTGTGCAGTCACATACTTCAAGACACCTTTTTATGACAGCCCACAAGTTTTCGATGGGGTTTAGGTATGGGCAGTTGCCAGGCCAGTCTAGCAAAGTTAATTTCGATTTTTAAAAAAATGTTTGCATTTTTTTGAAGTATGGCATGGTGCATTGTCCTGCTGAAAAACACCACTGCCATCTGAGAATGATTTTTGCATTGTTGAAACCAAGTCTTTTTCCAAAATTTAGTTAATTTCATCATTCCTTCGCTTGTACATAATCTTCCAGTATCATTAAGAGTGAAGCAACCCCAAAACATTTTCTTTAGGGGGTGTTTCGGGGCCTGTAGAATATAAAAGGTATTGAGGGGTTCTCTAACACTTCGTCTTACATATTGAGATTTGAGTCCATGCACTTCAAAATGGCTGTCATCTGAAAACAACTTTTATTCATTCCTGTTTTCCCTTTTATTGTATTTGTTACCCAATTTTAGGCGTTTCTTTTTCATAGCAACTGTTAGCAATTGCTTCTTGCAGGGACTTCTGGCTTTTCTTCCAACTTCAAGAAGTCGCTTTCTTACGGTTGACGAATCCACGTTGACTCCTGCAGTTGCTAAATCTCTTTGAAGGTCCTCACTAGTTTTTCTAAGGTCTTTAAAAGTATTTTGCAATATCATTTTGTCATCACGAATGGTCGTTTTAAGCTTTCATTCATGCTGATCTCGCCTTTTAGTTGTGGTGACGTCACCATTGGTATCCATCATTTAAAAAATTCGCCCCACATTTGATTTTGACACATTCAGCTTCTCTCCTATTTTTCTTATTGTCATATTAGAGTGTTGTCGTAGAGTAACAATTTGTGCCCTCTTTCTTGGAGCGATATTCATTTTATTGCAAGCAGGCAAATAGTAATATGCAAAAATCAAAATAAAATTTTTGGCCACGAATAAGTTTACGTCATAATTTAAAATAAAAAAATCTTTTAATCTGAAAAAATAGAGCATAAAAGCAGTTAATAGTGGTTCATATTCTTTACTTAGCTTATTAATTATCATTACAATACCATCTATCATACATTCCCTAAACTAACCCAAACAAAATTCTAAAAATGCAAAAATATAGTTTTGTCCAAATTAATTCGAATACTACTCTACCTGTCAGGGTCCACGACAACTGACCGCGAACCAACTGACGCCGATTGGCTGAGAAGGCCGATCATAAAAATATTCTACCACCTCAGAGCCATCTTGCCCAAACCCTCACTTAGAGACAAAATCACTAGTAACCGTTGGTTCGCGGTTAGATGACTTGGCTTGACGAAGCTCAGCTAAAAGTTAAGCAAAAACCTTCCAATCATCGTTGTCGAAAGTAACAACGCTCTAATGCACGGCGCCAAACTGGCGATGTAAAATGGACGAAGGGTTTGATAAGAGACACAATATATATATATGTTGTGACCTGCAGTCTTGAATACATTAATTTTTAGAACGGAAATCAGGCTTTAATCCACAAAAACTTAGCTACCGTTACAATAAACAAAAACTCTGCAATAAACACACAGTTAGCTTTCTAATTAAGGTGCATACTGAGTTAAACTTAGGACATTCTTAAACTAGGGTCTACAGACTTAAACATTTACCAATCGCTGATTCTCACTAACAATCTCACATAACAGTATTTTGTACAAAAACAAAGCGCTCACTCGTGCAAGCCGGTTCTGATTAAAGCTTGTGATTAAAAGCTTGCCTTTTAACTCTTGAAACCGAGTCAAAGTACAGTATGCGAAGAACATCAAATTAAAGCGCTGGGTTCGATTACAACGAAAGGAAGTCATTTTGTTAAGAATTTTACAGCAATATATACACATCAAGAAAAAACGTGTCTAAGAACGTACACAAATAATATCCACTGCGGTTATTCACCAATGCGATATAATATACACATTTAGCCAAATAAAAACACTTCTTTCTAGAAGTTGAAAAGATTTGTTTTCAAACGTTTAGGCAAAAACTGAACAAAATTATAAAATTCTGACGATCAGTTGCTATGAAGAGAAAAAGTAGAAAAAGTTGGCGTAATAAATAACGAAAACTGCTACATGGAAATACAGTAGGCCTATGTCACCGTTTATGTTGATGAAAAACAAAAAAAACAAAAACTTATGACACTTGTGAGGGTAAAAAAAAACAAAAAACACTGAAATATAAATTATATGCCAATCAGATTATGTTACTTGTAATACGCTTGACAATGAAGAAAAATAATATTACTAAACTGCTACAACACTACAGTTTACAGTGGTTAGTCGCAGGTCAGTATTAGAAAAAAAACACATTGAAGCTCAACATAAAAGGTGCAATGATATGTAAAAAAAAAAACAGAGCTATGGTGTTAATTTTACAGAGGATTTTAAATAACAAGCACATTCCTGAATGCGTTTCAACAGCAAAGTCATAAAACCTTAATCACGACTGTGATTCAGAAGTATAGTGCAGAAATTCTGAACATGCATATTAGGGAAACAGTTAGTTTCTGCTTCACATATCCTTTCTCTGAGCTGATGGGCAGCATCACTAGGTATGCTCAAAGAGCCTTTGCATTCAAATAAAATCTGGCACATGGTTTGGTCACTTTCACCACAACCGCATAAAGGTGTATAAACTGTAAACATCAGGAAATTTATCAAATAAAAAGGAATTCAGCAAATTATTTGGATAAAAAAGCTTAAAAGTCTTAGTTTTTTGGTTAACAAAAGAATCAAAAGAGAGACACAATAATAGCTGCTTGTTGAAGTTTCACCATTCAGTGAAATAATATCCAAAAAGTATATATATTTCGTTACATTTTAAACTGATAAATCTTACTCTACATTCTGAAACACCTGCTAGCATTGTAATGTATAGTCACTATAAGGCACAATAACACCTGCACACAGAAGTTTCATTTTTACATCCTTTGGCTACAAATCTAATGTTCAATTTAAAATATTTGAAAGAAAAGTAAAAATTACTTGAGTCTTAACTAGGAAAGAAACAGCGCAAAAACTACAATTTTAAGCAAATTGAAAAACACTCTTAACTAAATGATAATTATTTGCCAAAGAGGTCACAACTGAATACCAAACAACAGTTACCTTTTGGCAAACAAACATACTGTTTTGAATTTACAAATATCAGTTAACCATGATACTTAAACTTGAAGCACTTAAAAACACAAAAGCTTCAGCTGCATAAAATGAAAAAAAAGTTGACTATATCTGTTTCCTTATTTGATTCACATTACAGTATAGCCCACATAGTACACGCGCCACAGTAGATGGAGACTATTGTGCAGATGTTTGTGAATTTTACTTTCTAATGGTGCGTGCCATTTTCTCGGGAGGTGCAAGAGCGCATTGGTTGATTCTTTTCAACTCATTTTTAGCAAAGCAGTTGAATATTGCTTGCAGTATCAACACAAAATTATTGTGCCCTTGAGTACCGGTTTGTTCAGCCAAAACTACATACGTGTCAGATTCCACAAATTTTGTTGCAGCAAAAATAATTGCCGCCCTCTGATTTTTTGCGGACAACAGCTTACTTCATGCAGATTGCAAAAGAAACAGTTGCAATTTTACTCAGAATTGTGCGAAATTTAAAATTACTACTTTATTAGTATTGCTACTGGGTAGGATATATCACCGATTGCTTTGCTTTATGTTTGTTCCGTGTTGTAAACAACAAGATGAGAATGCTATTTGTATTCTTAATTATGACTTGACCAAAAGTTGTACCCCAGTATTCCACATGCAAACAGCGCATTATAACCAATTAATCAAATCGTTTGTTCAGATTACCAAAAAATTATGAATGATAAGTTTTTTAGCTAATTGTGCAGAGACTTTTCAATCCTTTCTGATAAATACTGCAATATTTTCTGGTTATTACGAGAAAGATTTTAGTGTATATTACAAAAGTTTATGTTTTAATTTTCATTACAGGTGTTTTCAGTGAATCGACTGTTAGAGGTTTGGAATTTTACAGCGATAGTCATCCTTCTTTTAAAGACACTGCTAGATACATCAAATTTATTTTAAATATCTGGAAAATCATGACTAGGGTTGTACAAAGTAGAATTTCGAATCCTTGAGATTCGAATCTCCGGAGAAACGAATCTCAAAAAGCATTTTTTATCGGGTAATTGGATTCGAAAAAAAATTTTTAAAGGGCCGCCAAACCGCAAAGAGTGGTGCGTATTACACAATTTTAAGCAACCTAAATTTGGGCGGAAAAAACGTTAGAATTTTGGATTTCGGCATTCTGAATTTTGGCGAAGACCTTTTTTTTTTTTTGGAGATCACCAAATTTTGGGCGGAGAAAAACCTTTGAATTTTGGTTTTCGGCCGAAAGACCTTCTTTTGGCGAAGACCTTCTTTTTTTTTTTTTTTTTTTTTTGGAGGTCACCTAATTTTGGTCGGAAAAAACTTTTGAATTTCCTGTCAGGATTGTGTTTTTTTACTTTTTGTAATAAAACTGTATTGTCACAGTTTGCCATGAGTTATTCTAGAATAGGATTCGAAATTCTAGATTCGAAATGTCTATTCTAGAATAATTCTAGAATACTGCATTATTCTACTTTGTACAACCCTAATCATGACGTTAAAATCTCCTTCAAAAGGTACACGATGTATCTTGGTACTCTGCAATTTTTTACTAATCTACGACTATAGCAATGAGTCAAAGATTTGTCGTTGCCACAGGCTGATCAATATTGTTCATTTTACCAGACATAAAAAAGCCAGAGGTGATTGAGTAAAAGCAGTACTTAACTATAGCATGCCGTTTTCAAATTACGTTAGGACGTCGAATCCAACTTATAAACTCTTCCATTGGCTTAGAACACCACCGTAAATTCTAGTATTCTTGACATGCCATTTAATAAACTTTACATTGTGTTAAAGCAGGGATATATAGAACACCGGGATTGCTCGCTTCAGCGATTTCAGTTCTTTTGGTGGACAACAGAAGGGCTACTTTAGTCAGCTAAAGTGTCTTCGTAGAGGTACTTGGTGTGCAGTGGAGCAGGTTAGCGTAAATTAAGACGGCAAGGCGAAATTGCCGTTTTTTCGTGAGTTTAATTTTTCAAGGAAAACATAAAGTTTAGAAGAGTTGCTCAGGTAATAAAAGCAATCCGCTAAGGCATTGGACTATATATACTTGGTCTCTTGAACAAGGCTACTGATTTCAATGGTAGTCCCAATTTTTATTTCTTTCACATTAGAACAGAAAGGATCTAGGCTTCGAAAAGTGATAGAGGCTCAGAGTTTGCTCTGATAATTGTTATAATGTAGACCTTCTGGAAAGATCCTTTTAATGGAATTAAGCTTTGGGATTAGCCTATTTTGAATTTGCAGTTTTTGCTGACAACTTTAGGCCATATTGCTAGTAGCCTAATATCGATATGCATAAACATAAAAAGTGTTGACATAAGCCTATCTATATGAAATTATTGGTTACCTGGGCTATGCTGCATATCGTAAGCTTAGGCTATTAGTATTACAAGCATTAGTGAGTGCAAGAATAACCTAGTCTAGTCAGTTTTCTTGAGAGGTGAGCTGTAAGCTGTTAGTAGCAGGTCAGGGATAGGTATATAGAAACAAAAATGTCTTAGTCTACAATCTGAAACACCTGCTAGCACTGTATAGTCACTGTAAGGCACAATACGGTAACACCTGCACACTAAAGTTTCATCTTTACATCCTTTGGCTACGAATCTAATGTTCGATTTAAAATATTTGAAAAAGTAAAAATTACTAGTCTTAACTAGGAAAGAAACAGTGCAAAAACTACCGTACAATTTAGGCAAATTGAAAAACACTTCACCTAATGACATTTATTTGCCAAAGAGGTCACAACTGAATACCAAACAACAGTTACCTTTTGGCAAACAAACATGCTGTAGGCCTACTGTTTTGAATTTACAAATATCAGTTAACCATGGTAGGCTACTTAAGTTTAAAGCACTTAAAAACACAAAAGTTTCCGGCAGCGTAAAAAAAAAAAAAAAAAATGTTGACTATATCTGTTTCTTTAGGATTAATTCACATTACAGTATAGCCCACATACCCTGGTACACATGCCACAGTAGATGGGGACTATTGCTGATTGTGCAGATGTTTCTGAATTTAACTTTCTAATGGTGTGTGTGCCATTTTCTCAGGAGGTGCAAGAGTGCATTGGTTGATTCTTTTCAACTCATTCTTAGCAAAGCAGTTGAATATTGTTTGCAGCATCAACACAAAGTTATTCACTTATTGTGCTCTTGCGCACAGGTTTGTTCAGCCAAAACTAGCCTATATACGTGTCAGATTGCGCAAATTTTGTCGCAGCAAAAATAAAGCTGCCCTCTGATTTTTTGCGGACTACAGCTTACTTCGTGCAGATTCGTTAGCAAGGATACAGTTGTGCAATTGCACTGCAAAGCAGCACAGAAACAGCATCATGCTTCCGTATTCTTACACATAAACATTTAGCGATAAAAAATTTTTAGTCTTTAACACAATGTAAAGTTCATTAAATAGCATGTCAAGAATACTAGAATTTACGGTGGTGTTCTAAGCCAATGGAAGAGTTTATAAGTTGGATTCAACGTCCTAACGTAATTTGAAAACGGCATGCTATAGTTAAGTACTGCTTTTACTCAATCACCTCTGGCTTTTTTATGTCTGGTAAAATGAACAATATTGATGAGCCTGTGGCAACGACGTATCTTTGAATCATTGCTATAGTCGTAGATGAGTAAAAAATTGCAGAGTACCAAGATACATCGTGTACCTTTTGAAGGAGATTTTAACGACATGATTTTCCAGATATTTAAAATAAATTTGATATATCTAGCAGTGTCTTTAAAAGAAGGATAACTATCACCAGATCACTGTAAAATTCCAAACCTCTAACAGTCGATTCACTGAAAACATCTGTAATGAAAATTAAAACATAAACTTTTGTAGTATACACTAAAATCTTTCTCGTAATAACCAGAAAATATTGCAGTATTTATCAGAAAGGATTGAAAAGTCTCTGCACAATTAGCTAAAAAAACTTATCATTCATAATTTTTTGGTAATCTGAACAAACGATTTGATTAATTGGTTATAATGCGCTCTTTGCATGTGGAATACTGGGGTACAACTTTTGGTCAAGTCATAAATAAGAATACAAATAGCATTCTCATCTTTTTGTTTACAACACGGAACAAACATAAAGCAAAGCAATCGGTGATATCTCCTACCCAGTAGCAATACTAATAAAGTAATAATTTAAAATTTTGCACGATTCTGAGTAAAATTGCAACTGTTTCTTTTGCAATCTGCATGAAGTAAGCTGTTGTCCGCAAAAAATCAGAGGGCGGCAATTATTTTTGCTGCAACAAAATTTGCAGAATCCGACACGTATGTAGTTTTGGCTGAACAAACCGGTACTCAAGGGCACAATAATTTTGTGTTGATACTGCAAGCAATATTCAACTGCTTTGCTAAAAATGAGTTGAAAAGAATCAACCAATGCACTCTTGCACCTCCCGAGAAAATGGCACGCACCATTAGAAAGTAAAATTCACAAACATCTGCGCAATAGTCCCCATCTACTGTGGCGCGTGTACTATGTGGGCTATACTGTAATGTGAATCAAATAAGGAAACAGATATAGTCAACTTTTTTTTTATTTTATGCAGCTGAAGCTTTTGTGTTTTTAAGTGCTTCAAGTTTAAGTATCATGGTTAACTGATATTTGTAAATTCAAAACAGTATGTTTGTTTGCCAAAAGGTAACTGTTGTTTGGTATTCAGTTGTGACCTCTTTGGCAAATAATTATCATTTAGTTAAGAGTGTTTTTCAATTTGCTTAAAATTGTAGTTTTTGCACTGTTTCTTTCCTAGTTAAGACTCAAGTAATTTTTACTTTTCTTTCAAATATTTTAAATTGAACATTAGATTCGTAGCCAAAGGATGTAAAGATGAAACTTCTGTGTGCAGGTGTTATTGTGCCTTATAGTGACTATACACTACAATGCTAGCAGGTGTTTCAGAATGTAGAGTAAGACTTATCAGTTTAAAATGTAACGAAATATATATACTTTTTGGATATTATTTCACTGAATGGTGAAACTTCAACGAGCAGCTATTATTGTGTCTCTCTTTTGATTCTTTTGTTAACCAAAAAACTAAGACTTTTAAGCTTTTTTTATCCAGATAATTTGCTGAATTCCTTTTTATTTGATAAATTTCCTGATGTTTACAGTTTATACACCTTTATGCGGTTGTGGTGAAAGTGACCAAACCATGTGCCAGATTTTATTTGAATGCAAAGGCTCTTTGAGCATACCTAGTGATGCTGCCCATCAGCTCAGAGAAAGGATATGTGAAGCAGAAACTAACTGTTTCCCTAATATGCATGTTCAGAATTTCTGCACTATACTTCTGAATCACAGTCGTGATTAAGGTTTTATGACTTTGCTGTTGAAACGCATTCAGGAATGTGCTTGTTATTTAAAATCCTCTGTAAAATTAACACCATAGCTCTGTTTTTTTTTTTACATATCATTGCACCTTTTATGTTGAGCTTCAATGTGTTTTTTTTCTAATACTGACCTGCGACTAACCACTGTAAACTGTAGTGTTGTAGCAGTTTAGTAATATTATTTTTCTTCATTGTCAAGCGTATTACAAGTAACATAATCTGATTGGCATATAATTTATATTTCAGTGTTTTTTGTTTTTTTTTACCCTCACAAGAGTCATAAGTTTTTGTTTTTCATCAACATAAACGGTGACATAGACCTACTGTATTTCCATGTAGCAGTTTTCGTTATTTATTACGCCAACTTTTTCTACTTTTTCTCTTCATAGCAACTGATCGTCAGAATTTTATAATTTTGTTCAGTTTTTGCCTAAACGTTTGAAAACAAATCTTTTCAACTTCTAGAAAGAAGTGTTTTTATTTGGCTAAATGTGTATATTATATCGCATTGGTGAATAACCGCAGTGGATATTATTTGTGTACGTTCTTAGACACATTTTTTCTTGATGTGTATATATATATATATTGTGTCTCTTATCAAACCCTTCGTCCATTTTACATCGCCAGTTTGGCGCAACGCATTAGAGCGTTGTTACTTTCGACAACCATGATTGGAAGGTTTTTGCTTAACTTTTAGCTGAGCTTCGTCAAGCCAAGTCATCTGACCGCGAACCAACGATTACTAGTGATTTTGTCTCTAAGTGAGGGTTTGGGCAAGATGGCTCTGAGGTGGTAGAATATTTTTATGATCGGCCTTCTCAGCCAATCGGCGTCAGTTGGTTCGTGGTCAGTTGTCGTGGACCCTGACAGGTACAGTAGTGTTCAAATTAATTTGGACAAAACTATATTTTTGCATTTTTAGAATTTTGTTTAGGTTAGTGTAGGGAATGTATGATAGATAGTATTGTAATGATAATTAATAAGCTAAGTAAAGAATATGAACCACTATTAACTGCTTTTATGCTCTATTTTTTTAGATTAAAAGATTTTTTTATTTTAAATTATGAAGTAAACTTATTCGTGGCCAAAAATTTTATTTTGATTTTTGCGTATTACTATTTGCCTGCTTGCAATAAAATGAATATCGCTCCAAGAAAGAGGGCACAAATTGTTACTCTACGACAATTACTCTAATATGACAATAAGAAAAATAGGAGAGAAGCTGAATGTGTCAAAATCAAATGTGGGGCGAATTTTTTAAATGATGGATACCAATGGTGACGTCACCACAACTAAAAGGCGAGATCAGCATGAATGAAAGCTTAAAACGACCATTCGTGATGACAAAATGATATTGCAAAATACTTTTTAAAGACCTTAGAAAAACTAGTAAGGACCTTCAAAGAGATTTAGCAACTGCAGGAGTCAACGTGGATTCATCAACCATAAGAAAGCGACTTCTTGAAGTTGGAAGAAAAGCCAGAAGTCCCTGCAAGAAGCAATTGCTAACAGTTGCTATGAAAAAGAAACGCCTAAAATGGGGTAACAAATACAATAAAAGGGAAAACAGGAATGAATAAAAGTTGTTTTCAGATGACAGCCATTTTGAAGTGCATGGACTCAAATCTCAATATGTAAGACGAAGTGTTGGAGAACCCCTCAATACCTTTTATATTCTACAGGCCCCGAAACACCCCCTAAAGAAAATGTTTTGGGGTTGCTTCACTCTTAATGATACTGGAAGATTATGTACAAGCCAAGGAATGATGAAATTAACTAAATTTTGGAAAAAGACTTGGTTTCAACAATGCAAAAATCATTCTCAGATGGCAGTGGTGTTTTTCAGCAGGACAATGCACCATGCCATACCTCAAAAAAATGCAAACATTTTTTTAAAAATCGAAATTAACTTTGCTAGACTGGCCTGGCAACTGCCCATACCTAAACCCCATCGAAAACTTGTGGGCTATCATAAAAAGGTGTCTTGAAGTATGTGACTGCACAACTAAAACCAAACTCATAGAAGCCAAAATACGAATTTGGTACCATGATGAAGAAATTAAAGATATTTACTCAACCCTAGTTGATTTCATGCCAATACGAATTTCAATGCTCATTAAGGCAGAAGAAGGATATATTAACTATTGAACGTGCTAGAGTTGATATAATTTGGATTAAAGACGCGTTTTTGAGAATTTTCCTAATTTTTTGACACTCTTCGTTTTGTCCCAATTAATTTGCACACTGTTGCATATAAATGCAAAAAAAATCAATCAATAGCTTACAATTAGTAATGGCACAAGACTTTCATTTGGAAAATATTGCACATTTTTTATGTATTTTCCTGTCTATGGGTATCATAATGACGTCAGTGATGACGTCAGTATTACGTTATTTTTGTCATTATGTTAACTTTGGTTGAAAGCATTATATTTTGCACAATAGTTGGTATAGCAATGCAATAAACAAAATTTTCCAAGTAACCCTTCTCTTGTCCGCCCTAAAATTCAGCAAGCAATCCCGGTCTTGATGTTTCTATATATCCCTGTGTTAAAGACTAAAAATTTTTTATCGCTAAATGTTTATGTGTAGGAATACAGAAGCATGATGCTGTTTCTGTGCTGCTTTGCAGTGCAATTGCACAACTGTATCCTTGCTAACGACTCTGCACGAAGTAAGCTGTTGTCGGCAAAAAATCAGAGGGCAGCTTTATTTTTGCTGCGACAAAATTTGCGGAATCTGACACATATATAGGCTAGTTTTGGCTGAACAAACCTGTGCGCAAGAGCACAATAAGTGAATAACTTTGTGTTGATGCTGCAAACAATATTCAACTGCTTTGCTAAGAATGAGGTGAAAAGAATTAACCAATGCACTCTTGCACCTCCTGAGAAAATGGCACACACCATTAGAAAGTTAAATTCACAAACATCTGCACAATCAGCAATAGTCCCCGTCAACTGTGGCATGTGTACCAGGGTATGTGGGCTATACTGTAATGTGAATTAATCCTAAAGAAACAGATATAGTCATCATTTTTTTTTTTTAATTTTATGCTGCCGGAAGCTTTTATGTCTTTAAGTGCTTTAAACTTAAGTAGCCTACCATGGTTGACTGATATTTGTAAATTCAAAACAGTAGGCCTACAGCATGTTTGTTTGCCAAAAGGTAACTGTTGTTTGGTATTCAGTTGTGACCTCTTTGGCAAATAAATGTCATTAGGTGAAGTGTTTTTCAATTCGCCTAAATTATACGGTAGTTTTTGCACTGTTTCTTTCATAGTTAAGACTCAAGTAATTTTTACTTTTCTTTCAAATATTTTAAATTGAACATTAGATTCAAAGCCAAAGGATGTAAAGATGAAACTTTAGTGTGCAGGTGTTACCGTATTGTGCCTTACAGTGACTATACAATGCTAGCAGGTGTTTCAGATTGTAGACTAAGACATTTCTGTTTCTATATACCTATCCCTGACCTGCTACTAACAGCTTACAGCTCACCTCTCAAGAAAACTGACTAGACTAGGTTATTCTTGCACTCACTAATGCTTGTAATACTAATAGCCTAAGCTTATGATATGCAGCATAGCCCAGGTAAGCAATAATTTGATATAGATAGGCTTATGCCAACACTTTTTATGTTTATGCATATCGATATTAGGCTACTAGTAATATGGCCTAAAGTTGTCAGCAAAAACTGCAAATTCAAAATAGGCTAATCCCAGAGCTTAATTCCATTAAAAGGATCTTTCCAGATGGTCTACATTATAACAATTATCAGAGCAAACTCTGAGCCTTTATCACTTTTCGAAGCCTAGATCCTTTCTGTTCTAATGTGAAAGAAATAAAAATTGGGACTACCATTGAAATCAGTAGCCTTGTTCAACAGACCAAGTATATACAGTCCAATGCCTGAGCGGATTGCTTTTATTACCTGAGCAACTCTTCTAAACTTTATGTTTTCCTTGAAAAATTAAAACTCACGAAAAAAACGGCAATTTCGCCTTGCCGTCTTAACTTACGCTAACCTGCTCCAAAACACACCAAGTACCTCTACGAAGACACTTTAGCTGACTAAAATAGCCCTTCTGTTGTCCACCAAAAAAACTGAAATCGCTGAAGCGAGCAATCCCGGTGTTCTATATATCCCTGCCTTGTAGTAAGGAGAGCCATAGGCTATCCCTACTACAAGGGTTCCCCTTGTGTGACCACGGAAATCATAACCGAAAAGTTTGACGTCCTAAATCATAACCGAAAACCGAAAAGTACAGCAATTTTATTGCAAAGGTGCAAAAACAAAAAAGCAGTTCACGTACAATGATTACAAAAATTTGGTTATTTCGTTAGGAACGATAGGGCTTATACAACAGAAAAAATCTTTAAATTTGATCGGATTCTTAATTATTTTGTTCATGCCGAGATTGGCATTGTTCTTAATTTATTCTTCAATTTTAAGTGAAAATAAGCCTCGTCTTCTTTCAAGTTATTGTTTCTATAGAAAAAATTTTTTGCCTAATCCAGCAACAACAAGCAGGCCCGCAATCAAGAATCAGCCCTAAAAAGGGGATTTTACAAACGCTAGAAATGAACACAGGGATAATGTAATGATCTTGACCTTTTCATCCAGAACTCGTAAAACAACAAAGATCAGAAAAGCACATGTTCACATCACACAATTCTAGCATAGCATTATGGGAGTTTTTAATACAGCATTGTGGGAGTTTCTCATACAGCACTATGGGAGTTAAGCTCTAGGTGGCGCTATATAAATATATTACACCTCCCTTCTTTAGAAAACACTCATCTAAATTGAAACGTCGTTGACTAACAAATGAATTCGTAGCATTGCACAGTATTCATTCATTCATAATCGTTAAATCGCTGTGGTGGCCGAATAGTTCTACCAAAGGAAGATACACGCTCGGAATCATGGTAAGGAACAGCGTTTTTGCTACGACATTGTTGGGAAGGTCTCTAGCAGAGGTGGGGTCGAGTAAACAAGGCTCGAGGCCAAGGACACAAAAAAATCCGAGACCAAGGCCAAGGACAGCCTTTCCGAGGACAGACACTGTCGAGGCTAAGGACAGGAATGCTCGAGGCCAAGGACCAAGGACACAAATGGAAGTGTTCTCCAAAAAAAAGGTCTTCAAAATTTTTTTTCAGGCTATTTCCAAAGAAAAAAAAGTCTTCAAAAAATTGCTTAGATGATCTCAAAAAAAAAGCGGTTTAGAAAAAAATTTTTCAGCCGATGTACAAAGTTTTAACCATTCAAAAATTAGTGCTGTCCTCGAGCCAAGGACAGGGCAATTTTCGAGGACTTGAGGCTTTTAGGCTAAGGCTAAGGACTTGACCTTCAAGGCCAAGGACTTCAAAAAGTGTCCTCGAGGCCAAGGACGTCCTCGAGGACTCCACCTCTGGTCTCTAGGATTTTCAGATGGAAATGGTTCAAAATCACTTTTGAACATATGATCATAGTGAGCAACAGTATTTTAAGATTGCGGCAATTTATGCAAATGACGGTGATTACGATGGATACCACCACAAGCATTTTTAACCAAATAAGAAGGAGGTTCATTGGCTATATCACGAATAACACCATCATTCCACCAATTTCGTACTTTATTTATATCGCACTTTATCTTCTTTCTTTAAAACAGGCAAAGGTTTAGCAGAACAATCAAAATAAGACTTTTGTCTAGCTTGGCTAGAACACAAATCATCATAAACCTTTACAACAGCAGGTTTTAGTGATTGATAAGACATTGACAGTTTTGCACGAAGTCGCCTATCATTAACACTTGTGCAGGGGAATATTTGAGACCAGTGATGCGTGAGTTTCTAAATTTTAGCAATGACAAGCAGTGGTGGGCAGTAACGAATCACTAAAGTAACGCATTACTGTAACGAATTTATGGGGCGCCGTTTGTGTGTACTAATTTTTGCTATGTTTTTTTTGATTATTTAAATAAATAGTTATTTTAATTAAATGTGCAACAACAAATATTCAAAACAAATATTGTAAAAATAAATACTGTACAATTTTCGGATATTTATTAAATAGTCAATATTTTTGCCGGTTTATTTTCGCTATGTTTATTTTTGCCGGTTTATTTTTGCACGTTTATTTTTGCAGGTTAATTTTTGCCGGTTTATTTGTGCATGTTTATTTTTGCCGGTTTATTTTTGCATGTTTATTTTGCATGTTTATTTGTGCATGTTTATTTTTGCCGGTTTATTTTTGCATGTTTATTTTTGCATGTTTATTTTTGCATGTTTATTTTGCATGTTTATTTTTGCCAGTTTATTTTTGCCGGTTTATTTTTGCATGTTTATTTTGCATGTTTATTTTTGCAAGTTTATTTTTTGTCGGTTTAGTTCGTGTCCATGGACAATTTTTGCTTGTTTAGTTCATGTCCATAAATAACGGGATTATCACAGCATGATGCGGAAGAGTCTTCAAAACCGTGTGATGGAGAGATGGTAAGAGTTAAGGATTAGGGCATTTGCAGATGCACTTTGCAGCTGTTCGGCTTCAACGTAGGCATACCCGAGCGCTGTTTGAGACTTCCCAGTACAGAGTGCCGAAACTGTGTTAGGTGTAGGCTACTGATGAGTTAATAGGCTACAGGAGTTAACTGGTTAAGTATCGTACCGGTAATGCCATATGCTTTCTGCCTACCTACTTTAGCTTATCTGTTTATGTATAAGCTAACCTATTAGCATATTAGTAGACAGCGCAGCGCAGTTATGCTAACCGAGACTCCGAAGCGGATGAGGATTCATCCGACATGTAGCGGCACCGTCGCTTTCCCGTGATAAGAGGATAAACGTGGAATCAATCAATCAATATGTTATGAGTTTGGTAGGTCTGCTGGCAGCGGCAGGCCCTGATATTGCAAAAAGGAACGTATTTGCTGTTTTTTTTTAGTTTCAAATTTTTAACATAGCCTAAGCTTGTAAGCTAATCAAGGGTTTTATGTTCCTTTGTTGACATCATACAGTAGGCTACCGCAAAATTTGAAACAAACATATCATATTTTGCAAAAGGGAACATTATGGTGATGTTTCATTTATGCTTGTTTCATTTACGAAATTTTTTTTGTTTAATACAGACAGATTAAGTGCTGTTGAACGTAAAGTAGTGCTGTTAAAAAACAAGTCAATCATGTTAATAACGAGTATCGATCTGAAGATGTAAATAATCTAGACTTTCCAGAACAGGCCTGTTAACATACGGCCCAGCAAAGCCTTTTTTTGCGGTCATTGAAAAGATTTCGTGTAATATTGGAAGTCAGACCAGCTGATTACATTTATTTGAATGGCGCCTTTCACACTTGGGCGTGGTCGAACAATTTGGTCGTACGACACAAATTTTGGCCGCATCACATTGAATCTTGACCAAGCTGGTTGTACGACCAGCTGTCGCCATACTGGCGACCAATTTGGTACGACAATAGAAGTCAGACAGGATGATTGCAATGATTTGAATGATGCCGTTCACAGTTGGTCATGGTCTGATGTTTGGTCGTACAACACAAATTTTGGCTGCATTACCCTGCGTCTGGTCTCTCGACCAATTTGGTCGTACGACCACTTGATTGAACGCAAAAGAATGGCATTTTTCACACTACACGTTAAATTTCATGCGACTGCAAGCAGTGCAGACTGCAAAAGTTTTGTATTTCTTGAAGCTTATTAGAGGTACAGCCTATACCAGAAGGTCTCAATCAGGGGGCCACTGACATTCTTTGTTTCTCTTCTCTATAGTAAACGTCAGGAATAAAAGCGCTCTCCCATCGAGATGGTAGTGCCCACCTACCGAAAAGCCACCCAAAACCGTCGAGCTGGGGGCCACTGATGTCGAGAGTTTATGAAAAGGTCACCACAAACCTTAAAAGTTTGAGAACCATTGGTCCATACTTTTAATAATTTGATTGTGATGATTTATATGTTTGCGGGCCTGCAGTCGTGTAAAATTGGTTGCCAGTGTGAAACGGGCACTTTTTGATCCCAAGACTGCAAAAATTTAAAGAAGCACGACAGCTGTCGCCAGTGTAAAACGAGCCTAAAATTGGAATCTTCGGCGTGTGCTTTTTTGACCAGCATTTTTACTTTTAGTTTAGTTGTCAGCAAGCAATTAATTGTGTTACTTGTGTAGCATACCACAATGACAGAAAAGAACAAAAAAAAAACAACATTAAAAGAGAGGGCAGAGCGTTAAACTCAAAATGGACAAACATTTGTTCACAATTGTTAACTCTAAATTACTGTGTTTTGTTTGCCGAAACGTGGTTTCAGTTCCAAAAGAAAATTGTCTTAGACGCCATTTTGAAACCCAACATCCGAATCTCGCTGAATTAGATGCTAATAAAAATAGACTTAAAAGGGCATTCAGGTCGAAAATATTTTTTGTTCGGTTTTCTCTCAAAAAAGTTTGACAGACTTGAAGGCTAACTTCACCAAATTTAAGCTTTCTGCAACCTTCGGTTTCGGAGATGTAAGAGATTAGATTTCCCCTTAGAAAGGATTTTTCCCCTTTAGAAATTTTGCCAGGGTTGCCAATTAGAAAAAAAAAATTTAAAAAGTTACTGCGTATTCCTGATTTTCAATAAAAGTTTTGCGGTAGAGTTATAACAAAACAAAGTAAAGATAATAGAACTGTAAAATTAGCTGCTTTTTAATAAACGTGAGCCAGCTTTCCAAAAGTTAATCTTCTCTCAAAATACTGCAAAAAATGGTATTTCCATTAAGTTGGACTTGGACATCTGCTGGGGTAGGAATAACATGGCGTTCACGTTTGATTTCAGCATTCAGTGGCTTTGGTTCAAGACACAAACGTAAAGTGTTATTTTTCTTCTCGACAGTACCAAGATTATTGACCCAATCTATCGGAATATCACCATCTGCTACAATGCCTTGCTCAGTCAATTTGTCTAGGCAGGCTTTCAACTTAGGGCGAATAGTATAAGAAATTTTGCGGGGTGGCTGAATAACACCCTTGGCCTGCTCCTTAGTGCATATATCGTATTCTTTGGCATACCTGCCAATGCCAGCAAAAATGTTGGCATATTCGCTTTGAATCTGCGACAAAGATAAGTGCATACAAGGCTTGAGAACATTTACATGCTTCAGTAAGTTCAACTCAAAACACGCTGCTTCACCCAAAATAACGGAATCAAAAACATCGGTGACGTAAAATTGCAAAGCAACAAATTGTTGTGCTTGTCTAAACAATTTATAGTTGCAACGCCACATGGTTGTACAACGCTTTTACCGAAACCATGAAGTTTTGTTTTCCATGCGCGAGGCGAGCTTTTAAAACACAACGAATCATACAGAACACATGACATCACATTGGCTTCAGCGCCAGTGTGTAATTTGCACATTATCGGTTGCTGTTTATCACAGCCATTTAGCATCATTATAGTTGCTTTTGTACAAGTGGATAGGTTATTTTGAATAGTGGCAATGTTCAAAAATTCTTCATCATCTTCATAGTCAGCCTGAATGTCTCATACTTGCCTTGCAGGCATGGGTGCCGAAACAAGGGGTGATATATTCCCCCAATAATTTAAATGGGTGTACATCTGAGCGTAAATTTGGGGAAAAAGTGTTCTATTCTTGTTGAAAACCTTTTTTTTGGGTTTGCACCAAAATTTGGGAAAAAAAGTGTTCTATTTTTGATGAAGACCTTTTTTTAGTCTTTACCTGAATTTGGGAAAAAAGTGTTTCATTTGCTTTTTTGTAGTCTTCACTAAATTTCAACACCTGAACAAAATTGTGGTCGAGGTTCATCCCCCCCAATGTTGAAAATAGGACAAAATTGGGGTAAATTTGCAAATTATCCCCCCCAATGCTCAACAAAGATCGGCACCACTGCTTGCAGGAGTACTAGACTGTTTCCACAATAGTCGACTCTGGCATACGGTCGCAAAATGGTTAAGTTTGTGACAAAAATTACACTCTTTGCCGTATGTTGGGGATTTGCGAGGCTCGTGCTGTTTACCACAGTAGCTATTTACAGTTACGTAGAGTTCTTGATGAAGCAGTACTCGGCTTTTGCTTCTTACTTGATTGTAGGAGGTCGCTGTGGGATGCGCTTGGCTTCGACAGCTTTGATCGCAGCTGACATGGAACTAGTATTCATTGTTGGCGATCGTGCTTTGTTTGTTTCAGCAGTGCGACAGACTTCAACACATTTGTTCAGCGTGAGTGATGTACCTTGTTCTATCAAACGTTCTTGCAGCGGGTGATCCTCTAGGCTTAGCACGATTTTATTTCGAATGTGCAGTCTGCCGCTAACGTCTTTTGGTTGTTGAACCATTTTTCTGGGCTTTCGCCTACAATTCGATCTCTGCTCCAGAACTTGTATGTGGTAAAGATTTCGTTTTTCTTAGGCTCGCAGTAGGACCTAAACTTTTGCAATACGTCATCAACCTTGTCTTTGTCTTCCTCAGCGCTAAATACAAAATTCGAAAAAATCTCCTGAGCTTCCATACCATAAGAATCAGAGGTGGAGTCCTCGAGGACGTCCTTGGACTCGAGGACGTCCTCGAGGACACATTTTGAAGTCTTTGGCCTTGGCCTCGAAGGTCAAGTCCTTGGCCTCGAGGCCTCAAGTCCTTGAAAATTGGCCTGTCCTCGGCTCGAGGACAGCACTATTTTTTGAACTGTTAAAATTTTGTGGAGCGCTTGAAAAATTTTTTGGAAAACGTTTTTTTGTGGAGATCGCTTGAAAAATTTTTGTGAAGACCTTTTTTTTTTTTTGGAGAGCACTTGCGCTTGTGTCCTTGGTCCTTGGCCTTGGCCTCGAGCATTCCTGTCCTTGGCCTCGAGAGTGTCTGTCCTCGGAAAGGCTGTCCTTGGCCTTGGCCTCGGATTTTTTTTGTGTCCTTGGCCTTGGCCTCGAGCCTTGTGTCCTCGACTCCACCTCTGATAAGAATTGTAACACGATCTTTTCAAGCACGATATTAATATTGACTTTAAAAAAACTTGACTATGTACCTCTTAAAATTGATTAAGATCGTCTTAACTGTACTGTTCTTGTTTGTGTGATGTTGTGCTTTCTTATCAGACCCAATGGCCACTCCAATCTTTAGTGTTGAATGTACTGTACTAAAAGCGTTTGTGGCAGCGACTTTCTAAAACGCAACTCAAGTCGGCGAAACCTTCACAAAGCTTCCTTCTTAAACAATGCCGTAACTAATCACAATGAAAAGAAATGTTTGCCTAGCAGCTGTAGACAAACTCAAATTCTTGTCACTGATAGCAAATTCAATACAAAAGACCACCCAATTACTAGCGGCGCCGCTGCTGTTGCTAACAATGCTCCTTACTCAGATTTCTTTGACAAATCTGCCTACTTTGACATTAACTCATTGATAGAACCGCAAGTAAACAAGACTTGTTGATAATGCATTTCAACGTTAGAAGTATACAAAAAATTTTGACCAACTTTCAATGATTCTCACGAAACTTCAAAAATTACCAGATACTGTATAATAGCACTAACTGAAACGAAATTGTCGCCAAACTAAATTCCCACTAATATTGACCAAGAAGGTTACGAGCTTGTGCGTTGCGATAGCTCGTCCAAATCAGGAGGTGTTGGGTTTCATATCAAAAAAGCAATCACTTATAAAGTAAAACGTAATAGTAACGTAGACCTGGCCAATGTTGAAAACGTGTGGATAGAAGTTCTAACCCAGACTGGTCCAGCTGCATTAGGAGTGATATACAGACATCCGAATTATCTAATCAATGACTATGAACTTTTCTCTTCTAGTCTTTGTGACATATTTTGCCAATTTAACGCTGAAAAAATGTCTTTCTATGCAGTAGGTGATTATAACGTAGATTTAATGAGAGTAAATGCAAGCAATAGCGTAAAAAAACCATGTCCATTACATGATCAACTCATCATGTAAGTGCGTAATTGATTTACCTACGCGAATCACCCCTCATTCCAAAACTCTTCTTGACCATACTTACGTTAGTGATAATACTAAGCATTTTTATACAAGCGGGGTATTACTTACGGATTTGAGTGATCACTTTGGTACTTTCATTGCTGTTGCTGAAAAAAAATGTCATATAAATAAACCCAAAGTCGTACAAATTCGCGATATGAGTAAATTTGATGTTGAACTATTTCTCCACGAGTTAGAGCAACATCTAAGAGATGCTGAACTAGGAAATAACAATTCTGCACAGAGCTGGACAGCGCTGTTTCGAGCTTTTAGCACTCATCGGCAGCCCTCAGCTTCTTTAACAAACTTATTCCCCAGCTGGACAAGACTCTTGGCCGAACTGGACAAACCTAAAGGGATTGCACAAGAACATTAGAAACGGTTTAATAATAAGAAAGGTTTCAACTGCACAATAAGAAAGGTGCACAATAAGAAAGGTTTCAACTGCATTAGAAACCTAAATCAGTTAGGTAAACAAAACCGCGTCAGTATTGCCTGGATTCCGGGACATGCAGGGGTTCATGGTAACGAAGTGGCCGACTATGTAGCCAAATCAGGATCTAAATCAAAAATGCATGGACCTGAACCTTTTATTACAGTCCCGTATGCCAGTTGTGTTAGCACGGTTAAGGACTGGTCCACAGATAGATGGAAATCTATGCGGAATAAACGGAAAGACTGCTTGAGGATGAAGGAGTCTGTAGGTTGGACGTCTTCACGACTAACAAAACGTCTCCTTAACCTTAAGAGGCCTCATTTAAATAGAGTAGTACAAGTTTTAACTGGGCACTGCAATCTACAACGACACAAGAAAACTACAGGTCGTGCTGAGTCTTCTCTGTGTCCAAAATGTTGCCTAGAGGATGAAACACCAAATCATCATGTAGGCAATTGCAAGCTTTACCAAGATATTGGTATTAAATATTTTCGAACCACCAAAACCACTGTTCACAATGTGATAACGAAATGTAATATTAACAAACTGGCCACGTACTTAAAGGAAGCTGAAAGGCTTTCTGAGTTCGACCAGTAACCAAACAAAATAACAATAACAGCAGCTACAGTTGCAATGGGCCCAAACGAGGCCTACGCAACGTGTAGGTGGACTCTACCTAACGGTAGCAGATTCGCTTTCACCGCTACCCAGTAATAATAATAATAATATATTTGAGTGTATTTTTTAATTTGTACACTGTGCATTCTTTTATACCTTCTCAGTGCCTACAAACTGTTATTGTACCTATCATTAAGAGTCCTACTGGCGATATATCAAACTCTGGAAACTATAGGCCTATTGCAATTGCATCGGTAGTTTCTAAGCTTTTTGAGCACCTTATTTTGCTTAAACTCAAACCGCTGCTCACAACTAGTGATAATCAATTTGGTTTCAAACCTCTTGATGGGACTGACATGTGTACATTTTTGTTGAAAGAAGTTGTTCGCTCATATACAACAAAACATACTCCAGTTTATTCTGTGTTCCTTGCAGGGGCGTCGCCAGCTTCGCGAGATCGGGGGGGGAGGGGCAAAATTAAAATCAGGGGGGCAAAGCTTTTTCATTATTCCTGAATTGGATTGAGGCGAAGTTTCAGTGAAAATCAGGTGATCTCAAAAAAAAAAGAAAAAAAATGGTCTTCGCCAAAATCCGGAGGCTTTTTCTGGCCGAAATCACAAATTTGAACGTTTTTTCCGGCCAAAATCAGGTGATCTCAAAAAAAAAAAGAAAAAAAAGGTCTTCGACGCAATCCGAAGGCTTTTTCCAGCCGAAATCAAAAATTCAAACGTTTTTCCGCCCAAAAACAGCGACTTTTCCTCCCCAAAAAATACCGTGGGGGGCAAAAAATAAATCGGGGGAACAAAAACGAAAATCGGGGGGGCAATGCTCCCCCTACCCCCCCGCTGGCGACGTGCATGGTTCCTTGATGCTTCGAAAGCTTTTGACCGGGTGAATCATGCTATGTTATTTCGCAAACTTATGGTCCGATCCAGACCTGGGTGCCTTTTACGCTTGCTTCACTTCTGGTATACTAACCAAACTATGATGATAAAATGGGGTAATTGTATGTTCGACTCTTTCAATGTCAGTAACGGTGTTCGTCAGGGTAGTATTTTGAGTCCATACGTTTTTGCTGTTTGTATGGATGATCTGTCAAGTGAACTGAATAAGGTAAATATGCTGGTTGCATTGTGGGAAATCTCAAGCATAATCATATTATGTATGCTGACGATTTATGTTGCTTTTGTCCTTCTCTATCAGGGCTCAATGAACTACTAGCTGTCTGCTCGAAATATGCTGTTGCACATAATATTGTCTTCAATGCTAGTAAATCATATGGCATGATGTTTGGAGTAAAATACTGTAAGGACTTTAAGCCTAAACTATCTCTGGATGGCAAAATCATTAAACTTGTTGATTCTGTAAAATATTTGGGTGTATTTCTAACTGATACATTATTTGATGATTGTTATATCACTCGCCAAGTCAATTAGTATTTGTATGCTGTAGGTATCTGACTTCGCAGTATATTTCATAAGTGTTCTATTCATTTCAAAAATATGTTATTTCGGGTTCGTTGTTGCACATTGCATGCTAGCCAGCTGTGGTGTTGTTATACCTATCAGAGCTATAGACGTTTTCGAGTGTCTTACAATGATTCCTACGGTAGTATTCGTGGTATTCCTCGTTACTGCAGTGTTCGTCAATATCAAGTAGAGGCAAATGTCGATACTTTTGATGCCCTTGTCCGCAAACTTTTATTCCGTTTTATGAATCGTTGTCACAGGTCTACCAATGTGTTTGTTCACTCATTACTTCGCTCTTGCAGATTTCGTTGGTCGAAATATGTTGCTCGCTTTATTGATTTGCTTACTGTAGATGGTTTGGGAGAAGCTTACTGCTCTTCTCTGGCGCTCTAGAACTAGTAATGCATGACTGTAAACCTTTATTTTTTTGTGTGTGTGCGTTTTTTTTCTTTTTTTTGCTTCGTTTTTTATGAGCGCTTTTGCGCTTGACACAAATAAATAAATAAATAAAAATAAATAAAAATTCCGTTGTAAACAAATTTGCTCCTCTGCGAAAAGCCTTTCGCAAAGAAAAGCGACTCCATGCAAGGCCTAGGTAAACAAAAGGCTTGCTAAAATTAATGAAAAGGAAACACGCTCTCTTTTCCAAATTGCACAAGGCCTTGCGTAGCGATCAAGAGCTCAATAATTACAAAAGATGTAGAAATGTTC
The DNA here is from genome assembly GCA_963965965.1 of Trididemnum nubilum. Lineage (NCBI taxonomy): Eukaryota > Metazoa > Chordata > Ascidiacea > Aplousobranchia > Didemnidae > Trididemnum > Trididemnum nubilum. The sequence continues at coordinate 44,530,147 of OZ014477.1, read as the reverse complement.
TCAATAGAGTCATCAAATCAGCTAAAGAATCTTAATACAGAGATTCTTTTTACCAAAATAAAAATGACCAAGAGAAATTGTGCAAATTCATTAATGAGTTGGCCTGTACTAAAAAGAAAAAAAAGTTATTTCTTCAGAACTCATCAGCGACGATAAAATAGTTTAGGACCCTCAAAGTATTTGTGAGATTGTGAACTTCTTTATTAATGTAGGTAAAATCTCGCCAACAAAATCCAACCGGTAACTAATAAGCCATCTTCATTTCACGATAATCTACCCCGTGTTAACACTCTTTTTTCTTTTCTCCTGCATCACGTGATGAAATAGCAACCATCATTCGATCCTTAAAACCCAAAAAATCTAATAGAGAAAATGATATTGAAACAAAATTTTTTTAAGTATAGCAACGTAATAATATCTCTTGTCATGAGTAATATTTTTGATTCCTGTATTGAGCAAGGTAAATTTCCAGATTCCTTAAAAATAGCCGAAGTCGTGCCAATCTTTATAAAAGGTGACTCGAATTAGGTAAGTAACTACAGGCCAATTTCCTTACTATCGCAATTTAGCAAAGTTCTTGAAAAGTTGATTTGCAACCGTCTTCACCACTACCTCGAAAAATATAATTTGTTGTCTAAGCATCAATATGGTTTCAGGCAAAACTCGTCTTCAACTCATACTCTATGTAACATCTATGAGAAACTGTTAAAAAGTGTTGACGATAGTTTGTATGCTTGTTGCGTTTTTTTAGATCTGACCAAAGCATTTGATACGGTTGATCATCAGATATTACTTGATTAGTTGGAGCGTAATTATGGTATTCGAGGCCTGGCACTTCAGCTGATGGAGAGCTACCTATCTAATAGACAACACTACTCAAAAATCCCTCCCTATAAATCAAAATTGAGAAAAATTACGTGTGGAGTCTCTCAAGGCCCGTCCTCGGGTCCCCTTCTTTTCTTATTGTACGTAAATGACCTACCACTAGTAAGTAGTAAGTCAATTTGACACAACTCTGTTTGCTGGTGATATCTATTTAACTCTAAGTGACAAAAGTTTATCTGGTCTAGTAGAGCTCAAGGCGAACAATGAACTAAGGAAAATTGATACTTGGATGAGAAGCAATAAATTATCCTTAAATTACTCTAAATCTTGCTGTATGATAGTAAATAAGGTCCTCTCAAAATTCTGCAATACAAATCTTAGCTTGATTCTAAACTCCACACCCTTGAAACGTCAACAAACTGTAAAATATCTTGGATTATATGTAGATGAAACATTGCGTTGGTATACGCATATCCAACAGTTGTCTCTTCAACTAGCTCGATATGCAGGAATTTTTTACAGAATTCGCAATCTTATACCAAGAGAAACTCTGCGCATGCTCTATCATAGTCTCATACTTTCAAGAATACAATACGGAATTTTAATTTGGGGAAATGCAGCAAAAAAATACACTTACGAGAGTTATCTGTTCGAATGAATAACACAATACGCACAATAACTTTTAGTAGTAAATACTGCAAAAGGACGATACTATACCAAAAGCTTAATATATTAAAACTAGCAAATATATATGGTCTCGAGTTAACTAAGTATGTGCATCAGCTTCATAGCAACAAACTTCCGTTTTCTTTATATGAAGATTACGTTAAACTAAATGAAATACATAGCCACAATACAGGACAAACTCAAAATGCTGTGTATTTTAAGCCGCGAGTAAGAAAATCTATTGGAAAAGAGCTATTAGTTTATAGAGGTGCAAAATTATGGGAAAACGTAGATGGTTCAATTCAAAGTTTAAGTTGGTATTCATTCAAAGAACGATTTAAAAGAAAATTAATTAATAATTATATTGAAACTTAAATTGTTTCTCAGTCATATGTCAATAACTCTTTTTTTTTTGTTTGTCAATTAACAATATATGCAGTGATGGGCACAGCGGGCGCTATTCACCAGCAGCGCTACTAGCGCCGCTACTTTTTTGGTAGCGGTAGCAGCAGCGCCGCTGCTTTTTTTCGCCACCAACGAAAAGCGGCAGCGCTTCAGCGCTGTTTTTTAAGCAAATTTTCTGCCGCTGCCGCTACTGCTAATAAACTCTTTCCAAGACTTTTTTCGATTTAAATTTTTACGCGTTACCGTTTGGAGTCTTTACAATTTTTTTTCACTCTGCTCTTGCTACTACATTATTTTAGTTTAGTGGAGCAAACAATGTGACCTTTGTGACGTTTTGTCGTTGTTATATAGGCCTATATATGATATATACATAATAAAGGCGAGTTTTATCGTACGTGGTCCTATTTTTTTGAACCAAAATTCAACATATGATGTGGTCTGGTGGCCGGCCAAATTAAACTTTGTGTGTAAATTAACATACAGTAATAAACTAATAATAATCAATGCGTTGGTAAAGTTTATCAGTTGTCATCGTTTTGAGAGAATTGCAAGCAACTAAAACTCCACATAGAACAAGACCAATCATTTCTTTATGAAAGCAAGTAGTAAGTACTAATGCTACTTGACAGTCGGTTTCTGACACTCCCTTCTCACTCGTACAGAATGCACATACACACTAGACAGTTGATTTTGTTGCAGGTGTTCTTTGTTATTGTCAAGAGATACTGTTTGAAATCGGTTATATTGAAGAACTGAGAACTACTTGTGGTAATAAAGAGGTGCCCCAAACCTTTTCCACATTCCCGAATTCCTCTTATTCGCGAAAATACGTTTTAATCCGTTTGACTAATACTATTGGCAACCCTGCTTTTCCCAATTTTGTGACATCACAAAAGGCGTAGGCTACTGTAGATCAGAAATGGTAGCCTGGGTTTACAGGTTCCAGTGACAATAGCAAAGTTTTCAGATTTGGTAATAGCTAGGCTACTCACTGCTACCAATTGGTAATCGCGTTTCTCAGTTTGCAAGAATTTTTGCAAAATTATGCCTTTTGTAATGTCACAAAATTGCGTAAGCAGGGTTGACAACGGTACCGAGTCAAACGAATTAAATCGTGTTTTCGCAAATAAAGAAAATTGTGGACAAAGCTTTGAGGCACCTCTTTATTACCTCAAATAGTTCTCATTTCTTCAATAAAACCGATTTTGAGCAGTATCTCTAACAAAAATGCGATAGTTACAGTTCGATAAATTGCGATAAACTTGCAGCAGGCCCGACGCCACGGGGGCATTGCGGCGCCGTGCCCCCCCAAATCACTGCTTGTACTCCCCTAAACGAGAATTGTGCCTCCCCAAGCGAGGATTGTACCCCAAAGAAAGTAACAGGCTCGGTGCCACTGGAGTGCGGTTCGAGGACTGAGACTCCCAAGATACTGGTTATCACCCCAGAATTCGTGAGTAAGAACTGTTTTTTTTTTTGCAGATTTTGTAATGAAGACCCTTTTTTTTTGTGATTTCATCCTGGAATTCGTGAAAATCCGCACATATTTCGAGATGAAGAGGTTTTTTTTGTCTTTACCCCAGATTTCCTGGAATTTTGCAATGAAGACCTTAGTTTTTTGGTCCACACTCTCGGATTCGAAGTATTAAAGTTTTTGTGCCCCACCCCCCAGTCACGCTATCCTGGCGCCGGGCCGGAATTGTAGGTCGCAAAGACGGTTCGCGATATTCCCCCAAAATGCTAGCATTTAGTAGGACAAATGATTTGTTGGCTATCTGGTCACAGATCACAGTATAGTTCGTGCATTGCAAAAAGGACAGTAAATGCACCAATGCAGAGTAGGAATATAAATTTTGCTTCAACAGTGAGCAGTAATACTGAGAATTAAATTTATAGTGCCCAGAGAATTGAACTAATAAATCGAACCAGGTAATAAATAAGTTTGAAAGATAATGTAGTTATGGAGTTAGATTCGTCGAAAAACTGCGTGTAACGTGAATCGCATTGTGAATCATTTACTTAACATGTATCTATATAGCAGCGAATAGCATGTTGCCCGCGCTATAGAATATGTCAGTACTGCGTATGTATCTCCTCCGGTTCATAAACACCAGTTCTTAACCGCTCAATCTTCTTTTTTATCAAAGTTGGATGAAATCACCACAGGGATGTTAATCACCAACCATTTCTACAAAATTCCCAGCAATATTTGTAACTCGGTCGATTGATAAATTTTCCTGTCGTATCTCTACGCGAGAAATTATTACCAGAGGTGGTGTCCTCGAGAACATATTTTGAAGTCCTTGGCCTTGAAGGTCAAGTCCTTGGCCTCGAAGCCTCAAGTCCTCGAATATTGCCCTGTCCTCGGCTCGAGGACAGCACTATTTTTTGAACTGTTAAAGTTTTGTAGATCGCCTGAAAAAAATTTTTGAACACCCTTTTGTTGGAGTTCGCCTGAAAAATTTGTTTGAAGACTTTTTTTTTTGAGATCGCCTGAAACTTTTTTTTGAAGACCGTTTTTTTTGTGGAGAGCACTTGCGCCTGTGTCCTTGGCCTCGAGAGGGTCTGTCCTCGGAAGGGCTGTCCTTGGCCTTGGCCTCGAGCCTTTATGTCCTCAACTCCACCTCTGATTATTATAGTGGTTGAGGGCCGAGCGTATGGTAAAAACATTGACTACTTCAGAGCTATGAGGGCAGGGACAGAAGTGTACAGAAGCTGAATACTGTATGCCATCGTGTTAAAACCTTACCTTATTTAAGTGATTTAAACTGTTTCTTCTTGCCTTTTATTTGTGTAGAAAATGCGACAAAGAATTTAACTTCCTCGAGTAACTTTCAAGGGTAACTTCTTAAAGTAGTTTCTGAAGCGCTGGTTTGACCAACCAGCGTTTTGAAATGCATGCTTTGTTGAAAGGAGCATGCCAACAACCAATTGAATTACGATTTGCTTACTTGTTTACCGTTTAAGCCTGCTAATACCAATTGTAACTTGTACCAATACTTTGAAAGCATGAATTATAACTTTCGCAAATAAAGTTGAAATTTCACAGTTGGGTACCGTATTCGAATGCCATCGTTCTTTTTGCTAGATATTTTTCTAAAGTAGCGGCAGCGGCCGCTGTTTTGTATGCAAATAGCGGCAGCGCCGCTACTTTTTTGTTTAAGTAGCTGCAAGCGGCAGCGCCGTTGCTTTTTTTGCCAAATAGCGGCAGCGGAGCTACTTTTCAAGTAGCGGGTGCCCAGCTCCGAATATATGTCATCAGTGTATTATTTCTGTCGCTGTTCTTATCTAAACAAAATTTTGTCTGATATAGTGCTGTGCTGCCCACATTAATAGTTAATGGTGCTGTGCTGCCGACATTGATCGTTATAGTGCCTCAATTCGATTGCTTTATGTTCCTTTTCATTTGCTTCACACAATACCGTTTGCATTTTAGTACATCATATATTGCATTATCCTTCATCGTGTGCCTATACTTAAATAATGGCTGTCACTCATTTTTTGTCCGCTTCTTGCTTTCCGTCCGCTGTTTGTTTCTTCTTTTTTGTTACTTTCATTATTATTATTATTTTTTTTTTTTGCTCTCTGTATTGCTGTGCTTTCTGGCTGTTTTCTCTTCGCAATGTTTGAACGAATTTAGTCAGGGAGCACCTTGTTTAAAAAACTTCCGGATTCGCTCGGTGCTTCCTGGCCTGATTGTTAGGCTTATTGAGCGATATCTTTTATTGCATTATCAATCAGGCGAAACAATACATGAATGTTGAATATTGAGTAACAGAATTGCAACCTTCGTCTTTCCTTCTTTCTTACTCAACTCCGCAGCAGTGTAATAGATCCTGAACGCCAGTTCCCATTTGCGCCAAGCTTCAGCAGTATGGTCTGTTGAGAAGCATATTTCTTTCGGTGGTCTAAATTTTGCCATTGTACTTCTTATGGGGCGCCGTTTGTATATCTTAATTTGTGCAATATTTTTTTGCATATTTAATTAAATAGTCATTTTGATCAAATATACAAAAATATATAGTCAAAGTCGAAATAGTCAAAAAAACTGCGCAAAATAAACCGTTGCAAAAATAAATAGTCAAAACAACTGCGCACAAAATAAAGCGTTGCAAAAATGCGCTGCAAACTTTTTGTATATTTCCTAGAGGGGTGTGACGAGCCTCGGCTGCTCTTGGAGCGCATTAAAGAGCAGTCGAGAGCATTTCGTCACGCTTCACTAACAAATGTACAAAAAGTTTGCAGCGCATTTTTGCAACGCTTTATTTTGTGCGCAGTTGTTTTGACTGTTTATTTTTGCAACGGTTTACTTTGCGCAGTTTTTTTGACTATTTCTTTTGACTTTGACTATATATTTTTGTATATTTGATTAAAATGACTATTTTATTAAATATGCCAAAAAGCAATGCACAAATAAGGGTACACAAACGGCGCTCCATAACTTCTGACACCATGTAATGGTCTTGCCCTTTTAATCCAGAATAAAACAACTAAGATCAGAAAAGCACATGTTCAGTTGTTCACATCACACAATTCTAGCAGAGCATTATGGGAGTTTTTAATACAGCATTGTGGGACTCTCCCATGCAGCACTCACTATGAGAGTTAAGCTCTAGATGGCGCTATATAATTATATTACAGATATAGTCCTTCGCAACTTCCATTCCAAACTTGGATTGTTTTATTTTTTCTGCGTATTTTTAGAGCTGTTTGCAGTGGCGGATTAACAACTGGGCATTTGCCCCGCGCCCACCGCTTTTTCTAGTTTTAGTGCTGGTACTGGTAGATTGTGCATAACAAATTGTTTTGTTAACGAAATTGACAGCTTGTTTTTAAATCTGCCCTACTCTGCTTGGAATACTTTTGCCCGCCTAATTAATTGTAAATTTGTCAATTGAAGAATGTCAAAATATGGCTGCAGCTGCGATTTCAAACGATTTCCGGTCAAAAAGATTTGATTCAGCAATAAGCAGCGCTTAGTTTAGCTTAACACTGCGGGTATCCTTGTGTAGTGGCGCAAGGGAGGGGGGGCAAAAGAGGTTTCAACCCCCATCTATACACCTTTGTTAAAATTTAATTTTTAACCAATTATGTTAGTGCAGCGTCACCCTCCAACGTAGCCACAAGTAGAAGTTTAATCGGATTAATTGATTATTAACTCCAGCTGGAGATTAGCTTGTTGGGTTGTTCAACCGAACCGGTCGACCGCATTGGGACTCAGATGTTACAAATGGCAAGCACGACAGGACGTTGGAGTGGTGGACGTTTTCCCTTGCGCTGGTTGGAGACGCTGAAGTGCCATCGCCAGGGTAAAGGAAGGGGGATTAATGTTGCGTCACACTCCCAACGTAGTCACAAGTAAAAGTTTATTCGGATACATTGGCTATTAAGCCAAGCTTAAGCCAATCGACCGCATTCGGACGCATCCTTTTGACATAGATTTATTACTGCGCGCATTTTTAGTACTGCTGTTATTTAAGGGCAACACACTATCTTTTTCCGCGGGCCTCGCAAACACTTAATCCGACACTGGCTATTTGAACGCTGCAGCGTTTGTGCAGCTTAAGAAAATAAAGTATTCTTCTCAAGAGTACGTACTATTAAACTGGCTAATGATTCATAATAACTCATTATCACTACTAGTGGTTGTTGAATTACAAGTTTAACGCTGCTTGTAGACGCTGTTTTATTCTTACCATTCAGTTCAAAATGTGAGCTTTACGGATAGCGTTGCGGCAAAGAACCGAATACAAAACACGTGAATGCGAATACAGTTTGATTCTCTGGCACTGCAAATTCCGCAAGTGTGTGTAAATACCGGTTTGGAAAAAAAATGTCTAGTTTTTTTTTTGAGAAATTATGTTCGTCCTGTTTTTAAAAAATAAAAATTGCGATTTGGAGGACTTGCGGATGGCGTGGCGGTAAGGCGTCGGGTTCGGGCACTATTGGTTGAGAGTTCAATTCTCTATACCGTTGCGAAGTTCAGAAGTGCATGCAAAAACTTAGGAAATGAGTGACTGACTGATGTTTCACCACAAAATTGAAGTTGAAGACAGTCAAACAAAAATGAAGAACATTAATTCCCGAGTTTTCATTCGCTTTAGGGTTAGCTCAGAGTAAAGATTTGAGTTTGAGTCAGAATTAACAAAAAGTAGAGAAATTTCCGTTGAAGTAAAGTCTTCGAATACGTATTTTGTCACATAAAACAAAGTCCTGTGATAACGTTTCATTTCTCTTCGTTCGTTGAAAAAAGTGCGGTTTGGCGCATTGGTATTCTAAAATCGGATTTAAACTCGAAAATGACAAGGGATCGATTCCAAGCCGTTGCAAAATCTGCAAGCGTCCGTGTAAATATCTATGTCGAAAAAACTGTCTAGTGTTTTTTCTAAATTTATGTTTGTTCTGAGTCTGAAAATAGAGCTGTTGCAGTTCCATATTTATCCTCCCGTCACCGAAGAGCGTCAGACGCTAGCGATTTGGATCATTTGCACACTTTTTATTCGCGATGCCGATACTTGGTACTATTAGTGGTTGGGCAAGCCCGCACCTGCTTCAACATTGTTTTCGATGATGCCAGTAGTACATTGATTCTGCGGATTTTTTCTAATTCTTGTCCATTGAATTTGCTATTTGCTGGAAGCCAGTAAGCAGAGACAATCGCAAAGCGCTTTATCCGAGAACGCAGCAAGGTGACCAGGGTGGGGTTGAACCCAGATTATGCAATCATGGTAGTTGCAAAAACTAACAAACAAGCCTTGGATTACCAAGGGCATTTGCGTACCTATCTGCGGTTAAAAAATAAGTCACAAATCTTATAATATCTCTAGTGATTAAGCTATGATAAATGAATATAAAATATATGCTAATAAATTAACCAAAGTTAAAGCAATCGCAAAAAAGATCCATCAATCAATCATATTTTATTTTGCTACAAAAGTACGAACAATAATACATGAGAAGATAAAGTAGCGTAGCTAGGGGGGGTGGGGGGGCTACAGCCCCCCCTCCCCCCATTGTCATGCAGAATATGTAAAATACCCCGTTTTTGGAACTTTTAGGACCATTTTTTGCACTAAAAGGGAAAATAGCAGGCTTGTCCATGGGATATATTTTTCTGTCCCATACAACCCCATTCCATGGCGGTTCATGCCTGTCCCATCCCATGGAATTCCCATCAAAATACAATTCAATAAAACTGCACTGTCACGAGTAATAATTTTGAATACCTGAGATATGGTTATTTGCTGTATTTTATGCGTACGTGACTGATTTACTAATTTTGCCGCTTTTTTGTGATTTAGAATATTCGAGATATTCCAGATAATTCCTTTCTAGTATTTTCTACTGTCTTCTATAAGTCACCGGAATAATTAGTTGTTTACTTGTCTTAATTGCTATATTTAGACTTAAAGTTGTGACGTCTAGTTAGGTCGAAGTCTGTTATCGTAAGCTCGTGTTTTTTTTTTCTATTGTGACGTATCATGGATTGTTCTGGGATATTTGATAGCTTTTGCCGTAGAATTAATAGATGGGTCGTTTTTCATTCAGGATTCTAATATTTTAAAAGTAGATGATTTTTAGGTATTAGTTTCGTAGGCAGTTGAGCCGAGTTTGTGTATCTGGGGTTGGCTCGTATAGCCGTTTAGTAAGAGGTGTTTAATGGAGCGATTTTGCTCAGTTAGTTTGTTTGTGTTTCAATCTTAAATAGAAGTTTTAATTTAAGATTGGTGTGCTGCTTTCTGAGATTCAAGAAGCTAAAGGAACTGTCAACTGCCATTTTCGATTCATCAATTAACATATCAGTCGTTCTCTAGTTACAGTCGACGTGGGCAATTCTAGGGATTAAAGGTTGTGCTCTAGCCAAGTATCAACGATCGCGACATTCACAAATTTATGAAACTAAGTATAATGTGTACTAGATAGGACAACGCGTACCAAGAGAGATACAAAACGACAAAATTGATTTACTTTGTTAACTTCAAAGTTCAGAAGAGTTAACAATTCATAATCATTCTGGCATTCATTATCATTCATTATCCTTCAAGGGAAATGCAATGCGTGCTGTCCCATCCCATCCCATGGAATATTTCCCATGGACAAGCCTGGAAAATAGCCCCCCCCCCCCATTTTCTTTGGCAATGAGAATGAAATTACCTTGACTCTGGGCTTGATCCAGCAATCCCAACGTGGGCGAAGACCTTTTTTTGTTTTTTAGGTCTTCACCTAATTTTGGGCACAAAAACCGTTCCAATCCTGAGTCAAGACATCTTTTTTTGGTCTTCACCTAATTTCGGGCACAAAACCGTTCCAATTCCAAGTGTAAACTGCTTCAGTTAGGTTTTACACCTCCGAAACAGCCCCCCATTGCAAATTCCTGGCTACGCGCCTGAGAAGATCAGTGATTATGCTACTGGGGTACATTGTGAGAATGAGCTTAAAAAAACATGCAAGAATAAACTTAAAAACTTTCGGAATTAAAAAAAAAGGGAGCTATTTCGAACTTTGCTTAATTTTGAAGACAGTTTTTGCACCGTTTTCCTCCAAAAAGGTGATCTCCAAAAAAAATCTTCAGACAGTGCAGTAGTTAAACGCGAGTGTGGACGGAAGATTGTCGTTTTTGGTTGGTTTGGTCTTCGACTCCCGCCTTTAAGTTTGGGCATTGAAAAAGAGGACATTTGGCTACTTTTTGGGTGTCCTCGGAGGACACCTCATTTTAAATTAAAAAAAATGGACAAATCCTCTTAAAAGAGAACGTATGGTAGCCCTATCCGACACCCTACGGCAAGTCAGGACTCAAGCCTCTCGCATCGCCTCCCTGCGCTTTCGATGGATTCTCAGACACTGCTCTCTGGATGACAGTGAAGAAGCTGACCTCATCAAAAAGCTGGGAACCATCTCCCCGTTGTTTTTGACGCCATCCCCCTTTAGTACTCTCATCGACTATCGCTCCGTTATGAACTCTTCCCGGACGAGAGAGAATGTGTTTTTTGTAAACTGCATCCTTTCCAAATTCCCACTCCCTTAACGGAGGAAAATCGTCTCGTTGCGTCCACTTTCGTCTCTGCTGCATTGAACACAGCCTATTTCTTCTTACATACACGGAATTGGCAGGTCTGGGAATGCTTTGCAGCGCCTGTGGTCACCTTATTCTAGACTGCCATTTTGGCTTGGGTATGGGGTTTGGGAATTTCACCAGCAAGAAATAATAAGTGCGTAAAAGTTATGAAAAAATTTAGGAACAAATTGTTTTACCCAAAATAACTTTGGGTAATATTATCTTTGCCCAAACATTTAAATGGAGTTGCATTGGCCCAATGTTGATTTTTGGGTATATTGCTCTCTACCTAATTTTGTAATTTGTAGTTTGGATAATTTTATTTTGCCCAAACTTTTCATGAGTTGTTAATAAATATTCGGGTAAAAATTTTATCCAAAAATATATATTGGGTATCTCGGTTTTTACCCTGAAAAATGACGTCTAGTTTTGGGTGCTTCTCTTTCCAACCAATTTCAGTGATATTTTTTATCCAATTTTTTTTACTGTGTTCCTAGTAAAAATTCGACGTTCTCAACTCAACCTGAATGTGTAAATTTAAATGGTTGATGGTGGAATAGAGTGGACCGCGAGCGTGAAGGCGGGTTCGCTGATGTATTTTTTACGTGTTCAGTTGACGCATCTCGGTCCTCATTTCATTACTGCGCTCTAATCAATAAATTACACGTACGCACTGCATGATTGATTAAGTTCATAGGTGGCTGCTTGCCTCGATGACCAAGAGATCCCTTGGCATCTTTGGATCACAATTCAGCTCCCTGCATTTTGTGTGTTGTTGTTGTTGTTGTTTTGTGCAAAAATAAATATATTACTACAAAAATGACGTCTAGCCCCAACCACCGAAGACGATAAGAATCTGGGAAGTGAGGGCAGCATCTGGCTGGTAAGAAGATTTTTAAAAAATGACTATTTTTTAAGGTTTTTCTACTAAGTTTTAAAAATGTTTTATCTCGTTTGTACAGTATTTCAAACATATCTTGAATACTTTGAAGATTTAGGCACAACAATCAACCACCAAGACAATTCTAGAAGATTGTTTCGGAAATGACACCAACCAACTATACAGTAGTTTGCAAACCTATGGACAAGAACTGCAATCTACTACAGAGCTCGGGACAAAGATAAATCTGTTAACCTTGCCACACTTTAAAGAATGGGATTGAGCAGAAACTTAGTATGATTTATGAAAATGCCGCTTCGAAGCCCCATGTGAACTTTTCAGCATTTTTATCTAAAATTTAATGCAAGTTTGCGTTGGCCCTTTTTGTGGGGATGGGTTGGGTTTTCCCTTTACTTTTAAAACGCCTCTAACGTTTCCTGTAGTTAGTTGTGTATGATGGACTGCTGTAATGATTAGTGAAGCCATCTTTGTTGTTGTGACCGATTCTCATATCATAAAACCCAGAGTGATGTCGTATGGTGCAATGTAGACCGAAACCTGTTTCGAGCAATCGCGTATGTAATTGCTCGCCGTGTGTGCTATTAAATAAATTGTAGCCTAAGGCTAAAGAAAATACGCAGAATGTTTCGCTAAGCCGAAAAACGAGCTGGCACGATCTTTGACAATCCGCCTTTGTTTACGTCCCCGTGAGATGCAGTAATAAAAACATTGCAACATTCAATTTATTTCGATGTGAAAAAAGCCGCTGCGATAGCAGATAGACCGCACGTTGAGAAGAGACGCAAAAATTGGAGGAGAGAAACTAAGATCTCGAAATTTTCGGAGGTTTTTAAGAGCAGCTTAGGAGTAGCAAGATTTCAAATCCAAGAAGTGGAAGTTAAGTTGCGTTTGCGTTTAGTAATAATTTCTGGTTTATAAGAACATCAAAATTTCGGTCTGAGGTAGGTCTGTTCTAAATTTTTGCAAATTATGATCAACCTCAGCTGTTTTTAATTTGTTTTAATTGCTTAAGAATAAAATTTTGATGATGAAAATATTTTACGAGTCAGACGCGTCCTGCGTGAGCGAAAATTTCATAGCACTGCACGGTTGCGGACTGCTCAGTACACCGCCTTATGGCATCAAAGGAGCGCGCACGACTTTTGGATGCACCGTAGTGTGACGACTACAATCTTCTTTACGTAGTAGCGTAACTCAGCGGCGCGTAATATTTTTTACAGCGCTTTTTTAACTTTTTTTGGTGTTACTTTTACTGGAGGGCTCTATGTCATTAGTGCAATTAGGATTATGCGCGCAGATGCATGCAGCCAAGGTTTGCGGATATAGTGCATCATGTAGTTTGCGGAATGCGGGTGTAGCGTATCATGTAGACATATTTTTTGTTGCCCGAAACATCCCCGATACGCAATGGATATAACAGGAGACTATCAAATGCTTTCACCATTTTCGAGGTTGTGTAGTTTGACTTTTTGAGGTATAGTTTTTTTAATCACAACTAGGAGGATAATGAGAGAAACGTTTTAGCGGCGGTGGTGGAAGAAATATTTTCCTAAGAAGTGTGAACTTTAAGCGTAGAGGTTTAAACACTTCTTTTCTTCAATAGTCCTAACTTTTTTAAGGCAAGACATTTATTTATTTTTTAGAGGCCTGCGTTTGCAATTTGAAATCTATTTAAAAAAAAACTTTACAACTATAAAATCACTAGTAAAAAGTTAAAAGCACAACAGTCTGTTTCGTCCTAAGGACTCATCAGGTGCTACTGTAATCTGTAAAATAATTATTATGAACTAAAACGTCAAAATTCTCTAAAAGCTAAAACTGCATATGAACTGCATATAATGAAGAACCCGCTATGCTAAAACACTACTACAGACTCCAAGTTGCAGTGTTGTCGGGCTGAAATACTGCGCTGATTAAAACATTGTTTAAAAATTGGTAAAAAAATAACACTATGGTCGAACGTTTTTCAGCTTGTATTTGTTTTTGTGCCTGCATTTCCCCGTAAGCAGACGGCTGTGCTTCTTACTTTTTACGGTGATTGTATAATTGTATTTTACTCTGATTTTACTTCGTATATCATTGAGCACTGTTTCAGACGATTGACTATCAACAATTTTCTAAAAAAAAAGTTTATTCGAATAAGATTCAACCCTAATAATCCCATTTACGGGTGAAGCAGACGTTTGAGTTTTGCAAAATTTTACTTTTAATATTTCGATACTGTGCTACTCTGCTGGCTCTGCTGTGCTCCTCAAAAAGCTATGCAGCTAATGACTGACCGATTTATGCAATTTTGGTTGTTTTACTGTATATCGCCAAGACCAAAATAGAAAAAAAGTCGTCGTTACCGCTCTATAGTCTATATTCTTCACTTCAGAAAAAATTCACGAGCCCTGACACAACTTTTCGATAAAATGTTTCAAATAAAGTTTAGTATTGCAACAAATGGGAGCGCAGGAATTAGTAGGGCAGCGATGAATAAAAAATAATAATAATTGAAGTACTCTTATTCAAATTAAAAGCTTGTTTAAAATCTGATCAGAAATAATACTGCAAAAAACAAAATAATTTGAATTAGAAACATTTCGATTTATTCCCATTTTTAATTTCATTAGAAAAGTTGGAAGCGATCGTATTCAAATAAACAGTTATATCATAGATTCTATTTCCATAGGATTGATAATGGTCTGAAAACAAATCGAAATGTCTCTAATTCAAATAATATTAATGTTTCTAATTTCCGGAACAAACGTGGAAAAAGCAAGTAAAAAATGAGGTGAAGATAAATGGACTGGTGAAAGAGGATGCATGTGATCGAACAAAATGGCGAGGTGTGGTAAAGACAATGACCATACGAAATCCGGCCAACTTCGTCGACGGGGGCAATACCGGATCCAATATGTGATAATGATTATCTTTTAATTGAATGTAGATTGTACCCTGTACTGTATCTTTTATTCCCAAAATTAAAACTAAACTGAATGAAACTGTTACATTTAATTTTGGGTATACTTTTTCTGATCAAACTTAGTGCTAAAATTTTATTTCTACTTTGATTGAATTAGTTTGAAATTACAGTATTTAATACTTTTGCCTAGTGCTAAATTAAATACTCGATATACAGCTGTGCAAGTTTGCTAGACATTCACTGCATGTATCAAGTACTTTTAAAGCTTGATTTGGTTTGCTTCATCATGTGAAGGATATGAACTCGAAAAGATTGTTTCTTGCGATTTTCACGTTGTGCTCAGGTTTGTTTTATGCTTGGTAGCGGCGTATGTCGGTTTTGCAGGCGGATCCAGGAGAAATTGGTTCTAAATTTATTTTTAAATCAATTAAAAAATGACCTCCATTATAACTGCTTTTTGTGTTGCGACAACATACAATTTTTTGTAGGAACTAAGAAATCAATATGATTCTAGACAAAACATTACGAATTCATTATCGCTGTAGCAGCCCATGCGACACTAAAATTGCTGCTTAAAGTAGCAAAAAAATAATTTTTGCCTCAATGGTATTATTGCTCTTTGTTTGTCCTCCTGTCACCGGAAGCTTCAGACGCTAACTATTGGATTATCCGCACTCTTTTCATTGCGATGACTACCTCGTGTTTGGAGGAATCCACACCTACTTAGAAGTTTCCAGTGATTTAATGCTCCAGTGATTTCTTCGAATTCTCGTCCACTGAATTTGCTGCTTGTTCAAAGCCACCAAGCAGGGATAATCATCGTAAAGCGTGTTATCCAGAAACGCAACAACTTGACCAGGGTTGGGGTTGAACCCAGATCATGCGAATGCGATCAGGGTCGTCGTAAAAACAACGCCTTTGCCTAATCGGCCACGCAGCCACTGGTAAATGATTCGTTTATTAAACTTTCAAGTATTGTGGGTTACAGATTTATTTATCTATGTTTTTATGGTGAATTTATATTCGATAGCGAAAATGGGGAAATTATACGTTTAATTTTTTTAGCTTCGCTGGTTTCCGCTCAGCGATGCCACTTTAACCATGTTGCCACGTTCCAAGCTCAGGAATTCACGTCCCCCGGATACCCCGCTGGTTACCCCAACAACCTGAACTGTGTGTGGATAATCGAATCCGCCTCAGGGCAGACCGAACTTCAATTCCTTGACTTCGCGACCGAGGAGGAGATCGATTACGTCCAGGTGCGCCACAACTTTTTATGAAAATGACTATATTAATTGGAGAGTACGAAGAATCGAACCCAGACCGCAGAGGCACCAGATAAGGATTTTGTGGATTCGATTCATCGAAGGTGGAAGAATTATCGCTTTTACAAAATCAGTCAAATATTTTATAATCAATACATTTAAAACAAAATATGTTAGGATTGATTTCGGCCTCAAAAAACCATCGTCAGAATCTTATTCAAATAGAATCTTATTTGATTGCAGCTTATGACTTTATTTGAATAAGATATCGACGATCGTCTTTCGAGACAGAAATCAATTTTAGCTTTCGTGTTAAATATATTGATTTTAAAATATTTAACTGATTTTGTAAAAGCGCCAATTGTTTCACCTTTTTTTACAAAAAGCAGTTCATTTTGAGTTGAAGCTGGCTGTTCTTAAATTCTACCGAATTTCAGCTTCATTGGTTCTTATTTTGTTCTCAAACTTTATCTGAAAATAAAGTGGTACAAATTCATTTTTGCTTGGTAAAAAGTTTAGCTGCTTTAAAGTTTAGTCGATTGTCAAATCAGCTGCAAGAAGATATCAGTTCAGTCTATTGGTCATGATTGCAAAAAACTGATTATTTCGTTAGGAAGCGTTACTATTATCATGTACAGTACAAAAGATTTTTTTTGAATTTGGCCTGTGCTCTTAATCATTTTGTTAATCCCGAAATTGGCATTCTTTTTAATTTGTTCTTAAACTTTGAGCAAAAATGAGCGTCGTGTTCTATAAAATTGTTCTTATTAAATTTACTAAAAGTATCGCAACAAACAAAAAAGCTATATTAAGACGGTATTTTACGGAATCGTAATAAATATAGATTGCTGAAAATTGGGTCACATCATGGACAAAAATTAAATTTTTGTTCTTCACATAAAGTCGGTGTAAGAGTATTGTTCACTTCAAGTTTGGATTCATGGATAAGCTGGACTGATGGTTAAATCATTTTTTGGATTCTCTGGCCTGGTTTTTCAGGTGCCACTGACGTCAACTTACGAGGGAAAAATCCTGAATGCTTTTGTATTGTAATCTACTGTACATGAATCGAGATTCCCGAACCACCAATGCGCTTGCTGAAATTACAACACTACAGTATGAGGAAGTTTCATGTTAAAATTTGATCACCTGAGGGCTGAGAAGCCGCTATTGGTTTTTTAAGTTTAAGTGATTTCATTGCGGAACAGATTCAAATACAGCAAAACGCTAGGTAGGTTTTGTTGTTAAACGTAAAGTTTCATTTGGCTTCCAACGGCAGAACCAAAACCTTTTCAAGAAAATATTTATTATCTTTATGCTATTGTTTTTACCAAAATTTTTGGTGTTTTTTGTACACTTGCAGTTGGTAGTTTCAAAAAAGCTGTAGCCTTTTTTAGGAAATTCTTCGAATCTTTTTCCCAAAATTCAATGCTGGCCACCAACTGACCATCCTGTTGTTTAGGTGCTGGAGGGACCGGATGCGGATTCACTGCTGCTGCGAAACGCTACTGGTCGACTTAATATTTCCGATGACGTATACATTTCGTCACGAGGGGTCCTGAGAGTAGACTTCGTCACTGACCGAAATGATTCCGACAGAGGTTTTCGCGCGCGTTACAGAACAGGTGCAACTACAATACCAGCAAATAAAGTATCTTAAGTATGCATTATGAACTGAAATTAATACCACTGGACGATTGAAGGCACAAAGAGTATTTTTCAAAAGGACGTCAGTATTATGTATCTATGAATTTCCTAAACAATTTTGTTGATGCACAAGGTTGCTGTTTTGTGTCCTGGCACCGTACACTTCATCTACAGTGAATGCATCTCGTACCTAATATCTATCTCTCCTGTCATTATTGCTTTTTTGTGAACGACGCGGAGGTAGCTGCAGATCCTGATTGGGTGATCCTGATCCTGATTGCAGATATACTTTTCTCGGTTCTATATCCTCATTAAGACTTTGCAGTCAGAATTTTTTCGCTAATTTTTGAAAAATTTGAGCCGACCAGCTTTTTTGCACATTTGGTGATTTTACGCGTCCGGCTTTTACACGTCCGCTGTTTAGGCCCGTCGCGGTTCTCTGTCCCGATGCGCGCTTGTTGCTGATCATGCCTAAAAAAGTGCCAAAGCACGAAAGAGCCGGTCAAAGAATTTACACGTCACCAAAAGCACAGCGCTAACACGCAGACTCTTTGACAGGAGCAGCTCTTTCTTGATTTGACACTTTATTGCTTGACTCAGCAATAAGCAGGGGCTAGAACTAGAGGTGGTGTCCTTGGGAATGTCCTTGACCTCGAAGACGTCCTCGAGGACACATTTTGAAGTCCTTGGCCTTGAAGCCTAAAGTCCTCGAAAATGTCCTGTCCTCGGCTCGAGAACAGCATTATTTTTTGATTGGTTAAAAAGGAAAATAACCAAACAGAAATTAATCTAAATTTATAGTCCAGGGTTTCCCAACTTGATGTTCATGGGTGCCCTTTGGCCAAGGATGACAGTACGGTACGGTACGTATGTACGGTATCATACGCCTTAATTCTTGGTAAGAAGTACGGTACGCTGGTATGGTACGCCTTTTTTGTAATGGTACGGGTACGGTACGTTGGTATGCTGTTTGAATTAAAAATCCGAGAATTTTCGCACATTGTGACGGCTTTTTGTACGTAGAGACAAAAGACAGCTGAAGCCGACGCTGAAAGTGTGAAATGCATAGGTGGGCAAGTTAATGCAGAATGTTAGCTTCGTTAACCACTAATCCGTTAACAAACTTCACACCTACGTTAACGTTAATCCGTTATTTTCAGCTTTAATTAACGGAAGTTAATAAAGTCCGTTAATCCGTTAACATTTTGCGTGTAATTTACATTTCTTTTTATTCACTCGCTTCTAGAATACGTATTGACGCTGTTGAGCTGATTGTAAGAAAATATTTATCGCTATGGTGGTCTTTTTGTGTTTTGGAAGTTACATTTTACAGTCTAATCTAATTTCAAGGTAAAAATAACTTCAAATGAACAACGAAGCTGCGATTAGAAAATCTTTGGAAATAGTGAACAACGTAATTAATAGACTTATGAGGCTGCAGCTCATTATTTGCCACAAAAAAAGAGCTCCTTTCTTCGCTTTCTTCTATAAAACTCGTGCTAATACGCAACAAGTGTTACCAGTGCAAACTGGTTTGTACCGGTACGATGAATGAATGTTGCAAGATATTAACGATAAAAACCTTAATGGAAGTAAACACAACTTAACGGAAGTTACTTTAGTCCGTTAACAGCACTTAACGGAAGTTAATTTAGTCCGTTAACATGAAAAAACTTTTTAACGGATTAACGAGTTAATGAAAAAGTTAGCTTTGTTATTAACGGATTAACGATTAACGGACTTGTGCCCACCTACGGTGAAATGAGATCGCTAATTTATAGGCTAATGATTTCAAAGTCAGTTAAGGTTGCGAGTAATTAAAAGCAAGGATGGCAGTACGGTACGATTCGTAAGTACGGTACGGTACGCCTAAATTTTTGGTAAGAAATACGGTACGCTGGTATGGTACGCCTTTTTTGTAATGGTACGGATATGATACGTTGGTACCGTACACTTCAAAAATTGAACTGAAGTACGGTACGCTAGTACGGTACGGTTCAAAGTGCAAGGTACGTAGTACGCAAAGTTTGAACGTACCGTACCGTGCTGTCATCCTTGCCTTTGGCCATGTATCGATTCGCTCGTGTAACCTCCAAATTCTCGGATATTATTGTGCAAAAAAACTCGCTCTGTCAACCCAAAAACCTCGCTTGAAAACCAAAAAAATATTGAATGGGATTTTGTCCCCGAATTCGTTTGAATACTAAAAGTAAAAAAAAGTAAAAATATAACAAAAAAAAAGGTTTTCTCGACAATTTAAATGGGATTTTGTCCCCAAATCTCTGCAATATGGTGTCAACGCGTTTCCCCTGCAATTTAAGCATTAAAGTTGTGCTTGTAATGTACTCCTTGAAATGTCGAAATGTACCCCATGTGGGAGCCCCTGTTCTGGTCTGTCATTTCATTTTTTTTTTCCTTATTTGAAAAATAATATAGTGTGATAGCCAGGAAGTAATAGTAAACCATATTTTAAATGGCACTGTGTGAAGGCCCCTAATCGGAGAATGAGGTGCCAAAAGGCAGCGTAGAATAGTTCTTTTTATTTCTGTTAATACTTCTGGTGCAGGAGGTACAAGCAGCAAAGCACAAAAACCATCTAGGACCTTAACAAGAGATCCGGGGTTCCGGACACAACGGTTTTGGAGTTGCTAGTGCAAAAACATGGCAGTGTCTATCTGAATGTGGATTCAGAAAAAAGTATGTCTGTTTGCGTTCGATCATGAAATGTAATACATTTACCAGGGTCAGTCTATTACACTAAAAATGTTAGTATATCCCTGATATAACTAACAAAACGTATGTTGGGAAGGCCAACACTTGTTCTGAAAATACGCGAACGAATATTGCGAAGAGTATGTTTTGAGATAACAAAGAACAACTCTAATCACTGGCAAGCGGTCTGGGGTCAAAGCTACATCCGCTAAACGATTTTTGTGTTGAAAACCGCCGCAAAGAATCCCAAATAATAAACCATCAGAAAAAACGCTGCATGAAGAATTATTAAAAAAGCGAGTGTGAAATTAAAGTAACTATAATTGATTGAATGCCTGGAAAGATGCCATCTGCACTTAATCAATTTTCATTAGACGTCATGAAGATAGGAGTAGGCGAAGCTCTCACGAAAAATTTGTACGCTTTTAGAAAAAAAAAATCATTTATTATTTTTCCAGTTTTACAATAGTGTGTATATTTTGAAGGTGGGCCCCTGGGCCAATGTCTCCAATGCCTTTCTCTTTAATACCGCCTTGCTGGGATCCCCAGGTTACTGTTTGCAGTTTAATATCGTATGTTAAATTTTACAAAGTGTCTTTTGGCGGACGAAACGTACGCGCTCAATCATTGATAGGCATTAGACGCGAGATAATAGAGTATGAGAGACACGACGTGCACTAAACCAAAAGGACAAAATTTACTTAAAATTAGGATTGGGAAAATGTGGGAAAACTAAAGTTTTTCTTACTTAACTTTTAAGATATTTTCTTTCGAATTGCATTTAAATTTGTCTAATCTTCTTTGAACGTCACAAAAATAGCTATTTTTCTGGAAAAAAAAATCACTAAAATAGTTCAACGGAGGCATGAGAAGTTTTCCCTTGCCCCCAGAACCCATTTTTTTCCAAATAGATACCCATTTTTTTTCTAATTTTTCCAAATAAAATTGTGCAGTATTTTGCAATACTTTTAGATAATAATATCATTGCCGCTATGTGATATTTATGAAAGTTAATTTAAGAAACTATTTTAAACTATTTTGAGAAAAGAAGTCGTTTAACCAAGCAATAAGATTTGTGTTTCAGAAACTGCAAAAAAAGTTGGGATCCATAATCAGAGGACGTTTGCACCGGGGCCCTAACGCATGAAGTTAAGACATTAAAATTGACCATTTTCTCGTTTAGAATTTCGTTCTTCCCATTTAGGAGTTGCGGCCTTAATTGTTTCATTACCACGATACCGCTACGGAACGTCACCAGTGGCGTACGCAGGATTTTCGAAAGGGGGAGGCGCGTAGCCAGGAATTCGGAAAGGGAGATAAAAACCAAATGAGAAAGAGGAAGACCAAAAAGAAGGTTTTCACTCAGATTCAGTCCGTTTTTCTACCCAAATTTCAAAGAGGAAGGCCGTGGCTCAATTTTGTGTACTATACTGAGGTATTCATGCATTACTGACGACCCAAAGGGGGGGCGGGCATGGCACAATGCCCCCCCCCTAAATACGCCCTTGAACGTCACCAACATTGCTGCTAAAGTGTAAACTTCAAAATGATATTCATTATTTTTAGAAACTATAATTTTCGAATAATTATCAAAAACTTAACAAAATGCAATATCTTAAACACTTTAGCGCTTAAAAATAATGTGAAATTTGCCAACCATGATTTGGAAAAATTGTGTCCTTGGTCCTTGACCAGTCCTGTCCTTGGACTCGAGAGGGACTATCCTCGAAAAGTCGGCCCTTGGCCTCAGATTTTTTTTTGAGTCCTTGGCCTTGAACGTTGGGTCCTAAACTCCACCTCCGGCCGAAACTAAGAACTGGACGTGAAAAGTGGTCATGCGAAACCTCTTATTATTTGCTCGTTTATTGGACAACAATTAAACTTTGTTCTGCAGCGCTCCCGATGAAGTTCAACATAAGTTCGATAATACAAGACCAATTGGCGCAGACTACTGTGCAGAGTCACGTGACTAACCTGGACAGTGCTACGCGGCAGGTAAGACGCTAACTGCATGTTTCTTGAATCCACATGAACTTATCGTAGAAGACTACCGGGCTCTTGTGCTGTTGCGCGCTCCCTTCTCCACCTACATCAGTAATCTAATTGTGATTAATTGATCTTCGCATCACGAGCACGCAAGGGCGGTGTTATTCACAGTACAAATCAGCACTGCTTGACAGTCGACCATACTACAAGACTGGCCTGAGGTTTGAACTTTAGACCTTTTACTCCAAAGACGAACGCGTTTCCGTTTAACTAACTAGCCACCAGTGGGCGCTACTCTCTGTGCATGTTGTAGGTTACTTTCTCCCACATCCTTCCTCACGATGCTGTCCTTTCCGCTTTCCGCATGACATCAGATGACGTCACTTACGAAGGAATACTGGAAATACGGGGCAAGGCGCTGCAAGAATACCAAAGCAATTTGGTGAATATCTAAAGAATGTTTAGTAACTAGATGGGAGTTTGCCAGCAAACCAAGTGAACGACCGACGCGTAGCTAATGCTGCGACACTCAAAAGTACTTTTTGTCTACCGTAAAATCAGCAATTATTCAAAAATATCTGATTATGGAACCTCCAGAAAAGTAGAGTCAAAATATTTGTCTGTTAAATATCTACTGATATTATAAAACACTGGCACCCTAGCTTGGGCCGTTCAAAAAATTGATTTTTGGGGGTCCATTTGGGGGGTCCCCGGGGGGAATGGCACCCCCAAACTATGCCAAAATATTTGTCTGTTAAATATCTGCTGATCTCATGAAACAATGGCACTCTAAGTTGAGCCGTAGAAAAAATTGATTTTTGGGGGGTCCCCGGGGGGTGGCACCCCCGGACTATGTCAAAATATTTGTCTGTTAAATATCTGCTGATATTATAAAACACTGGCACCCTAAGTTGAGCTGTTCAAAAAATTGATTTTTGGGGGGTCCATTTGGGGGGGTCCCCGAGGGGTTTGGCACCCCCAAACTATGTCAAAATATTTGTCTGTTAAATATCTACTGTTATCAAAAAAAACTAGTACTCTAGCTTGAGCTGTTCAAAAAATTGATTGTTTGGGGCCCCATTTTGGGGGGTTCCCGGTGGAGTTACTACAAAAAATTTCGGGAGAAAAAATTGCGTTGCAGCTCAACAACTTAACACAAAAATTAGATTTGGATGTGGTGTGGTTTAGGAGAAGAAAAGCGTACAAAATTTAGGAAGAAAAAAAAGGAAAAAAGAAAGGAAAAAAAAAAGAAAACAACCTCGTCGCGGCCAAAAGTGGGTTGGTTGGGATGAAAGGGTATCTTAAGACATATAACCACATAAAATATTTTTTGCCGTACTTAAGCCGTTTTTGACCGAGACCGCTGTTTACGTTAAACTTGTGGGGCGGTTTTCGGGTTCTAAAACTAAAGTCACGTAACCTATTGTCTCGAAATTTGGTACAAACATATAACTCATTAATCTCAAACTGCTATCAAAATTTCATGTAGCTAGACCAAATTGTTCTCAAGTTATAAGCAAAAGTCTGAAATTTCGGACTTGTTAGTTGGAAAATGGCCGAGTAAAAACAAAGAAACACGCGACGCGATCGTCGGTTGTTCCAGTAAACTAAATCTCTCTCAATTTCAAGAAGCAGATAAAAGCGATGATAAAAATGAATCGATAACTCAGCTGCACGTCACCAAGTTGATGTGTCGTGAAGGTTAGACACTTATCGTCTAAAGAAATAAAAGTTAGGGTTTTCATTTTATTGAGGCTGGCTTCTTAGCCATTTTGGATTTGACTAAACATTTGAAAGACAAACGCATGAGTGCAAGGTTACTGTAGTCAAAACATTAATCCGAGATGACTCTTGTGTTGCTAGGATACGTTACTAGGGGCGATCGAAGATACTTTTTTTCTTGTCTACTGTTTGTCAGCGGCGTCGCTAGGGGGGGACGGCCCGCCCCGGGTAACACTGTTTTGGAGTGACACCATTTGGAGAGACACTATATTATGATTTTAAGCTATAACTCCACTAATTTGAGGTGAAGACCTTGTTTTTTCGTTTTATTTGGTCTCCAACCTCATTTGGACCAAAAACTCAGTAATTTTACGGAAAAGACCTTTTTTTATTTTTATTTTTTGGTCTTCACCTATTTTTAGGCCGAAAAAGGGTGACACCACTTAATCCCGCTCTGGGTGCTACCATCCCTAGCTACGCCTCTGCTGTTTGTTTCGAGATTTATCATCGAATCTAAACAACACCAACATCCTCGAGAGCTATTCTTAAACTGAACTTGATTACGGAATGCTGGTCTGGTATGTTGGAGGCAAGGTCGCTAAGCCGAGGCACTTTATTGGTGCCGCACCCACAGTTTGAACGGGTTGAGGATTTTTCGAATTGTCATACGTTATTTATAATAGGAGTGTTGTAGACCGAGGTTCTGGGATATCAGGCCAAATATGTCACAGACTTTGAAAGCGCTTCTGCGCATAGCTTTGTTTTACCTATTTTGTGAAAGCCTATTTGTAGGTCCCCGTGGTGTTCCACGGCGCAAGACAACACTGCCAGTTGAGAGCAGCCTGCAGATATTGACATGGTTGTGTCTTATGACGCAATTTCTGTTGCAGATGCTTGCAAGAACTACAGCTTTTGTTACGTCGAATCGCGAGGCTCTACAGATGTTCTCGATTTCTTTCAATCTTCGCCCTGGTGGAGAAATGCGCTTTTCTCTCAAGTACTGGATCCTGCTGGAACGGGTGAGGTCGAGGTAGGCAAAACCACAACCCCCTGGTTCACCCAGGTGGTTGGATGTAAAGTATTGTAGTTACAGTAAATGCCTAAAGTAGCTCTTGCCAACCAACGCAGCTACAAAGTCTACCTACGAACTACAATCCCACAAATGGAAACATTTACTGGCGTGTGCAGGAAGCCGACAGCTGCGTGAGTCCTTCAAGCTTTCGACTCGTCTGGTAAACAATTGCCGTACCGCGAAATCCTACATAAGGGCACAGACATTGGGCGTCCGGACATAAGGGCCCAGGGACATAAGGGCACAGGGACATCAGGGCGCAGGGACATCAGGGCACAGGGACATCAGGGCACGGAGACGTAAATCTGCAATCTGCGCCAACATTTTCGTGCTTACACGCCTTCGGCGTAATAAAGTGAGAAAATGAAAGATTTGATTTGATTTTGCTTCGCAGCTGGAAAAAAACTAATTAAAATTGTTTGCTTAACGGATTAAGTACAACCCCCCTTTGAAAACAGTGAAATGATTGCGTTTGAAAACAACCGCTAACGTGGTTATCTGGTTAAGTAAAAAAAAAACTCATTAAAAAAAAAAGTTATTAAATGTATGTTCAAGATTAGTGCACGGCGACCAAAAAACAGTTTAACTGTAGTGTTTTATATGATAATTGAAAACTGAAGGCAGGAAGCGAGTTCAAAAAACTTCTTTCAAAACTTAACTTTCCAAAATTAAATAATATACTCATCAATCAAGTTTGTTTCTTTGATTACATAATTATTACCGAAGCACAAAAATGTTAGCGCCGATTGCAGATTTACATCTCTGCGCCCTTTTGTCTGCGCTTTTATGTCGTAGATTGTCGCACCGTGCCTTGGGAAGTCTCTGCATTCCACGTTGGGTTGTAATCCCGGGAAATCCCGATCCCGAATTCCCGGGATTTGGGGTATTTTTTCCAATCCCAATCCCGGGATTATATGTCTAGAAATCCCGGGACTTATTAAATTTAGTATACCCCTGATTGACCGTTTAATGTCAGCCTACGGAAGTGAGCATCATGTAATGTTACAATTCTAAAGTACAGAATTAAGTTTTGCGTACCCTAGCTCAGCGTTTCTCAAATGGTGCACCGCAAGGGTTAGCTAGATGCGCCAAACTTGTATTTCGTAAATTTACGACCTGTTATTTGCACTATTCTTTATTTTCGGAATTTATAAAATTGGATACGATGACCATCTTGAAGTTGTAAGATATCCGACATTGCAATTATTACAGTCATATTCTTGGCGCAAAACCCTTTTCCTGGCATGCTGCTCTACATGAGTGGAGTCAGAGTCTCAGAGACTAAATGAAGTTACTATTTTCTACACTCGATAAAGTTGCTGATGGAAACAGTATGATGTGTTGTACGAGACAAGCAAAAGAAGGCCTGAAAATCTTGAAAGGTTGTTTACTGCTCTTAAAACTTTTAAGCCCACATCAGTTGAGGCCGAAAGGGCCTTTTCTGCCTTTGGCTATTTTGCTAACAAAATCAGGAGCCAAATGAATGATGCCACTCTAGATGCTCTTATATTTCAGCGTCAATATTACAAGAAATAAAAAGGTTTTTGTTCTTTCCATACTACTTTTTTTAATTATTTGCTCAATCCCGAATAATCCCGGGATTATAAGTCTAAAATACCGGGAAATCCCGATCCCGGGATTGTATAAACTGGTCCCAAATTTACAACCCTAATTCCACGTTTTCTCGGAAGAGGTCTAGAACACCGCCACTAAGGATTTTGGTAGCACCATGACTACCGGTGTATCGTTGAAACGCTTGAGGTGCACGTGGAAAACTTTGCTGAAAATGCGTAATGCATGCTTAGTAGGCTATTGTGACATACTAATTATATCAATGCAGTACATCTGATTCGTAGTTTATTGACTGATGTACATTAAACTCAAACAATTATGTTATTGAAAAATTTTAAATAACTTGATTTTTAGAAACAAAGTCAATTCTAACACAAAACTGCAAAACCGATGGCAGCTAAATGATTGTTATTGAAAGCTTAATGAAGTGTATTCTAATGAAGCTGGCTGCTTAACTTCAAGACCGAGAGCCCAATTCATAGTGTACCCCCTTATCAATTTCAATATTTATAAGACTGCTTATGTTTAATTTCATTAAATGATAGTCATCATCAATTTAGCAAAATGTGCTTACTAATAAGCAATGTCCAAAATTAATGTGTGAAAGTGTTGCCAATTATGCAGCTACACATATCGCGCAGTGGTGGAACGCGCACAGTTTGTCGGCGATATTTGCGTCGATATTTACCTGTGTTCAAGCGAGCCGCTTCAAAGTGTCGCGATCTCGGAAATCGCCAGCGCAGACCGCCTCAACTTCATTGATTCACCAGCGAACCTTTCGCCGGGTTACGACTTAATTCAAAACAGGTAAATGTGGAGAACATTATAGCTAAAACGCTCTTTATCACTCAAAATTTATTTTAAAGTTATAAGTCCTGTTTCGCAATGCGCACTCAGTACGTAGGAATCGAGAAAATTTTTTGCAATCGTTCAAATTGAAAAAAGCTCGACTTTTTGCTTTTGCAATTTTACATAAGAAGCTACGAAAAAAAGCTGTAGCTCAAGTAGAAAGAACATTGCAAACAAACAACAAAACAAACATGGTCACTAAAATTGACATATTTACTTTCAAAATTTAAGAACAAATTAAGAACAGTTCAGACTTAAAATTTGGCAAAAAACTATGAACAATCTGCCTTGATTTAAAATTTACTGCTTCTTACAAAAAAGATTGTATTTGATATTTCTGTGTAAAAGTAGAGTTGGAAAGAAATGGTCAAACCCAAACACCAGTTGAGTTTTAAATTAACAGTTAACTGTTTGGCTACTTACTTAATGCGATGACTTTGTTCGTTCTCCTGCATGTCACAATGGTGCGGTCGTGAATTTTGTTGTAATTGGTTGAGCGGTAACGTTTTTGTCTTGGGAGCGGGAAATCTGAGGTTCATTAAATCTCCGGCCGGTAAAATAGAACACAATGTTGCCAACGGCTCGCCACCGCTGCAACATTTCTTCGAAAGGAGCTGTGCAGTCTGGGCGTAATGACGCGGAGATGGGCCCCGCAAACTCGTTAAGCGCTTCTGCGTAATACCGCGAATATAATGAAAGATTTAATATGATTTAGAATTATTGGATAATTAAAATTACGGGTTTATTTAATATTTAGGTATTCATTCAACTAAAACTTTCGATCTTATTTTACTGCTTGAATCGCAAATGTAAAAGAAAAATATCGTTGATATAGAAGTCAAGCAATAATAAACTTTATGGGTATATTGAGTTGTTTAAATATAGGAAAGAAGTGTGAACTGAGCCCACATATTGTGTATATTTATTGTGTTACTGCTGACGGTCTGCACGGCTACTGAATTGCATATTATTACCTCTGCTTGAGCGCCAGTTGGTGTTTGCCGAAAATA
The DNA here is from genome assembly GCA_963965965.1 of Trididemnum nubilum. Taxonomy (NCBI): domain Eukaryota; kingdom Metazoa; phylum Chordata; class Ascidiacea; order Aplousobranchia; family Didemnidae; genus Trididemnum; species Trididemnum nubilum. The sequence goes on along the minus strand of OZ014477.1, from coordinate 44,501,552 downwards.
TTTCATGATCAAGTCAAAATCAAAATAAGAATAAATTTATTATTTAATTATTTGTTTATAGCCAAGGTCAAAAACTTAAAGGTTAGGAAAGAGGATTTCAATAAAAAGCGGTTATTATAGTGTGTTATTATTGCCTTTATAATGACTTATTTTTTATTAATACAAAATTAATTTCATTAATAACAATGCCAGCCTTTTTGGCATGAAAAAATAATTAAGAACATGTGCCAGTGCAATGTGTTTGTGCGTAATAATTGAATAGTCCACGAGCTACCCTTGTCTCAAACGCGAGATGCGGAGTTCCATCAATGACTAGGAGCCGTCTAGAGAGTTTACGAGTTACGACGTCGTAATCCTTGCGATGTGTTGTCCCTCTGATCTTACGCGGTGTTGCTGACGGTTTTTCAAGATTGACAGGCCTTTGAACCCTGGCATGGTTAGTAGAGGTAGTTTGTGAGTACAGGCATAATGGCAGACATGTGGTTCATGCGGTGGTTCATTTATTTTTTGACTTCTTTTCACATTGTCAATGGTTTGTCAACGAAACTTCGATTTTGTTAGAATCTCATTGCAGTGTTTAACCTGAACTTACTCATGTTGGCTTGTCAAGAAAGTTTTTCATACCAAGCAATAAGCTGCTTCAAAGCATAATGCTGTAGTCCTGGTGCAATAGCACCAAGATTGGTTCCATCGACTCGTTATACATATTTGGGTTATTTCAACAAAAGTCTGATTTTGGATCTTTGTAAGTCATTTGTATGAGTATTCGTATGAAGTTTTATTTGTTATGGAATCAAAGTTCTGACAGCTAGTGGCTTTTCTAGAAATTTTGCTCATGTCATTTATCGCCACCCACCCGAAGGAGAAAGGGAGGAGGTCCCGTTTGATGGGGAGTTCCAGCTACGATATGATACGGAGAGAAATTTTCAAAACGGAGTATTCTACGTTGATGGAGAGTAAGTTACCCCAATCGCAATCTGCCGCGACAGTCTTGATAATATTGTTACTATCTTACTATCTGTACCGGCATTGCTAATGCATAGTGAAAAACAATTGGCACATACATATATTTAGAGTTTACGATTTTCGATCAGCAGCGAATAAACCTGAATCAAAGTTTTGAACGAAGTCGCAAAATATGCTATTTAATATGTTGTTTTACCACATTAGCAATATCTAGCAGCAACACCAATTACGAGTTTGTGTGTTGCAGATACTTCGCCCATATCTTCTCCCCGGCCCTGACTCCAATCCCACGTCGGATCGTGTTTGTTCTCGACATCTCTGGTTCCATGTCCGGGTTAAAAATTGAGCAATTGCGCTTAGCAATGAGGAATATTCTACGGCGACTTGATGAAAATGTGAGCTAATGTATACTCCCAAACTAATTCGTTTTTGAAGCAGAAAAACGGAACAATGGGAATAAATTACTTTGAAAGCAAAAAAGAGCCAAGATAAAATGAAACATTCTATTTACCAGACATTTCGACTTGAACTTAAAAGGGTATTCAAGTCAGGTTTTTCACTGTTGACTAAAATGTTGAGAAAAGCCTAAAACGCATGATTCTCACCAAATTCGAAGTTTCTAAGTCTTGCCGTTTTCAAGATATTGCAGTTTAAAGTTAACAATTTTCTTCGTTCTTCTGTGTTTCCATTTTTGCAACTATTTTGACAAAAGATTAACTTTTGGAAAGTTGGAAAGCGATTAATTTACAATTCAGACCCTTTACTTCGTTTAGACAACAACACTGCCCAAAAGCACTTATTGAGAGTCTTTAACATGCAGTAAGTTTTTGAATTTTGTTCGTATGTACTATAGTTGGCAGCTTTGGCAAAATTTTCAAGGGCAAAAAAATTTCTTAGGGGAAATCCAATTTGTTATATTGTGGAAAGCAAGGTCGTAGAAAGTTCAAATTTGGTGAAATTGGTTTTCAGATCTGTCAAAGTCTTTTGAGAGAAAACCGAGCAAAAATTTTTTCGACCTGAATGACCTTTTTAAATTTTTTTCAATCTTATTCAGATAGAATGATCCCACCTGCCTGCCACGCGGTGGAGGCGTCACTGTATCCATTTTTTTGTTGGTCGTCAAACAGGGAAACTGTAAACCCCAATTCTTAGAGTTTTTAATTTAACCACACCGTGAATCCAACTCAAGTCTAGCGTTTCAGTAGCAGACGCTCTATCTACTCGACCACTTAGCTGTCTAAATCGTGTTATCTGCCTCAGGTGTTTTTCAACATTGTGTTGTTCTCGGATCGAATCAGAGTGTGGATGGGAGGCGCCAACCTGATCCGAGCAACGCCGGAGGACATAGCAGCAGCAGAGCGATTCATTTTTTCCGCAATACCGAGCGGTGGGACGGATATATTCCAAGCCCTTAGCAGAGGCCTGCAACTTCTTAGTGCGGGTGAGTCGTGAGACGAAGACCGCAAAATAGTTCGGGGTTTTGTCCAATTTGGGATTTGCTTTTCGGGATTGTGTCCGTAAACGCTTTTTGAACGTGTAAGCTTGCGCTTGTGGTACATTGTAAATTTTAAAGGAAGGCTCTACTAGAAGCGCCAGCAGAATTTTTTCCAGGGTGGTGGCAAGCGACGTATCCAGTATCGACCGAATCAAATAAATCCTTACAGCTGCAACAAAGATTTTGGAAAAGGGCTTGGAACCCAAAGTTAAAATAATCCTGCTCAAAAAATGTTGCAATTGGGCGGCATGTTGAACAAACTGATGCAATTCAAGTGTAGTATTGACGGGGGTCTGGGGGCAGAGCCCCCAGTCGCTGGGCAATTTTCGCAATTTCTTTAAAAAAATAACCATTTTACCGTCATTTGGATCACATTTCGAACGCTTTTTAGGCCATTGGAAAGAACAAAGTTGCTGAGATTAGGAATCTACTTGAAATTCTTAAACTGCCCATCCCTTTCAGTCCTCTTTATTTCCAAATCAAATTCAAACCACGTTTAAACGCTTGCATAATTACGTGAGTCAAGTTTTCCAAGTGACTCGGATAAGGAGAAGGGAAGACTAAGCTTCCTTAGCTTCCTCGGTTGCTACAGTGACTCTAACCTGAATTTTGCCAAGGTGGATGATGGGGTTTGATTTGCCTATAGATTGAAAGCTTTGCTTCAAAAATGCATCAAATTTGGTTCAAAAATGCCTTTAAAATAGCAAACAGCTGCAACTTAAGCATATCACAAACCAGGGTCTAGGGGCAAAATCCTAACTGATGGGCACTTTTTGTGATATTTCAGAAAAAAAAAATAGCCAGTTTGACGTTATTTTAATCAAATGTCGCATCTTTTTAGAGCCATTAAAAAACTACAGAAATACAATTTAAAAGCCATTAAAAAGATTGGAATTGCTCAGCCTCTTCAATCCCCTACTTTATTCACAGGTCAACTCCAAAACTCGTTATAATTAAATAGATTAAAAGCTGAATAGCCCCCACCCCCCTATAATCTTTTTTTAAAAGCTTTATTCACAGGTCAACTCCAAAACTCGTTATAATTAAATAGATTAAAAGCTGAATAGCCCCCACCCCCCTATAATCTTTTTTTAAAAGCTTGCGTTAAGCATTTTGTGTTAAGCCATCAATTTTGACTGCTTATTTTTAGCCATGTTTTGAAGTTTTTATCAATTAATTTGTAAGCGGTATTTTTGACAAATAAGTTAATTCCCCTCCCCCCCCCCAAAAAAAATAAAATAATGATAATAAATGTTTCAAAAGTGGCTTTAAACCACTTTAGAGGCCATATTGCTGCAAAAAACTGCCTATGACGGGCAAAAGTTGCGGTATTTTCCTTATCGTGCTCTTTGGTCTACTGGTCAATCCAAGGGGGCACAGCCCTCTTGACTACGCTGTTGATTACAAGTTCAGTTTTGATTTCGGTTTCTGAGCAAAATTAATTTAATGGCGAAGTAATTATTATTTTAGTGTTTATATAAAGCACAGCGTAAATTTGAAAAATCAAACGCTGTATTGTATTTAGATCCTGATAAGGGCTCAATGACGCGGGCGAGTACCGAAAAATCCGCAACGGGGTCTGGAGGCGGAGCCCCTAGCGCTCAAAAATTTTGCATTTTTTTGCAAAAATAATTTAATTTTGGGATTATTTTGATAAAAAATAATGCTTTTAAAACGTGGCATAAAAATTGGCAGTATAAATATGACTAAACTTATTGCAAAGATGGGCCACATGGGAAGTGGCTAATGGTAAAATTTTAGTTCTCGTAACACGACCAAAACTGAGGTACTTCATCTTTCAAGAAACCCTGATCAGTGCGTATTACAAGTGAATGGAGCGACACTGAAGCAGGTAGAGAAGTTCAAGTATCTTGGGGTTGCATTTACGAGTGACGGAAGGCAAAACGAAGAACTGGATACCCGAATAGGCAAGGCTAGTTCAGTAATGCGAGCTTTGCGCTACTCGGTTGTCATGAAACGAGAATTGTCGAAAAAGGCAAAACTCTCAATTTTCAAAGCAGTTTTTGTCCCCATTCTCACTTATGGTCATGAATCTTGGGTAATGACCGAAAAAATGCGATCACAAGTGCAAGCGTCCGAAATGAGGTTTTTACGAAGAATCGAAGGAATTACACTGTTTAACAAGGTGCGTAGCTCTGAGATTCGAAAATCTCTTAACATTGAGCCGTTACTTCTCCGAATTGAAAGATCTCAGCTTAGATGGTTTGGCCATGTAAGCAGAATGCCTCAGGAAAGACTTCCCAAACAAGCTTTACTTGCGAAAGCAAACTGGAGAAGACCAGTAGGACGACCTAGAACTAGATGGACCGATTACATTGAGGATCTTGAATGGAATCGCTTGGGACTTCGCCCAAGCGAAATGATGGAGGTGATGGAAGACCGTGAGGTGTGGCGGCTTAATCTTGAGCTTGCTGTCCCCGTAACCCTCACGGAAAAGCGGGCAATGAAGAAAGAAGAAGAAGAAGAAGTATTTAGATGCCGGTAAATCATAAAATCGTATAGTTCAGTAAAACTCACATGAAATAATCTATTTCGTCTACGTTTTATGGGGAAAAACAATTAGGAGAGACTAATGAAAAGAGATTTGAGAGAAGTGATTGGTAATTAACTGATACTGAATAGCCCCTACCCCTTCATTCCTGAGTTTACAGTATATTTGTTTATGAAGCTAACATTTAGCATTTTTATATTAGCGATCGAATTTGATTGCTTATTTTTGGCCATTTTTCAAACTTTTCAGTGATTTATGAGTTTTATTTTTGACAAATTAGCCCCCCATTGAATACGAGGTGTGTTTGAAAAGTAACGGGACCGTGCACACTGCACGAACAACTTTTATCACAGAGAAAACAGCATTACTTTCTATGAAGTCACAATGTCTTATGGTTTCGAAAACCAAATTTCAGCATGCTGTGACAACTACATTCTTTTTTGCACGTTTTTCTGTCAAGGCACTTTCTTCGTGAGCGTTTTGAGAAAATTTGATAAAATTAAGAATTTTGGCTTTTTTTTTCTGGGGTGCGCAGGATAAGCGTCGATCAACGTGAAATTTCTTGTCCGTCTTGGAAAAACTCCAACTGAAGCACTAAAGTTGCTCCAAGAAGTCTATGGTGATGACAGATGTCAAGAACTCGTCTTTTTGTGTGGCACAGGAGGTTCAAAGAGGGAAGGGAGGAGGTGGAAGATGATCACAGGAGTGGGAGGCCATCCACAAGCAGAACAAATGAAACTGTTGAGCGTGTGATACAAAAGGTGCGGAGCGATTGCCGTCTTATTGTTAAAATGATAGCAGATGATCGGGATGTGAATAGTGAGAGGGTATGGAGGATCATTACGGAAGATCTGGAGATGAGGAACATCTATGCAAAAATGTTATCAAGGTTACTGAATGAAGCGCAAAGGGAGCGGCGTGTGCAAGTGTGTCAAGACGTTTTGGAGCAACTCGAAACTGAACCCAACTTGCTGAAAAGAGTTGTTACTCGCGATAAGTCCTGGATCTTCGAGTACGATCCGCTCACCAAACGGCAGAGCCTTGAATGGAAGAGCGCATTGTCACCAAGACCCAAAAAGGCGAGGGTGTTCAAGTCCAAAACCAAGGTGATGCTGATCACTTTTTGATGTCCATGGAATTGTCCACGCAGAATTCTTGCCACAAGGCCAAACTATTAATCAGCACGTCTACAAAAACATCTTGCGACGTCTGATGCGCTCAGCGAGATAGAAAAGAAGAGAACTGTGGGAAACGAAGTCATGGCTGCTTCATCATGACAATGCTCCAGCTCATAATGCCTTGGGAACTCGGGAGTTTCTTGCCAAAAATAACATTGCTGTACTGGAGCAACCACCCTACTCTCCAGATCTGGCCCCTTGTGACTTGTTTTTGTTTCCCAAACTCAACGAAGTCATCAAAGAAACTCGTTTTCAAGATTCAGAACCCATTAAAACAGCCCTGACGAGAGAGCTCCGAGCGATCCCGGAGTAATCCTTCCAGGAGTGCGTGGAAGCGTGGCAGAGGAGATAGGAAAAGTGCATTCGAGCCCAAGGAGATTACTTTGAAGGCGACATGTTGTAAAATTTACTTGTCAAATAAAATAAAACATTTATAGACCCAGTCCCGTTACTTTTCAAACACACCTCGTATATGTTTCAAATGATGCGTTAAATCATATTGACATAGGTGGGCACAAGTCCGTTAATCGTTAATCCTTTAATAACGAAGCTAACTTTTTCATTAACTCGTTAATCCGTTAAAAAGTTTTTTTATGTTAACAGACTAAATTAACTTCCGTTAAGTTTTGTTAAAGGCGGTGAATCATCCAGCCAATCCCGGTGGTTTACAATAGCTAAAATTGAACTATAATTTTTGATATTTTTTGTTTCGATTTGGGGACTGCGGTTGCAAAAATGTGCAACAAGTATAAAAAGATATCCCCCAACAAAAAGTTTCTGGAAACTCTGAGTTTTGTTCTTCCCGCCAAAACCACAGTTCTCTAAACTATTAGGCCTACTGTGGTTTTGGCGGGAAGAACAAAACTCAGAGTTTCCAAAAACTTTTTGTCGGGGGATATCTTTTTGTATTTGTTCAATATCTTTGCAACCGCAGCCCCAAAATCCAAACAAAAAATATCAAAAATTATTGTTCAATTTTAAAACTGCAACATCTTGACGTCCTTCGTGGTCGACTCCTGGGAAGCCATGTCAACTTCCACTGGCACTTAGGTGGCCAGAACAACCACCAACCCTGCAGCTCCAATGATATTTCACATTGTAGCTCAAGTCAAATAAGCATAAAAGTTCAATTTTAGCTGTTGTAAACCACCGGAATTGGCTGGATGATTCACCTCCTTTAACTTCCGTTAAGGTTTTTGTCGGTAATATCTTGCACCATTCATTCATCGTACCGGTACAAACCTGTTTGCATTGGTTACATTTGTTGCGTAAGGGCACGAGTTTTGTAGAGAAGAGAGCAAAGAAAGGAGCTCTTTTTTGTGGCAAATAATAAGCTGCAGCTCAAAGGTCTATTAATTATCGCTGTTCACAATTTCCAAAGATTTTCCGATCGCAGCTTCGTTAGCGCATTTGAACTCATTTTTATCTTGAATGTAGATTAGACTGTAAAATGTAGCTTCCGAAACACAAAAGACCACCAAAGCAATAAATATTTCCTTACAATCAGCTCAACAGCGTCAATACGTGTTCTAGAAGCGAGTGAATAAAAAGAAATGTAAGTTACACGCAAAATGTTAACAAATTAACGGACTTTATTAACTTCCGTAAATTAAAGCTGAAAATGACGGATTAACGTTAACGGAGGAGTGAAGTTTGTTAACGGACTAGAGGTTGGCGAAGCTAACGTTTTGCATTAACTTGCCCACCTATGCATATTGAGTACGTTCCAGCGCAAAAGACTGTCTGAGAAGAGCTAAAAAACTTGGTGTTTTCTTTATTCTGCGTTTTGGTCGACGGGCCTATAGAACTATAGGAGGGTGGTTCAGAGTTGTAAAGTCGGGCCGGGCTTTTCGGGTCGGGTTCGGGCCTAAACTTCATAAAAATTTCGGGATTAATTCGGGCCTGAGACGTGCTTTTTGTTTTAGATGCTCGAAAATATAATCAAAGTAACTTGGCAACATTGCTAAATTTTTCAGACCTAACTTAACTTTCGGGTTTTTTAAGGCATTGTTTGGGCCTCAAATTAGATTTCGGGTTCGGGTCGGGTTCGGGCTTATATTTTGGGGTTCGGGCTTGAACTAGTCGGCCCGTTTACAACTCTGGGGTGGCTATAGCCTCCACCTCTTCTGGCAACGCTACTGCAATGACAGATGGTGAAATGTTTAATATTGATTATTTAATAAAACGATTTAATGCTTAATTCTAGGGTGTTGCTTACGCTCGTGTTTAAGAAAATGCTGCATGATAATTCACGTAACATGGCTATCCTGTTCCTTCTACCCCCGCCCTCGGCACTAATGCAAAAAATGGTAAAAAAACTTCACAAAGTGTTGCTTTCTTAGTTTAGGTAAATGTGTTTCGACTTATTTTTCAAATTTAAGCATAAAAAATACATGACATCTCAATTTCCAGGGGGGGCAAGTGCCCCCCTGCCCCCTCCCTGCGGGTGCCCCTGGGCTCTACGAGTAATTTCACTGAAAATTCGTATATCTTCTTTTTTTATTAATTCTGGCTCAAACTCAACCCTCACCTAAACTTTATCTTAAAACCCTAATCTTGACCCCTAAAAAAGCAAATAAAAAATGCGCGGATAAATGTTTCTCGTTCTTGTTTTAGTCTCTTTCAGTTAAAATTTTCCGGTGAAATAGTCACTCCTAATTTGAAATATTGAAGTAAATTCGAAATTGAACATTCTCAAACGCGGCTGATAAACTTTTTTCACTTCAGGATCAACCGACTTTCTTCTACTTCAGCGAGAAACTGTTCACCCACTACTGGACTACCTGGTTTTCCTCACAGATGGCACTCCGAGTCAAGGAGTCTCTAACCCAAGCACCATTCTCAACAGGATCAGTAGAATGAATTCTAGAGGGTAATTACTGCACAGCCCATGTGGTATAAAACCAGAGATGTCTAAAATCCTGCTCGCGGGTTATTTGCGGCCCTATTGAAAATTTTTGTGACTCGCTCACTCTATACTTCTCCGCACCGACCGGTGGTCTGCGTATAATATTCTGGCACCAAAGTGGTGCCATCGAAGATTTGTTAGCCGTTGGGCCCCTTTGCAAAGACAATTATACTCACTTCTTCAAAAACGTTTGGAACCCTGTCATAAACGAACAGTTCAGAGCTCCAAAACTTGTTAACCTTTATAATAATATTTCCATTTTTTAGCTAAGGATCCTTTTTTGACAGACTAAATGTCGAACAAATAATTCTTATCTAGGAAACGTAAAATATAGCCATAAGCCTATGAGCAAAATTAAAATTAGTTGTAAAGCAAATCAGGGATGTGGAAGCGGAAGCGGTTAATTTTCTAAAGAAGCGGAACTGGAAGCACTTTCATGAAACATTCCGAAAGCGGAAGAGAACTAGGAAGCAGAGGTGGAGTCCTTGAGGATGTCCTTGGCCTCGAGGACACTGTTTGAAGTCCTTAGCCTTGGCCTCGAAGGTCAAGTCCTTGGTCATGGCCTCGAAGCTTGCAAGTCCTCAAAAATGCCTGGTCCTCAGCTCGAGGACAGCACTATTTTTTGAGTTTTTGAAAATGGGCCAAGGTCATGAACAAATTTGTTTTGTCTTGAAGAAAGCCAGAGAGCTTGCGGAAAAATATTTGAAGACATTTTTTTCCTGGTTAAACGCTTGAATTTTCTGGAAAATTTACGAAATTTTGGAGCGAAGCAACCCTTTTTTTGTCTTTTTGGAGATCACTTCCACGTTGTGTCCTTGGTCCTTGGCCTTGCCTTGAGCATTCCTGTCCTTGGCCTCGAGAGGGTCTGTCCTCCAAAGGGCTGCCCTTGGCCTTGGATTTTTTTGTGTCCTTGGCCTTGTGTCCTCGACTTCACATCTGCTAGGAATCGTAATTGATTTTTGGAGGAGTTGAAAGCGGAAACAATTGTTGAAAAATAATGCGCTTTCGCTTCCTCCAAATTAGCCATTGGTTGCCACAAGTTTTGAAATGAAATTTAACATTTGTTTCGAACAAGAGTAGCACCAGATGAGTCCTAAGGACGAAACAGACTGTTGTGCTTTTAACCTTTCGCTGTGATTTTATAGTTGTAAAATTTAGCAGTAGTAGTTACCTAACGAGCAACAATAAATGTGCGCAGTTTTGCACTAAAGCGGCCTTAAATTTTTGGCCATGGCAAGCAGGATATCAGTTTGTCGGCCATCTTGGGCCTTGGATACCTCCCCCTGACCCTAACTAAAGGATTAAGGATAGTCAAAATTTTGATCAAAAAGATTTGTAAGATAGATTATTTTGATCATTTTAAGTATGAGATGAAGACGATAGCCTATACCGATAGCTTGGTTATTCAAATTTACCGGTTGAGTTAGCCTAATTCAGGGATCAAAATTCTTTGCATTGTGTCGACTTCTCTTTACACTGATGATGAAGTCAGTTGACTTCGAAACACGGAATGCTCCCACGATAGGGGGCTCCGCCTCACTTGCGACACTAGGAGTTGAAATGATTACACATTTCGACGCGGAGACAGCATTAAGGTGTTGTCAAATGAAGTAGGATTGTAAGACATGATGTCTCTGTGAACTATTAAATTAGTTCTGCCTATTTCACTTCAGGAATAATTTAACTTGTTAAATTATTTTTAGGCTGTTTGCTTAAAACTGATAACACAAACATTGGAGCAACCAAGAAGATCACGAATCTGAAGCTTTTCTTAGCAAAGTCACTTCAAAAAATTGCTTTGAATAATATACCATGTGTTAAACATGTTTTAGGCATGACTAGTAAATTGTAAACTGAAAGAGATAAAGTATCCCAAACTTGCAATTAAATTCTTTTAAATAATTGTTTCTAGTGCTTTAAATCAAAAAATGTGTCATCAATGGCGCAACCAGGAGGGGGTTGGAGAGCTTCGGCCTTCCCCTCTATGTAAGACTAAGAGGGGGCTGAAGGGGATGGGCAATTTAGTTCTAGCAAGTAACTTCCGATTTTGACTGTTTGGTTTTTGAAAATGATTGTAAAAACGTGCAAAATGCGACCCAAATGACGTTAAAATGGCTAGTTTTTCCGAAAAATCACAAAAATCTCCCAGACCCCATTTGTGATCCGCTCAGTTGCACCAGTTTGCTCAGTACGCCGCTCAATAAAGATCTTTTTCGAACAAAAATTCTTAACGTTTGGTCAAAACCCTTCTCCTTTAGCAAAATCCTGATTGTGCGCCTGTGAGTGATATTTTGTCCCAATGTCGTTGAAAAAAGCTAGTTTTTTCTTTGCAAAAAATTGATTTGTGGCTACGGGCTTTGCTTTCCTACATCATACTCCCAAAAACCTCTAGCAACTCAAGATTCCGCTTCCCGTGGCTTTGCTTCTTAACAATTGTTGGATGCTTAGCTAAAAAGTGGTGGTGGTTCTCATACTACTGTCCTGTGCCTCACCCTTCCGTGGGTTGAGGGCAGGAAAAACTCCGAAGAGACTCAACAATCGGGCCGTGCCTCAAGGTCTGAGCCAGAGCTCAGAGGTCAACGATAGATAGAGAGGAAGATGGGCTCAACAACAGATAAAGATAAAGGTACAAAAAAAAAACGTTCTTGCGCTGCCGCATAAACTTTTTGCTGTTTTCCTAACTGAGCGAATTCAGTATCTGATACTACTTACAGATGCAAAGCAATGAGCAACTTTGCTCTGCTAAAAGGTCACTGGCACGATGTAGCAGCTTAAAAATATCGCACATCTGCAAGTGGGCGAGTAGTACTACAGTTTTGTCTGTTAAGAAATTCAGAATGTTACGTATCACATCATGCGGTAGGGCAAAAAAATTAACGAAGTTGAAAGTTGATTGCTCAAAAAGTCGAAGAATATACTGCAAAAGAGCGTTTTCAGTAATTTTGACAAAGATCGAAGCGGTGAAATTTGTCTGGAAGCGGAAGCGATTAATTTTACTCAGAGCCGGAAGCGAAAAAATTTAAGAGCGAGGAAGCGGAAGCAAACTCGGGAAGCGTAACACCTCAAGAGGAGCTGGGAACAGAATCAATAAAAAATTGACTGTTTCCACGTCCCTGGTTTAAACTAAACACTACTATATTTCACTGAAATTAATTCCATCCTTAAGGGGCATCATCAGTTAGATCTTATTCAAACAAACAAAGTTGGTAACTGAAGGAAAACGAAAAAATGCATCTTTGCTGGACTCTCATCCAGAATTTAATGCATTTTGATAGGGTCTAAACTTCTCCAGTTGAGATCGCACCACTGTCTTGGCAAGTGGACTGGCCGGCCGAAAATCAGGTTCAACTCATGGTGATCTTGCAAAGTGCCATACAAAAACTTTTGTTTTCAGCTACGGCATCATTTCCATTGGATTTGGTGTCGACGTTAACTTCCAGTTTCTTCGCGATTTGTCATCAAGAAACAATGGTATCTCGAAGCAAGTTTTTGAAGACGCTGGAGCTGCAGTGCAGGTTAGGCGGTCGAGTGGATCGAGTGTCTTCTGCTGAAACGGTGAACTTGGCTTCGATTCCCGGTCAGGCCAAACAAAAAACACCAAAAATTGGTATTCACTGCTTCCCTCCTTGACGTTTAGCATCAAAAGGGACAGTGTGAAGCCTCCGCCGTGAATGGTAAACAGGTATGGGCAGGTGGCAGCTTGACTCGAAGACCAAAAGATCCCTTCGCTGTTTTCTGGCCAAGGCAACTTGATGAACAAAGGTGTATATATAGTAACAATAATTGACAGCAATTACTACACGTGATGCAGCAATCGATACCGACTCTTTTTTTGACATTTTTACAATGTCAACCAATAAACTCTCAAGTCTTCACTAACCAGTAGCGTATCCAGGGCTATAGAACCTTATTGGCCTGCCGACCAAATCGCAGAATAAGAAAAATACCGCGTTTTTAGCACTTCTGCGACCGTCTTTTGCACTGAAATAAACTCAAAAAATGATTAAAAGCATATTTTGAAACGTATATTTAGAGGGAGGGGGGCTAATTTGTCAAACATAATACCATAAACCAGAAAACACTTTGACAAATGGCCAAAAATTGGTATTCAAAATTGATCGCTTTTTGAAAAATGCTTAACATAGGTTTCATCAAAAAATATATAAGTTTGGGAATAGGAGGGCAGTTCAGTTTTGGTTAATTGCCAATTCTTCTCTCAAATTTTTTTCCGTTAGCCCCCTAAGTATATTTTTTTCTGTAAAGTATAGACGAAATAGAATATTTTTTGAGAGTTTTATTTGACTACCGGTATAGGACTTTATGATTTACCAGCTTGTAAATACCAAGTGAACTGATATTTTAGCAATGACTATCTCCCATATAGCCCATTTATGCAACCAGTATAATCATGTTTTAGCCACGTTTTAATAGCATTCATTTTTCTCAAAATAGGTCTAAAATTAAGTTATTTTTGACAAAAAAATACAAAAATTTCAAGTGCTGGGGGTGTAGCACCCAAGACCCCTTTGCTTCAGGCGGCTGGGGCTTTGCCCCAAGACCCCGAAACAGTCCCCCATTACAAATTTCTGGCTATGCGCTAGACTCTAACAATGCAATATCAAACCAATTCAAATGAAAATAATTTGGCAACCGCAGTAACTTTCGAGGGCTCAAGTTGTAGAGCACGATTCACACGAAAGTGTTAGTTACCTCAACGTTTAAGACAGTTACCACTGGCCGAGGCAAGTAGAGCTATATCTCGATAAAGCATTTTTCAACAATAAGAGCTATAATATGTGTCAGATTGCATGGTTTCATGGTAATCCAATCGCCAGTTTTGCGTTGAAGTAAAAATATTGAATGAAATGCAATGTGTTTCAAATTTTATCAATCGGTTAGTCAAAATAAACCAAAATCTTTCATTACTTGCTGTATCACGTCGAAGCGTGTAACGAGTTGGCGGGGCCCATCTTCGCGTCATTGCGCATGGGCAGCACAGCTTCTTTTGAAAAAATATTGCAGCGATGGCGAGCCGTTGGAAACACTGTGTCCAATTTGACCGGCCCGACATTTGAACCTACGACCTCCCGCTCCCGAGACAAACTCGTTACAGCTCGATCAACTTCCGGTATCGCTGTGTCTGGTATGATAATTTATTAGAGATTTATAACAATTTATTAGAGAATACAGATCACAAAGTATAAAAGAATTAATTTGTAATTTCTAGTTAAAGTCATACAAAAAAATCAATACCAAAAAAAGCAAAGCTTTGTCGTTTTAAGTTTTGAATTCTGCATGAGTCAGGAAAGTCCACCATGAAAGATCTTTGTCCACCCTAAAAAAGCCTGCTGTTCACTTTTTTTACGGACCTTTGTAATGAGTAAATTGTAAATCAAAAAAACTGAGTCCAAATCCTGAATTGACATAAGACGTTTTTCAATCTTCAATTATTTTCAGTCCACTAATTTGCTTCAAGTTGTTTCTAAAAGTTTGCCCATCTTAATTTCTAACCTAAAAAAAGGTGTTTTGCAAGGGAGCCTTTGTATGGTCTCCCATTCAAGACTAATTACCGTCTTTCTTTTCATGAAGCTTTAATTGCTAGTTATTTTTCAGATTGAAACGTTCTTGGTTGGGACAATCTTTCCCCCGACGCTACTCGATTTCACTCTCAGTTACCCAGATGGCCTCATCGCAGAGTCGACGAACCAAAGCAGTAGGGTCCTGCTAGATGGCAGCGAATTCGTTGTACTCGGGAGGTTGAATCAAACTCGAGAATTAAAGCAAGGAGACATCATTCCCGTGCGTGCGTCAGGTTCGTGCCGAAGTGGGCCAGCAGAAGTTCGGCGTTGTAGCTAAGTTGATTGAGCGTTCAGGTTTGTGATCACAAAGTTACCCCAGGTTCGATCCCCGAATTAGCAATCCTGTATTGTGTGTATTTGCCCCGTACCATCGCTACGGGGTGCCAGTGTAGACCTTGCCCCCCTAGCGGTTCCTTGTTCCTCCCATTTCGGATTATGCAAAACACTTTTATTTGAAACGTCACGTAACAAAAAGACAACAGACAACGATGCAAAAAGGAATACTAACGTTCAACCCGAAATACTTGACTGACGTACCATCTTTAGCAAAATAATGAAGTTTTTTAATACCGAAAGTTTAGTAACTGTTGAAGATCAAGTTTTAAACACCAGTTACCTTCAAACCCATTAAGTCATCAAGTAATTAGGCTAGTCATATCAATTTTGAAACCACAAATGTCTGCGTCGTATGCAGGTCAAACCATTTTACACCCGAAGTCAGTGTTTCTCTATAACCAAGGGCGCGACAATATAGAAATTTAAACTCATACCAAGCCAAGTCACTTAAAAAATTTAACCCTAAAATCCAAGCTTTTAAATGTGTTTTGGACGTGACCTGTAACTTAAGTAAGGGCTGAAGGGACTAGGCAATTTGATCTTTCAACTGGCTTTCAAATCTTAGCAAGTTAGTTTTTTCAAATGGCTTTTGAAAATGTGTAAAATGTGATCCAAATGGCGTTGAAATGACTATTTTTCTCGAAAAACCACAAAAATCTCCCGTCTATACTATTTGCTCTAGTTACACCACTTTCCTCTGCTCACCAACCAATTGAGACATTTTTAAAACGAAAAAAGTTTAACTTTTATTTGAAACCCCTCTTAGCAAAATTCTGGTTACGCGCTTGTTTACGTACGTGTCGCAAAGTAGAGATGTAGGCCTGCAGAATCGTTAGTTCGTTTTTTTAAACACCAGCTGCTTTTGTCTGTTTTAGAGCACACTCAAAATTGTTTAGGACGCAGTCACTGCAGCAGAAAGATTTTTCAAGCTATTATGGGCCACAGACGAAAAGAGCTAACTAAAAAAAGCTACCAGCTTTACATGTCCCTTTTTTTGAACATGAATACAGAATTTTTAAAATTGCGCATGATTTGTTCCGTTCAGTTTATTTTAGTGCCCCCGCACTTTCGGCTACCGCTCCCTCGCTTCGTTTGCTTCAACGACGGCACTGTGTTTCACCATTAGAAAATGAGCGATGCCCTTCTTGGGACAAACGGAACTCGAAAGCGGCTTAAACTGTAGCGCTGCAGGCTGAAGCAAAGACCTTCTTTTTTGGTCTTTACATTAAGTTTGGAAAAAAGCCCCCCACTCCCCCAACACAAAATCTTATCTAAGCCACTGGTTTTAGCATAGGTGGGCAAGTTAATGCTAAACGTTAGCTTCGTTAACCGCTAGTCCGTTAGCAAACTTAATTCATTCCTCCGTTACCGTTAATCCGTTATTTTCAGCTTTATTAACGGAAGTTAATAAAGTCCGTTAATCCGTTAACATTTTGCGTGTAACTTACATTTCTTTTTATTCACTCGCTTCTAGAACACGTATTGACGCTGTTGAGCTGATTGTAAGGAAATATTTATTGCTAAGGTGGTCTTTTTGTGTTTTGGAAGTTATATTTTACAGTCTAATCTAATTTCAAGATAAAAATAAGTTCAAATGCTCTAATGAAGCTGCAATCGGAAAATCTTTGGAAATTGCGAACAGCGATAATTAATAGACCTCTTAGGCTGCAGCTTATTATTTGCCTCAAAAAAAGAACTCCTTTCTTCGCTTTTTTCTATAAAACTCGTGCTAATACGCAACAAGCGTTACCAGTGCAAACTGGTTTGTACCGGTCCGATGAATGAATGGTGCAAGATATTAACGACAAAAACCTTAACGGAAGTTAACAGAACTTAACGGAAGTTAATTTAGTCCGTTAACAAGAAAAAACTTTTTAACGAAATAACGAGTTAATGAAAAAGCTAGCTTCGTTATTAACGGATTAACGATTAACGGACTTGTGCCCACCTATTGGTTTCAGTATACCTTGCTCTAATCTGCAAGGAAGATTCTTGCGATTCAACCAACGCATAACACTTTATCATAGGGATTGTCGCGACCGTTGATACTTGGCTAGAGTACAACCTTTAATCTCTAGAATAGCCCTCGTCGACTTAAACCAGAGCACGACTAAGATATTAATTGACGAATCGAAAATGGCAGGTGATAGTTCCTTTAACTTCTTGAATCGCAGAAAGCAGCACACCAATCTTAAATTAAGACTTCTATTTGAGACTGAAAACAAAACAAATCTGTACGAGCAAAATCGCTTCACTGAAACTTTTTATGATCGACCAATTCAGATCGTAAACACTATCGCGATCGCCCAATTCAGATTGCACACTACGAAACTAATATCTAAAATCCTTCAGCTGTTAGAAAATTAGAATGAATAAAAATAAAACGACCCGCCTATTTGTACTATGGCAAAAGCTATCAAATATTCCAGAAAACTTCTTGGTACATCACAATAGAAAAAGTATACAAATTTACCATAACAAATTGCAACATAATTATGACATCACAAACTTCAAGTCTAAATATAGCGTGGTAAGTGGAAGATCGTAGAACATACTACAAAGGAATTATCTCGAACATTCTAAAATAAAAAAACGGCAAAACCAGTAAAGCAGTCACGTTTACATTAAAGCATGGCAAATAATCATAACAAGAGCATTCCACATTATTATATGTGATAGGTATGCAAACCAGAAGTGTGAGCAACGTGCTTTACAATACTCCTGTACGATACGTGTCTGGCTGCGTCAACACAAGCGGATTCAGCGAGAGCAGAAACGTCACTGAGCGAAAGTTCGCGCTGAAACGCGTCGAGGAGTTGCTGAGGCTAATGAGAAGCGCTACGAACAGAGAAGATGAACTGAAGTTCAGGCGACAAGCCATTGATCTGTCTTTGCGGTGAGAGAAAGCAAGCGGGCTCGAAAAACAGAGCGGAGCGGCGTTGCTGGTTTGAATTGTTATATTCTCAAATTGGCAATGAAACTAATGTTACTCATCGCCTTTTAGGGTTCAACCTACTCACAGCAGCGATTCGCCGACATCCTTTGAGCTTTCGTAGTGATAGTTTTTTATTTTGGGAAACTATGAAATCAAGTTGCACACCAGTGCCGTCGCTACTGGGGGGCCAAGGGGTGCGGTGCCCCCCATTTTGGTTTACTCAGAATACGTTTTTGGAACATCACGTTACGACAAGACAACAGACAATAATGCAAAAAGAAATAATAACATTCAAACATAATTCTGGCTTGAAGTTTTCGCGATTCTTTGCGAAATTGCGGGCAACCAACAGCTGTGCATAAACGTGACGCAACAATCTGTCTCATTAACACGCCTTTTCGGATGTGTCGCGGAAGAGATGTAAACCTAAAGAGTTGTTACCGGTGCCGGTACTTCGTTAGTGATTATGACTTAAAACAATACGTGAAAAAAAATTTTAAAAGACCAGCTGTTTGTGTTTTAAAGCACACTCCAGACTTTTTTAGGTCGCAGTCATGTGGCTTCAGCCCTCTTTAGCCAAGTCATTTTAAAGATTTAACCCAAAAAATACATGCATTTAAACATGTTTTGGACTTGACCTAAAGTATAAGGGGGCAGAAGGGGCTAGGTAAATTAGTTCTTTCAATGACTTCTGAATTTTAGCAATTTACAGTAGTCATTCATATGGCTTCAAAAACGTGCAAAATGTGATTAAAATCGGGTTAAAATCGCTATTTTTGCCTCAAAATCATAAAAATCGCTTATCGACTGGGTGCTCTGCTCCCCGAGGCCACCGCTTTGTGATACGCTTGAGTTGCATCAGTTTGTTCAGCTCGGGGCCTAAACTAGACAAGTTTTGAGCAAAAAAAAACGAAAAGCTTTTGGTTTAAGTCTCCTCCATCTTGGCAAAATCCTGATCGCGCTTCTGGTCGCATTCACCGCTGAAAGCAGATTTTTCAAGCGATTACATGGGCAGGATACGAAACAAGCTAAGAAATGCTGCCGGCCTTATACGTCTTTTTTTCAGACACGAATGCAAAATTGTTAAAATAGCGCATAATTTGAAACCGTAAAATATCAGTTTTTATGTTTAAATGTTCAGTTTATTTTAGTGCCCCCCCCCTCCCTTTTTCGGCTAGTGCCCCCTCACTACGGTTGCTCTGGCGACGGCGCAGTTGCACACTAGTAGTTAGAAACGTCCAGATTCCAAAGATCCGAAGAAAAAAATCCCTCTCAACGTTCGAACACTTTAAGTAAGCGTGTTCTGATATGTTTCAAGTGCTAGGACGTCATCTTCGCTGTTTCAATCGCGACAGGAGGAAGAAAACGCGTTAAACAAACCGAAAGCAATCATCATTGTGCAATTCAGTCGCGGGCAGCTGCTTTGTTTATTTTCCGATATTGATTGCTTTTGAACTCTTTTTTTGCTTCGTTGACATAAAATGTAGTTTTTTTTTCAAAATTGACATCAATTGATTATTTTATCTCCAGTTCAATTTTAATATTTGCGGAAAGTATCGCCGCAGATACGGATTGGGTTTCGATTTTGCAAAGGAGTAGAATACAATCATTAAGTGTATTTCAAATTATCGCTGGAAAGATGACTGAGGTGTGGAGACTTTCGTTGAAATCGAGTTTGAAAAGGGATGGGGGTATCAGAGGCGTTGCCAAAAATGGTGGCACCCGGGGCGGGATTTCGTGGTGGCACCCATTTTCGTACCAAAAATAGGTGAAGACTAAAAAAAAGGTCTTCGCTGCAAAATAAGCAGGTTTTCGGTCCAAAAGTATGTGAAGACCAAAAAAAAAAGGTTTTCGCCTAAAAATCAGTCGGTTTTTAGTCCAAATGGGGATGGGGACGACCAAACAAAGTGAAAAAAGTAAGGTATTCACCACAAATCGGTGGAGTTATGGTTTCACATCATAATATGGTGTCACCCCAAAATGGTGACACCGGGGGCGAGCCGCCGCCCCCCCCCCCCCCCTAGCGACGCCATTAGGGGGTATGAGAGCGTAGGAGAACAGTCTATTATGTAAAACAGTTTTTATGATCTTCAACGACAAGCATTGCCATTCTTAACGCTTTTATGTTTAATTTCTCGGAATGTTTTAGTTGATTCATCAAACCATGTATGTTTGCAATTTAGAGAATTAAAATCAGTAAAACACCAATAAAATCTATGAAATAATTTCCCAACAGCCTGTTTTACCGTTTGGCTCTTCAGCGGGGGGGGGGGGGGGGGGCGTGTCTGAAATAGAACCTCTTCTATTTGAAAAAGATTTTAATCTGGTAGTTGAATACGATTGACTGCCACCCCTCTGAACTCTTCATGGTGAAACAACCTGTTTGAAGGCAAAATTATTTTATAGTTTTTTTAACTGATTTAAATTTTAACCTATGCTCTGACCTTAGCTATAGCGTCATCAGGCTCTTCGTCTGGTTCGCAACAAATACACTTCGTTACATACTTGTAATTTTGTAGATATTCCTTAGTTTCAAACGTAACTGTTCTCGTCATAATGGAAGAAGTTAAAGAAATTGTCGCTGAAGTTCCAGCGACCACACCGACTCCTCCTCCAACCCTGAGTCCCATCACTGATGAGCCCTTGCCTTGGTTGTTTGAGGTAATTTGCCTAAACACAAGTCACTTAATTACTGGCTACTGGTGGCAAATTTGTCACATTGATGCTACAAATTACACGTCATATACAACGTTGTTACACATCACTGCTCCAACAGCAACCTCAAGCGGCAAATTAACAATCGTCACGAGCACAAGATTGCTATGAATAGCTGTGCAGTTTGAAACATTTCACAGAACCAATGCAAAATGCTACAAATGCGTGGACATCAATCCAAAGGCCTGGTCTACATTGCGGGTGAAATCGTGAGCGAATCCTGAGTTAATTTTAACCAACTGGCACCTGGTTACGTTGGTGAGCGGCTCTCCGGGCCAACCGAATTTCTATTCAATTTAAACCAAAATACTCTCGTGCGCTCTCGAGTTTATGCAAAATGTAGATTGGTCCAACCAACAAGTGGCTGATTGCATTGGGCCAAGCAACAAGAGGCTAATTGCTTGGTGCAAAGCAATAAGTGGCTAATTGCATCTGTCAGTAAAACCGGCCAGTTAGTCGGGCGATAACGAATTTTTGCCTCGGATCTCCAGCTGATGTTGAGTAGATTCTGGCACCAAGAAGCTTGAAAAACCTAAAACAGTTTACAGCCACAGAGCCTATACACTAGTACTTCAAAGTACTGAACTATTGGTATTTAAATTAAGGCTTTCACAACCAAACACCCAGAATCTATTTGAATAACTGAGGATGACTGAGATGGGTGGAAATTGATTTCCAGCCAGTTATGGTTGAGCGATAACGCGTTTGTCCATGAAGCGGAAGGTCTGAGGTTCAAATCTCGAACCGGTCAAATCGGGCACAAGCAGTGTTGTTAAAGGCTCGCCACCACTGCGACCTACATCTTCAAAAGGAGCTATGTTGCCTGCGTTGTCAATAACGCGGAGACGGGCTCCATGAACTCGTTACACTCTTCAGCGTAATACAGCGCGTCCAATGAAAGATTTAATATACGTAATGCAATTGAGGGTGGTTTTTAGCCTTTTGAAACATTAACTTAAAAATCTAAAAGAGAGGAAAGTTAATTTTTATATTGATTTTTTTGTTTTGTTTTTGCACAAACACAAACAAAACTGCAACATTGAAGTCAAGCAGCAACCATCTGAAAAAAACTAAAGCAGTTACAATTAAAAACATTGATTTTAGCGAACGAATTAAATGTACTAACTAGAGAACAAAAACAAACTGTTCACCACGATGTAACAGACCTATTTTCGTTTTTATTGCCGGTAATGTTTATTAATGTGATTCCACAAACAGTTGTTTATACTGTTTTTTGAATTAGAAAAAAATTTCTTCTTTGAGTTCCTTAGAAATTTTGTTCCAGATTTTCACACTTCTATATGAGATTGATCTTTGTAATCTATATTAGTTCTATAACAGGGTGGATAGAGCAAATTTATTTTGGGATGATCGAGTGGAACGAGAATGAATTGGTGAGATTCAGTGCTTACATGTTGGATCCAGTGTTACTATGCAATTTGGGCGATCCAGTGTTACTATGCTATTTCATACGTATTTCAGCTAAGCTCTATTCCATACATAGTTCTATTTTCGTAACGAGCTTTTTCTTTTGACGTTTAGGGAGATCCCCACTTTATCATTCCTCTGCGATCCAACTTGACAATTTGCTTCACATGGGGAGGAAAGCCGGAAAAGGTATCTGCTGATGACGACACAATATTTTGCAATATGGTGAATGTAGCGGCTGTTGACGACAATGAGACAAGTTGTGTGTTGAAACGTTCAGTGCATATAATTTTGAAATTTTTCATTCCTTCACAAGCATGAACCGCTCTTTGCGCTGGTCAAACCACACCAACGCTGAGCCCTTTTTTGAGGCTCTACATTAGCAGCAAGGCTTTCGTCAGGGTGGGCCACAGCAACGGATAGACTGCTTGGCCCTTATGGGAAATTATGCATTAAGTGTTTTCCTAGGTAGGCAACGACGCATTGCCAGCTCGGCAATCGAAATGGATTATGCAACATTTCGATTCCCTGCTCGACGTTCTACTACCTCAGCTATCGTAGCCTTTTTTTGTTTTTGCTGACTGCACGAGAATCGAACCCAGGTCCAAGAAGTGCACAATGATGATTTATTAGCTTATATCGAGTGTGAAAACTTTAAACTTTTGATATTCTGTAATAATGCTCACTTTTTGGCTGTAGGGGCAGCTTTTCTCTACAATCTTTTATACCTTCAGATTTCAAGACTTCGAAAGATTTTAAAACTCTATATCTTCAGAAAAGATTTTAAAACTCTATATCTTACATGTAGGCCTACAATTACTCCCGTTTAACTCAGTATCTTTACACTTTTTTGTATACAAACCATAGTAACTTTTAGGTTGAGACTGGCTGTCCTTAAATTTTTACAAATTTTTGTTCTCATATTTTATTCTTCGTAAATTTAATTGGAGAATAATTTTACATAAATTTATTCTTGCTGTTTGCAAGTTGTTTTTTTAATTATTATTGATCGTGATCATTGAAATAGTCTTTATGCAAATTAACAATAGCAATACGTCATAGGCCAAGAAACTTTTGCTGAGTGCTTTACTGCTTAACAAATGATTTTTTGTCATAACTTTTGAGAAACATCGAGTCTACTATTTTATGAAAATTGCCGTCATAAAAAAACGATCGGTAAGAGATACCAAACTCTTAAGTCCTAAACTCTCAAGTTCTCACAAAAAAACAAGAGTGCAAAGCACGGTCTATTGTGCAAAAACAAAGTAAGTCTGCAAAAAAATCACAACTTTGAAGATCTCGGGAAATCGTTTCGGTTTGCACTTTAAACCATTATCTTTTAGATGGTATTGCTTAATATTGATTTATTGTTTTCAGAAATTATCAATGCAAAAAAACGAGTTTTGTTCGCAAAACTTACTGCATCGCTGAGTTGTTTACAAAACTTACGTATCAGACCGATCAGTGGTCGAGTGGACAGAGACCAGAGAGTCTGCTACTAGAACGATCAACTCTGGTTCGATTCCCGGTCAAAACAAACTAAAGACTATAAGAATTGGGATTCACAGCTTCCCTGCTTGACGTTCAGCAATTAAACGGGCAGTGTGAAGCCTCCGTGTGAGGTAGACAGATGGGCATATGGTAGCTTGACTCGAAGAACGAAATATCTCTTTGCTGTCTCCTGGCCAAGACAACTTAGTAAATAGAAATAAACAGTAATTGCAAGCAATTACAATCAAAGAATTAATCACGAAACAAAGTGCGTATGTGTGCTAACAGCAGTCGACAAGTTTTCTAACTAGAATAGTTTTAATTAGATTTACAATTTACTGCACGACCCTCGGCGAGGTATTGATGTGAGGGGCAAAATCGTTTCAGCCCCCGAGCTGCCCCACCCAGCAAACTCGACCTCACTTTGCCCCAAACCACTCCCGAGGACTTACTTTTATGAAGTTGGTTTTTCATTTCTAGAAGAGAAGGTTGCATTGAAAGTAAGTTTCTGTTTTTTAACCCATCTTACAAAATTAATTTCGCGACAATTGCTTCACGTCATATGAACAGTCAACATCCTCAAAAGTTAGCATGCTCGATTGCTCGTTCAGTACTTGACTACGGTGGCAAAGTGGTTAAACGCCTGTCCTACTGTACGTTGAAGGACTGTCGCGACTTCAAAAGCAACAAATGCCCTTGCTTGTTGGAGGGATGGGTCTGCTTCCATCCGTAGTCATTTTTTCTGAATACCGGAAGTCGATCCAATTATTGACTTTATGTTTTCTATTTTTCTGGTTTCAAATTAAGTCAGAGTTTTGGTTTTGAACTATTTTTCCAAACGCATTTCTTTCTTTTGATTCAATTCAATTATTTTATTTCTCGAAAACTGAATAACAAAAACAAATATAGCTAAGTAGTTTAAATAAAAATTTCCGACTGGGAACCAAGAATGAACCAACGAGGAGTCGTCGAGTCAAACATTCTTTACTTTTTTCTCTTTTTTATGTTTATTTTTTCTTTATTTTTTGTCAAAACAAATCAAAATGAATTGTTTCATTAAACTCGCTGCGTTACGCCGAACCGCATAACAAGCTGCCGGGACCTATCACCGCGTTATTGCGCTTTGGCAACACAGCTCCTTTCGAAGAAATGTCGCAGCGGTGGGGAGCCTTTGGCAAAACTGCGTCCGATTTGATCGGCCCAAGATTTGAACCTAGGACCTCCCGCTCCAGAGACGAACTCGTTTCCGCTCGACCAACTGGCCGGTCTTTATTTTTTGTTTTTTAAATTATGATGCCAACACATTACAGTTTTGCTGATGTTGATTTTGTTAAGTTTTCTTGCTACAGCAGCTACTGTAGAGTGTAGATTCTAAAATCAGAACAAATTTGTATGCGTTGACATTTTGTTTTAGCTGTAGTATTAAAAGGACTGTTTTGCTATCGTGTGTACTTGTGGAAGTATGGATGTCATTACAAAGTAATAAGGCGACTCCAACTGTGAAAACCCAGCAAAAGGCCACCAACCTATAATGTCGAAACAACCTGGATAAAAAAAGTTTAGCCTAGTTTTTTTCGTTTGTATTTTTGGTCGTTTTTGGTCGTTAAGAGAGTTTGCTTA
The DNA here is from genome assembly GCA_963965965.1 of Trididemnum nubilum. NCBI lineage: Eukaryota > Metazoa > Chordata > Ascidiacea > Aplousobranchia > Didemnidae > Trididemnum > Trididemnum nubilum. The sequence continues at coordinate 44,476,389 of OZ014477.1, read as the reverse complement.
TGAGGCATAATATGTATATTGTTTATTGTCGTGAAAACTATACCATAGAAGTCACATGATCACAAAGTAATGCAACTTATGCAAGAAACACAGAAAAAACTGGTCTTTATAATTATCAAGACTGGTTTTGCAGCACATAACCTTTATTCTTTGTTGTTTTTGCAGGTCAATCCTCATAACATCACAATTTACGACTTCACGAGAGCTAAACTGCACAAAACAATGATTCTAGATGCGACAGACAACCCGCGTCTGCTGCAGTTCAACGGGGCGAAGCTGGAAGTTTTTAAAATATCAAAAATGCATTCCTTCGTTAACATCAGTATTCATGGCTTGGCTACATTTTCGGTAAGAAAAACTTTACGATGCCGCATTGAACCAGATAATATTGAGATTTGTTCCCACTGACTAGTAGGTCGAACGGTAAAGCGTCCGTCTCTGGAGTGCAAGTCTTAAGTTCAAATCTCAGGCCGGTCAAATCGGACATAGTGTTGCAGCGGCGGGACCGTTGAGAAAACTTTTGTGCCTGGGGGCAAGAAATGTGAACGAAGCCCACTGAGAGAATATCAGGGTTAAAAACCAAAAGATTTTTGCTGGATTTTAACCCAATTTCCTCAGAGATTTGAGGGAAGTCCAAAAAAAGTGTTCACCCAGCTTGTACCTATTTTCCTGACCAAGAAAAAAAAAACTTTAATTGACTTCGAATTTGGTGCTTGTTGAGTTTAAGATTGAAATCGTTCGGTCCTAAAGTTTGGGGGGGCCCTTCAAAATTGCCAGTCTTGGGTACTTTTACCCTCCCCACTTACCTTTTCCTCTTAACGGCGCTGGCCAACGGTTCTTCATGGTTGCAATATTTCTTTGAAAGGAATTATGTGGTCCACAGGCACAATGACGCGGAGATAATCCTGCAAACTCGTTACACACAGCGAGTAGAATAAAAGCTTTTATTTTGTTGAGATTTATTTCGTCGAAATTGGTTAATTGCGGGAATGGAATGGAGTGCACTATTTATTTAGATAATACACTTCGACAAACGTGTTACTGTAAGTTTTGCTTCTATGTTTTGTTGATTTTGCTGAATTTTAGTATTAACTGAATAGTTAAAGTGCAACGGCTAAATCTATTCAATTTGCATGCGCAACTCTCTTAGCTACAAGTTTTTGCAGCTAATTCTTCGACGAGTTCGGAATAAACTTTTTCCAAACCCGGACGATCTTCGAGAAGATCACGTGGACATGGATTTGATTGGGGCTCAAAACTTTTCTCCCGACGCGCGCGGAGTTTTCGGGGACTTTTTGTCAACTAACTTTCGCAAAAGCTCTAAGCGGGATCGCATTATTAGAAAGAAAACGAAATCAATTTTGGTGTACCGGTAAGGTGCTGCTTTGTTTTTGCTACTTACTAGTTATTTATGACTCAATTTTGATTCAAACACGAATTGTTCTAATTTTCAAATTGGCTGAAGACTCCCCCCTCCCCTTTGTGAAGCCAAAGAAAAGTTTAAGTTATATGTAGAAGCTTTCAAACTTGTTTGGAACTTAACTGGTTCCTGTAAGTGTTGGGCTAAAGCAGCTACTGTTTTTAATCGTTACCATACCAGGAAATTTCCTGCCTCTGTCTTAACTGTGTAGCGTCAGCTCCAACGTAGCCACAAGTCAAAGATTAATCGGAGCAATTTGTTAATTTAAGTCACCCGGAGAGTAGCCGATAGGACAGGTTGTTCAACCGAGCCGGTCGACCGCATTGGTATGCGTCCTTTTGACACGTACGTTACAACTGCTTTACGTCAATGCTAATGTCATCAACTCTGTTGTAGAAAGCACTAGTTTGAAGCTCTTTAACGCGACTGACTAAACCCACTTTGTACTTTCAATTATTTTTTGTATACCCACTAACCCATCCGCATTTACCTTCAGTTCGTTCTGTCGTGAGATATTGTTGTTTTTTCTGTTTGTTTTCGTTTTGCTGAGTGTTTTCGCTTTTTTTTGCAGAGGATATGCAGACTCGGTGACCGTGCAAGGTTGCAATTTTGGTCTTTCTCATCTCCTCGTCACTGTGTACTTTTTACTTTTTTACTTTCTTGTATACCGCATAAAAAAATGCGACAATAAAACATATGAACTCAACTGCTGGCTCAGGGTTTAGCTTTTTTATTAATTTTACTGCCCTATTTAACTGGCGTCATTGATATTTGCAGAAAACACCGGTTCGAAGTTCAGCATGCAAACCTTTCTAACCCCATGACCGCGCATGATCGTGTGGAGTGTTGGTTCAGCTGTGACTCGGAGGACCTGATTGGCAAGGCGACTGAGCACTATATTGAACAAGATTTGATCCATCGCAGATTTTTATGAAGATTTGTTCTTAAAAAATATTGGCATTGCAAATGCATTTGCAGTTTTTGCTAGATTAAGTGGTTGTTTCTGACTTTTCAATAAAAATATTACAGTTTTTAACATATGCAATTTGCTTGTTTTCTCAGAGCTTTCACTTAAACGCTTCTGGTCTATCTTTTCCAGCTCAAAAATATAGTGCATAAGATAGTGAGTGATTTAGTCATTTGCATACTATCTGGCCTAAAGGCTACCAGCGCGGAAGCCTAGGGAAGAGTCACCAGAACGGCGACTCCTTAAAACAAGCAATGCGAAAAAGTTATCCTCCTACAGGATAAAAAAAGTTATCCTATGGGAGGATAACTTTTTTGCAATGTTTGCTTTAAGTATAGTCGCCGTCCAGGTGACTCTTCCCTAGGCTCCCGCGCTGGTAGCCTTTGGGCCAGATAGCACGCAAACGATTAAACATTAAAAGCTCTGGCCAGCAAACGTCAAAAACATCACAGCTAAATTATTATTTACATAGCTAGTGATATCAAAAAGCTATCTATTAAAAACTTTTATAACTTACAAAAAATTACCTTCTAAACAAATGCTAGGCCTGTAACAAATTGGAAAATATGCCATTTGAATTTGTAACAGCAGACAACTTTCTCAGGGTTGCCACTGGTGTCGAAACGTAAAGTTATCAATGGTACTGAGCCAAACGGATTAAAATTATTCTCATGGATTTGGGATTTATAGTGGGTTTAGGGCATCTCTTTAATGTCTCAAGCAGGTCTCAACATTTCTTCAATAAAACTGATGTCGTGCAATATCTCTTTAAATTTGCCAGAAATGTTCAAACTCTCTATTTTGGCGATAGTTTCACGTTTTTGAAGAACTATAACACACAGTAGTGAGTTTAATATTTCTGGTTTGCAAAACAACAATCACAAAAAATAATAGTATACCAAAAAAAGAACGCAGCAGCCATACGATATACGTTATAGCCAGTACTTAAACTGTAAAGTTTTGCATGGGGTCACGCATACACAGTAGGGCAATGACTAAAATTTTTTTTGCAGAATTTTGAATTGCCTGCTATGGCATGAGATGAGTTTTTTATTATGTATGAAGATTTTAAAAACAATTTTTGAAAATTTTGCAAACAGTTCCCCCACCAACCCAATTTTCTGACCCCAATTGCCCAAAATTTTGGGTCTTTTGGTTTGTGGTGCACAACAGCGACAATTTGCAAGCTTAAACACCTTTTAGGTGGTCGGGCCTTTTGACTTCGCACAGTTTGAAAAAAATTTGAACAGAATTGAACGATAGGTTCAAAAGTTATGAGCAATAAAGTGCTAAACTTGTGAAATGCTGCCTCTAGCGGCAGAAATGCAAAAAGTAGAAATTGATGTCAAATTTTATTTTAACGGTTAAAAAACAATGAAAGCAAGCATTTTACCAAAATTTTTGTCATTTAAAAGCAATATAAATGATTTTTTGTGCTTAGGTTGACATACTTTTAACTTGTTAAAGCTTAGGATAGTTTCAAATTCGAATTTTGAGTTGTAAAACTCTTAACGCTGTCCTGTTTTTGATTATGTCGTTGCAATCGTGTTCACAAAAGTTTACTCCAGAAAACTAAAACCATCGATCATTTTTCAAATTTGCGCACAAAGATACTTCAAACACCTTCAAACTATTAAGGATATTAAGGCAGATTGTTGTGAACTACCGTACTACATTGTTTTTCTTCCTCACAAAAACACCATCATAAACTATACCCAAACTTCAATGCTAGTACGTAATCTAATGAAAAGCATCAAGTTTCCTTTTTTGGAAAGTACAACGATTTTTAATATTTGAAGTACGCAGATTAGCAAGTAGATCCACAACTAAGCGAAGTTGAGCAACATCACACTAAATTTGTTTTCCCTCTTCTCTTGAAAATTCAGTCAAAATACGCTGCAGCACGCAATCAAAAGCAAAAAAAAGAAATTTAAACTTCGTCACTAGCAGACCTTAAAAACACTTACTTTAGCCTAGCATTTAGTTAAATTTTAGCACAAAAAAGAATTAAAAAGTGACAATAATTGCCGAGCGACTGATTGTTTACAAAATATCGTTGCATATAGAACCACACTTACAACTCTTCAAGAAAACTGAATTGTACAATGAGCTTTCTTTTGAATGACGTTAACAATCATGATAATTCTTTTAGCTTAGGATGACGAAGGGATTACTCTCAAGCTGCATTCACACGGGCGACTTTTAGCCAGGTGCCTAGCCAGGAATTTGCAATGGGAGGGGGTGTTCAAAGGTGTGAAACCAAACTTAAACAGTTTATATTTGGAATTGGAACGTTTTTTTGCCCGAAATTAAGTGAAGAAAGCCTTCACTTGGATTTGGTCCAGTTTTTTGCCCAAAGCTAGGTGAAGACCAAAAAAAAGGCCTTCGTCCAGTTTGGGATCGAGTTTTGCGACCGAATTCTGTTTAAGTCCAGAGTCAAAGTAGTCAGATTCTCATTGCTAATGCCAATGGGGGGATATTTTCGCTTTTAGTGCAAAAACTGGTCTCAAAAAGTAATAAAAACAGGGAATTTTGCATACTTTGCATGCCAATGGGTAGGCCAAATCCCCCGCTCCATATGGCTACGCTACTGCTTTCAGCTGTTAGAATCGGCATTTTGCCCTTTAATTCTTCCTCAATTGCTCTTGTTTCTTTCTTTATCGATTTGAGAAAGAAAAAAGGCAAAATGCCGATTCTCGCAGCTAAAAGTCGCCCGTGTGAATACAGCTTCAGGTATATTCTATTCAAGGCCGTAGCCAAAGGGGAGCCGGCTGGGCCAAGACCCTTCCTGGAAATGCTTTAGCCTCCTTGGCAATGGTGCAACTAGTGGTTTTAGTCAAAGGGAGCAAGCTTCACCATATATTTGCGGCATTTTTCTATTAAATTTGGTTGAGAAAACAAAACGTTTTTACCGTAAATTTTATGCTTTTTTTTTTCTGCCAGATAATGGTGAAAACCAAACCAAAGAATAACGTCTTCACCAAAAACTCAATGCTTTTATTCGTATCATTTTTGTTTTTAGCTGAATACTTTTCCCATTTTTGTCGTTTGCGTTTTTGCAGAAATTTGTTGCACGTGGGGGCCCATGTCTATGGAAGCCTTTGTGGAGTAAGAAAAAAATTTTAAGAAAATAAAGTTTTGACAAAAATTTGCAGAATTTTTATTCTTTTTCATAACTCCGCATGTAAAATAAAGCTACGAATACCAGTTATATGTGGCAACCCCCTTTAATAATGAACCCTGAGGTTTGTCACTAGCCACATGTCTGAACCCAAGCGGTCGTCTTTTTAAAGCAATCCGCCGTCAACACCAATTGCTACTGTTTAGCATGTATGATTACGTTTAATTTAAATTTTAAAAATATTTCAAGTATATTATTTCAACATCTCATTATTAGAACAGTGATGTTTTCTTCTATAGTCACAACAATTCATGAAATACTTGCTTTAAACAAATTACACCATGAAAAATAGAATTTGACATCAATTTCACACTCTAATTAGCCAATTATAGTACTTTTTGCATTTCTGCCGCTAGAGGCAGCATTTCACAAGTTTAGCACTTTATTGCTCATAACTTTTGAACCTATCGTTCAATTCTGTTCAAATTTTTTTCAAACTGTGCGAAGTCAAAAGGCCCGACCACCTAAAAGGTGTTTAAGCTTGCAAATTGTCGCTGTTGTGCACCACAAACCAAAAGACCCAAAATTTTGGGCAATTGGGGTCAGAAAATTGGGTTGGTGGGGGAACTTTTTGTAAAATTTTCAAAAATTGTTTTTAAAATCTTCATACATAATAAAAAACTCATCCAATCCTATAGCAGGCTAATTTTTTTTTCTGTAGTCATTACCCTAATACACAGCCTTGACCAAACGCATTTGGAATGTGAATGAAATTCAGTGGAAAACATGCTTTAAGTTCAAATTCTGCCCCGAATTCGATTGAAGACCAAAAGAAAAAAAGTCTTCAACAAAAATTTAAGATTCTATGTCCTCTAAATCACCAAAAAATAAAAATAAAAAGGTCTTCACCGCAATTTGGTACTATATTCAGCCGGAATTCGGGATTTATTCGTGTTGACAGCCAATTTTTCGTCTGATCATGCACACGTTTACTCTCAATGATGAGATCGCTGAAATCTTATTAGCAGGGGCGCTGAAATCGCGATGGTGGGACGCTAAATCTCGACGGGGGACGCTAAATCTCGATGGGGGACGCATCCCTCCTACAATCTCACTTCTGGTTATAGCATACACATTGCACACAGACTAAAAGGTACTGCTTAAGATCGGTTTTATGAAAGAACTGAGAACTACTTGAGATAATTATGGAAGAGGCGCTTTAAACCTTGCTCCACTATTTTCCTAATCTGCTAAAATAGATTTAATCCATTTGAATCCGTACTATTGAGAACCCTGCGTTTCGAACTTTTGTAACCAGAGGTGGAGTCCTCGAGGACACATTTTGAAGTCCTTGGCCTTGGCCTCGAAACCTACAAGTCCTCAAAAATGCCCTGTCCTCAGCTCGAGATCAGGATTATTTTTTGATTGATTACAAAAGAAAATAGCCAAACAAAAGGCAGCGTATACTTCTATAGTCTTGTCAATTTGTTTCCTTTCCTTTATAAAAAATAATATGATGTGATAACCAACTAACCAAGTCAAACTGAAACTTGTTTTAAATAGCATATTGTGTGAATGCTCTAATTACAGAACGAGGGGGCAAAAAGGCCATGTAGAAAATTGTTGTTTTTATTTCTGCTGATACTTTCGGTACAGGTGGTACAAACCGCAAAGCACTAAAACCTTCCAGAGTCATAGCAAGGAATCCGGGGGTCCGGACAACGCAATTTTGAGTTGCTAATGTTAAAACATGAACGAGCCTATTCCGCATGTGAATTTAGAAGAAAGTGTGTGTGTGATAATGAAATGTAATACCATATTACCAAGGATCGCATACTACAGTAAATATGTTAGTATATATCGATATAACTAATCAAACTTATCTTGAGACCGACAACTTGTTTTGAAAATACGTGAGCGCGAAGAATTGGTTTTGAGGTAACAGAAAGAACAACTCTGATCACTGGCAAGCGATCTTGGGGGCAAAACCACATCCACTAAACAATTTGTGTCTCGGAAATCGCCGCTAGAAATTCCAAACACCAAACTATTCGATCACAAAAAAGCTGAATGAAGAATTACTACTGCTAGAAATCGCTTTTATTCTAGAAATGAGAACTACATGAGGTATTAAAGAGGTGCCCCTAATCTTTTTCCACATTTTTCTTTATTCGCGAAAATACAGTTTAATCCGTTTGACTCCGTACCACTGACAACCCTGCTTTTCGCGATTTTGTGACATCAAATAAGGCATAGTTTTTTCAAAAATTCTCGTAGACTAAGAAAGGCAATTACCAACTGTCAGCAGTGAGTACTAAGTAGCCTACAACCACATCTAAAAATTAGGCTACAGCAACTGAAACCTGTAGACCTAGGCTACCATACTGATCTACAGTACGCCTTTTGTGATGTCACAAAATTATGAAATGAGGGGTTGCCAACATAGGCTTAGCCAGGATTTTTGATTGGGGGAGCCCAAACCACAAATCACCGGCAATGAGGTCATCAGAAACTTCGAAAGAGGAATTTTTTGTGGGGCAAAGATATCGTAGAATGGAAGATCAAAAGCCGTGACCTGGCGTTGGCACGCAATTAGGAATTCGTTCAAGGGGGAGGGCTTAAACCAATAGTTAAATTATGCAAATGTCTAAATTGGGAGACGTGTTGAGTAAAGAAGAGTACTGTAGTTCAAATGTATCATTGACGGAGGTGTGGGGGCAAAGCCCCCAGCCACTGGGCGGTTTTTGTAAGTTTTTGAAAAAAAAAGCTGTTTTAACACCATTGGATCACATTTCGCACGTATTTAGAGCCATTTGAAAGAACTAGATTTTTAACGTTTGAAAGCCAATTGAAAAAATTAAGTTTTTCAGTCCTTCTTTAGCTTGCAATTTAAGTCCTAAACACGTTTAAAATCTTGCATTTTGGGGTTAAATTTTGTAATTGATTTGATCCAGGTAGGGGAAAGTAAAGTACATTGCCTCCGGCAATGTTTTAGCAGTAAATAACAATCCAGTCAAAAATTTTCCTTAGAGATTATTGTTTTGTCATGAAAACAACTAGTTATAGGAGTACATATACGGCCAGGGGGGCCAGGCCCTCTCAGTTCAAAATTCTGTTTAATGAGCATTTCCGTTACTGCAGATGATTTTTTTCAAAAGTATTTTGTTGCATAAAAACTGGCGAGGTGGAGGCGAATTGTAATTGAAAAATGTACAATAGATGATTACGCCTGCTAACCATGTTGTTGCCCAAACCGGATTTACATTGAGTTGGGTCCCTGGCACTTTATGATTTTCGCAATATTTTCCTGCCAAATACATGTGAAGACCAAAAAAGTCTTGTATGAGCGCGGGACCCCTAGCACTGTGCGATATGTTAAATCCGTCCCTGGTTATTGCATTACGTTCATAAAAAGGTTACATGAGGACCTGAGTTAGCAACTTTTAGGACAAAAACCTTTAATTTCACTCGGGTTATACGTTTAAAGTTGGTTGAAAAACATTAAATTGAGAGGTCTCGGGCCCCCTGGATCAATATTATTATTGGGAGGGCAATTTAAATTGGGGTCATTTAAATATTATTGCAGAGGGCCCATTTAAATTGTTTGGCAAAAATTAAATTGAAGTGGACCGGGCCCCCTGTATCAATAATATTGCAGGAGACCTATTTAAATTGGTTGGCAAAAATTAAATTGAAGAAGCCCGGGCCCCCTGGATCAATATTTTTGTTGGACGCTCATTTAAGTTGGGGGCCATTTAGATATTGTTGTAGGGAACCCATTTAAATCGTTGGCAAAAATTAAATTGAGGGGGACCGGGCTACTGGATCAATATTATTGTTAATTGCAGTTGTACGCGTGTACCCAAGTACGCAAAAATGCCAAAAGAAACTGAAGAAACAATGGTCTTGTTTGTGACATTTTTATCATTGGTAACATTTCAATTGAGGGGGCCAGGGGCTACGCCTATAGTTGCCAATGCCTATAGTCGTCTATAGTTAAACAGATAAAACGCATTTTCGCAAATAAGGGGAACTATGGAAAACGGTTTGGGGCACCTCTTTATTACCTCAAGTAGTTTTCATTTCTTCAATAAAACCGATTTTGAGCAGTATCTCTTCAAGATGTTAAGTATGAAGTTAAATGTAATTGTAATTACATTTTATTCACCAAGTTGCTTTGGCCAGGAGACAGCGAAGTGACCTTTCGGTCTTTTAGTAAAGCTAGCACCTGCTTTCCTGTCTACCACACACGACGAAGGCTTAGCACTGTCCCTTTAATTGCTGAATGTCAAGCAAGAAAGCTGTTAATACCAATTTTTATAACCTTTGGTTTGACCCGACCGGGGAATCAAACCCGAGTCTACCGATTCAGTAGCAGACGCTCTATCCACTCGACCACAGATCGGTTGTTTATTATATAACTACGGCATAATAAACTTTATTTGAAGCAACGTTCTCCATGTATTTTTATTTAAGTCGACGTTTCCCCCCCGGGCATGGAGAGCACCATTAAAACAGCAACGCATTTCTTGCTTGCAAAAATGAAAATGAAACTATGATAAAATTACAAAAGTTTAATCTTCTTTGAAGTCACAAGACTTCTGATGATGCTCCCCGGATAGGGGAGCGAAACGTCAACTTAAATAAAAATACATCGGAGAACGCTGCTTCAAATAAAATGTTCCCTCCCGATGAACGATCTCTTAGTGTCATTTTCAAAGTATAATAATTGTTCGAAAGCCTGGAAAGATGGCGCGCTGCGCTTGGTAAATTTTTTATCACGTCATTATGCGACGAAGAGGCAAAGCTCTCGCGAAACATTTGGGCAGTTTTAGAAAAACTTAATGGTTTATTGTTTTTCCGTTTCCACGATTATGGACCCTTTGAAGGGGCCCCGGGCAAATGTCTCCTATGCCTTCCTTTTTTATACGACCCTGCTAAGATCCTCAGGTTATTGTTTGAAACTAATACCTTATGTTAAATTTAACAAAGTGTCTTTTGGCGGCCTAAACGTTCGCGATCATTGATTGATAGGCATTAGATGTGAGAAAGACATCACATACAGTGAAATGTAAAGAAAAGATTGGCTTAAAGTTAGAGTTGGGAAATTATGGAAAAATTACAGTTTTTCTAATAAGTTATTTTTGTTTCAAATTCCTTTGAAAGTCTAAGTGTATAATCTTCTTTAAAGTCACAACAATCGGTATTAAAAAAAAAATTACTGATTTTATTCAACGTGGGGAATGGGAAGTTTGCCTTCACACCAGAACCAATTACGTTTTAATGCCAAAAACTTGAGCTTACAAATATACTCGGTACGTTACCTCAATTCTTTTTAAAAACGTAAATTTACATGCATTTATTTTGCAACACTACTTTTTAGATAATAATGTTTGAAAAATTCCATGAAAAGAAATCGTTTAACCAGACAAAATGGCTTGTGGTTAGGAAACTACTGAAAAAGTGGGGATCTATGATCAATGGACGTTTTCAAAGTGGCCTGATAAAATTAAGACATTAAATTGACCATTTCTACGTTTATAATTTAGCTATATTCTCCATTCACTGGTTATGGCCTTGTTTTATTGCCTCGATACCGCTACGGAACTACATCAACATCAGCTGCTAACGTGTACAACTTCAAAATGGCATTCATTACTATTACTTTTAGATACTGTTATTTTCGAATTATCATCAAAAACTTAACAAAATGCAATATCTTAAACACTTTCGCGTTTAAAAATTATGGAAAGTTTGCCAATCATAATTTAGAAAAATTGTGCTCTTGGTCCTTAGCCTCAAGCCCTCAACCATTCCTGTCCTTGATCTCGAAAGGATCTAATCTCGAAAAGTTGGTCCTTAACCTTGGGTTTTTTTCTTTCTTGAGTCCTTGGTTTTGGCCTCCAACGTTAATTGTGTCCTCGAATCCATTTCTGTTTGTAACATCAAGAAAGAATGACTTCGCAACTTCTAGCTCAGAATAAGAAACACAATGTTGCATTATCGAGCATTGCATTTCTTATTCTCATTTTGCAAAAAAAAAATGGCAATTTGGAATTTTTTTTTGCAGAATAAGGGAACGCGGTGTAATCAAACATCGCGTAGCTTATTCTGCTACAAATTTTGCAAAGTCTTTCTTTTTAAATATCACGAAATTTTCAAACACATGGTGGCCAGCAGGCGCGTAGCTAGAAATTCGTAATGGGGGTCTGTTTTGGGGGTGTGGGGGAGGAGCCCCCAGCCGCCGGAGGCCAATGGGGGTCTGGGGGTCTAAGCTCCCAGCCACCTTTCAAAACTTGGCTGCCGGAGGCTGGGGGGCAAAGCTCCCAGCCACCGGAGGCACGGGGTTCTGGGGGCGGAGCCCCCAACGCTCGAAAATTTTGCATTTTTTTGCAAAAATAGCTTAATTTTAGGGCTATTTTAATAAAAAATAATGTATTTAAAACGTAGCTTAGAAATTGGCAGCGTAACATGATTCAACTGGTTGCATTAATGGGCTATGTGGGAAGTGGCTAATGATAACATTGCAGTTCTCTTGTTTACATGCTGGTAAATCATAAAATCCTATATGATTCAATAAAACTCACACGGAGTAATCTATATCGTCCATATTTTTTAAAGAAAAATAATTGGGGGGGGGGGGCTAATGGAAAGATATTTGAGAGAAGTGATTGGTAATTAACTAACGCTGAATAGCCCCCTCCCCTTATTCCTGAGTTTATAATATATTTGTTGATAAAACCTATGTTTGGCGTTTTTACATTAGCGATCAAATTTGATTGTTTATTTTTGGGCGTTTTTTAAAGTTTTTATTGACTTGTGACTTTTATTTTTGACAATTAGCCCCTCCCCAGAATATATGTTTCAAAAGATGCTTAAAATCACTTTTTAGTCAATTCCAGCGCAAAAAACAGTCTCAAGAGTGCTAAAAACGTGGTATTTTTCTTATTCTGCATTTTGGTTGACAGACCAATGGGGGGGGGGGCTATAGCCCCCTCCCCTGGCTACGCTACTGGTGGCCAATGTTACGAAGTCAAACGGATTAAAACTAGCTTATTTTCACACATAAGGAGAATAGTGGAATAAGGTTTAGGGCACCACGAAGTTCTTAGCATTTCTTCAATAAAACCGATTTTAAGTAGAAGGCTATTTCTTCAAACTTAACAGAATAATAAAATTTCAAAAAATAGCATGATCTCTGCTGTATCCTTGCACATAGGCGTAACCAGGAGTCTTGATTGGGGAGGGGGAGTAAACCACAAATCACATGCAATGACGTCATCAGAAATTTTCAAAAGAGGATTTTTTTTGTGGGACAGAGATACCATAGCGTGAAAGATTTGAAGCCGTTTTGGCAGTTTACCTGCATTTTGCCAAAGAGAGAGGCGTAAACTAAAAGTTGAAAAGTGAAAAAGTCCATTAAATTGGAAACGTGTTGGGTAGACTAGAGTAACCAGAGTGCGAGGGCAGAGTCCCAGTCGCCAGAGGCTACGCGAGTCTAGGGGCAAAGCCCCCAGCCACTGGGCAATTTTTTGAAATAAAAAGCTATTTTAATGCCATTGGATCACATTTCACACGTGTTTAGAGCAATATTTGAAAGAACTAGATTTTTAAGATTTGAAAACCAATCGAAAAAATTAAATTGTTCAATCCTCGTTTTACGTGTAATTAAGTCTAAAACATGTTTAAAATCTTGCATTTAGGCAGGGGTGCCGAAACCCGAGGGGAATGGGGGGATATATCCCCCCAATAATTTGACTAATTTGACTGCATCCCCCCAATAATTGGACTCTGGTCTGCATCTGAATCACTAGAATTCGGTCTGCAACACTTGAATTCGGGGAAAAAACTCTTCCAATTTTGGTGAAGAGGTTTTTTTTTTGGTCTTCACTTGAATTCGGGGAAAAGAACTCTTCCAAGTTTGATGAAGACCTTTTTTTTTTGGTCTTTATTTGAATTCGGGAAAAATAACTCTTCCAAATTTCGTGAAGACCTTTTATTGTAGTCTTCACCTACTTTGTTTACCTGAAAAAAATCGTGGTCGAGGTTTAACCCCCCCAATGTTGAAAATAGGGCAAAATTGGGGCAAAATTGCAAATTATCCCCCCCAATGCTCAACAAAGATCGGCAACCCTGATTTTGGGTTTAAATTTGGCACATAAGTGATTTGGCCAGGTAGGAGGAAGTAAGGAACACTGTCTTCTGCAATATTTTAGCAGTAAATAATAATACACTCAAAGAATTTTTTTAAAGAATTTTGTTTTGTCATGAAAATAACCAGTTGTAGGAGTAGATGTACGGTCAGGGGCCCAGTCCCCCACAATTCAAAATCAATAATTTATTCAATGAGCTTTTTTCCAGCTAGTTTTTTTCAAAGTTTTGCTTAAAAACTGCCGATGTGAAGGAGGATTGTTATTGAAAAGTGGTACGATAAATGGTTATCGCCTACTATAACCATGTCATTGCCCGGGCTGGATTTACATTGCGTGGGCCCCCTGGCACTTTGGAGATTTTTGCAACATCTTCCAGCCAAACGTAGGTGAAAAAAACAAAAAACCTTACTATCTGAGCGCGGGGACCCTGGCACTGTGCCATACGGTGAATCCGGTACTGGTTATTGCATTACGTTCGTTAAAAGGTTAGATGAGAGCTTGAGGTAGCACCTTTTAAGACAAAACCCTCAATTTCACCCCGGTTATACATTTAAATTAGTTGGCAAAAATTGAATTTAGGGTACCCGGCCCATGGTCGTCAATATTATTGTTAATTACTATTATTAAGGCGAAAAATGCTAAAAGCAACTGAAACAATTAGGTTTTTGTCATAACTGTTTATTAGTGGCATTACGATTGGGGGGGGCTGGGCCCCCTGCTCCCCTCTGGGCTACGCCTATATCTCTGCACCTAATATTTGATATCAATACGATGTCCATCACAACATACATACCATAAACCATTAGGCGCGTAGCCAGAAATTCTTAATGGGGGAGCTAATTTGGGGTCTGGGGGCAGAGCCCCCGTCCGCCAGAGGCCAATGGGTGCCTGGGGGCAAAGATCCCAGCCACCGGAGGCACGAGGGTTTGGGGGCGGGGCCCCCAACGCTCGAAAATTTTGCATTTTTTTGCAAAAATAGCTTAATTTTAGGGCTATTTTAATAAAAAATAATGTATTTAAAACGTAGCTTAGAACTTGGCAGCGTAACATGATTCAACTGGTTGCATTAATGGGCTATGTGGGAAGTGGCTAATGATAACATTGTAGTTTTCTTGTTTACATGCTGGTAAATCATAAAATCCTGTTAATCAATAAAACTCACACGGAGTAATCTATTTCGTTTATACTTTATAAAGAAAAATAATTGAGGGGGGGGCTAATGGAAAGATATTTGAGAGAAGTGATTGGTAATTAACTAACGCTGAATAGCCCCCTCCCCTTATTCCTGTGTTTGTAACATATTTGTTGATAAAACTTATATGTTTGACATTTTTACATAAGCGATCAAATTTGATTGTTTATTTTTGGGCGTTTTTTAAAGTTTTTATTGACTTGTGACTTTTATTTTTGACAATTAGCCCCTCCCCAGAATATATGTTTCAAAAGATGCTTAAAGGCGGTGAATCATCCAGCCAATTCCGGTGGTTTACAATAGCTAAAATTGAACTATAATTTTTGATAATTTTTGTTTTGATTTTGGGGTTGCGTTTGCAAAGATATTCAACAAATACAAAAAGATGTCCCCCCAAAAAAAGTTTTTGGAAACGCTGAGTTTTGTTCTTCCCGCCAAAACCACAGTAGGCTTAATGGTTTAGAGAACTATGGTAGGCCTAATAGTTTAGAGATAGTTTATTTCTAAATAGTTTAGGTCTAATTAGGCCTAACTATCTCTAAACTATTAGGCCTAATAGTTTAGAGATAGTTCCGCCTAATAGTTTAATAAGATTACAGTAGGCCTAGTAGTTTAGAGAACTGTGGTTTTGGCGGGAAGAACAAAACTCAGCGTTTCCAAAAACTTTTTTTGGGGGGACATCTTTTTGTATTTGTTGAATATCTTTGCAAACGCAACCCCAAAATCAAAACAAAAAATATCAAAAATTATAGTTCAGTTTTAGCTATTGTAAACCACCGGAATCGGCTGGATGATTCACCGCCTTTAAAATCACTTTTTAGTCAATTCCAGCGCAAAAAACAGTCTCAACAGTGCTAAAAACGTGGTATTTTTCTTATTCTACATTTTGGTTGACAGGCCAAAGGGAGGGGCTATACCCCCCCCCCCCCCCCGCTCCCCCATGATTACGCTACTGTAAACCATGCATTAGCGTTAAGCTGCTGTAAATCAGTAAGCGATAAGCATTAAAAATTAAGCAGTTTTACAATCACCATCACTAAAATTTACGTCGATAATCTCAAATTTTAAGAACAAATCAAGAACAAGTGAGGCTAAACGTGGGAAAAAAGTTAAGAACAGCCAGCTTCTACCTAAAATTTAAAAAAGTGTAATATTGTGTAATTTGAGGATAAATCCTCTGAAGTTTCGAATTCAGTTTCGTTTAATGTATTAAGTTCACGGGATGAGAAGGTAGAAAACTGGTAATTTGCGAATCAAAGTTGACTACGTAGGTGCGTAGTGCATACACCATATCCCAGAGGTGGAGTCCTCGAGGACGTCCTCGAGGACACATTTTGAAGTCCTTGGCCTTGGCCTCGAAGGTCAAGTCCTTGGCCTTGGCCTGGAGGCCTCAAGTCCTCGAAAATTGGCCTGTCCTACTATTTTCGAGGACAGCACTAATTTTTGAATCGTTAAAGTTTTGTGGAGCGCTTGAAAAATTATTTGGAAAACGTTTTTTTGTGGTGATCGCTTGAAAAATTTTTGTGACGACCTTTTTTTTTTTGAGATCGCCTGAAAAATTTTTGTGAAGACCTTTTTTTTTGAAGAGCACTTGCGCTTGTGTCCTTGGTTCCTGGCCTTGGCCTCGAGCATTCCTGTTCTTGGCCTCGAGAGTGTCTGTCCTCGGAAAGGCTGTCCTTGGCCTTGGCCTCGGATTTTTTTGTGTCCTTGACCTTGGCCTTGGCCTCGAGCCTTGTGTCCTCGACTCCACCTCTGCCATATCCACTCAAGCAGAGCTGGAGTCAAGGAAGGACACAAAAAAAAATCCGAGACCAAGGCCAAGGACAGCCTTTCCGAGGACAGACACTCTCGAGGCCAAGGACAGGAATTCTTGAGGCCAAGGCTAAGGACCAAGGACACAAACGCAAATGCTCTCGAAGAAAAAAGGTCTTCAAATTTTTTTTTCAGGCGATCTCCAAAAGAGGGAAAAAAAAGGTCTTCAAAAAAATTTTTCTGGCGATCTTCAAAATTTTTACCATTCAAAAACACAGTGCTGTCCTCGAGCCGAGAACAGGGCAATTTTTGAGGGCTTGAGGCTTTGAGGCCAAGGCCAAGGACTTCAAAATGTGTCCTCAAAGACTCCATTTATGCACCCAAGTACCCTGGTATTTTTTGCTGCATTGCGCCTCTAGTGGAAATACACAAAATACAATTTTGGCGCGGACCAGGCTAATCATGGATCCTACAATTAGTACCGTAAGTGTTCAGAGGTGACATTGGGCTGACTAACTTTGAAACGTAACCCTAACTTATGCTTGTATTGTAGAAGAAGGCGACTTGCGTTTCTGTGGAACAATGAAAGAGTGAAATTCAGTGTTAATAAGCCTATTAAGGAGTTAGTGCAGTGCAGTGGCCTAACGCAGAACGTCAGAGCGTGACTGATTCTGTCAGTAGAAATTTCTTGAATTCATGGGCTGTTCTGCCACACTCTACTTGTGATCATTGCATAATCTCATTCACAGTTATCGTGGACTTTGTGCATTCTCAAGGTGAACCCCTGTTAGAGCCAAGTTTCAAAAAATCTGACTTTGATGGCATTTTTCTCAACTTTCCTTCAGAAATTGATCTGATATTATTTAATTGTAATTACATTTTATTCACCAAGTTGCCTTGGCCAGGAGACAGCGAAGGGACCTTTTGGTCTTCAAGTCAAGCTGCCACCTGTCTACCACATAGGCGGAGGCTTCACACTCTCCCTTTAATTGTTGAAGGTCAAGCAGGAAAGCTGTGAATACCAATTTTATAGCTAGTCTTTGGTTTGACCCGACCGGGAATCGAACCCGAGTCTACTGTTTCAGTAGCAGACGCTCTATCCACTTGACCACTGATCAGTTAAACTGCAAATAGTAATGTTCAAAACCTTCATGATAAGATTGTGAATGAGGTGGCAGCTTCTATAAATCTCATGTGCCACTTTCCCAAAAGGGTTTTATTAGAAATCTTCTCCTCATGTAAAAAAGCTCTTAAAAGAAAAACTATTTCTACAAAAGATCAAAGTCTGACCCTTCCTTCAAAGAACTTCATAAAAAAGTGTCTTAGCAGTATGACAAAGCAGTTTCTCAGTGGCATGATCACATTGAATCTACAATTTGTGATCATCAAAGCTCCAAATCCTTTTATGCTTTTACCGAAAAAAAACTAAAAGGTCACTCTTTTATTCCACTCCTTATAACTGACTCTGGTGACATGGCAATTTCAGATCTTGATGAAGCTAATACTTTGAATTCAGTGTTTCATAATGTTTTTGTTAATGATAATGGTCAGGATCTTCACTTAAACAGTTAAATGAGCTTTGCAACATTACTAAGATGAATAATATTGAAGTTACTGCAAATAATATTACTACTGCTCTTGCTAACATGTCCAACAAAATTTTTAGAACACCTGATGAAATACCAACTTACTTTTTGAAGTGATTTGCTCCTTAGATTATTGATGTTTTAAGTCATTTAACGTAGTCTTAGCACTGCCAAGATACCATATCAATGAAAGCAAGCATTAGTTATTCCAATTTACAAAAATGGTACTCGCGAACTGCCTTCAAATTATTGCCTTATTTTATTACCATATGTCATGTGTATATTACTTGAAAGTATTATTGTCAAAAATTGCTACATTATTTATTAAGCAACAATATTTTTACTTCCATGCAATATGGGTTTATTCCAGGTAGATCTACTTCCACTCAGTTGATGTCAGTTTTAAACAAATGGCATTATTTTTATGACAGTAACCTTGCTTTTAATTTTATATACACCGATTTTGCCAAAGCTTTTGATACTGTTTCTCACTTTTAAATTACTTGCAGTTTTATATTCTTATGGTGTTAGTGATCATTTAATATCCAAAATAAAAAAAATTTTGTGTAACAGGTCTCAAAGTGTATGTATTAACAAGGTGCAATCTGCTTTTAGTGTTACTAGTGGTGTGCCGCAGGGGAGTATTTTGAGAACCTCTTTTATTCAATATTTACTTCAATGACTTACCCAAGTGTTGTAATTTTTCTAATTCTTGTAGTTTATTTACCTATATGCTGATGATGCCAAACTGTTTAGCATTAGTGATGACTGTATTGAATCGCAGAAAACTCTTAATTCAGTTAAGTCTTTTTGCAGTAGTCATCAATTATCTCTTGCCCCTACTAAATGCCAACACTTGGCCTTTTAACGTAAAGATCGTTTTAAGAATGATTATTTCATTGGCGATAATCAAGTTTCATATTCAGCTACTGTGAAAAATTTGGGTGTCTTGATATCTAGTAATTTGAAGTGGTCTTCTCATATGTCGCAAATCGTATTCTCTGCTTTTATTTGTTCCTATCGTATTTTAGAGTCTTTCCAGTAAAAACATTTGGACGTTGCTGAAAGCTTATATTACATACTTTCGTTCTAAATTAGAATATAATACCTCGGTATGGTCTCCTCATAGTAAAAGATATATGCATTCCATTGAATCTGTGCAAAAAGATTTCACCAGAAAAATCTGTACACATTGCAACGTTCCTTTTTCTTCTTACGTTGATAGGTTGTGTAAGCTTGATTTAAAATCTTTGGAGTATCGTAGATCAGAATTTGATCTGATTCTTACTTACAAGATTTGTTATCATTTAATAGATGTTAAATTTGATGATTTCTTTCAATGTGCTCAAACTAGGTACAAGCTGCATAGACATAGTTTTGTTTGTAGATGGAAGCACAGATCTAAATATGATACGTATCATTATTTCAGTTATCGGATCATTTCAGTTTGGAATTTGTTACCTGAGTGTATTGTTTCGTCTTCTACATTAACTGCTTTCAAAACACGCCTTAGGAAATTTGATTTGCATGATATTTGCCATTTAACTTATTAATGTTTATAACTTCTGTATGTAACTTTCAGTATTATAACTGAATTGCACCTTTTACTGGTATTTATACCTGATATGTACTTTTTTCTGTGTGTGTGCGTTTGTTTGTTTTTTTAATGGTACCTTTGCAAATAAGTACTCATTTAAGTTTTTTTTTTCCTCTTCACTTGTTTGGGTGTTAGCCCAGCGCCATAGCGTCATACTTTTTAAATAAAATTAAATAAAACAAGCAAAGAAACGCTGCTGGCCTTATTTTAAAATAGCGTATAATTGTAGAGGTACAAATACTACAAGATATGAAGATCAGTTTTTATAAGTAGATTTCAGTGCCCCCCCCACTTATGGCTAGTGACCCTCGCTTTGTTTGCTCTGGCAATGGCACTGATTATCAGGCAATAAAATAAAAAACAACTTACACTGCCTGACTACTAAATGATCTAGTATTACTAGTACGTTTTCTCTCCCCACTCCTCTATATATCGTTACCTTTATTATGTAGGCTACAATACAAGTAAAGTCTAGACCTACTGGTACCTCGTCTGTCAGTCTGTTGTGTTAGGCCTATTATTACAGTTTACAAACAGTAACAAGTCTAAAAGTTTATCAGTTATTGTTTGTCTGATCTATTGCTAGTAATACTTATTGGCTGCCATTGCTAGTAATATATACTTACTGGCTACCACAACTTTGTTTCGCTAAAAAATTTGAAGCCTTCTAAAATTGCAACCTGCAATAGTAATTTACAATGAATACACATTACACAGCATGAACAACCAGATGTCTGTAAGTGAAAATTTAATTTTGTTTCATAAATGACAAGGGACATGATGCGAGCAACATCAACTCGGTTATCATTGTTCTGTGTTTCTAATCGCTACTCAAAAATATCTCCAAGAAAATGTCTTTGTCCTAGTTTCAGTAAGTAACGACTGATCTCTTCTAACTGCCTAATTGGTGTAGCAAAATACAGTGCAGAATAAGTTAGTCCCTAGAGCTAAATTTTGTACTTGGAGTATGTGTCAAAGAATCTCTTGCTTCCAGATTGCACAGTTATTTTTCTCAATTATGGTGAAAGTCTCAAACCATGTGTACAACATTGAATAAAAGTTTAAAGGTTTTTGAAGGACTTAAAGTATAATGTTGAATGAAGAATTAAAGTAAAGCCAAAATACATTAAGCTAAAGAAAACTGAAGCAAATCAAAATCAGTTATTTAGTTAGCTAGTCTTATTTACTAAGTTAACATTAAATCAATGCAGTGTGGGATAAAATGAATAATATCTGATATTGTAATTCATTTGCCAAAATCACTTGACCAAAAGCAGCAAAAAAAACAAAAAAACACTTAAGGCCTTCAAGTGTAACAACATAACAGTAAATCAAAAAGTAAGAAAACAGAAGTTAAACAATTTAGCAAAACGGCCACAAAGTTGGACATTTTCAGAGTTGATAGAAAGATTTACTTCGATGTTTGAGATCTTAAACTAGAGATACTAATATGTTTTGTCACAGTTTAATGTCATCTTCACAGCGTTATATTCAAAAACATACGCAATACACTGAAAATAATTTAATGCAATATGCACTGAGCTATCGCGACCCGTTTTGACCTTGCTCAAGGGTCTTATCAGACAACAATAACGCAATATATAATTGTATACATCACTTAAACAAAATGTACTCATTGTGCGATTGAGTTAATATTCAAATAGAAACTTATTTAGTATATGCATCTGTTCAGTCTGAGTACAATTCCATATTGACAAACACTTATGGTAGTACATGGAAAAGTACAGGGAAAGCTCTAGTTAAAAGTAAATGGGCAACACTATGTAGGGAAGCTTTAGCAATTTAGCAGATTGCTTGAGCTTTCCCTACATAGTGTCACCAATTATAAGTGTTTGTCATCCATCATAAGTGTTTGTTGTCACGAAAGTGTACAGAGACTGAACAAATGCACATACTGTAATAATCTTCTACATGAATTTTAACTCGATCGCACAATGTGTATATTTCGTTTAAGTGATGTGTATGTTGTGTTATTGTGTGCCTGATAGACCCTTGAGCAAGGTTGAAACGCATTGTGATAGCTCAGCACATATTGCATTAAATTGTTTTCAGTATATTGCTTATGTTTTTGAATGTAATGCCATTAAAATGACATAAGACTGTGTCAAAGCACATTAGTATCTCTAGTTTGAGATCCCAAACATCGAAGTAAACCTTTCTAAAAAGTTAAACGTTCAAGTGAATCCAATGCATTTTTATCAGTTAAGATGAGTTGGAGGTATCACTTTTCTTAACAACTAATTGTATCAAAAAAAGAAACTTTTGAAATGTAAAATGCTTTAAAAAACGAAGAAAATTCAATGCGTTTTACATTTTGATGACCCTTGACCTCTTGCGAGACATGTTAGTTTGGTTTGACAGAGCTTAATTTCATATTAAGTGGAAAAAGTGGTTGTCAAAGATGAGTTTTAGACATTAAAAAAAGATATTAGAGCACCCCACAATCGAGGCCCTAAGAGAAAGATCTAAATCATTAAATGTCTCAAAATTGAGACTTTGTACCTTAAAAACATTAATTTTGTTGGATTTAACATGATCAAAAATGGTGGGGTAGCAATTTACTGCTTCTCCTAGCTCAACTTTAGCCTTAAGATGTCAAACTCATTTATGTATATCCCTAAAAATCACTCAAGCACACAAATTTAAATGGGCCATATCTTGTGAACCGCTTGTGCTAGAAAGGTAGAATTTATGCAAACAGGTTCTGTGAGTCTGCTCTACTCACATACTAAGTTGGAAAAAGATACAAGAACATGGGTTCCAAAAATTCTAGAAATTAAGCTTGGATCGACCCTTAAATGTTCTAATGCCTAATCGTCCCTAGCACATAAATGTTCTGATATTGTTGGAGATTAAACGACTGCGCACAAACACAAGCATCCCAGTCTATCAAATAAAGTGTCGATTAATGATTTCTATGTCATGCCTTCCTTATTGAACAAAGCTTTGTTCAAGTTTATACCGGTACATCTTTTTAGATAATTAGAATTAATAGGCTTAATTATGTGCATTGTGAATTAATTTATTTCTTGTACCTCACTGTATTGCAACTATTGTATAGCAAAGTCTTTGGCACTTAAATAAAGAAATAATGCTGGATGAAATTGTTTTTACTGTTTCGTTGGATAATCATTCTAATGTTTACATTGGAAAAAATATATTTGAAGAGATTTGTGATTTGAGAACGAACATGAAGAAAGAATGCAATCAGACTTGGGTTTTATTGCATAAACTAATTGGAAAACTAAACAGAAAACAAGAAAGTTTCTATAAAAAATCCTTTATTTTTGATGGCTCTGATTCTAATTCTATTGTCAGAGATATAAGATTGTTCAACTTACAGAACAATTCATCCAGTGATCTCCAAAATACTTCTAAAAAGAGTGCTAACAAAATGAGTTTTAATTCAAAAACTGAGACTGGGCAAAAAGATATTGTGCTGCATTTGAAGGATTATGATTCAGGAATATTGCTTGGTCAGTTGATATTACAAGAAATTAGACAATTTCGCAGAGATGCTAGGACATATTTTAATGCTGTATTATCAGAACTACACAAGTTCAGTGACTCACAATCTTTGAGTGAGGATAAAAATAATCAGAAGCTTGACAAAACCATTGTTGATGCAGCAAACTCATGTCAAAATATTGAAGCAAAGTCTTGCAAGTCTCATGCTATTGAAACAACTCTTTCAAAACAGAAAAGCTCCAAAACAACTGTTAAAGAAGGTTCTCGAAACCTTAAAATAAAAATACAAAAAAAAAGACATAAAAGCCGAATAACTCGTTCCTTGATTTTATGCAAAATTTGTGGTGAATATAGATCATCTTCTGCCATGTACAGACATCTTCGAATTCATAGCGGTGAAAAACCTCATAAGTGCTCAAAATGCAACAAAGCATTTGTAGATTCCTTCAAACTAAAAACACATTTAAGAACCCACTCTGATGAAATGCCTTACAGCTGTCCAATATGTGAGAAAACATATCGCCATGTGGAAAGCTTGCGAAAGCATTCTTTTTCACACAGAGCTAGGAAACCTCATCAGTGTAATTATTGCAGCAAGTCTTACACACGCAAGTGGCTGCTGGCAAAGCATATGTATGTACATACTGGAGAGCGACCATTTAAATGTAAGAAATGTTTCAAATCTTACCCTTCAGTTGGCAGTTTAACCCAGCATATGAGAACTCATGCTGATACTGGCGGGTTGAAGTTTTCATGTGAAACTTGCGGGAAGAATTTTCGAAGTCGTGCTGATTTAGCAAGACATGTAATGGTGCACACAGGTGAAAAGCCATATAACTGTGATATTTGTCAACGGTCATTTCGCTTGAAGGGGCAGCTTACAACTCATTTTAAAACTCACTCATAATGTGGTCTTCATTGCTCTTATTAAGTAAGAAATAGTGTTTTTAATATACCAGTGGTATTCATGGCTTTGTTGCTGCCTCTCATTGTGATTATCAAATTGACAGTTGTTGTTATAAGCCTGATTCACACCAGCGTTGTTATCGTATCAAATGAGCCTTCTGACGCAATACTGACGTCTATAAACTACAGGGCATTCACATCGAGCAATTGCATCTGATAACAATATGTTTTATTCGATCGCCTGATGAAAGATTTTGCTTGTATGTATTCCTATGGTTGATTAAGTTGTTGCTAAATGCTAAGACTAAAGTTGCTGGAGCTAGATCCCAAAACCCTAACTTGATGGGTTACTCTCTTTTCCAATGTGTATTTCTTTTGGTGCAACTTATTTTATTCGTTCAATTTTTTTAATTTTTGCACCTCATCTTGTGGCACCTAGGTAATATGTGGCGTAAATTTTAGTGATGGTGTGTTTGCAAATCTAACCGTAAAGTTCATGCGTGTTTGTTTTTTTGTTTTTGCCCTCAAATGTTGATGA
Source organism: Trididemnum nubilum (assembly GCA_963965965.1). Lineage (NCBI taxonomy): Eukaryota > Metazoa > Chordata > Ascidiacea > Aplousobranchia > Didemnidae > Trididemnum > Trididemnum nubilum. Next base: position 44,451,668 of record OZ014477.1, on the reverse strand, counting down.
ACAATTTGTTGATGCTATGTAGGGAAGCTTCAGCAAATTAGGAAAACGGCCACCACGTTAAACATTTTAGAAAGGTTTGCTTCAATATTTGTGATCTCCAACTAGAAATACTAATGTCTTTCGACACAGTCGTATGTCATCTTCACTGCGTTACCAGTACATTCAAAAACATAAGCAATACACTGAAAACAATTTAATGTAATATGCGCTGAGCTATCTCAACATGTTTCGATCTTGCTCAAGGGTTTCATCAGGCAACAATAACACAGTATATAAATCACTTTAACAAAATATACACATTGCACGTTAAAGTTAAAAATCAGGCAGAAAATTATTACAGTATGTACTTCTATTCAGTCTACGTACCATTCCATCACGACAAACACTTGTGATAGTACACTCAAACCTCGCTTATTGAACGTAATCCAATCAAGAAGGCTGTTTGAAAAGTGATTTGTTTGAAATCCGAAACAATTTTTCCCATTACAATTAATGCAAATAATTTTAATCCGTTCCAAGTCTTAAAAACTACTTTTGTAAAGTATTTTTTTACTAATTTACACCATAAACTGTACTGTATACCATAAATAAAAATGGGTAGAAATAGATTATGTTTTATTTTAATAAAGGATTCCTATCTAAGATGATCAAAAAACAAACAAAAAGTAAATATTTTGTATGTTTTATTTTTAAAAGATCAAAAACGTTAAAGGTTAAGATACAGTACAATACGAAAAATTATGAAAAAATTGCAGAAATTAATAATAAAACAGTAAAAAAAAAAATACAACAGCTCAGTTACATCAAAGGTCGTGTGAAAAAAGCCGACATATGCAGCATCATGGTGCGTTCGTGTTTGCTCGGTTTCTTTCGATTTGGTCGTGACCCAAATTTATGTTCAAAGTCTGAGACGTAATTTTTTGGTCGAAAACCGATTTGGTCAAGAACAGAATCGTTCAATACCCAAGGTTTGACTGTACATGAATAACTAGTTTTGGTGCATGGAATAGAAATAGTACATGGAAGAGTACTTCTTTATGTACTATCATAAGTGTTTGTTGTTCAGAAATGGTACATAGACTGAACACATGCATATACTGTAATAATTTTCTACCTGAATTTTAACTCAATTGCACAATGTGTATTTTTTGTTTAAGTGATATATATATTGTGCTGTTGTTACCTGATGAGACCCTTGAGCAAGGTCGAAGCTTGTTGCGATAGCTCAGTGCCTATTACATTAAATTGTTTTCACTGTATTGCGTATGTTTTTGAAAGTAACACCGTGAAGATGACATAAGACTGTATCAAAACACGTTTGTATCTCTAAGTTTGAGATCCCAAACATCGAAGTAAACCTTTCTAAAATGTTTAACTTAGTAGCCGTTTTCCTAATTTGTTGATGCTTGTCGATTTTTTAAGAGTCGTTAACATCACTGTATTTTTTTGGGAGAGTTGCTGGGGCCGCAGCTTACGATTAAGTTACCATACTTCACAATCTTTCGTCATCATTTTGCTTGAGTGAAGTTCCAGGCGACTCCACTCAAGATCCTCAATGTAAATGATTCAACTAGTTCTAGGTCGTCCAAACTGTCTTTTCTCATTTGTTTTTACTAGTAAATCTTGTTTGGAAGTGTTTACTGAAGCATTTCGCAGACTAGTGTTCCTACTTACCGATTTTTATCAGTGATTTGTTGAATCCTCATAGGCAAGTAATTTGTGGAGATATGGTAAACATACCGTAGCTTTAGAAAAGTCAACAAATTTGTGGCAATATGACTTTGAGTAAACTTGAATACTGGATTGGTGTGGAATTCAGGGCACATAAAAGTCATTTTACAGCTTTGGGCGCAATTGCTTTAAGCAAAATTTAACCTGCAGGTTAGCCAAAAAGTAAGAGGGAACGCTACCACTGACAAGGTCATCCCGTCTAAGCTGAGATATTTTAATTCTAAGAAGTAGGGCTCAATCTGTAAGAGATTTTTCAATCTCAGCTACACAACTTGTCAAAAAACATAAATTCTTCAATTCTTTATAGAAATCTGATTTCAGACTTTTGCACTTGCGATTGCACTCTTTCGGTCATTGCTTAAGATTCATGACTATAGGCGAGAATGGGGGCAAAAACAGTTTTGAAAATTAAGAGCTTTGCTTTTTTTGACAACCTTGTCTCATGATAGACGAATAGTGCAAAGCTTGCATCACCAATTTAAGTGTCCAGGTGTTTCTCTGGGAGCACATCTTGTCTGCACGACCATTTCGGTGCAGACGTTTTCGGAGCCCTTTGACAGTTCAGTTATTTCTTTTCTTTTGTTTTTTTCCTGCCTTCTGTCACTCACAACATAAATGCAACCTCAAGATTCTTGAACTTCTCGACCTGTTGTACTTCTGATCCATGTACCTCTTGCAACTAGCACTGAACAGGATTGCTGAATAGATGAATTACTTCTGCTTTAGCCGTGCTGATTTTATCCCCCTAAACAGTTTTTGGAAACCCTGATTCTGTTCTCTCAGGCTAAATTTCCAGGAAAAAAGAGGAACTGAATTATACTTAGCCTTTCAGTAACATCCTGTGACCGATCCAGTTTCTTAAACCTCTTCCTTTTTGTGGAAATTCTGGAAAGGAGAACAAACTCAGGGTTTCCAAAAACTTTTTAGGGAATATCGCTTTGTATTTGTTAAATATCTTTGCAACTGCACCCCCAAAATGAGAACAAAAATTGTTATTTGGTTTTAGCTATTGCAAACTACCGGAATTGGCTTCACTCCCTTGGGTTATTCAATTGCACATTGTACATGCAAAGATTGTAGATGTATCTAATGCGTTTGTAGGTGTACTTGGGCTAGCACATAAATTAATCTACGTATAGTTGCAAGCAATTTTAGTTGAAATCAGAATGGCTAATTCACCCAAGGTGAGTTGAAAATTGTGCTCTAAATTGCATGTAAGCTTGGAATTATGTGCAGTGTTTCTGTCATTGCTGCATGTTAATTGGTAAAGATTTTTGCTTCAGCTTGCGTAAAACATTTCAGGCCTAATCAGTTTAATGCAGCTAGTTGTTTCGTTGCAATTGCAGCCAATAATCTCTTGAAAGATGTGGGTAACTTTGTCTTGCATTGGAGGCAATGTTTAAATAAACAAATCATTTAAAACTGCTATTTGCTAATATTTATGTTGTGGCAAGATTCTGCTATCACAATACATATTGTGCAGGATATCCTTATTCTGTGTTTGGATGTTGGACACGGGATGCAATTGGCTCCACCAGGACAGATTTCTCATCTAAAGAAAGCCATTCAAATCATGTCAATGTTGGTACACCGAAAGGTACTATGATACTAATATTTTTAAGTACTGCATATATTCTGGATTTGTAGATTAGTGGCCCTGCAGTTTTCCAAGTTTCTATTATTACACACCTCTATAATACTTCAGCTGTTTTCTCAATGGGAAAGCGCATTTTGCAAATGCTTTAGCTTTCACCATTCGATATTATTTCTAGGTGTTAAATTTTTTTCATTTATTACACTTTTTTTCATAGAATAATTCAATTATGGGGGATTTGACGTTACCATCAAAAATGTGCTCAAATGAAAATCCAGAGCAAACTAATCCATGAGATAGGAAACTCTTACAGCCTGTTTCATCTTCATGGGATCCTCTGGTGGTAGTCTTATCCAATCATAAAGAACAATTCCATAAGAACACGAGGCTCATTTTTGCTCAAAATTTAAGAACAATGCCAGCTTTAGCAGCAAAAAAAAAATTAAGACCAAACGAAAAAGTACAAATTTCAAATCAAAAACGAATCTAAATTTTGTACTGATTGAAAAGGATAAAATTTTAGTGATTTTCTAACATCTACAAGCACTCGCGTCGATTTCAGGAAGGTGAGTGGGCAGTGCCCCCTAGGATCTGACACTGAAGGGGGCAAAATATGTCTGGCCTCCTCGGTTTTTTGGCAAGTTAGCCCACTTAGCACTAAAGGTAAATACGTGCTGTAAATCGAAAGCAAGTCCCATAATATCGATTTTATAAAAGTCTTTTACAAACTCAAAGTGTAAACAAGAAATCCGAAATTTCGGACTGAGATAGCACTAGAATGCGGCGAAGACGTTTTGGTCTTCACCTGAATTTGGGGAAAAATTTTCGGACTGAAATAAAGTTATTAAGTTAACCAAACTTTGCTAAAAAGTTTCGCTCCCTCGGAATTTGCTGAATCAACAAAAAATCGACGCCTGTGTCTGTAAGCAAAATTTCAATAATTTTGAGATTGTCGAATGCTGTTGCGCTGTGCGCAGGCAACTGAAAAGCTTTTGGCTGTCTTGGAAAAAAAATTGGAAAAAAGCGTTTCCTCAAGAAGACCAAGAATTGGGAATAAAACAGTTTTACACATATTGCCGCTAAAATTGACATCGATGTTCTCAAAATTTAAGAACAAAGTAGGCTGAAAATTAATAAAGAATTAAGAACAGCCAGCCTCAACTCAAAATTTACTGGTTGTTAGAAAAAAAGATTGTAGTTGATTTAGTTTTACACATATTGTCGCTAAAATTGACATCGATGTTCTCAAAATTTACGAACAAAGTAGGCTGAAAATTAATAAAAAATTAAGAACAGCCAGCCTCAACTCAAAATTTACTGATTGTTAGAAAAAAAGATTGTAGTTGATTTAGTTTTTGATGTTTTCCTGTAATAGAAGATGGTACTGGACTTGTAATCAAGTGGCGAATGTAGCGAAAGTAAAATGTGCTTTGCATCTATGGTGATAACTAGGTATTTTAGGCTTTGGCCAAAATTTTAGTATTGTTTTCTTCAGCAACTTTTTAGTACTAATTTTATTTCAGATATTTGCACAGTCGAAAGATGAGTTGGCTTTAGTCATATTTGGATGCGATGAGACGAAAAATTCGTTGTCAGACGGGGAGAGTTACAGCAACATCTCTGTCAAATTCCCACTTGGCCCTGCTGATTTCGACATGCTTCAGTACATAACGCAGAGCATCAGCCCTGGTTCACATGAAACTGACTGTAATTCGAAAGTTTGTGGTTGTTGCTTTGTGAAAAAATGCATTAGGCCTCGAGCTCAGGCGTGCAACCAGGGTTTTGCTAAGGGTGGCTCATACCCAAGTCTGATTTTTCTGTGGCTAAAAATGCATCTTAGTAGGAGGGGGCGTGTTTAGCAAACTGTTGCGTTTCACAAGCACAGTTCCCAGCTACTGAGCGATTTTTGAGATTTCGGAAAAAGCGATCTACCTTAACGCCATTTGGATGACATTTTGCGCGCTTTTAAAGCCATTTGAAAACATTAAATCTCTCAGCCCCCGTAATTTTCTGGTCAAGTATAAAACCCGTTTAAAACCTTGCAATTTAAAACATTTTGTGCTTTCGTAAGTCTCCCTGGTTGCGCTACTACTCAAGCCGTATCAGTTGATACAGAAACTAATTCGGATCGGGCTCCAAACCCAGCCCTTACCAAGTAGAAACAATCAATCCTGGTTGCATTGTCACGTAATGCAGAGCTGGTGCCAAACACAGTGCGGCTTGTTTTACTACCGCCATATTTTTCAGTTAAACAGATGAGCAGCTGCAAAGAGCATCCCCATAACAATAAAGTGGTATGATGAGAGGGAACCCATCTGTGCTGGCCTTGTGTTAGTGGGGTAGTTGGAAAAATTTAGCTCGCACATGGCTGAGAGAAGAAACAGCGGAGTCACAGTAATGCGCTGCAGAATTTGCAAAAAGCAAACTACGTAGCTATTTCAATCCACTTTTTGCAAAATGTGTTATCACCAACAAACTGGTTTACAGTGGTGATTAAACTGATTTTCGTAAAATTTACCGGTGTGTGTACTGTATAACGCTTGCAAACCATGAACCATTGTGAAGAAACACCAATCCACAATCTGACCGCTCACTCCGCTCAGGTGTGGATCTTTCACTCCCAAATGCGGTACTATCATTTTTTATAACATTTTCGGCGCTTTACCGACTGCGAATAATGTGTTATCCATCCCAATATTACTAGATCTGATGGCAAAACACAGCTAGCTATTTAAGGTGCATTCAGCACCCCCTTTGTCGTAAGCTTATTTTGCAATGCCTGTGGTACTAAGTCTCACTTTCAATCCTCTTTTAGTTTTAGATGCTGTCACCGTTTGCCTGGATATGATGTACAATGAAACAAGGTAGGTTTATGTTTTAAAAGATGATTTGATTGCCGTTGGTGCAATGCAATATGTACCAGCCAAGTCAACTGACCGCGACAAACTGACCGCGAACAAACTGACCGTGAAGCAATGATTTCGTTACATGATTTCGTCGCTGTGATTTCGTCACAAAGTGAGGGTTTGGGCAAGATGGCTCTGGGGATAGTAAAAATAGGTTTAGGATCGCCCTTCTCAGCCAATCGGCGTTGTTCGCGGTCAGTTGTCGTGGACCCCAATATGTAGGTGATTTGGCCATTTAAATATTTGTTGAAAATAAGAATTTTGTTTTGCGATTAGAAGTTTTTGTTGCAAAAATGAACTACGAAATATTAGATACTGGTATCTGTACTACTTCAGTTTAAGCATTGGGCTCAACCATTTAGAAAATTTTAATCCGGCTCACGCCGAGATGGCAGTTTTAGCCTGCCACCAAAATTTTCGCCAGCAATCGTGAACAAAAGATGCTGGCTTGGTAAACTTGTTGGCCTCTCTGCCCATTCCCACCTAAGAACAGTTGAGACCTTTTTTGTCTTCACCTTTTTTTACCTTTGCAAAATTTGACTGAAATTATGTTATCTCATTTCGGATTTTTGGCTCCGCACGCAACCTTCCTGGGTCAGTTTGACCCTCCGTCCAAAAAGTTTGGGCACCCCTGTTGTGATCCATCTTCAGTCCTACCCAACGAAGTTGTATTTGCAGGCTGAAGAAGGTTGGCTGTCGGCGCATAGTCCTCTTCACCAATTTCGACCATCCGTGCAGTGACGACAACATCGACGGCATCATCAATGGCTTCGCTGCGGAAGATATGAACGTAGAACTAAACATCATGTGAGTTTTGTTTAGAACAATTCATTTCGGATTGTTGGTGTCTTATTTTGCAACAATCAAAGACTTTCAGTTGATCGTCACGGTCTGGAAGCGGCGTAGATTAATTGGTGATCGAGAGATTACCTGTTCCTGGTTCGAATTGCACGCGAGTCTTTGGGAGACATCGTTTACTACCTATTAAAAGGGCATTCCGGTCAAAAAAATTTTGCTCGGTTTTTTAACAAAAATTTTCACCAAGTTTGAGCTTTCTACGACCTTCCGTTTGCAAGATATGACAGTTTAGATTTCTCTTTAGAAAGGCATTTTCCCCTTAAAAATTTTGCCAGGTTTGCCAACTACAAAGAAAATTTCAAAAAAGTTACTGCATGTTCGTAACTCTCAATAAGGTTTTCGGCATTGTTGTCAAGGGTTGGAATAATGAAATTTGCTGCTTTTCAAGTAAATTCAAGCCAACTTTTTAAAGTTAATTTTCTGTCACAATACTTGCAAAATGGCAAAAATTTCCCTTTAATGTCAAGCAGGTCCTGCTTATTACGGGGGCACATTTTGACGAAACAATTGCAGGTCCAACTCAAAAAGGGCATTTTGTAGTGTTGTGCTTGGACGCAAAAGTGTCCACTTTATACTCATCAGTGAACGAACTTACTGGAAACCTAAACTAAACGTCTTTCACGCTCATCGTTTGATTGTTTGCTTTATTAGCAGGCGAACTTGCTTCTTTTCGGTCGCTTATCGTAAAAAAATGTACTGTAATGTCTGTTCTTGTCTGGTAAGTAGGGTCAGGGCAAAAAAAGTTTCTAACCTTGAAATACCGATGTAAATTATTAGTTTTCCAAAACCAAAACTTTAAATTATTGATAGAAGAGCGTCGGGCGGAATTAAATTCAACTTCAATGCAACGTTGTCGTGAACCGTCTTGCGTTCACTGGATGTTTTTGATAGTCTTGTTGTTGGCAGCATTTGTCATTTGATTGCAACTTTTGAACTGATGAAATGCGACAAAAACCAAACGAGACATACTTGCGGTTGGGGAATTTCAAAATGTTTCGGAATCAAACATTCAAATTTGATTTAGTGATTTTAAAATCCAAACTTCAGATTTATCGAAGAACTTGAAGGGGATTCAAATTTAATTTTTGGACTTTGCTTTTATTTGTAGTTAACAGATAAAAATAGAAGTTTTTTTGAAATTATGATTTTAAATCTAATAAGTGCTTGTGACCATGCTATTGCATTGTCTGGTTTGTCAAGCTGATTTGTATTTTCACGGCAGTGGCCCTTCGATTTCATTGGATGATGATGACTGTGATGATGATAAACCCGGCCCGAGTAGCGGTCCGCCTCCTTCTGACGTTGATGAGGTGACGAAGAAGAGCAAATCGCAACAACAACTCAAAGGAGAACAAATCGTGAAAAGAATCCTCCGCAGTGGCGTTGCTGGAACCTCGTACTCGTACAGGTGAACACTGGCTGTAAAAAGTTGCATTGTGAAAAGTTGGATCTTTGTATACTCGCAGCCCCAAAATGAGAACAAAAATTATACTTCAATTTTAGCTATTGTAAACTACCGGTATTGACTGGATGCTTCATCTCTTTAAATTGGTTATTCTAATGGAATCGAAGTTAAAAAATCGCTGTTTTAACAGTCGCTATACGGAACGCGAACCCCATTAAATAGTAGAAAACAATTGAAATGTTAATCTTGTAAGATAATCAAATTGTAAATTCTGTAGTCTGTTGCTTTTGAAATAAACAGTTGATGGGGTGAAAGTTTAAGTCAGAATATTTCACAAATTTTGAAGGAGCTTTTCAGATCGGGTGTATACTGTATATTTCTCCAAATCGTGTTTCAATTTTAAAAGATTAAATTGCACCAATCCTTTAGTACTAACTAATTTAATTTCGATAGGGACAATGTAGGTGAACAGTTGGGCGGCTGTTTAGATTATCGCTGTTCTTGCCGCACACCATTTAAAGTGCTGGTTGACTTGTTACCTGAATTATGACCCTCGGCTCAACGCAGCGTTACTTTTCTCAAAGGACCATTATCCACTATCCAGTCAATTGGGCTTGTAGTTTATTTGTAACTTATTCATTTGTAGTTTGGGTTAAGCTTGAAATGAATGAAAGTCTCATATTTGCCAATAAGATATGGTTGTCATTTGTCATAATTCGAGATGTGTACTTTTTCAGCCGCGCGACGCAGGCAGCCAGTGGGTTCGAGAAGCGCTCGGTTCGCTCTGCGGCGTGGAAGTGCGACCTGACGCTGGGCCAAGAGTTGTCGGTGCCGTGTGTCGCGTATGCAAAGACCAAGGAAGCGAAGATGAAGCAGTCATGGAAGAAGTGAGCGGGCCTGGGGATTTTTTTTCAACTATCGACGGATATCTTTTTTGAAACCGATATTTTTCTCAGTGAAACAGCCGCTTTTTAGTAGCGAATCAACGAATTAACTGGCTCAAGCTCACTACTTTTAAAAATTTTTATTGCAACATCGCAGATTTTTGGTTACCGGTGCAAACGAGACGCTAAAAGCAAAGAGGGAATGCTGATTTATCTGACATTCGAATTAGACGCAGTTTGCAGAGCTGGTGGACGCTGTTTTTTTATTGCATCAGCCGTAAATTGGCCGATAACTCGGTGGCAGAGCGTCGGGTTGGTAATTGAAAGGTTGCTGACCCCTGGTTCGATTCCAGATCCGGCAATGTGTCGTTGTGTGATATGGAACGCTTACGCGTAGTTTTTAATGGGTCTAAGCAGTTTTTAGGTTGTGGTGTCTCTGCCTGACAAGATCTGCAAACAGAACGCAAAAGGGTGCTCTGCGTTGGTGTGGTTTGACAGAACCAAAAGTGCTTGTAGTTCATACTCAAGGATGAATTTCCACGCTACTCTTAGAGTAGGCAATAGGCATTCCAGTGGCCAGCACTGATGGGCACCCGTTGGTCGCCTTTTACGACCCCCTGGGTGGGCTGCTTCACTCTTCTGCTCCCATTGAAGCACGAGATATTCCGGTTGTCGCACAAAGAGCTGTTGTGCTGGAGTGGTTGCTTAGATGACAAATTGCTTCTGTTCAGGTGCCACGCGAAAACCCACAAGGAGTCTGACGTCATTCCTAACCGCTACTTCCACAAGAACGATGAAGACCAGACCGAAGTATCAAAGGAAAACATAGGCAAAGGTGTGACGTTTTTTTGCAGGTGGCTGTGTGCTTCATTGACAATCCCAATGCCCAGTTGTCGGAGCTAATTTTTTCCTCAGCATTACTTGTTAGCGTTTTCTTGCTCCATGCAAAGTTAATTTGATACGATACAAATGAATTGAGTTGAACTCGAATTTTAATCGTTTTTGAGTTTATCAGATTTCTTTGTGATAGTTTCGGCAAGTATCGAGCTACAACGTGGGATTTCCAAATCTCATGTACGATTTCCAATCTAAATTCTCGATCGTCTCAGTTTGACGCACGGTTACTTTTTCTCCCACCTCAGTCTCATGGCTGAAGATGTTGTGTAGTTGTAACTTTTAGCGACAGCGCATGCTTGTTTGTAGACAAGCTGCTGATCTTTCTTTTTCAGCGATGGCCAGGGGACGCTGAAGGAATATTAAGGTGAGCAACTGTGGACCACGCAGTGTGGAAGGACTGGATGCGTGCAGTGCTCCACAGTCCACTCGCTTTCTTGCTCATAACGTTGAGCCAGAAAACTGTGAATAGTGAATACCAATTTCAAGGTATTTGAATAATCGAAACCGTTCGTAACGTTTAAGTAGCAGATGTTATATTCTTTGGGGCTAGGGTAACTCACGGCGAACTTTCTCGTATTCACAGGTTACCGGTATGGCAAGGACATTATCCCGTTCGGACCGGACGACGAGAAGCAGATGAAGTACTCGACGGATGGAAAGTCCCTGAACCTGCTCGGCTTCACTTCCCTCGACAACATCCCCCCGTGGTACATGATGGACGATCAGGCGCACTACATTCTCCCCGATGACCCAGTAAGTGGGCTGCGACACTCCTAGTAATTCTGGCATGGCAGTTCCGTTCTTTTTGTTAGTCAACTGTTCAGACGAATCAACGCTCAGATGATTGCATTATTACGGACATTCACTCCCGGAAGCATTGTTACGAAGTGTACCCCAAAACTACCACACAGTTTCAATCTAATCGTTTTTTTTTTCTGTTCATTTCGAGTTAAATTCGTTACTTTGACAATTCGACAATGTCAGCCCGGAGGTTAAATGTCCAAGGCACGTGTCTCTCACTGCGCAAATATGCCTCCAAAAATGCTCATTATTCGCTTAAACCCCTTGTCCATTCATCTCAATCATAGGAACCATTTCAGTCTCTCATCGCTACTATCTGAATTTTCTGGACAGAATGCCGCGACCGGCCTCCACGCCCTCATCATTGCCATGCAGAAGCAGGAGCTGTGCGGAGTCGCTCGCTACGTCTATCGCAGGGGAACGAATCCGAAGATGGTGGCGCTCCTGCCGCACATACGCAATGGCTACCGGTGCCTTGTTATGGTGGCACTGCCGTTCTCGGAGGATGTCAGGTGAGCGATCACTCGTGAAGCGCGACTTGATTCGTTGGGTGGTTGGTTGCAATTACCCGGCGCTGTGAATGCATGGTGCAACGCAAATGCTACGTCATAGAAGCACAGCTGGGCCGGATAATACGGAAGAGCGGCCAACTGCCCGTTCTCATCCCACGCATCACCATAGGTGGCCTCCACTGATGTGCACCCGCTGGGTTGGCGGCTTCACCGTTCTCTCCCGAATGAAGCACGAAAAACTAGACCCTACGTTTTTGATACGAAACCTTTGGAGCTCATAGGGCTGTTTTAGAGTGTTGGTCCTCAATCGGCCACTCACAGAATTGAAGAGCTAAGATTAGGGGTCTAAACGCACATGTAAGGTTCAAAATAATTCCTAATTGAGTGTTTCAACCATTGAGAATGTAGACAAAGTTTTCTTGTGGTTGCTTTCCTACGGACAAAATTTGCAGGTTCCTGTGTTATTAAACATGGACAAACACAACATAGAGTTAAAAACATGATTAAATCAAATCTTTCTTGATACTCGCTGTATTCGCCGAAGCTGTAACGTGTATGCGGTGCCCATCTCTGCGTCATCGCGGGCCGAACCGATCATCGCAATGCTCGGGAATCGAACCAGGAGCCAGTAACCTTTCAATCACCAACCCAAAACTCCTCCAACCGAGCCGTCCCTGCTGTGAGTATAGAATTGCATAAAAAAAAGAATCTTTCATTCTAGAACGCTTTCTTTCCCTTCGCTCGAATCGTGCAAAACGAGCGATGAACAACTGGAAGCCGTCGACCGCCTCATCAACCACATGACCAGGTGAGGAAATTTGTGGAACTTCCTGTTCGGTAATCTGCAGATACTGCCTCGTTAACTAATACCAACTACAAGCCGGCGGTGCTATCTAAATCCGAAAACTTGTAAATTTTGTACTCGCATTTGAAAAATTGGGTAAAGTACGGGTTTCTTGAAATCAAGTTTCAATGACGGAAAAACCTTGATGATGTCAAACGCTACCGAAGGAACAAATATTTGAATCTGCGAACAAGGAAGCCATTATTGTTAGGGTTGTCTCCGTAGTAACGACGTCCTCGTCTGGGGTTTCGCAATTTTAGATGGATAGATTGAAGTTTATTTTTGCACTTCGAAGTAATTCGGACAACACAAACAATGTTTTGATTTTGTCTGAAATCGGTTCCAAGTTCGTCTACAGAATATCATAGAGTAAGATGCGATCGTCTCGATCCGGTTATTGGATTGAATTCGATGTCTTACTGGTATCATCTGAAGCACGAAAGCTTGTGATAAATTTCGCCGATTCGCCTTTGTTTTTGCTTGGTTTCGTTTACGGAGAAGATAAATCTCTTACTGCGGTGAGCTAAGCGGTAAAGCGATAAAAATTTTAACCATTGGCTTGCGCACCGCGTTGCGACTTTGCGAACCGTGATCTGCGCGGTTACTGCGATTGTGTCATAACCGCGTCCGCCGCCTATACCGAAGTCGATGCGTCATCCTGCATTCTTGATGACTAATTGCGTTTACATAATGGCATTGGATATCTGTTGCGCAGGGATGACGTCATTGAGCCAAAAGAAACACTAAACCCGTTTTTCCAATACACCTACCACTGCCTCCATCATCGCTTCCTCGACCAAAACGGTTCCCTCCCTGAGCAAACTGCCATTGCCGTGGATCCACCTCGCCTCGCTCCGAACCCCCATCTTGATGACGTAAGACGGTTATTTCCTTTGCTGATGTCAGCCCGAGATGCGTCTGCTCAGCGATGGAAGAGCATCGAGCTGTAAGTGTAAGCAGAGTGTCGCTCAGCACGGTAGGAAGTAAGCGCTATTGCACATTAGGGCAAACCCTTTTGGGGTCATTTTTGAATTTCACTTTGCCTTGGTCGCAGATTTTTTTTCTTTGACTGAAATAATGGAAAATCCAATTTTTTTTTGAAATCGGACCCCGTTTAGATCCTGCCCCCTCCATTTTTAGTTTTCTCACCCCCTAAAACATGCTTTTTCTTTTATACCTGGTTATACTTAAGCTAGATAAGTGTTGTTGGTATTCATTTTTATTGCGTTTCAGAGAAGAAGCCAATTATGTCATTAAAAAAGGCTTTAGACCAATTTTTAGTTTTTGTAATTTTTGCATTTTATTAGATATGTGCTTAAATTGCATCTTAGCACCGTAACTTTTACAATCAAATTGCACACCATGGTTTCTGAAGTAATAATATTATTTTGCAATAAGGTTTTACAATGTAATCAAAGAAAAACACAATCACTGCATAATAATGCATCAGAGACTTATGCCAATATTGCCATTAATGCATTGATTGGTTTGCAGCCTTTCTGGTAACATAATAATTTTTTCCAACCCATCGTTTTTTTCCGTCCGGCAATAGTACTACACAAGGCCTCTCCCATCAGTCGTTTTTTCCCTGCTATTCGTCCACTTGCTGCAGTTGTCAGCTTCACTTCCAGTTCAACAGCTTGTGTATGGTTTGGGTAATTCAGCCGTAGAGGATGTTCAATAAATTGTTTTATGTTTGCATAATCCTTAACCAATGGTAGTTCATGCAAAATCAAATTTCCTTTCTTGTTAGGCAAAAAAGTGATTGCATTGCACCCCTTTTCTTGTATTGTAACCATTTCTGTTTAAGAATGGGCGGTAAAGTTACATTGAGGAAGGTGGAATTCTCTCACTTTTACGTGTTCAGATTGTCCTTCTTGAGCGTGCCTGATTTTTACAATCATTCTTACAGCTTTAGCTCGAATGTTGACATCTTCATCGCCTAACATTGCCAAAAGCAAGTTTTCAAAAGGAGCAAAAAAGCAATTTTGCTGCACACTTTGTTGTAGGATTGATAGCAAAACTGGTGCCTTCAAACAACTCTCTTTGGGAACATAGTGTTTTTGTACGTGATTTGAATGTGGGTCTTCCAGTACACACCCACAATGTATTTGGCAAGCTGCTGAACTTTGCTGTATAGGGGCGATTTGAATCCATAGACAGTCCATGGATTCAAAATTGCTTTTGGCAATGTTAGGCGATGAAGATGTCAACATTCGAGCTAAAGCTGTAAGAATAATTAAAAAAATCAGGCACACTCAAGAAGCACATGAAGGACAATCTGAACGTGTAAAAGTGAGAGAATTCCATCTTCCTCAATATAACTTTGCCGCCCATTCTTACGTAGATATGGTTACAATACAAGAAAAGGGGCGCAATGCAATCACTTTTTTGCCTAACAAGAAAGGAAATTTGATTTTGCATGAGCCACCATTGGTTAAGGATTGTGCAAACATAAAATAATTTCTTGAACATCTTCTACGGCTGAATCACACAAACCATACACAAGCTGTTGAACTGGAAGTGAAGCTGACAACTGCAGCAAGTGGACGAATTGCAGGGCAAAAACGACTGATGGGAGAGGCTTTGTGTACTATTGCCGGACGGAAAAAAACGATGGGTTGGAAAAAATTATTATGTTACCAGAAAGGCTGCAAACCAATCAATGCATTAATGGCAATATTGGCATAAGTCTCTGATGCATTATTATGCAGTGATTGTGTTTTTCTTTGATCACATTGTAAAACCTTATAGCAAAATAATATCATTACTTCAGAAACCATGGTGCGCAATTTGATTGTAGAAGTTACGGTGCTAAGATGCAAATTTGACCACATATCTAATAAAATGCAAAAATTACAAAAATTAAAAATTGGTCTAAAGCCTTTTTTAATGACATAATTGGCTTCTTCTCTGAAACGCAATAAAAATGAATACCAACAACACATATCTAGCTTAAGTATAACTAGGTATGAAAGAAAAAGCATGTTTTGGAGGGTGCAAAAAATAAAAATGGGAGGGGGCAGGATCTAAACGGGGTCTGATTTCAAAAAAAAATTTAGATTTTCCATTATTTCAGCCAAAAACAAAAATCTGTGACCCAGGCAAAGTGAAATTCAAAAATGACCCCAAAAGGGTCTGCTTTATTGCACATAGATTCGAGATATGCAAAATTCGGCCCTCAATGACATTTTAACTGGCCCGCGCCTCGATCTTGGGTCATCACTGTGCCCCTACCAAATTTACTCTGCGGCTACGATCGAATCAACCCAAAAAACTTTTAATTTCGTTTATTTCTGGTTATCGCCCATAATCTGGCCCAAAGTACTACCAAAACGCCTCCAGGATGTATGTTATTGGCCTGGTTTGCACTTCGGTCAATGGTCTTGACCGAATACTTGGCTCGCAAAGTGGTGCCACTTAAAAAAAATTTTGGACACCTGTCATAGATTCTTTGCTGGCGATGTTTTCGGTAGCCCTAACCTCTTGGGAAGTTCACGAAACTTTTGCAGTTGATGGCTAACAAGTCGAGGCTAGCTAATGTGGACTTGTCGCTATATTTGTAAGATATTCAGTTGTTACTATCTCATTCAAAAGTAGATTAAAGGTGGCTTAATTGGACGCCACCGAAGTGCGACGCATGCGCACTGGCACTAGACTACTTCCTACTTCATGGGAATCAAATAATATTTAAACTCGTAAGTCGATGAGTTGAGGTTTTCGTCCGACTACATGGGAAGCATTCAACTTCGGTTAACCCAGAAGTATTCTTAAATGTTTGCGTGGACATGGTACTGCGGCAACATTCTTCTACTTTCGAATTTGTTGCAGGGATGAAAACAAGGACCGAAATGAGAAAGCAGATGATGAGGCATATCAGCCCCTGGCCACTATATTAGCGCCGCAAGTGGGAAGTGTGGGGACCGTGACACCGGACAGCGACTTCCTTGCGATCCTGCAGAACTCTGCAAACGATTGTAAGCAAAAAACATACCTTCAGTTGAAGGACCAACAAGTCTTTGAAGTAATGTGACGTTGAAATTAATCTGCTCATTTCGGGCACAAAAATATAAAATCAATTTGTCAGTCCCTGTCTGGGTTGATAACGATGATTGTGCGGTCAAATTAATCGCAATGATCCTTGCTTGTATTGGGGTGTAAGGTGTATAATGTTTTCAATTTCCATCGTTTTTTACTTTTTTTGTGTTAGATTTTGTGGAACCATTTGTTGTTGAACGACTCCGGTCCACTGTTTCGTTTTGCAATGTAACGGAGAATGATTTACGTTTCAATCGACAAAACGGGCTGGTTTCTGCACTGCTATTCATATTCAAGTGTTAAACACATGTAAAATCGTAACCGCTCTTGTTCTACAGCGGAGAGAATCGATACAGCGTTCAAACAACTCCGTGATCGGATCGAAGGATTCGTGCTTGATCCTTTCGTATCAAAGCTGCACAATAAAATAATCACAGGATTGAAAGTTCTTGTTGAAAAGTCTGATCAGGTACGTTGGGGATTTGAGATTTCATGCGAAAATAACGCATAGCACTGTGGCCTAACTACTATTCGCGATGGCCCAGCCTATCGGAAGACTGTACATTGGAACCCAACAAATGGATGGTCTGTTTTGGTGTAGGTAGACAAACGTTAACTGCCTGCCCGATTCATCCACATAAACGACTGTGGGACGATTGTATAGGTTGCTGGCCATCTACATTAAAGTAGACTTGCTATACTGTCAGTTGCAAAGATGCTCTCTGGTATGAACGACTTTCCGCCACTGTATTAGCCTTCTTGATGAGGTCAGATTATGGAGGCATCGTTTTCGTTGTGCGATTTAGGCGTGATTTTAACTCTGGATAGTCTAATGAATAATCTGATTTTCTTTGATAATCGAATGAAACAGAAATCTAACGAGTTTGAAAGGGCATTCAAGCTGGATTTTGCTCAGCTCAAAAGGTTTAGAAAGATCTTCACTGAATTTGAGCTTTCTACGACAATACCATACGTTTCCAAGATATGACCTTTTAATTTTCTCCTTCGAAATTTTGCTAGTGTTGCCGATCAAAGACAAATTTCAAAGTTACTAATAAAAGTTTTCGTAATAAAAAGGGTTAGAATAGTAAATAATTTATTAGCAGGTTTTCAAGAATACCTTCAAGTCACTAAACTTTAATTTTAGTGACTAAAGTAGCAAAATGGCTACACTGAAATAATGGGAAAAGTGCCAACTTTAAACTGCAATATACGGAAAACGGCATGGGGTTGAGAGAACAAATTTAGTGAGGATGCATGTCTACTGTCTAGATTTTCCCTACATTTTGGTCAACAGTGAAAAACTTGACCTGAATGACCTTTTAAGCCAAGAAATTATACTCGAGCTGACAATTTCTATTGAACTAACTTTTAAATACTGTAGTCTGTAAAACGAACATTGCTCAGTCTATCCAGTTTTGACTTAGAAATTGTAACTCAAACATTTTTGTCGCTGTATACTCGAAACAAGATTTGCGTGGTTTGCCAGAGCCTTGACAAAAAAAAAAAGTTTATCGTGACAAGCGTCTTTGTTTCGAGATAAACAAGCTGGGCTTCGCTTCAGCTGTGGTGTGATTGGTCAAGATCGCTGCGTAGCAGTGCTGCAGCTTCGATATTCGATGATTTATCCGAGTGAACCAAATTCCGAACGCTGCAACTTGTTTTTGTGTGATGCTTTGTGACGTATCAGCGTTGCTCCATAGCGCCCTCGTTTGAGTGAATCAGATTTCCAAAACGGATGGTTTTCTTTTTTTTTTTATCTGTGGTCGCGCGACCATAGGTTAAATTCTTTTTGCCAAATTTCGACGTAATTAGGACGAAAGAGGCAGAGATGGAACTGGTATTATATATATTGCATGTTATGGGCATGGCGAGACAGTTTTTTAAGAGTTTATACAAATTACTATGAACAAGATTGATTGTAAGATTAGATGGTGATTGATGTACTATACTGTAGTTAAGAGTCAAATAATGCAACAATTAGGCGTCCTCCATCTCCCATATGTTGGAGTTTTCCTCCATCCCCCACGAATTGGTGACTTTCTCAATCTCCATAATATTGGTGCGCCTACAGATAAAAAAAGATAGAAAACCATACGTTTTGGAAATCTGATTCACTCAAACGAGGGCAATATGGAGCAACGAAGAACGTCACAAAACATGACACAAAAACAAGTTGAAGCGGTCGCAATTTGGTTCACTCGGATAAATCATCGAATATCGAGGCTACGTAGCGATCTTGACCAATTCTACCAGCAGTATTGGTGACGTGATTTTTTTAGCACAAGCAAATAGAAGCTACAAATTATTTCCTGGTCAAAGTGAAAAACAAGTTAATAAATTCGCATCCAAAACTGTGGGAATTGCTGGTGGAAAACCAAATCAATTTAATCGGTGAGTACTAAACATATAAACAATGTTAAACATCCAGTTATCGTGACTGCAATAATTGTGATTAAACAGTATTTCCCAAGTTACCTGCCAAGAAAACTGCTATTTTTTTTTGTCAAGGTACTACCGACTCGATGGAACTCGGTGCTCTAACATGGCCGGTTGTCTTATTCTGCATTACAAGTACCTTTCCCCACCAAGTCGCCTTGACCAGGAAATAGCGAAGGAACCTTTCGGTCTTCCGCGTCAAGTGCCACGTGTCTACCACACACGGTGGAGGCTAAACACTGTTCCTTTTTAATGCTTATCATAAGCAGGAAAATTGTGAAATTCCGACCGAGAATAATACCCAGGTCTACCGCTTCAGTAGCAGATGCTCAATTAACTTGGCCACTGATTGAAGCACTACGAATTCCGAATGCGCTCCCTGACCAATTCGACGGAGATCGTGGTAGAATTAAATCTCGCTTAAGGTTCATTCCAGTCATTTGAAATTGTACTAATCGTACCTCCATTCTCCAATGCAATATTACTTTATCTACCTTACGGCAAATAGATGCAGTTTCGTGCTTTGCTCCGGATAATGTGCTCCAGCCTGCATTGCTGTTGGCACTGGCTTGAATTAAAATTTTTAACGTTATAAGACTTCCGAATTTAGTTCAAAGAGATTGGAATCGTTTCGGTTTGCAATGAATTGGCAAATGCCAGTCACAAAGCAGCTCTGTCAAAGTTCACCGAGGTTACGTAGAAGACTTATGAATTCAACTTGGCTCGGATTTTAACATGCTGACTTTTGTTTAGGCGACGGTGAATATGACGGGAACAACCGGGGCAACTACCACAGTGTAGTCCAAGCGACCGTAGCAAACCCGGTATACGAGGAAGACACAGAGCAGGACGCCGACGACCTGCTGGACATGATGGATTGATGCGCTGATCCAGTCATGAGGCTGCTGCTACGTTTGCTAACCTCTATCGCGTCTTTAATTTATTTTTATTAAAATTTTGAAACACCACTTGTGTTGGCTTGTAAAAATTACGGAATTATTTCTCATCGAGTTGTCAGTTTCTTATACTGCCAGTGGTAGGTAAATTGACTGTCGTATCTGGACAAACGAAAAATGTATCTGGCTTAAACTTTAGCGGGAAAAGCGTTTTTGCTTTGTGTCTTTGTGATCTAGCCCTCAAAATGTGGGACGTACATCTCGTCAGTTAAATTCGAGTTTAGGGGGCCCATCTCAGTGTCATTGCGCCTGCGGGCAACACAGCTTTCGAGGAAACGGTGCTGCGGGGGCGAGCCGTTGGCAACACTGTGTCCGATTTGACCAGTCCGAGATTTGAACCTCAGACCTCCCGCTCCAAAGACGAACGCGTCACCGTTCGACCAACTACGTATTTTTTATATTTGCAGTACAATCGTTCGGTTTTTCTCATATGAGTAACGCAAGTTAAACCAGCAGGGGCGTATTTAGGGGGGGCCATGGCCCCCCTTTGGGTCCCCAGGATAGTATAATTAGCACAGAATAGTATGCAAAATTGCAGCATGGCCCCCCCTTTGCAAGTTGGGCAGAAGCTTTGATCTCACAAAGGGTATGTTTTCTACGTTGGTTTTAGGCCTGCACCCAACTTTGTGCAAATAATGGGACTAAATTCGAGTGAAGACTTTTTTGCTCTTCATATAATTTTGGGCAAAAAATCAGACTAATTTTGGGTGGAACAATTTCTTATTCCGATCTTTGTTCTCAAATTTTCTGGCCCCCCCTTTTCAAAATCCTGCGTACGCTACTGTAAACAGGACATACAATTCGACAGCGCCCTCAGTGTGGTGGTTCTTAAGCGCGTCTGACAAATCTCGCGCTGCGTTGTTTTATTCTTTTTCTTGAGAGCCTCTTCGTACAGCGATGCCAGCTTGAGAGATAATAAATCGAAGTGCGACAAGAAAGGTGACACTTCGTAAATATGCGGCCAGAACTGAGATGTAGGATGTTCAAAATAAATTTTTCGCAACGGTGATGCTGATGATCAAGATTTTGAGTTGATCTTAGGTTTGCTGGCTTCTAATTTGATTTCTAAACCGCAAATGCATGGTTCTACCTTCGTGAACAACTTCAAATGAAAGAGGAAGTAGGCGATTCATCAAGATGGACGTTTCCCATTGGAAACAAACAATTGCACACAATATCGTGGACTAGTGGCCCAACCTAACAAAAAACGTGCAAACCGAAAACGATAGTGTAAAGGGTTAGAGAGACGCAGTACTTAGGCCAGAGGACTACCCTCTATTTGTTCCTGCTCCCCAGCTTTGCCAAACGTCATCTTGACTAAAATACAGTGTACGTAATAAGTGTCCACACCAAAAACCTACCGGAATAAAATTAAATAAATTACACCCGGGTCAGGTTATAAACGGGGTGACCGTAAAACTACAGTAAGTTGGACAGTTGAACAGTAGAACACCCAGTACACAGGATAAGAGTTGTTACGTCTGAAACACGCTCCCTTATCAAAAATTTAAATTAATGTTAAAAGACAATTGAGGGAAAAATTACAAAATTAAACAGACACTTTTAACCCATAGATAATTTACAGTTTTTTGGCTTTTTTTCAAAAGTACAACAGTAAAAACATGCACTGAATTCTATTGCTGTAGCGAAAAAGTACATTTGCACAAGTTGATACTCTCAGATACTGGGAAAAAACTTGCATATTGATTTTCTAGATTCCAACTGCCTCTCAAGCTACGGTGTTAGCTACGCCACGCTCACACAGACAAACCAAGAAAACCAGCACCTTTTCGGAGGTTCTGTTTGCAAGCCTTTTGTCAGTCAGACTACGTGGGGCGGTTGAACCATCAGAATGCGTGGATTGCTTGGTTCCAATTGGCGAACGTTATGCGTTTTCTGAGAGCACAAAAAGCAAAATCAAAACGTCCAAATTACAACTGTTATTCATTACAGACCATTTATAAAAAACTGTATTGCAAATAGTGAAATCTTAATTAATTTTGAGAATAAACGTTAGCAAAGTGAAAGAAATACTCAAGAACAGCCCCCCTTTCTTTGCAAACTATTTCTGTTTGCAAACTTCAAATCACAGTTTGATATTTAACTATAAATCACAAGCAGCTATGCCAGAGTTCGTTAATCTTTGCGCAATGGGAATTCTTCAGTGAGCACTCCGCATTTATCAATGGTATGAATCAAAACACTGTCGCCAGTTGTGATGTCACGCTCAGCAGCAGATATGAAACAATCAATGCAAAGTTGACGCGCTTTTTCCTTGGTCAGCGCAGGAAATTCTCCTTCCATATTCTTGTGGCCGATTTGGTTATCGAGTAATGGCTGCAGCAGTTCACTGGCGGCGCCTGCAGCCCTGTATTGCTCTCTTTCGTAACTGCCAACCGGGTCGTAGCTGTAAACACAACCTTTGCCTTCTTCATCTAAACCAGCTACCAAATTATAAACATAATAAGGAAAAAATCGTTTGTAATAAAGCATCTTAGAAATCATTGAAGCAATAGCCGGTGTGCTAGCACATTTGCCGTGATTATGCTCGTACATTCCAATTCGCATGCCAACATGCTTTTTTAAAGTCAAGATATCTCCTTCAAAGCCGGCCTGAGCGAGCACAGTGGTCGGGCTGAGGCGGACAGCCTTTGGATGATTTCTGGTATGAATCATGAATCCTTGGCTAAGCCTCGTGTCAGAAGCAACAATTGCAAAGTCCTCCCCAGACACAGCCAATATGTTTCCTCCATTGAAGGCATAAGGATCAAACCTTCGCTGTCGGCTAATGTCAATTTCAGGCATACAAGTCATTTTTACTATCAATTATCTGTAAAGAGTAAATGATATAATAAAATAGTTAAACTGAAATGTTGTGGTGAGCTGGAATAAAATGCATGAGGCTGGAATGCAGACGAGCCAAGTCAACTGACGCGAACAAACCGACCGCGAACCAACAGTTACCAGTGATCTCGTCACAAAGTGATTTCGTCACGAAGTGTGGGTTTGGGCAAGATGGCTCCGGGGATAGTAAAGTATTTCTGTGACCGCCCTTCTCAGCCAATCAGGGCCAGTTGGTTCGCGGTCAGTTGTCGTGGACCCAATGCAGATGGCATCGTTCGTCCGTATGAACCAGGCACTCTGCGTCTGTCCAGCCACACCAACGCAGAGCACTTTGTTGGGTTCTGTTCGTAAGTCTTTCATCAGGCTAGGCTATCACAACGGGTAGTCTGTTTGGCCCCAGTTAATGGGAAATTAGCATCGAGTGTCTTTCCTAAAAGCACAACGACACGTCGCCAGCTCGAGAATCGAACCCGGGCCAGGAACCTTCGATCACGAGCCCGATGCTCAACCACTGAGCTATCGCTATCTTAATTGTGTCTCGTAATTTTAATTGTGGAAGTTTCGCTTCGACTTGGCACCAAAATGCTGTTCCGCAATTTCGCTGCGCTTCAACTGAATTAAAAAGTTTAGTGCGGAAGTTGCACCGCGCTTACGAAATTAAAACAATTAAACAGCGCGTTAGGTACAATGTTATTTGTGCACACCTCTGCTATTTGCTTCTTAACCCCAAATTAGAAGCATGGGGCGAATGAGCGTGATAATCGTAAAAACAATAAAGCATTAATTATGAATCACTATTTTTTTTCTAAAAAAGGCTAAAAATTCAACATGTGGCTTCGTTTCCAAAATGCTGTTAATATGTAGTAAAAAGTTTTTTGTTATTTTTTGGTAGATGGTATATAGCGCGATTTTTTTATTTCAGTACACTACATAAAATTTTTTTATAATTTTGCGTAAAAGCTCTGTTTGTTTTAAAGACTTTATAAAGCTAAAAGAAAATTACCAAAATTGCCCAACAGCTGGAAACCTCTACCAGGAGGACCACGCCTTCCGTGATGTCCGCGAAACTATCTTCGTTACATGTTTACTTCAGCAACACCTTTTTCATTAGTAACATTTTGGTAGCCACCGGTAAAGTTTGTGCCCTGGGCCTCTGCGACAACTAAAATGCGTGCGGTCCTGATCTTCTACTGCAGATGTTTGTCTGCAAATTTGGCAAAATCTCAGGTGTCATTTTATCGGTATCATCTCAAAAGAATATAAATTGCTTAATAGTATTATTCGACATAAGAATGAAACAAAAGAAAGGATGAAAGAAACGTAGCTCGAAATCAAACACCCCCAACAAAATACTTAGAAACTTAAGAAAAGTTGAACCTAACATGAAATTTAAAATAACTTTATAAACAAAATACACACTCTTTCAAAGCAAGGTTCTGAACTTGAATTTACAATTGTAAACTCAAAGATGGATCAACGTAGAGGTTCTAATTAAACGTAGTCTCAGATTTGTCATGGGTAACTTCTTCTTGTGAAAATTTGTTATCAAAATATTCGTCACTTTTTAAATAATCGTTTTCTTTTTCCGTTTGATGGCTTACGTGCCTTTTTCTACTAAAGAAAATCACCGCCAGCATCACATCACTAACCACCACCACAGTTGGTGTAATGGCGAAAACAACAAGTGAAATGAATGGTGCTGTAGTTGGTGTTTGTGATCGAAGGAAACAATTTCCTTCGACTTCTACTGCTTCACTGTTACCTTCGCATGTGCAGGCAATTGAAACCCGCTTCCAACAGTGAACGTCAACAGATTTAATCGAAATGTGTTTTTATCTCTAGCGTCTCTAGTTAAAATGCTTGAAGTTGAGTTTTGACCTTCCACTTTAAATCTTGCTTGATTGGGCGCTAATGCTATTATTTCGTACATCACAATATTTGGACCATAATAACCATCATGCTCCCATTGAAAGACGCAATCTGCTGAATCGGTGTTGTTCACAACTCTTGCATTTCTCACTGGTTCCGGTATCCCGTGCGCGGTCGTTGCTGTAGTAAAAGCAGAAACATCTACTTGATCACATGTATTACCTTGAATAGAGGCTATAGCAGTATAGGTTGTGCGTTGCAATAATTGAGTAAGTGTTTAACTGCCTCTATTGAAGGGAGCGCTGAAGGTAGCAGTGGATCCGTTATTTTCATTCATAATAATTTGAACACGAAAAAATAGTGCTTCAGGGCGATTGTGAATTTCTTGCAGCTTTAGTCGAGTCCAAATTGCATCAAGCATCGACGCGTTGCATCTCACTGGATTGAGTTGGATCTCGAATTTTAATCGACATAAAAAATAACCTTCAGCTTCACAATCTTTTCCATACAAATTTATTCCATCGTCTTATGTTAATAAAGGCCATGCCATTTGCTGGCAAACAGAAGCATTGGCTGTTGGATAATTTGAATCGGCTATAGTTGTTTCATTATTCCAAAACTACTCAGATTGCCCTACATCTGATCAACCTCCAACATACACGCTCATATCTGGAATATAATGAGTTCCTATGAACAACCATTCTGGCCCACGGCCATCTTTACGCAGAAAAAAATTGGCACTAAATACTCCGAGTTTACCATATTCATAGTGATAAACTGGTATTGTTCCTGTAGATTGGCTTGATCCTTCCACAAGTACAAAATTATATTCCATTCAAGAGCGTAAGGCGATTGGAATATTTTGTCTCGTCCAAAGTTATAACACAAATATATGTTTGTCTGAAACTGATCTCTTTCAACTGGGTAAAAGCGCATGCTTTTTAATCTTCCATCCTTTGGTTTTCTCCCGTTAGCAATGGGCTGTGGGTCAGTATCGTTCACGGAGACACTAAGACCTGCGATATTTATCCGCATTTTACAGACACTTTCAATTGAAGGATGTTTGTAGATCAAAACGTTTAGTAAATCGTCTGGAATGTGTTTTCGCATCGCGTATCCAATAAGAGACGTTTGCGTGTTGATGTCCCGAATTTCAGCTCAAGTTTCATTCGGCAAATTCCTGCAAATAGTTTGAACGTTCTCTGCCCGGCGCTTGATGTCGGAAAGTATGTAAAAGTAATTGTGATGTCCGAAAAAAATTGTTGGACAATGTTGACTATCAGAAACCAACCATCTATTGCCAAAAAATAATAGTAACATGGCAGTCGAAAACAAGTGTCCATTTATCGCCATATGCACAGCAAACTTTGCTTGGGTAATTTATTCTTATTCAAATGTAGTGTTACGAAAGAAACATACCAGTATACTATTCAAATAATACCAGTATATTGGTATGTTACTTTTGAAACACCCTGTATAACAGACGGGATGTAATATAAGGTTCGAAATTAACGCTTGTCTGAGCTAAATCGAAATCACCTCGCGCAATTTATTTTTCTTCACTTGCCCGATGAAAAGTTAACAAAATACCGTGCATTAAACAACATCAAACAAAATTATTTAGAGATGCAAATTAGGTCTGCTTTTGTTACAAAATAAAATGCACCTAAAGAAATGAAGGATTTGGGTTTGGATAAAAAATACAGTAAAAAAAAATGTCTGGTGAAACAAAGTCTTCACTAAAACCTGTAGCCTACTACGTGATATCACAATACAGTTTGTTATTTACACAGTTTAAATAACTACACATTGAACATCTGACAATGACATCAATACTAAAAAACTGAAAAGTTTAGATATTGTTGCACCACATGAATAAAAATTTTGTGCCAATTCAGACTGGCACAGAAAGTGCAAATATAACAATGGCAAGGTGCACAAACCCAAAAAAACTTCTTTCACAATTTTTGAACATAGCGTTGCTAATTTTACAAGAAATCTTGCAAAGTCATCTTTTTACCATGTCACAAAACTTGGAAACACACATAAGGTTGCCAATGGTATTGAGTCTAACGAACTAAATAAGATTTTGTGGATAATAATAAAAAGCAATTT
This sequence comes from Trididemnum nubilum, assembly GCA_963965965.1. Taxonomy (NCBI): domain Eukaryota; kingdom Metazoa; phylum Chordata; class Ascidiacea; order Aplousobranchia; family Didemnidae; genus Trididemnum; species Trididemnum nubilum. The sequence goes on along the minus strand of OZ014477.1, from coordinate 44,424,975 downwards.
GTCAACAACCCCTTGAGATGAGATAGCAAGAAGCTAACATCTGACGAAGGGACACTTGTTACAGTTACCAATGCAGTTCAAAAAGCAGAAAACTAACAGATACGAAAAGCAAAATAGGATTCGTTTTAAGATCATGAAGACAAATAACAAATATATAGCACTAAAGCATACTAATCAATATCAGGCACATTGGTAAAGTCCATAGCAAAATAATATATTTTCAATTTAGTTTTGAACAATGAAATGCTGGTATTTTCCCGAATATCAGGAGGCAAATTATTCACGCAGTATGTGAAAAAATTGATTCAGATTTGTAGTAGTTTAATTGGCTAGTTTTTTGTATCGAAAGCAAATCACAAGTACTACAAAAATCATAAGCAGCAGATGCTTTATGTAGGGCATATAACTGTTGAAGGTAACCAAGGAGCACAGTGCTTCAAGCACTTGCAAACCAGCAATGCAATCTTAAGGTAAAAAATGCATTCTAGCTTATTTTTGAAAAACAGGGAAAAAATCTTTAAAAATAAGTTTACCAACTTGACCCCATCGCAATTCTTGCAACTCATCGGGTTAAGAAAGTCTAATTGAAAAAATTTTACACTTTCCTCTTAGAATCCAAATTTCAGCCATATTGTTTCAAGCAGATTGCGCAATAAATCAGTTTTGTAAATTTCTCCTATTTTGAGTCTTGCTAAGTATCGGGCTTCATGGAGCTACGTGAGTGCTGAAGGTGTATAGATATATGAATTAGTGGAACAACTGCTGCCTAAATTCAGAGAGGTAAGACGTTTTACTAGAGCGTTTTGGATGACAAGAGCTAGCAAAGTATTCAAAATCAAGATAAGGTTTTAGTCCTTGAAGAGAAGCTTATATTTAGCCTATTGTGGCAATATTGCGTATATACTATATAGCCTATCCAAAGAAATGACTGGCTAAAGCATTGTAGCTGACTAGAACTTAGACCAAGATTCCAGTTTTTAGTAAGCCAGTAAGTTTTATGCAATTATTGCACAATTAGTTCAGGCCTAAAGGTCAGAAGGCCAGTTAGTTTTTCACGTAATTATGCAATTGCAAGCTTCAATGCAAAGCATTTTAGTTGCATTTTACGTAAAGGTTTGCTATGGTTAATTGGTTATCTGCAGGAACCTACGAAGCCACTACCTGGATAGCTGCAGCTGTAGTCTGTCATATGGAATGGATTTGACGCACCTTCATTTGGTAATGTTTGGAAAGCGTTTCTCCCTCATCTAAGAGGAAAAATAATCGCAATTACCTTATTGTTTCTTGGTTGAAGAGAATCAAAATTGGTGAGAAAAAATTCTAAAAAATTGCCAAAGTCTGAAGCTGTGTTTCCTCTAACTTTATGGCTAATCGGCGAGTGCCCAAATTTTCTTTAAACAATTGTGCCCAAAGCTCCAAAAAAGACGTTTATGTGCCCTAAATTTCACACCAATCCAGTATTTAAATATACTAAATGTCATATTTCCACAAATTTGTCGAATTTTCTGAAGCTAAGTTTACTATATTGCCGAAAATTATTTGCCCTTGCTCCAACAAATCGCCGATTTGCTGAAAAAAATCGGCTTAGTGGGAACACTGGTCTGAAGTTGTTTCACTATGGTTTCACAGCAAATATTTAAAATAAAAACGCCATGAATGCCCTTTCAATTCAATATTTTCAAGGTAAAAAATGAAGTTTCCAAAACGGTAACATATGATAGCATTGTTGAGAACACTTAAAGCTAAAAATCAAACGAACAGCAGCATACAACACTTTGGCAAGGCTACACAACATACAGTCCATAAAACAAAGCATTACAATAGTCCAGATGGCACAAAATCATATAATGAACTGGTTGAATTTTAAACTTTACCGATAGTATGGTACCATTTTAACCAAATTTCAGAGATTACTGTAACATACAGACATCACTTTGTTTAAATGGTCTGATAAATTTAATTTCTTATCAAAAAGCACGTCTAAAGTTTTAATTGACATACAAGGAGACAATGCCTCAGTTTCAGAAAAGTTAATCGCATAATGCAGATACGACCCTCTTCACATTTTGAGATGGGCCAAACTTAACGAAATTCGTTTTCTGCTCATTAAGTAAAAAAAATTCCATTCATGTATCTTTTTAGGTCAGAAATAAAACAATGCTTTTTTTACAATGAGAGTCATCACAGGCATATTACCAGCAAATCAAAATAACACTGTATATATGTCATCTAAATAAAACGTGTCGCATATTACCAGCGAATCTAAATAAAACGTGTCGCAGACCGGGGTTGAGGGCTGAGTCCCCAGTCGCAGGAGACTAAGGGGATCTGGGGGCGAAGCTCCCAGCCACTGAGCGATCTAATGTAATGCTTTGGAAAAAATAGCTATTTTAATATTAATGCCATTTGGATCACATTTCGCTTGTTTTTAGAGCATTTTGAAAAACCACATTCTTAACCCTTAGAGCGCGGCTGTTGCAATTTTGCGACAAGGCTACCTTCCAAATATCAAACAATACTGCTTCAGTAGCGAAAGCGGGAATCCCCCAAGTTAGATATCATTTTTTTCATTAGAAAACCAGCTTTTCAATGAGCTATTGTGTTCTATAGGTTGCTATCGAAGTTATTGCTAATATCTGCGATTGAAGTTAGTGATTGGAAATGAATAAGAATTATTACACTCTTAACTAAGAGTTCAAAATGGTAGCAGCTGATAGCGATTCATGGAATGAACCAGAGTACTCTGAGCCTAAATTTAGAGATTGTGATCAAATTTTATGGCATTTTTTGATAGTTCTACTTATGTGCTACAAATGTTATATACATTGTTTGGGTATAAAATAAAAGGTTTAGCTTACAGAATTGTATAAAGATAGGTTATATACATTATATGTAAATACATTGTTTGGGTATAAAAAAAAAGGTTTAGCTTACAGAATTGTATAAAGATAGGTTTCAAAAATTATTTTCTGTAAAAAAAAAATTCAGCGCTCAAAGGGTTAATATTTGAAAGCCAATTGAAAATCTCCAATTGTTTAGTCCTGCCTTTACTTACACGTCAAGCCCAAAACACGTTTAAAATCTTGCATTTTCGGGTTACATTTTGTTGGTGACTTGGCCCAGTTGGAGGAAAGCAAGGTACATTGCCTCCTTCAAAAACTTTAGAAATAACTAATAATTCACTGAAGATTTGCTTTGGAGATTTTTGTCTTGAAAATAACCAGTTTTAGGAGTACATGTACGACCAGGGGGCTCAGGCCCCCTCCATTCAAATTTAATAACTTATCTAATAAGCAACTCCCCTAGCTAATTATTTTTTAAATATTTTGTCACGTAAAAACTGGCGAGGTGCAGGGCTATTAATATTATTATTTGAAGTTGGTGCAATAGACGGTTGCTAATCATACCGTACAAGGGCATTAAGTTCATAAAACAGTTAGATAAGGGTCTGAGGTTTCAAATTTTCGGACAAAACCATGAATTTCTCCCAGGTTATTAGTTTAAATTGCCAGGCAAGAATATGAATGAAGGGGGCCCCCTGGTCATCAATATTAATATTATTGTTAATTACTACTGTTTTATGCAAAAATACTAAAGTGAAACTGAAGAAACAATAGGCTTTGTTTTCATTTTCTGATCATCGGTGGCATTTCAATTGCGGGGTGGGCCCCCTGGCTACGGCTATATCTATCACTTAATCAACAGACAATAGTTTACCCATATGCTTAGGGTTTAATGATTGTAAGTTTGTAATCACGCCAACTATGAAATTAAGCATTGCCTAACTGCAAAAACATTTTAAAAACATACCAAAAAAAGCTTAAAGGCAAAACAGAAAAAAATAACAACAAACAATTAACCTCAATCGAAGAGAGAAAAGTAAATATAAATCTTTGTTACAATGGAAAGTTTTGTCACTTGGCAAATTGTCATTCTCAAAATAAAAATTAAACCTGTTAGCATCACTGCAGCTGCAAATTGCAATGAACATATTTTATAATTTGATGATGCAATGCCTGCACTGTTTGCGCAATGCTCATGACCGTATCACCCCATTAATTTGTTGCAGATGATTAGCTGCTACAAATGCTTCCACATATTTTTAGTTATCACTATATACACTTAAGTTATATATTTTTCTGTAAATGCCATATATGAAATCTAGTATGGAATTGGTATGGAAGTATGGAAGATTGTCTTCCACTCCATTCTTGAAATCTTCCATTCCATTTCATTCTGGCATCTTCCATACCGAAATTTCCCTTCCCTTCCATTTTCCATCCCATTCCATTCAGCATACCAAGCCCTGACTATAAGTCATTTAGCTATGATATCAGATACTGGTACAGTATGTCAGTCGGCCTATCAGCCAATGTACCCATTGTACTGAGTATGGTAAATTGTAAATTACCGTTAAGTGCTACGCTAAAGCAGTAGGGGTACTGTAGCGGAACACGAAAATGGCTTCACCGGCTGTCAACAAACATTATCCGCCAAATCGTCTATGCCAGTATGCAGCTATTTGCTAATTAGTTATTAGCACTGTCATACTGTACTTTGTTTCAGCAGCGTAGGCTAGGGCTGAGGTACTGTACTACAGCAGGGCTTTTCAAACTATTTTGCTCGTGACCCCCTTTACTCTTCTAAAAATTTTCGTGACCCTTCATGGTTAAAATGATAAACATTGTGAGTAGCTTATTTGTGGTAATTATTCAATAGAAAAAAATAATAACAAGGCATTGGTACCCAATGCGTACAAAACCCAAACACATTTGCAAACACCCTGTTTGCATTTGTCTTTACTGATGATTCAACATCATCTGCTGTACGATTATTACCGCTACCGTGCGACTTTTTTTTAACCAGCTACCCATGGATTAGAATCTAACCACCAACTGGTAATAGTATGGTAACTATACCTCTACATTACGCTCCTACTCCTCTCAGCTCTACTAAACTACCACTACTACAGCCAAGCGCGTTGCCAGGATTCTGCAATGGGGGAGGGGCAGTTACAGGGGACTGGGGGCAGTAAAGGCTCGAAATTTTCGTATCTTTTTTTGCAAAAATAATCTAATTTTAGGCCTAAGCTAGTTTGATAAAAATTAATGCTGTCAAAACGTCGCGTAGAAGTTAGCAGTGCAAAAACATGATTATATTGGTTGCATAAATGGGCTATTTGGATTGCTAGAATTTCAGTTCTATTGCTAGAATTTCAGTTCTCTTCTTACAAGCTGGTAAATCATAAAATCCTATATATACCGGTAGTTCAACAAAACTTTCAAGGAGTAATCTATTTCGCTTATGCTTTATGGAAAAAGATATATTTAGGGGGACTAATGGAAGGAAGTTTGAGAAAAGTGATTGGTAATTAACTAATACTGAATAGCCCCTTCCCTATCCCTGAGCTTACCGATATGTATTTTTTGATGAAACCTAAGTATGTTAAGCATTTTTTAATATGCAATTAAATTTGAATAGCCTACTAATTTTTGGCTATGTTTTTAAGTTTTTTTTGTGATACCCGTATATGAGTTGTATTTTTGACAAATTAGCTCCCACCCCTTTAAATAAACGTTTCAAAATATGCTTTGAATCATATTTTGAATCTATTCTAGTACGGTATAAAAGACAGCCTCATAAGTGCTACAACGTGGTATTTTCCTTATTCTGCGCTTTGTTCAGCAGGCCAATATCCCCCGACCCCTTTTGGCTACGCTACTGACCACAGCACTATACATTATACAAGCATTGACTTTGGTCTGCATACCGTAGTTCTATTACCGGTAGGTTATGTGATATTGATAAACCAAAGTGATAAAACAAGACAAGTTAGGCATCTAGCTGTGCTACCTGATACGAATGGGGAAAAGTTTATCTGCAGTCATCGTATATAATATATTGTTCAACAAAGTCTCACTATTTAATAGCGCCTATTTACCGGTAAGTATACGGTAATCTACGGCTAAATTAAGAATGATGTTTTGCAGAATTGCACGAGTTTTTAACAACAGTCAGGGGTCGCTGAAAGTATACCAATTTTACTCTTCCTTGTAAAAATTAGTATACACTTTGCGACCCCTGAAGATAGTTACGCGACCCCCAGTTTGGGAAGCTCTGTACTGCAGTACACCGTGGTTGACACCGTGACTTCGCTTTTTTTGAAAAACTTGGAGACGGGAATGTGTCCGCTGTTACGGAATAGATTTTTAAAATGGTATCCGTTTTTTCGTCCGTTTTGGATGTTTTCTGCTTCAGGAAAAATATTTGTTTTGTCGTTTGCATTTTTATGCCCATACCACCAAACTTGTAGCTGTTGTAGCGCATAAATTATCCTCCTGTCACCAACAGCGTCATATGCTATATATTAGACGATCTGCGCACTTTTCATTGCATTGACTGATGACTACTTTGTGATTGGCGGAATCCGCACCTTCTTAGGAGTTTCTTATGATACAAAATTTCTGTGGATTTCTTCAAATTTTTGTCCACTGAATTCGCTGCTTGCTCGAAGCCATGGTGCATCGATAATCATTGTCAAGCGTCTTATTCAAGGACGCAACAATAGTGTGTGTCAAAAAAAAACTTTTTTTGATTTCTTAAAGTCTCATTTGTTTAAAGGGTGCCTTTTGGAGTAAAACTACTGCAAAAAAATTTCTTTCAATTTTATTGATATTTAATGGGTGCTCAACCCCCTCATTTTGACGTGCCCCCCCCCCCAAATCAAAAAAATGCTATATCTTGTGAACCAGTTGAGCTAGAGACTTCATTTAACGACCAAAAGACGCAGAAATGATGGTTTCTTATCTATGTTTAATACAGTTTTTACCGTATCTGGTCAAATTTTTGAGTTATTTTGAAAAAAAATTTTTTTCAATCAAAAATGATACAATAATTACCACGTTACAATACTTAAAATACTTCACATAACATGTTTCAGAAAAATTGATGTTTCAGAAATAAATTTAGCACATTAGAACTAATCTTGCAATACACCATCAACCGTATTAGTTGTAAAGTACGTCATGTGTATACACTATAGGCAAACAAAGAAACGTTTAAGAAGTTTCTGATTATGGTAAGCTTATATTTTAATGTCACAACATTTTTTATTCAAAGTGGAATAATCTAAAACATACCTTCACCAAATTTTGCCAGTTTACGTCTTAGTGTTTCTGAGATATTAGATTTCAATGTAAGATATCACCAACAGTGTTGCCAGTTAAAATTTCTTTTTTTAAAATAATGTTTATTGTAATCTTTCACATTGGTTTGAAAGCTCCTGAATGCCAGACTTATGCATAGTGTTACAACAGAAATACTTCTAAAGTTTACATAATATATCCCAATTCTTAGAAACTTATTTTTCAACTGGCAACACTGTCGGGGAAATCTCCCAACTTTGAAATGAAATATCTCATAAACCATAAATTGTAGAAAGCTGAAATTTAGCGAAAAAGTGTTTTAGATGTTTCTTTAATTTTTACCCATAATCCCAGCTGGATGCTTCACCCCCTTTAGCGGTAGTGAACCTGTGTGCGTGGGACCGAGTAATTGGCTGGCATGTTAGCAACGTGCTATCATTCTCGAATCACATGTACATTATATTATAATATTAGGATCACATGTATATTAGGTTCAAAATTCAAAGCAAAATTTAAAACCTGGCAAAAATGTTTCGAAAAATTCGTCGCAAGTGCTGGAACAAGTATGTAGACGAACTCAAACAAAAATTAAATGAACGAATTTTATCACCAGTATCTTCCTTAAAAAAGAAGACATTGATAAGCTGGCAAACAAGGTTCATTCAGTAATAACTAAATCACATAAAGCTGCTTGCCCTATGGGTACGTAGCTTCCTAAGAAAGATAACATTTGGTGGAATTCTGTGCTAGCAAGCATTCGAAAATAGGCTCACCGTGCTTGGAGAAAAGCCACTAAAACAAAACAAGAAGATTGGGAAGCTCAAAAGCTCGGCCTAGCCTATTTCAAAAAAGCTGTCAGAAGAGCAAAGCGCGATTCATGGCATAGATTTGTAGAGAGCGTGAATAGCCAAACACCAACAGCTCGGCTGGTTAAGATTATTCGAAGAAATAAAACGGTGCGTGATAGCAACGTACGGTAATTAAAAACAACGGAGAATTCACAAAGTCTCCAAGAGAAACTCAAAACTGTCAGTTCGATATCTTATCACCGGGTAGCCAGCAAACCGAAAATCATGCAACCGGGTACGATTTAGTGGACAATTCATTCATGACACCTGAATACACTGAAATGATTGCAAACGTATGTTCATTTGAGCGTATGGAAGCAGCTATTACGAATTTCAACCATTCAAAACTCCAGGGCCGGACGGACTCTATCCTGTGCTGTTACAGAAAGGTTGAAATCAACTGAAAGGATATTACCTTGTCATTTTTCAAGCATGCCTGAGACATAGCTATGTGCCATCGGCATGGAAAGAATGCACAGGTACCGGTATATTTCTCCGTAAACCCGGATAGGAAAGCTATTTTGAAGCTAAATCCTTCCGTATGATCACTTTGACTTCTTTCCAACTGAAATGGTTGGAAAGATTAATTCTGTATCATATTAATGAAGATGATAACGTGCAGGCAAAGGTTTCTGCATTGCAGTACGGATTTCGCGCAGGTATTTCTGTGGAAACTGCTTTGCATAAATTTGTGAGCCGTGTAGAGCATTGACTTAATTAAAAAAAGCCGACTCTGCTGCAAATGCCAGCTGACCAAATAAAGAAAACTAAGGAATTTAAGAGAAATTTCGAATGACAAAATTTTGGATAAAAAGAATGCTATCAGATCTGAAGCGTTTTAAATCAGAACACGGTCAAGAGAGGTGGAGTCCTCTAGGACATCCTTGGCCTCGAGGACACATTTTGAAGTCCTTGGCCTTGGCCTCGAAGCCTTAGGTCCTCGAAAATTGCCCTGTCCTCGGCTCAAGATCAGCACTATTCTTTGAACCGTTGAAATTTTGTTGGAAAACGCCAGAAACCTCGCGGAAAATTTGCAAATACGTTTTTTGTTTTCCGCAGTTTGAGCATAGCCTTAGCCAAGCGCCCCCCCCCCCCCCCCGCCCAATTGAAATTTCACCATTGACAAAAATGTGACAAAAAAGCCTATAGTTTCTTCAGTTTCAGTTTCTTTTTAGCATTTTTCGCTTACACCAGTAGCAAACAACAATATTGAAGACCAGGGGCCCCGGACCCCCTCAAATCAATTTTTGCCAGCTAATTTAAATGTACACCTGGAAGAAATGGATAGTTTTCGTCCTAAAAGTTGCTATCTCAGGATCACATCTAGCCTTTTTATGAACGTAATACATTAACCAATGCAGGATTTACCACATATGGCGCAGTACCAGCTAAGTGCCCTGCGCTCAAATCTTAAGGCTTTTTATGGTCTTTGCCTACATTTGGCAGAAAGATGTTGCGAAAATCTCCTAAGTGCCAGGGGCCCAGCGCGATGTAAATCCGGCCCGGCAATAACATGGTTAGTAAGCGTAACCATCTAATGTACTATTTTTCATTAACAATTCAGTAATTCACCTCCACCTCGCCAGTTTTTACGCACAAAATACTCTAAAAAAAATTAGCAATGGAAAACGCTGATTGAACAAATCGTTGAACTTCCATTGAGGGGGCCTGGACCCCCTGGCTTAACGTGCACTTCTATAACTGGTTATTTTCATGACAAAACAAAAATCTCTAAGGAAAATCTTCGAGTGGGTTTTCATTTACTGCTAAAATGTTGCACGAGACAATGCACCTTACTTCCCCCTATCTGGACCAAATCATGTTCAATTAAATTTTAACACCAAAATGCAAGATGTTAAACGTGTTTTGGACTTAAATTGCAACTATAGAAGAAGGATTAAACAATTTATTTTTTTTAATTGACTTTCAAATGTCAAAAATCTAGTGCTTTCAAATGGCTCTAAACATGTGCGAAATGTAATTCAAAGGCATTAAAATAGCTTTTTTTCCAAAAAATCACAAAAAATCGCCCAACAGCTGGGGGCTTTGCCCCCAGGCCCCAAGCCTCTGGCCCCTGGAGGCCCCGCCCCCAGAACCCTGTGATACGTTTGAGTTACACTGGCTTTCTCAAAACGTCTCCAAAGTTACGTATTTGCACTTTTCAACTATATTAGTTTAAGCCCTCTCTCTTTGCAAAATCCTGGTTAAGTGCTAACAGGCAAATTTTTGATGACGTCATTGCATGTGATTTGTATTTTAGGCCTCCCCAGTCAAAAATTCTGGCTACGCCTACAAATTGGAGATTGCCAGAAAAACTTTTTTGAAGACTTTTTTTTTTTTTGGAGAACATTTGCGGCTGTGTCCTTGGTCATTGGCCTTGGCCTCGAGTATTCCTGTCCTTGGCCTCGAGCATTCCTGTTCTTGGCCACGAGAGTCCTTGGTCTGTCCTCGGAAAGGCTGTCCTTGGCCTCGGATTTTTTTTGTGTCCTTGGCTTTGGCCTCAAGCCTTGTGTTCTCGACTCCACCTCTGGCAGTCAAGGTTTTGCACTGATGGCTGGAAACTACATGGAAGAGTAGGTAGATGGCTCGAAACATACTTGGCACTATGTTCCAGGCAGAAGTCTTAGCTATTTCAGAAGTGGCAAAGAACCTGCTTCTGGAAAAAATGCACAGTCAAAGTATTGTTGTGCAGGTGGATAGTCAAGCAGCTATCAAATCACTCATAAAGTGCACTGTAACATCAATTACAGTGCTCAGCTGCATTAGAAACCTAAATCAGTAGGGTAAACAAAACCGTCAGGATTGCCTGGATTTCTGGACGTGCAGGGGTACGTACATGTTAACGAAGTGGCAGACTATGTAGCCAAATCAGAATCTAAACCAGAAATGCATGGTCCTGAACCCTTTATTACTGTTCCGTATGCTAGTTGTGTTAGAACGGTATATAGAAATAGATAGAATAAATAGAAAGAAACCTATGTGGAATAAACGCAAAGACTGCTTGAGGATGAAGGAGTCTGTAGGTTGGACGTCCTCACGACTAACAGTACGTCTCCTTGACTTTAAGAGACCTCAATTAAATAGAGCAGAGCTAGTTTTAACAGGGCATTGCAATCTACAGAGGCACAAGAAAACTACAGGTCGTGCTGAGTCTTTTCTGTGTCCCAAATGTAGTCTAGAGGACAGGCGCGTAGCCAGAAATTCGCAATGGGGGGGGGCTAAGTTGGGGATCTGGGGGCGTAGCCCCCAGAGCTCGAAAATTTTGCATTTTTTTTTTGCAAAAATAACTTAATTTAGGGCTATTCAATAAAAAAAATAATGTTTTTAAAGCGTGGCATAGAAATTGGCTGCGTAACATGATTCAGCTGGTTGCATTAATTGGCTATGTGAGGGGTGGCTAATGATAACATTGTAGTTTTGTTGTTTACATGCTGGTAAATCATAAAATCCTGTTATTCAATAAAACTCACACGGAGTAATCTATTTCGTCTACATTTTATAAAGAAAAATAATTGGGAGGGGGATAATGGAAAGATATTTGATAGAAGTGATTGGTAATTAACAAATAGCCCCTACCTCCTCTCTTATTCCTGAGTTTATAACATATTTGTTGATAAAACTTATACGTTTGACATTTTTACATTAGCGATCAAATTTGATTGCTTATTTTTGGGCATCTTTTCAAACTTTTTATTGATTTGTGACTTTTATTTTCGACAAATTAGCCCCCTCCCCCCCTAAAATATATGTTTCAAAAGATGCTTTAAATCACTTTTTAGTCCATTCCAGCTCAAAAAACAGTCTCAGAAGAGCTAGAAACGTGGTATTCTTCTTCTTCTACAGTTTGGTTGACAGGCCAATGGGGGGGGGCTATAGCCCCCCCGCCCCCCTCCTGGCTACGCTACTGCTGGAGGATGAAACACCAAATCATTATGTAGACAATTGCAAGCTTTGCCAAGATATTTGTGTTAAATATTTTGAAATCACCAAAACCACTGCTCTCAATGTGGTAACGAAATGTAACATTAACAGACTAGCCACGTACTTAAAGGAAGCTGGAAGGCTTGCTGAGTTCAACCAGTAACCAAACAAAACTACAGCAACGAAGCAGCTACAGTTGCAATTGGCCCAAATGAAACCTACGCAATGTGTTAGTGAATTTTACCTAATGGTAGCAGATTCGCTTGCATCGCTGCCGATTAATAATAATAGTAATACATAATTTTAACGGTTCAAAACACAGTGCTGTGCTCGAGCCGAGGACAAGGCAGTTTTCGAGGACCTAAGGCTTCGAGGCCAAGGCCAAGGACATTAAAATGTGTCCTCGAGGCCAAGGACGTCCTCGAGGACTCCACGTCTGATATTTAGCAAGGAGCGTTTAGCAGTCACCCTTCGTTTTCTTGCCACAAGCAGTGGCGTAGGAGCATACGTTGCCGCCCTGGCTTTCGTTGAAAATGCCGCCCAAAGTGGACTGTAGCAAATTTTGAAATATTTTCACGTTCAAGCAATCTTTTCAATAAAATAATTACAAATAATGTGCCGGGGCTCAGAAGTTCTATATTGCATGAGAAAGAAGCCTAACTTGCCATTAAGCTAACCTCTTTGGTATCTTTCTGGAGTTCAACGTTATTGTCTGGGTTTTCATTTGAATCGTTCTCTGGTATTGTTAAAGAAACGTTTGAACCAGAAGAAGTTACGAACATTAACACCAAAGAAACATTTGAACCAAAAGAAGTTACAAACAATACTAATTCGACTGGCCCAAGATTTGACCTCCCGTTCCAGAGACGAACGCGTTACCGCTTGACCAACTGGCGGGTGCACCCGAGATATGACTCCAGAAACTACTGTAGAGGGCTGACTGCTGAGACAGAGAAAATGAATCATTGGTTAGAACAACAAATTTATGACGTAATAAAAGTTACTATGCATTGAACAACGGACGAAGTACAGCACTGCCATCCAAAACCAAAAAAAAGCAACTCAAACTTTAAATTTTTCAATGTGTGCTAGCTGCCTCTTTGGAAATCATTTTCTTGTTGTACTTTTTTTTTTTTTGCTTGTTGTATGTACTGAGGAGCTTCATTTTGCCGCTACCTTGCAGCCTGCCGCCCCTGGCGCAGAGTCAGAATCGCCAAGTGGCTGCTTCGCAACGGGTCACACGTTAAGAAAATATCAAGTGCAACTTCTGCAATTGGGAAAGTTGCGTTGCGTTTTAAATTTCTATTTTGAGACATTGCAAAAGTCGTGTGCGGACTAATGCCTCTAAAATTTGTTGCCGATTAATTGAGCTGCGCTTTCACTTTTTTTTTTTTTGTTAATACCGCAATGTTTTACTTATGTTCATTTTGATCATAATATTGTCAAAAATCTACCTTCTATCGCAAATTACTTACTCCTTTTTCGTCTAAAATCACAAAAATGCCTAATTTCCATTGTCTGTTTTACACTTAATTCCAGAACTTTAGTTGCGCTTTGACCTGATACGAAAATCTTGTTCCACATTTCGAAACTGCGTTACTCGACTGAATCAAAAAGCTTGTTGCGGAAGTTGAACTGCGCTTCTGAAAATACAAAATTTAAAGTGCGCTTGCTATTTTACGTTTTTAATGGTTTAAATAGTCGTTGTGTTTTGTTGCCTTGCGCTTTTTGCAAAATTTTATTTGTGCCAGCCTCTGAAAAATACAATTTTGTTATGGACAGTATGCTTCTTGAAAAAGAAAAACGTTACAGACAGAGGTGGAGCTGAGGACGCAAGGCTCGAGGCCAAGGCCAAGGACACAAAAAAAATCCGACGCCAAGGCCAAGGATAGCCTTACCGAGGACAGACCTACTCGAGGCCAAGGACAGGAATGCTCGAGGCCAAGGCCAAGGCTACAAGCGCAAGTGTTCTCCAAAAAAAAAAAAAAAAGGTCTTCAGAAAAAATTTTCAGGCGATCTCCAGAAAATCCGTTTTCCAAAAAATTTTTCAGGCGCTCCACAAACTTTTAACAACTCAAAAAATAGTGCTGTCCTCGAGCCGAGGACAGGCCAATTTTCGAGGACTTAAGTCTTCGAGGCTAAGGCCAAGGACTTGACCTTCGAGGCCAAGGACTTCAAATTGTGTTCTCGAGGCCAAAGAAGTCCTCGAGGACTCCACCTCTGGTTATAGATAATGTTGACAATAAAATTCAGGAGGACCTAACATACTTATCCGCATTTCTCATATGCATTTATAGTAATACTACGTGAAAATTTTCAGGCGGGAACCAGCCCCGCCTAACCTCTCCCTCTCTCTCTCTGGCTACTGCCCAGTATAACATATAAACAGTAACAGTCGCAAACTAGCTAAACAAGAAGCGTCACGTTCACGTAAGCATTGTCATCTAAACAAATCCAGCATTCATAGGACCACAAAAAGTTGCTCTTAAAGTGCGAACCGAGGTATTATAAAAATGTAGACAAGTAAAATGTATTGCAATTGAAAGGAACTGCTTGAAGCAAAATCGTTAAAATATTATTAACATTCAGTAATTAATCTATATTGACAATGCAATACCGTATTTACATCTTTTTGCTCTAAGCAGTGTTTTTTTACTCGCGCTCTATATTCAGGGTGTCAATACGTTCCAAACTGAAGGGCTAACTTCAAATTCACTTATCAACGTACTCTTCTATTTCGTAGTACGGTCTAAATAATAACTGGTAATAAGCAGTGATTGTGCAGTATACGAATACATTGCCTTGTAGCACGACAATGTGATGAAGTTTAAAAGTGTCCAAGTTGATAGGCGTAACAGTGTTAATAAATAGCATTGTGACGTAGGCAGGAGAAGTCAAAAAGCTTACAGCAAGTTGAAACACGGTCAAAGTTATTGCCAGAGGTGGGCAGTACCGCGGTACTTTTTTAGTACCGTTATCGGTACCTTCGGTACTTTTTTCTCACTTGTTTGGTCGGTACTCGCTACTTCTTTTGTGATTTGTTTGGAATGGAGCTTTAATTCCTCCGTACAAATCAAGAGCAGAAGGAGTGAGGACAATCGTCAACCCATTCCACTGACAGCGATTTAAGCGACTTCGGCACTACGGCAGTTTGCCGTGTGACAGAAAGTACAACTACATGTGATGCAATAGAAAAATATTTTGTGACATCACAAGGGATTCCCAATCGTAGCTGCAGCCAGTGTGGGCTTTACACAACGCCGAGTTGAACTGGTTAGTGGTTAAGTGTTCACATGCTCATCCAGAACATCAACATGGCAGTGACTGTTTGGCATAGCTCTTAGGTTAGGCTAGAGCTAAAACACCTATACACTTCTTCAACAAAGTAAATCATATCCTTCTTGTTTGTTACGTCTGTTTCTTGTTTTCAACAATCACATCACTGATATATGAATTGGTTGCTATTCTACTCGACCCTACGAAAAATCAAATCCACAACCTCTGGACTGCTGTCCAAGAACCGTGACCACTTAAGCAAATTTGCAAGCAACAAACAGTGATACTGCTTATGTATTTCAGAAAACAAATCCAAACTCGCTTAGGAGTTGTGGGCTTCTTTAGGTTTTCGATTGTGTTCTTATTTTGTTAATTTCCTGGTCATAAGATCGACCAAGCAGAGATATTTAATCGTCGTAAAGCATCTTGCAGCGGCGCTTTTACCAAATGCAGCGATCACCTCAAATATCGTAGATGATACAGGCTTCCAGGATTTTAAAAAGTACTAAACCTGTACCGAGTACCGTTATCATAGGTAGTTTTTTCAAAAAGTACCTAAATTGTACCGTTCGTACTTTTTTGGAAAAAATTTTGTACCGATATCATGGGTACTTTAAAAGTACCAAGTGCCAACCACTGGTTACTTCTATATTGCGGAAAGTTTTCCGAAATCTTGCAAGAAGCCATTTACACGTCGCAAGAAAACCTTTCTGCAACTTTTCTGCAATCGTTGTACACAGGGCCTCCGAAAGGGGGGCAAGGGGGGGACAATGACCCCGGGCCCATGGAGTTTAGGGGGCCCATGGGCTTGAAGGGGCCTATGATAGGGCCCAATGGACTTTATAGGGCTCATGGAAATGGAAGATCGAAGACCTTTTTTCGTTTTTTTGGAAATCACTTGAAAACCCCCAAAAAAATTGTGCCATTTTGACGCGAAGACCTTTTTTTTTGGAGATCACTTGAAAATTCGAAGAAAATTGTGCCGTTTTCCTGGCTTTTTTTGGACTGCACAAAACCAGAGATGCGTAATATTTTGGCTGTCCCCCGGCCCACCCTTGGCTCTCGGCACCCCTGGTTGTACAATATTCTCGCTAGGCCATTTACACACAAAAAAAGTTTTATCAACGCTTCTGCAAGCGTTTTTGAAGAAAAAACTTGATCGTCTATTTCGGCCCTAGTATTGCTAAAAGGCGCAGTTGACGTAGATCATCGCATGGTCTTCTCGCTGTTTCCTGCCACCGTGCTTTTAAGCGTATGGTTAAATAAACTTGACTTGACTTATTACTTGCATTTACGCTTTTTATTTATAATCGAAAATTGCTTAACGAAAGTTTTTGGCACTACAATTGGCCCTCTTCAGGTATATCTGAAATAGCTAAGTAGCTGAAGAGGGCCCATTGTAGTGCCAAAAATGTTCGCTTAGTAATTTTCTTTTCTTGTAAATAATGTAAATACAAGTAACAAGCCGAGAAATGCACTTGATCTTATAGTTGCGGTATATTGCTACTGTACTGAAAGTTATAAATTATAAAGATTTGGACTATATTATTACAAATAATTGAGACCAAGCAAGAAAAAAATTTGAAGTAATAATAAATTTGGACTATAATCCACGTTTCCATGCGTCCCTTTTAGGGCTAAGCTCTATGACGTCACCATAAAAAATGAATAAATAAACAAACGCTTTCTTCTACATACGTCATATGTAGAGCTTAGCATGGAAACGCGGTTTAAGTTGCAAAATTAACCAAGTTACAAAATTTGTTTTCACTGATCATCGGATTTGGCGTCCAGCTTCAACGGTAAAGTGAGAAGTGCAGTTTGACGTTTCATCTTAATGGTGGGGCTGGCTAGTTGTACGAGCTGTAGCGCGTTCGTCTCTGGAGCGGAAAGACTGAGGTTCAAATCTCGGGCCGGTCAAATCGGACGGAGTTGCCAACGGTTTGCCACCGCTGCAACATTTCTTCGAATGAAGCTCTGTTGCCCCAGCCCAATGAAGCGAAGATGAGCCCCGAAAACTCGTTACACGCTTTCACGTAATGTAACGAGTATAAGGAAAGAGTTATTTGATTTGGACCAAATGGTGGTTTTATATATGCTTTTTATTATGTGATGTATTCATTCATCATTGTAAAACGTTTTTTTTTGCATTTGGCGGAGCAATGTTACGTCATAAATCTCATGATCAAAATATAGTTTTAAACTGCGGTAGTTCATTTTCAACTTGTGCTTGTGACTTAATAATATACGTAACGAATAGCTGTAATTAACGACGAAAAAGAGCATAAAAATCATCCCTGGCTGCTGAAGCACAAAATTCTGTCCAATGCGCAGATTTTAGTCGCGATGCACCCGCCTTCATTGCTCGATCAGCCCGGTCTGTCCAACACGCGTTACACGTTCGGCCCATATACAAAGATCGTGGGTTTGAATTGATTGAAACCTGCAATGTTTTGCTGAAGTTGGTTAGAGTTGACATGCTTTGGGCATTTGAGTTATAACATTGAAATTCAATGACGCTTATACTGTAGGTATGAAATTTCGCGCCCTGGCCCAGGTACAGTAGTCCGGTTTATGAATTCAACAAGTACAGACTTCATGACTTTAGGCAATATACGGTTGCCATTTTCGAGTTTGAATAGAATCAGAATTTTGTTGTTTGGTTGGATCTGTGGCTCAAACCTGGCCTTGTCAAATCGGACCCAATGTTGTCACCGGCTCGCCACCGTTACAACATTTCTTCGAAAGGAGCTGTGTTGCCCGAACGTAATAACGCGAGATAGACTCCCGAATTCGTTACAGGCTTAGACATAATTCAGCGAATAAAATGGAGGATTTGAGTTGACGAGAACTAGAGATAAATCTCTCCCATATTTTATGACAGCATATTAGAAGTAGTTATTTGGAAACAACCAGAGGATGTGACGTAGCTGCTCGTTGCCATTCTTCTCAAATTTCCTTTACTCGACTGACGTATACGTTCTAATTTGCGAGGAAGGCGAGTGATGTTCTTCACAATGCAGGACGCGAACAGAATCAGGGCATTAGGCAAGTTTTGCGATGACATCACTAATACAAATATTTTCATGGCGTCAACGGTAGTTTCGAAATGCCAGCGAAAAGCAATTTAAAGGAAATAAAAACAAGAGACCATCGGCCATAGCAAAGCATCTGTTGTATCTTCTATTTTAGAGGAATTCTTCAGAGGCGTTGCCGAGGATGGTGACAACCGGGACGGTAGTGCGTGATGTCACCGTTTATGTGTGACGCACTCTTTATGATGTCACCCTTTAGGATGTGAAGCACCCTTTAGGTTGATGAAAATTACGTCCAAAAATAAGTGAAGAACTCTTCCCCCAAAAAAGAAAAAGGTCTTCGCCAAAAAGGAGTGGATTTTTGGTCCAAAGTTAAGTGAGGACCAAATAAAAAGGTCTTCGCCGAAAATTCGGTGGGTTTTCGGTACGAATGTGGATGGAGACCCAATAAATTGAAATAAAAAGTCTTCTTTTAAATAAGTGGAGTGATGGTTTCACATCATAAAATGGTGTCACCCCAAAATGGTGACACCCGGGGCGGGCCGCCCCCCCTAGCGACGCCATTGGTATTCTTTGGGACTTTAGTTGTCGAATGTTAACAACTGCATTAATTTTGCGAGAGTGACATCAAAACATTAAAAGTCTTTTATTGTTAAATTAAAATTAAGCACCGCCCGATCTTTCGGAGTAAATGGGGTTTGTTTATACTGTATGATACGCATTATGATTGAGAAATTCTGCTTATCTAAATGACAGGCCAATGCAGACAGACATACGTTCAACTGCTCTCGCCGCACAAGGAAATATAAACATATTGTATATATTTGCGACTTGCAACGTTGGAGCGATCAATCATTGTACGGTAACTAAACATAGTTCACAGTTGCACTTCCTACTTCTTTCTGCGATAAGCATGCGCAGTTGCTTGTGAACAGTGGGTTAGCCGAGAGCTGCTTATACTATTAACAAATGAGTGCTTTAAAAGGGGTGAAGCATTCAGCTAGGCTTTTCCGTAAAAGATAAACAAACATCTGAAACGCATCTTTACCAAGTTTCAGCTTTCTGCGATTTTGTGTTTCTTGTAGCTCATTTCAAAGTTGGTACATCTCCCAACAGTGTTGCTAGTTAAAATTTAATCTTTTGTAATAATGTTCAAGGTATCTTTCACAATTATTGGTTTAAAAGTACCTGAATTCAAAGCTCCAGCAGGAATTAGTGTTGCAGCAGAAATACCTTCAAGTTCGGTAGGATATCCCAATTCCAAAAAAACTAGGGTTTAACTAACAACACAGTTGGGAAATCTCTTAAACTTTGAAATCGAATGTCTTGAAAACGATCGGTCGCAGAAAGTTGAAGTTTGTGAAGATTAATTTGTTTTCGACGTTTCTTCATTGTTTGCACATAACCCTAACTGGATGCTTCACTCTCTTTAAGTTTGGAGTAACAGTAGCGATTTATTTTTGCAAACGTCACCTAGAACAAGCAAATAGTAGTTAGAAGTTATCAAGTAAAGCCAGGTGCAAACCGTTAGCTCGAGCGTGATGCATTTGAATACTCATTTTGTCTGAGAGAGTCGTTTCTGATTCATATTGAAAAGTTTCTGATTTAGTTTTTATTAGCTTGTTTTGCAATTTTTTTGTAGTTTTCTTTTAAAGAGATACAGCTCGAAATCTGTTTTATTGAAGAAATGAGAACTACTTGAAGTAATAAAGAGGTACCCCAAACCTTTTCCCACAATTTCCTTTGTTTGTGAAAATTCGATTTAATCCGTTTGACTCCGTACCAATGGCAACCAGGCATTTCGCAATTTTGTGACATCACAAAAAGGCATAATTTTTGCAAAAATTCTTGCAGACTAAGAAACGCGATTACCAACTGGTAGCACTGAGAAGCCTACAACCAAATCTGAAAACTTGGCTTCTTCTACTGGAACCTGTAGACCTGGGCTACCAGTACTGATTTAAACTAGGCCTTTTGTAATGTCACAAAATTGCGAAATGCAGGTTTGTCAATGGTACGGAGTCAAACGGATGAAACCGCGTTTTCGCGAAAGAGGGGAATAGTGGAAAAAGGTTTGAGGCACCTCTTTATTACCACAAGTACTTCTCATTTCTTCAGTAAATTCGATTTCGAGATGTTCTGTTTGTGCGTGTAAAATTTTGACTAATTTGGTCGAAACGAATTTTTGTTGTTTTTTTTTGTGTACTGTTTTTTTTAACGCAGAGCTTGGTTAATAATGGCTCCAAAACGATCTTGAGCCGATTTCTTTTATTTTTGACTAATTTTCTAACCAATAAATGCTATTTGAGAAAACCTACCAAAAGTCTTCATTTTCTGTGCACCAGATTACGACCGGGTTTGGTTGCCTTGGAAACACATTTTACCTAAAATCAAGCAAAGTTAATTCGTGTTTGCAATTTTAAGCAAGTTTCTTAATAGTCCTTTTTATCGTTCCAAAACCAGGCGATTTTTACATTTATTTTCCCAAATTTTTCTTATCAAACTTAATCTTCCAACACCGCACCTTCATAACTCCTTTTAATTTTGCCTTACTATGGTAAAAGATTTTTCACGACAAACAAGAACGATACGATCTACACCAAAACAAAAGGCCTTCGATCCATTCAAACCTTTTTTTCCCGTCTACGCCAATAATAACTCACTAATGTGAAGGAGGCAAATTTTCCCATTTCCAGTTTTTGAAAACCCCAAGCAATCTCCCAAACTATAACTAGTTTTTTCAAAATTAAAAATTCTGAAAAAGCCCCCCAAAAAAGGGCAAAAAAAATCACAAAAGAACCCGCATTAACAATGTATGTTTTGATTGTGTGTGGATGATAATAACTTCTGGTCGTGGTTCTTGTTCTTGTTCACCGCTGATGTGCCCCACGAAATTACGTACTCACACAAAAACCTACGGTTGCGCAGAGGCGTGAAACGTCATACAGGAGACAATATTGCAACATTGTGAAAATTGTGTAGGAACAATGGTATCCATCACACTAACGTCATAAGGTAAAAGCAAAGTGTCTAAAACTTCCATGTTAGTTATGACAAATTATATAAGGACAAAGTTAATTTTTGAGGCGTTCAAGTCACGCGCATACAATTAATTGCTTTGCGTGTTATAAGTAAAGTTTTATAGAATAATTTTGATGATAAATGGAAAGTTGCAAGCATAGCGTACAAGTAAAAAAGTTATGTAATTTCAACCAAATAAGCAGGTAAATTTCTCAAGCTGCGTCAGTCAGTGCCGATTTTGACGCAGTTTTATATTGCTGAGAAGTTTAGTTGTTCACAACGAAGTGAAATAACTATAGAGTAACGCTCTCATCGATAAAGCAGAGATCTGGGGTGAATTTTTTTGGCTGGTTAAGTCTAGCGCTATCACAGACGGATTCCCGAATGTCGTCGTTTTAAGTTGCTGTTGATAGCGCAATAACTGTCATAAGCAATGGAGGAGCACGCAAGCAAAAGCTATAATTACTACAGCAAGTTATTTTAGTTTTCGAGTCCTCTACCTAATGTGTATCAAGGCTAAACTACATTCACCCTCTTTTTTTATTAAAACAAGATTATCAGAACACGAGGCTTCTTTTTGCTCAAAATTTAAGAACAATTTAGGAACAATACCAACCTCTGTCTGAAAAAAATAATTACGAACGCTGCCTCAACCCGTATTACATCACAATGGATTGGTAAAGTAAACAGCAAAGCTTTCTTGGCCTTTTTTAAATATTGCCATAGCTCATTTGCCTGAACAGCGAACACGTCTATTTCAAGATCATAATCAACAACAAAAGAAAACTTTTAGCCAAGCAAGAATCAATTTCAAAAAGGCCAGCCTCAACCCAAATTTACTGGTCCTTTAAAAAAAGAGTGAAATTGGCAGATTGTCAGGTAGAAGTGGGGCGAACAAGGGGGCCTTACTGTTTGTTTCATGGCTCGGCGTTAAACGGCAAGTGCTGTACAATGAACATTTTTAATTAAATTTGACCAAAAACACTTACAAACAGAACTGCTTATCAAAAAAGTCCATGGGATTACAACACACTATTCAAGGCACGTGCAGGAAACTGCTAGGTGACTGCATTTGGCCGTCAAGTCGATCAGCCGCCTGGAATGTTGCAACTCAAATCAGTTTTGCTATCACGAACCATCAGTGCTACATCGAATGTAAGGTACAACGAGGCTCTTAAACTCTTAATTGTAGAGACATTATCTCGATGCTATAATAGATCACGTTTTTCTATATGTGATGAAATACTGTAGCTGATTTTGCACTGCCAAATTTATTCCATTTTATCACTGAATCCATAAATTATTGAATTCATGCCCGATAAATTCTGCATTAGTTTAAAAGAATGAGTTGAACCGACGTATGATGAAAGAATAAGCTTACAGTATAACAGAGTGGGCCATAAGCACTGTAGGTATACATCTATTGCATAAAAGTACTTCAATATTTTTTGAAGAGATTGTAGATATTTCATTTTAAGTCATATTTCAGTTCCTGGTAATTAGCAAGTAATGTGAAGTGTTTTGGAATGTGTTGCTCTGAACGTAAAAGGAAATTTAACCTATTGATATCGTGGTTGCTGTTATATCTACTTTTGGCCCATCCTGTAGGCCTATACTAAAAGAAAATAAGCAGTGAAACCGCAGCGAATGGCCTTTGAGAGAATAGCCAACCGTATCAATGAAAATTTTAGTTAAGTTGTTTGTTTCTGGTTTGTTCAGGCAGTTTAATGCAGGCTAATTATCTAATTTTATGATTTTCCAATTTTGAATTTTGCAACTACTAGCTCAAATACATCCTTTTTCCGCCAAATGAAAACTGACTGATTAGAACAGAGATTTAGAGAAAACCTTTTTTCCACAACCAACTTTGCTTCCAACAACTTCCTGTTGCTCTGAAAGCTTTAATAACTTAGCATTAATTAATAAATGGGTGCGGATTTCGAGGAAGTGAAAACTGATAAAACCATTTTTTACATGGCTCTTTTCTGGCACGGTTCTCGATCGTTCCACTACAGCAAAAAACCAAAAATAATTAAGGTAAGGTTTAAAAGTATAGCTGTCGTTTAAGTTTCAACGAGAACTGTGCTAGTGTCGCGTGTGATTTTAGTAAAGTACCGTAGGTTCTTAAGTTTGGTCCGACGTCAAGGAATTTCTGCTAGCTCTTGAGTATCTTCACGTTAGCTTTTGTATTAGCGAAATATCAATAAAAGACGAGCATCGTCAACAATTCCGTAATATGAATCTTTAAAAAATTTGTAATGCAAAGAGTAGAACCAGCTGCAATGATTTCCTCAGAAATAAATGTAAACAGTTCCCGCAGAGCAGTAAAATGAACTATTTTGCAATTTTAAATCGTAGCAGTAACGCTAGTGACGTGAACTCAGAAAATTTAAACATAGCGCAATTCAATAAAAATTTTATTTTGCTTTGAATAATGAAAGCTTCTTTAAAGCCACAGCTATAATTTTCAGTTTTTATTGTGAGGTATCAGAATATCCAAACATCACTGAACGGTTGAGAAAGCAACGCGATTTTTTTGAAGGATGTTTTACATGCTGCGCAACAAAGAACAATTTATCGATGATTATATCTATTGGCAGCAAAATGCGACAGAAAAAAAGCAAATCAACAATTCGCATGAAAATCAATTGGTATTGTGAGGTTGCTTTAAGGCAGGGGTTCTTAACCGGGGGTAAATTTACCCTCTGGGGTAAACTTACTGTCTGGCAAACTGAAGCAAACTTCAATTTTCAATTGCGCACAACCTCAAAACCCACGTTTGTCTTGTTGTAAATTTAAAAATCAGTTCTAGACACAGAAAATTCGGCGTTTTCCCGAACCGAAAGCCTTTTTTTTGGAGATCGCCTTAAAATCCGTGAAAATCTGCTGCTTCACGGACTGATAGCCTTTTTTTTTGAGATCACCGCAAGAGTCGCCGAAGTTGCGAACAACGAAGAAGATGGGAGTAAATTATTCTTTTATCATTTGCCGAGGGGTAAACAAGACAAAAAAGGTTAAGAACTCTGCTTTAAGGGGTGAAGTATTCACTCAATCACGGTAGTTTACGATAGCTGATATCAAAATATGATTTTCCAATTTTTTTGTTTTTGTTTTGCGGCTGCTGTTGTAAAAATATTCAACAAATGCAAGGAGACATCTCCCTGAAAAAATTTTGGAAACCCCGAGTTTGTTCTCCCAGCTCGAATTTCCAGAAAAAGAGGAGGGGTGACCAAAATTGGATTGGTCACATGATCGTATTGGAAAGGTATAGATTATTCAGTCTCTCTCTTTCCCTAGAAGTTCACGCTGGAGAGCAGATTCAAGGTTTCCAAAAACTTTTTAGGGAGGATATCTCTTTATATTAATTTGTTGAATACCTTGGCAAACGCAGCCTCAAAATAAAAACAAAAAATCTTTCGATTTTAACTATTGTAAACTACTTTATTTGACTGGATGCTTCACAACCTTTTAAAAAACAATGATGTAATTGTCACTAAATAGCTATAGCTTCTATAGGTGTAAACTCGGTGAGTGTTTTAAAACTGGGCTACAGCTTTTTTTCACTTTTACCACATTGCTGTTGGAAGTCCCGCACAATTTGTGCCTAGGGACCCCTTGAAGCCCAAACACGGCCCTGAATCAATCCGACCCTGGTGGTTAAAAATGTTGTCCATATGAGTAACCATTTACTCAGCTATTGTGCAATTATTTAAAAAGTACATTAAGGTGAGAAAAAACTGGTATTGTTCGTAATGTTGCGTAAGCGTAATGCATTGTAACGCGTGGTTAGTCATTACATGTGCAGATAATTAAGGTGTAAGGTGCGACGTTCAATAAAGAAGGCCTCTACTTAACCCCTTCCTGATAAGCTTATTTGTGGCGAGAATAAATGGGAACGAAAATGAATTAGTACAAAGTACAGTAAGTTGACTTTTCCTGCAAAATAAAATGCCACAACAGAGTTGTAAGTCGAGCGGGGTTCGGGCCAAAAGTTGGCAATAATTTCGGGCTTAATTTGGGCCTGAGACGTGCTTTTTGTCTTAGGAGCACAAAAATATAATCAAAATAACATAACAACATTGCTAAATTTTTCTGACTTAACTTAACGTTTGTTTTTTTCGGGCATGATTTGGGCTTCAAATTAGTTTTCGAGTTCGGGCCGGGTTCGGGCCTGAACTAGTCGGCCCGTTTACAATTCTGCGCCCCAAAGCTTATACACGTATATAAAGAATCATCTATTGTTATGTTAACTTGAACGTAAAATGCGGGTGTTGCATTAACTCAGTTCCGTTCACGGACGATCTTTTAGTCCAGGTTTGTAAAAACAAAGATGAATTACCACCATAGACTAAACGATGAAAATGATATAAACATCGCAACGCTTATTAATGCTTTGGCAGAATTTTTTGTACGTTAACCTTTTGGTATGCCAATGTTAACAAACATTGACCAACGCGTAATGCACAGTACACCCAGCAGAGCAAAAAGATCCCAATCCAGTGCCGAACGATCAGAAACTGAAAGCAAAAAAACTGGAGGCTTGTGCTGCACTCTCTCTGCTTTGGTTTCAAAATGATTCAGTTTTTAGTGTACACTTTGCCTGGAAATTGTTACTAACTGAAAATAAGGTTGCCATACGTTCCGTCTTCGCCGGCACAGTCCCGTTTTGGGGGCTTTGTCTCGGTGTTCTTGCGAGTGACCATTTTGTACCGGAATTCTTATTTGATTCCGGAAATCTTGATTGATCCGGGTCTGATTGAATGATTTCACCGTAGGACACTCTGAAGCGAGTTTTTTTTTTGGGGGGGGGCTGATTTCCAACTCGAGGAAAAGTGTGGTCTCCATGATTGTGGCAAAGACCTTTCATTGGTCTTCATCTCAAATCCGTGGAAAATTGCGGTATTGTAACCTTGTTCCGATTTTCTGTTTCAAAAATATGACAACCCCACTAAGAATAGCATCACATTCAATAGTTTTCGTAGATTTATGCGATTAAAATAGTCTTGTGGTGTAAAAAATTGAATAATGCAAATGTTTTTAATTTTTCTTCTTTTGCCGTCAGTGCTTGGCCAAAGTCTCACTTCGAGTAAGTTCACTTTTCATTGAAGTATCTGATTAGATAGTTGTACCGTTGTAATGTAACTACGCGGTGCAGACGAATCACTGCTTTGCTGCCACACTCTTGGTGCATAACTTGGGGCTATGCAAATTCTGAGCTATGAGTCATTTCTTAATGTGATCCCAGTCTAAGCTTCTATTTTGGGTTGCATTTGAAGTCTTTTGCCAGGTTGGCCACTAAACGTGTGCGCTGCTCGGCCCTAATGTGAAGTTTGGGCAGAAGATCTTTGCCAAAGACACAACGACGCATTGCCAGATCTGGAATCGAACCAGAAGTCAGGAACCTTGCATTGCTAGCAGTGGAATTTGCGACGCATTGCTAGCAGTGGAATTTGCGCAAGTGAAGAATGCGAATGAGTCATGACAACGCGTAACACGGAATAATTAGCGAGTTTATTGTGACACAAGTGCAAAGTTCACTTTTGCTGAAAGTGGTCTTAAAGCAGCGAAAGTGCTGACGTGAGGTTTATCTCAAAAATACAGCAAAACTATTAGCATTTTTTGTATTGTCTGTAACGATAGAGAAAGAACAGCTGCTGTACAGCACACCATTCACCCAATGGAGGTCTTCAAAATTAATTTAACAATTTATTGCAAATTTCTTTAAATAAAGTTGTTGGAAAGAATGGCTGCGAGATGAGCAGTTGCTCCTTTGCGCTCTCGACTAATGAAATAGCAATTGTAATTACAATTGCAATTGCTGTTTCGTTAGTCACTTAAATAAATGGGTAAATTGTGACTTCACCAAGACATCACGCGGCCAGCACAATGTTTGGTAGGCAGGAAGCATGTTCCAGAATTAGCAGGCTTTCTTGTCATTATATCTATACTATGTAAATGTAATATCATAACACCTACTTTACTTGTGATATCACAACGCTCTTCTTTTATCTATAAACATCCTAATTATTGTATCAAAACTTGATGTAACAACAATCGTACGTTTAGGGAAAATTTGCAAAGATGTTGCAATGAAATATTAAGGTTAATTTATTTTCGAAAGTCTCAATCAAATTGTGATGATATTCACAAAAAGCATGAAATTCTGAAAATTCAAGATATGTTTAAGACTGATAAGTGTTATTGTTCCTTTAGACTCCTCGTTGCACTGCAGATCCCTGAGACGAGCTGACGACATTCGTAAAAATATTTTACTGGACAATACTTAAGCACAATAATTCAAACCTCGTTCACAGTGAAAAATACTCTTGACTGATTGACACTCTGCAGGCCTGCTTGTTACGCTTTGACCAGCTGTTGGCCTTTTCGAATTTTTCAAATTCTGCTGTTAAAGATTGTTCGTCCTTGCAGGTTTCATGAATCATCTCTACCCTTAAAAATCATAAGTCAACATTTAGACTTCTCATGAAACCTGCGGCAAATTGTGACTTACCAAGGTTTTTTTTAAACCAATGTATGCATCTTTTGATCGCCAAACAAAAAACTGAACTAAACTTAGAACGTAATGAATACCGAGAGATGTTTTTAGTTGTAAAAGTGCAGACCAAATTAAATCTTTCGTTATACTCGTTGTATTAAACGAAGAGTGTAACAAGTTGATGGGGCCCATCTCCGCGTCATTGCGCCCGGGCAACACAGCTTTTTTCAAACAAATGTCGCACCGATGGCGAGCTGTTGGCAAGACAAAGTCCGATTTAAACCGCCTGAGATATGAACCTCAAACTTCCCGCTTCCGAGACGAACGCGTTATCGTTCGAGTATTTGGCCAGTTTTATTTTAAATGGAATTAGTTGCAAGTACAGTACGTAGAATGACTAAAAAATGTTCTTATCCCAGTTTTTTACATTACAGGCGATATTATCTCGATATGCGAATCTCCTAGGATCGGAAGTTGCGAAGACTGCATTGCAGCTCATCCGGAGTGCGCTTGGTGCGATGCGTTAAATACAGAGAATTCGCGGCCGCGTTGTCGCACATATGCGTAAGTACCAGTAGTAACTTTCTTTTAGTTTGTGGCTTTTTCGACTTATTCCTGTGAGGCCTTCGCAGGCAAGTCCGGGCCACTTCAGCCAAAAAGTTGGCGGTTCTTAGAACATTTTTTGCGATAGATTTTAAGCTACAGTCAAAAATATTATCACAAGGGCAAGTTTTATTTGTAGCACTAAAATTCTGAAAAATTTGCATCTATTTTCAACAAAAGTTGCATTAAAAAGCTGAATTAAAAAATTTAACACTTGGATGCCCGACAATTTTTCCTACCTAAGATGCCCAAGGTAGTCATTTTGACTACTTTGGTTATTGTGAAGTAAATGGCGAGCTTTATATGGTTGTACGGAACTAATATCTTTCGACTATCAGCATTAATATTGAAGTCTTATTTGTCTGCCAGCGTTTCTCTTACTTTCCTTTTAAGTGAAATTTTATACCGATGCACTTTTTTGCTTTGTTTTCAGTTGTATTTGACAAACATTGACTGTGTTCATAATCACACTCGCATAAATTAAATCCTTGCTGACACAATACAGTACACGGACACAAAAAATCGACTAACCCAAATTGATTACGTAGTGCACTTTTTGCACACTTTGTACAAGCATCATGCAAGTTCCACATAAAGATTTTTTACATTGAATGCACACCCCAACCGAGCGATTTCTCTTGCACATTATCTTCACTTGCACATTATTTTTTGGCTGTGCTTCGTGTTCGCTACTTCGAGTTTGTGATGGTACTGCTTGGCCAGGACCGCCATTTCTCTTCTTCACTTGTGGTTCAGCCAACTCCTCCGCTAATTTTCGAATAAAGGTCCTGCGAGAAATCTTCTCATTGGCAACCTCTTTGTGAAGAACCCAGGCATTGACAGCAGACAAATCCAGTGTGTTTTGAAAACTATGTATTGGCCATCTTCGTGTGCCAGTTCTGCAAGTGTATTTTTCAGCCATTTGGTCAACAATATCAACTCCGTACTTTGTTTTATTATAGGAGGAAACTGTTTCCGGTGTTTTTTTGCATTATTAACTATAGTAATGTCCTTTTGCATTGTGCTAAGTATTAGCACGTGTTTAATTCACCTTTCCCTGTTATGCAGTTAGAGTAACATCTCCAGATTTAATTAGCTTGCAAGAATGAAGATCTTCTTTCATTTTTCTCAATGGTAATGGCCCTTCTTTCCTGATTTTGTTTACTGTTTCCAGAAGGCTTGTTTGCTTTTCTTTCAACTGATTGGCTAATTTCAAAGAAGTGAAATACCTCTCAGTGATGACATTTCTCCCTTTGCATAAATAAGGGCGCATGAGTTGAATCACAACACGATCAGAAATGGTTCGGTTGAGGAGCACATTTCATCTTTCCCTACGTAAGGAAAGCCATTTATCACGTATTTGCTCTCTCTGTCCACGGCTAACCAATATTTTTGCCCAAATTTGTCTGGCTTTGAAGCCATGTATTGAGTAAAAGGGCATCCGGCTTTGCTAGGGGAGAGCTGCTCGTCGACTGTGATGAAAGCTCCAGGTTTGTACAATGCGCAGCAATTATCCGTAAAGTGGGTCCAGAATTCTGAAAATAGAGCAAATTTATCGGTCTGTAGCCTATGTGAACGATTCGATTTTACATCAAAACGAAGGAACTGGAGAATTTCACAAAATCGGTTTCTGGACATAGCGCTTTTGCACAAAGACACACGCCAATTTTCAGTCCAAAAGTCATGCAAAGGTAAAGCACTTTTTACTGTAGATTCTCGAGTATACATAACAGCGATGAAAGCTTCTAATTCTTCAATAGTTAGAGCAAATGTCTCATCTTGTAGTTGGCGGAGAGCTTCAGTAATTGTACATTTTGCAATGTGCTTAAGAACAAAGTCATCAATAAGAAGACGCCATGCACTTGCATGGCTACCAGCTAACACATTTCTCTTTGTGTAAGGCGTAGGCCCAGAAGTTTCTCTCAAAATATTCTGCTGCGAACATCTTCCAACCGAACTGTCACCGGAAGTTATCTGAAGCCATTCTGTTCCATCTGGAGCTATCAGTATGCTCTTTCTAGCAGTGCCACCAACGTCCAGAGAAGGAAGTTCGCTTTGTGGAGTGTCCGATGCCACGTCACTGTTTCAATCATTTCCCTCCTGATTGTGACATGAATTCATTTCAGCATCATTGTGTACTTCCTGAGGAACTTCAGTTGTTCGAAATTGTAATTGTAATTACATTTTATTCACCAAATTGCCTTGGCCAGGAGACAGCGAAGGGACCTTTCGGTCTTCGAGTCAAGCTGCCACCTGCCCACCTGTGTACCACACACGGTGGAAGCTTCACATTGTCCCTTTTAATTGCTGAACGTCAAGCAGGGAAGCTGTGGATACCAATTTTTATAGTCTTTGGTTTGACCCAACCGGGAATCGAACCCGAGTCTACCGCTTCAGTAGCAGACGCTCTATCCACTCGAACACTGATCGGTGGTGTCCGTCGTCGTTTAGAAAGGGGATCGAGTGAATCAGAGTCAAAAATTATGCTCTCTGATAACTCCGACTCATATTCATCACTGAAGGAGGAGTCTGAATCTAGCTCGGGATTATATAAATCGTCTAATTCTGACTCACTGTCCTCGCATTCAGAAACATCATCATGAATATTACGCAAAGATGAAAAAATTTCGTCAGTGCTAAAACGTTTCCTTTTCGCCATAACGATATAGTTTTCTCCAGCGCTGCAACTGGAAACTTTACTGCAAATTGGAAAAACACTAAATGAAAAAGCGATGGCTAGCTAGTACGATTGTACAAAGAGAGAAAACCAAAAAGAAAAGCGGATTATAAAGGCTGCCCAGAATTGCTACTATCACAAAAACTCAGCAGGCAGTCAAAATGACTACCTTGGGCATTCAAGATAATCTAGGTCTCCTGGTCAACACATAAAAAAAATTGGAAGTGTCATTTCGCAATCCGATTAAGTTTAAAGATTAAATAAAAGTCAGAGCAGAACACCTGTCTAAAAATAATAGCAATAAAGCTGTGTCAAATTGAAAAGCTCCAAGTAGTCAAAAGGACTACACTGGGCATTCTAGCGTTAAGCTTATGCACAATAAGTTTAAAAAACACTTAGAGCAGCAATCGAAGCCAGACCTTTTCTGCAATGGTCCCCCAGCCCTGGTTTCTGACACTACCTCATATACTAGTACTTCTAGGGTTGTAACTGAACTACTATTATGCAAACCAAGTGTTGCATCATAGATAGGGGAAGTTACCCATAGTTGATCCGTTTTATTTTTCTCTTGACTCTTCTCGCTCAACTTTATAGATTTGAGCTTCGGCAAAGATGTTGCCAAAACCACGCCTTTTTAAAGATTCCAATTTTGTTATCGGTTTAGTCTCAAACACTTAAATTGTGCTGTTAAATGAAAAAGGTCACTCGAATAGCTCAACTGCGGAGACTTGCTTCCTAAGTTGATCCACCTCGTTCTTTTTTTTCTTTAGTTGAGCTTCTTTTTTTTTACTCGTATTCACAGGGACCGTAGCCGAATGGGTAAAGGTGTTGTTTTAACGGCGACCCTGATCGCATGCTCTGGGTTCAACCTCCACCTTGCTCATGTTGTTGCATCCTTGGATAAGATGCTTCACGATAATTATATCTGCTTGGTAGCTTCGAACAATCATCAAATTTAGTGGACAATAATTCGAAGAAATTCAAATACTGAGCAACTCAAAATTGTATAGTCCTCAGATCTGAAAATACTGAAAAAATTGTAAGCGCTTTGTAAACAATAAGATGGCTCCAATTTGAATACAAACATTATGTTCATTGTTTTCAAAAAAGTTGTTCAGAGGCAGCATAAAGCTTGTTTTTCAAAACAGAGAATGAGTCAGTTGAGTCACGGATGCAATGCAATTATGATGTCAAGCGAAACTTAACTTTGCGTGATAAAATTAAAAAATTCCAAAAGCAAAGTCACTGTAAAAGCTTACGTCAAGCACATTGACGTATCAGTTGCGGTATCGACGTACAAATGCTTTACAATCATCTGTGCATGCTCGGTATGTCCGACTTTTGCAAGGACCAACAACACTGCAAGAGGCATTTCTTAGAATTGCAAAATTTGCAGCATTGGCAAACTCACTTGATTTGACCCAGTCTTCCATATCTTCAAAATACTGTTCCCTACAAATGAAGCATATGTTTGCATCTTCATCCAACTCCATATCCGTGCTGTCGTTTAATATCGTTTCACTTTCTGATTCCTCTCAAGATTCCTTTTCAGAGTCATTCTGTCAACACCACACTTTTCAGCATATTGTCTGATAGAAAGATTGCTTTCTGCAATACTAGAGCTCGACCGATCAGAGACGCCGAAAGCCGAACGTAGGCCCGGGGCCAGCTCAAATATGACGGATTTCCGGTTTTGTGAACTGCAAAACAGACGGAGACAATGCCGCAGTTTTGTCCAAATTATGATCTGATCTCAAAAAAAAAGGTCTCACCGAAATTCTAACGGTGCTTTCGGTAAAAATAGGTGATCTCAAAAAAAAAAAAAGGTCTTCACCGAAATTCTAACGGTTTTTTCATTTTCCGGTCAGAATTACCGAAATGGAGAAATTCTAACGGTTTTTTCGGTCAAATTCAGCTGATCTCAAAAAAAAAGGTCTTCACCGACATTCTAACGGTTTTTTCGGTCAGAATTAGGTGATCTTCAAAAAAAAGGTTTTCACCGAAATTTCGATGGGCCCCTTTCGAGCTCATGGGCACTCTGCTGGGCCTGGCGGCCTTCCTGAAGCCCATGGGCCCCCCAAAGTCCATGGGCCCCGGGGTCATTGTACCCCCTGCCCCCCTTCTCGGTGTCCCTGCAACCGATATATCGGTCAGCCGATATACATTGGCTGATATCAGGGCCAAGCCGATATATCGTGTCGGCTATCTACCACCGATAAAATATCGGCTTAGCACAATTACCTTAAACTGCTTATTTTTGAGAGCAAGCAAGACCGCTCTTGCCTATTGATTGCCAAATCGTTGTATTTTTTTTTTTTTTTTTTTTTTTAATGAATAATACTGGAGTGTGACTTGTGTTTGCAATAGTCTTTCTTTGGAGGGGACTTCGTGAAGCTTTTGGTGTCAAGTTAATTAAAAAATAGTGACAAAATTCTGTTGTTAATAAGTTAATATATCGGTTATCGATATCGGTATCGGCCTAAAATTTTCCAAAATACCGATATCGGTATTGGCCCGAAAAAGTCATATCGGTTGAGCTCTATCCGATACCCATTGCAGCATTTTGAAAAGCGATAGTGGCACTTTTCCACTGCCTGTTTTTCGTTTAGTCATTGCAGTTAGTATAAAGAAGATCATCCCTGGCAATTGGTAAGTGATCTTTGGAAATATTTACCAAACTTTATTAACAATAGTTACCATGGTTGAGCCACTGGCTCAATTAAAAATTTATGAAGTGGCTCAACTATAGAATGAGGTACCTCTCTAAGTGAAATTGAAATTTTGACTGGTCTGTTAAATACCATTTCCAATGCTAGCTGCATAAAATTTCTAATCCTCGAGTAAGCTAATGCTGCTACTCTCAATTCTTTATCATATTTTCCAAAATAATTGAATCAAGTTTTTTTTCTAAAAAGTTACTTTTGTAATGAAAAATAACTCAATCTGACTTAAAATTTTTTGCTTTAAAGGCAAAAACACGAGGTTGACATGAAAAAAGCCCAATCATATGGCAAGCATTTTAATACTGTCACAGACCACTAAAGTTAACTATGAGAAAAGAAAAATGCAGTGGATCAACTATGAAATTGGCTCAACTATGTTCACCTCGAAAAAACTTGCACAATAAAATTTATGGAAAGAAAAAAGATGCACTATAAAATCGAAAAAAAAATCGAAAAAAGTTGCACAATAAAATTTATGAAAACAGATTAAAACATTGTACTAAACGTACTGTAAAGTCTGAGTGTTTTGGAAGCTGTAAAAAAAGTTGCAAAAGCTTGCCCTAATTGTCACTGACCACAAGTTTTAGGACAAATGCAGCCCAATAGGCTGCTTGGAGTTGGAAATCACATGGAAGTTAAACAGCCAGTGGTTGCGAAGAAATCACAAAGGTCATGTCAGAAATTTCTTAATTGGAATTTCAAATGTCTAGTTTTTTTATTATCTGATTTCATTGTCCAACTAACATGCTGTTTCATGATGTTTTTGTTTATCGAATCCAAACTAAAACATTCGTATTTTAATGGCTTATGTTGATTTGATGGTAAGTTAATGAAAAAATTTGTGGTAAATCAGGGTAATCGCTTCGCCCCAGTTCAAAATTCAAATGCATAACCTCTCCATTCTCATTGTCAAATGACAAAAACAAAATGTGTAACTGAAAGGTTTTGATTTCACGACCCTTCAAGATAAAAAATGTAGGTGGTCATTTTAAAATGCATTCAATAAATAATAATACTTCATGAAACGTTTTCCAGGGTGACTCTGATTAAGAGTGTACCACCATTGGTGACATTGTTTTTACTTGAAATCAACTTTCCGTCTAAAATCAAACATATCTAATTATTTTCATTTAAAATAAAAGCCTCAAAATGATAGTATTTAAAATCAAATCTTTCATTTTCTCGCTATGTTACTCCGAAACATGTAACGAGTTTGCGAGGCCCATCTTTGCGTCATATTGCGCCGGCGGACAACCCAGTTCGTTTCGAAGAAATGTTGCAGCAGTGGCTAGCGGTTGGCAACAGTGTGTTTGATTTGACGGACCCGAGATTTGAACCTCAGACCTCCCATTCCAGAGACGAACGCGTTACTGCTAGACGAACAAGCCGGCAAACCAAACCGAATAAAAGCAATGGAAATGATGCTACAAATAGAATCTTTCTTAGAGTGTACGTTTATGCAAGAACCATTTGCATAGCGATGGAGCCAATTACGATATTAGTTACTGTATTAGACGATTGTGTAGTCAGTCGTATGCTAAATTAACTGCATAGCTTAACGTTATTGCTGCAAGTTGATGTCACTACATACTGCGTACAGCCGTAGAACCTCGGTCGTGCAATAAAATCTTTTTACATAATCAATGCATTGTAGCAGCTGCTATAACCTTCCTTACTCGCAAAAATTTGGGCAAGAAGCGAGTAGGTTTGGTGATTTTTTAATAATGTGAAATTTTTTTGCGTTGGTGCTTCGAATTTGCATGACAGGTTTTGTCGTTTCAGTGATCACAACGCCACAGGCACATGTCCAAGCTTGCAATTCCTCGTTAGCGACGTTGTTCCAACCAAGAACCTCAATTTGACTGTGGCAAGCGGTCCTGTCGGCTCCGACAGAGAAAACATCATCCAACTGCAGCCCCAAGAAATCCGAGTTAAAATCCGAAATGGTGAGTCAGTTTGATGTTTAGGGACTTGAAAGGTATTCGCAAAGAAGGGGTTAGCCCAGTTGAAAAAGGAAAAAAAAAATACTGTAAAAGAGGCAATTTTCGATCGTGAATGCTTTTTTTTACTGTACAGTTTATGCTGTCTCAATTCCAAAAACGCTAAAACATTTTGCAAAAAAATTTAATGAAACATATGCACGTGCTTTAATAAAACATTAACATTACCCTTCATGTTTAACACTAAGTTCTAACAACAAAGCGTAGTTAAACTGCAAGTTTACAGTAATATCATTATTCGTCAACACAAGAAATCGTTTCGCCCCGTTGTAGCTCATTTGTTGTGTGAAGATAATAACCGACTAGGCGACTGCTAGTGCTGCAGTGACTTATGCAATCAGTTAAAAGTTATTTTTATTTTCGTGGGACCTAAAAAGTTTTCACCACAGCTAGGGTTAATATCGTACGTGCGTCGGCAGGTTCGAGAACCAAATTTAATGTTACCTTCCGAAAAGTAACCGACTACCCAGTCGACCTCTACTATTTGACGGATCTTTCCTACTCCATGCGGGATGATTTGGCAACTTTGAAGAGATTAGGCCAGGAACTCGCAACCAATGTGAGACAGAACGTCACGGAAGACATACAGGTTTGAACCGTTCTCCTTTCTTTTGCCTTCAATTTTTTGATAAACTTGCAAGTGATTTTGAAATGCGTGTGTACATGTATTCTACAGCAAACGTTTAAAAAACCAGACTCTCAAGCACTTTTGCTGGGCCACCCCAACGGGTTGACTGCTTGGCAGCAATGTTAAATATGCGAAAAGTGTCTTTCCTAAGAACACAACGATATATTGCTAGTTCGAGAATCGAACCCGGGGCCAGCAACCTTTCGATCGCTAGCCCGATTTTCTCCCGCTGAGCTATCGCCTCCGCTGGTTTGTAGGTAACACAACATCATAAACAAGCGCCGGAAGTATTTTCAAAATTATTCAAGCTTTTGTCTCAAATCCCACGCTGCGTCGAACTAAGTTGACCAGTGATCGATTAGATGGAACTGAACAGGCTCTCTCTTTTATTTTCTCAAAATGCTCCACTTGCACAGGCCAAAAAAGGCTCCACCAGAATTACGTTAGTATTTTTCCCCAGTTTTTGATGGAGACCAAAAAAAGTTCTTCAACCAAAACTGACGGAAAAATAGTAACGTAATTCTGGGGGAGCCTTTTTTGGCCTGTGCAAGTGAAAAATTTTGAGAAAATAAAAGAGAGAGCCTATTCAATTATTTTTTAGGACGGCAGCACTGCTTTTAATACTGAACGTCAAATAACGAAGTTGTCTGTAAATGTCTTTCTTTAATTTCTCTGTTTTGTCCAACTCGGAATTTAAAATAATTACACAAGACCGAGCCTACCTCGCGAGGCAGCATTGATGTAAAGGGACAGTGTGAAGCCTCCTCCCACAGGCGTATTTAAGGGGGGGCCATGGTGCCATGGCCCCCCCTTTGGGTCGCCAGGATACTATAATTAGCACAGAATAGTGTGCAAAATTGCGGCATGTCTCCCCTCCCCCTTTGTAACTTGAGCAGAAAGTTCGAGCGCACAAAAAGACAGAATCTGGGTAAATACCTGTTCTTTTTGGACTGATTTTGAGTGAAGACCTTTTTTTTTTCGGTCTTCACCTAATTTTGGGAAGGAAAATGAACTGATTCTGAGTGGAGAAATTTTTCTTTTGGTCTTCATT
The DNA here is from genome assembly GCA_963965965.1 of Trididemnum nubilum. Taxonomy (NCBI): domain Eukaryota; kingdom Metazoa; phylum Chordata; class Ascidiacea; order Aplousobranchia; family Didemnidae; genus Trididemnum; species Trididemnum nubilum. The sequence continues at coordinate 44,387,551 of OZ014477.1, read as the reverse complement.
ATTTTCAATTTTCCTGCCCCCCCTTTCGAAAATCCTGCGTACCCTACTGCCTCCACCTTGTGTAGTAGACAGGTGGGCAGGTGGTAGCTTGACTCAAAGACGGAAAGATCCTTTCGCTGTTTCTTGACCAAGAAAACTTGGTAAATAAAGTTGTGCGGTAATTATGTTTCAAAACTGCCCATTCTACAGCGGATTCTCGATAAACATACAGAACAAAAAGGTTAACAGAGCAGGCGACGGGAGGTTTCTATTTCATGGAGCTCATCAGGATGGACTTGAATTGAAACCCGATCCTCTTCATATTATTTCATTTCATTGTTGCATTTGAGTGTCAATATTGCAAGATTAAAGTTAGCGGACCCTTACTGGCGGCTAACACGCTTCAACCGAGCGAGCTTACGTTTTCATTCTGACACTTCGTTTTGAGCCTCTAATACAGACGGCTATTTTACTTCTAATTTTACAACATTCAGTTAGGTTCCTTGTTGTTTTGCAGATGGGATTTGGAACTTTTGTTGATAAAGTACTGCTTCCCTTTGCTAGTACTGTACCAGATCTGTAAGTTGACTGTGGTAAGGTGAACAAAATATTTGAAAGGAAGTGATGTATTGATAAAGCATTAGAACCGATATTTGGTCAAATTAATTATTGGTAAGCACCTGTCAAATGGTCTAATCCCATTCGAGGACAAATAAATGTTCACGAGCTGTACATGTGTTCACGGAGAATCAATTAAATCCAAACTTTAACTTTTTACTGCATTTGAATGATTTTTCTTTTTGTTTTGTGAAAACTCAATTGTGCGTAAAAAGTATAAATTATTCAACTTCTTTGGAATAAAGGGAATACACTTTGACGTGGGTAATCATAGAGTTCTAACGTCATCAATTTATGCAAATAAACAATTTAAAGCCCCCCGCATCTGCATAACTCCACAACCACAATTTATTCTTAGAGTTTCAGGGGTGAGATTCGATCGCCTTCGACGTCTTTTCTCTTCAAATATCGCCCCAATAATTACCGCATCAAAATACTAACATACGTTGCTTCTATTTTACAAGTATTCCACCAAAATGAGGCACCTCGGTAGGATTTTCAAATCCCCTTCTTCTAAATCTCAATAAAGAGATATTTTTGGCTCCGCTGTAATTGGTTCAGACCTTGAGATGTGGCCCAAATTTTGGGTCTGCCGCGGAATTCCTCGGCAACCCCATTCTGGGAAAAGGGTTGAGTAGCCCGAACACGACGGATAAATACTTAAAGGGGTTGAAGCATCCTCCCGATTCCGGTACCTTACGAAAGATTCCGGTACCTAATTCCGGTACTGCGGTTGTAAAGATATTCAACAAATACAAAGATATATCTCTCCTGTAAAAAATTTGTAGAAACCTTGAATCTGTTTTCTCAGCCTAAACTTCCAGGGAAAATGCGCGAGAAAGTAACATGCACCCTTCAAGTAGCATCACATGACCAATCCAATTTTGGTAAATCCCTCCTTTTTTCTGAAAATTTAGGTTGGGAGAAAAAAATCAGGGTTCCCAAGAACTTTTTAGGGGGGACATCTTTTTGTATTTGTTGAATATCTTTGTAAACGCAGCCCCAAAATGTAAACAGAAAATTTCAAAAATTATATTTCAATTTTAGCTATTGTAAACTACTGGAATTGGCTGGATGCTTTACCTCTTTGAAGTTAAGCGGTTCTTTTGGTGGGCTTTAAAAAACATAGCCTGTTTTCTAATTGAACCGGTAATCAAAGGTTTTCGGTCATAATCTGCTAAAATTTGTAATGGAAAAAGAGGTAAAATGTGACATCGCAACTTAATTGCTTGCAAGTTGAACGTTCAGCCGTAAATCTGCGACTTATGCCATCTACAACAAAAAATACTTTTGCAGGTTACGAAATCCATGCGAACAGCAGGAGGAAGGCCAAAACGAGTGCGCCCCACCGTTCGACTTCAGACACCAACTGCAGATGACGCAAAACCTGGAACGATTTCGAGAAAGCGTAGAAAATACCACGATATCGGGAAACATTGACACCCCTGAAGGAGTTTTTGATGCTCTGATGCAGATCGCGGTTTGCTACGTAAGTCGCTGCTATTTTTCATTGAGAAGAATTATGCAATCACAGCAGTATGAAATCAGTGCTCTACCAATTGAGAAAGAAAGGCAGCACTGGACCAGTAAGAAAATGCATAGGCTACCGATTCGAATCCTGTGGGAGCACAATTTTATCACGTTGCTGGTTTTAAGTAGTCGCCGTTCTGGTGGCTTTTTCTGGGCTTCCGTGCTGGTATAGTTCTATTGGCAAAAAAGCACGCAAACGAAAAGATTGAAACTCTGGCCCGCAAATGTCAAAAATATCGTTATCAAATTGTTATCAATATCGTCATTATTGAGATGTAATGGTTAAGATCCGTTGTGGTGATGGCACTAAAAATCTTGTAGAGCGTGAGACCAAGTTCAGTTCTTACCGAAAGTTTCTAAAGGTTGGTTTTCTGTCAGAATTTGTAGAATTGCAGTGTGCTTCAGAAGAAGTCTAGAGCCGATATGCGGTTGAATGGTAAAGCGTTCCATGCCGCTAGCAATATCCAAGTCATGCCCGAATCTCAACATTGGCGGGAAACCGCAGTTAATTAGTTCAATCAAAAAAGGAAGCTGGATTTTTGAAAAGACCAGCTGGACTACCAAGAATTAGATGGATAATTTCACCGAGGGTCTCGGATGGAATCGCTGGGGACTTCACCAAGCGAAATGATGGAGATGATGGAAGACGATGACGTGTGCCGCTTAATTTTTAGCTGCTGCCCCGGTAATTCATAGAAAAGAGTGCAATGAAGAAAGAGAAGGGAAGCTGGATTAAAGCAAATCAAGATCAATTATCTTTGCTTGACATGGATTTGATTATGACGTGCGGGTGGGGCAGCAAACAAAATATCAGGAATCCCTAAAAAACACTTTTTGCTTCGTCCTCATAGACACATTCAGCAGCACTAGATTGAGTGTTGCATAGCGCACAATATTCCAAATAGTAAACCCAACACCTCTTTTCTGTTGCAACGCACAGTGTTTCATATGTGACAGCTCGTGTCAGAAATGCAACCTGCAGTACAAATGACGAAATGACTTTCGACTTTTGTACAATGACGAAATACTTTTATTAATTTCTGATCATATAGTCTCAGTGTATCGACTGTGTTGCAGACAATAATGTTGCCTTCTGCCCAAAGAACCCAGTTTCTTTATGATTTTGTTATTTTATACTGTACTGATACATCTTCTAAGCACTGCCATATTTTTGGTGCTGGCATTTATCGCATTGGTGTTTGAATATCGTATTATCAATCAAAAATCAAATCTTTTGGTATACTTGCTGTATGACGCTGAAGCATGAAACCAGTTTGCGAGGCCCATCTCCGCGTCATTGCTTCTGTGAGCAACACAGATCTTTATGAAGAAATGTAGCTACGGTGGCGAGCTGTTGGCAACTCTGTGTCCGATTTGACCGGCCCGAGATTTGAACCGTATACCTTCCATTCTAGAGACGAATGCGTTTCTGCTCAACCAACTGGACGTATTTATTCGAAGAGATAATTATCTCTTCTTTTTTATGCATAATTGTTGTATGGTTCGAAAAAACGTCGAATACTATATAGGTATCCAAGAAGCTTGGTCTAAAATTAATGAAAAAAATCAACCAAGCATGATCTAAAATTAACCATTTTTACCAGTCACTGCCAACCCTTTTATAGTTGAATCATTCCAGTAATAAACGATGCCTGTTGAAAAAATATTGCCATGGCATGACGTCTCAAAGACAGCATCCTTTACCAGATTACAGTAATATTTTGCAACCTTATATTTAGATGGCGCAGGGCTATTACGCACCTTTCTTGGCTTCCTCTTTTTGCGCAGTATCAGTTTTTCAAAATTAATCACGGCTTTGCCTTCGTTATGCTGCTTAAAAACTGAAGTTAATGAGTCAAACGGAACCAGAGGGCAGATACTCACACTTGATGTAATGCTCAAAGCAAAATAAATCAAAAGACCAAAACCTAAGTACAATTCCTTCGGCTTTCTTGCACATTCGAGCGTTCACTGGAAACTGATTGTCGCGTTTCGATTCCCACACGGCTCAAGTAATAACGTTTATAGCCAGAAAGCGCGGGTTGATTAAAATAATCAGTCAGCGGAGCTGCGCCAATGCAACCTGAGCAGCAGCCAGGCCCGGCGCCAAGATAGCGTGAAAGGGGGGGCATAAATAAATTTTGGGGGGCACGAGAAGTTTATTTTGTGTGAATTCGAGAGGGGCACAGGGGCACGAGAAATTCATCCCAGTCTGGATGAAATGAACAATGTGAGGAGCAAAAAGTCAAAGGGACTTTCCGGCCGAAATCGCAAATTCAAGCGGTTTTTCCGGCCGAAAACAAGTGATCTCCAAAAAAAAAACAAAAAGGTCTTCATTCCAAAAACGTTACAAAGTCTGGTGTCAGTCCACAAAAAACACTAATTTGGACCTCGATTTGCGCTCCAGAAGCCCCGAGCCTGTTAATTTCTTCGGCGCACAGTCCTCGTTTGGGGGGGCACAATTTTCGTTTAGGGTGGCACAAGCAGTCAGTTGGGGGGGCACGGCCCCGGTATGCCCCCCCGTGGCGCCGGGTCTGGCAGCAGCTACGCTGTGCCAATGCACGAGGTTTCTATTTAGTGCTTCTTGGCTTAAATCTAAACACTACAGGCCCGGCGACAGAGTTGCATGAGTGGGGGGGGCAGAAAAAATATTTTGGGTGGGCAGAAAAAATATTTGGGGGGAACAGATAAATTTTACCTTCTTCGGAAAAGAAGACCTCCCAAAAAAAAAGATCTTCATCCTGGCCGTTTATCTTCTTTCGGGGCACATGCCTTGCTCGGGGGGACACGTTCATTGCCTGGCGGGGCGCAGCGGAACATTATGGTGCGGATCTCGCTTCTTGCCCACAAATTCAGGGGTGAAGACCAAAAAAAAAGATCTTCGGCGCGAAATCTTGGCTCAGTCTTGAAGTTCACTCGTGTTTTTTGTTCTGGAACAATATTTTCTCACGCTTCGGGGGCACAAGCAGTATTTTGGTGGGCACAAGCCCCACGTTGCACTCCAGTGGTACCAATCCTGTTACTTTCTTTCGGGGCACAATCCTCACTTGAAGAGACACACTTCTAGCTTGGGGGGCACAAGCAGTGATTTGTGGGGTCACGGCCCCAAAATGCTCCCCCCATGGCTCCGGGCCTGAAACACTACCAGCACAAATCTTGCGGAATCACTATTTTTAAAACGATGCTTGTTTTGCAATAAGCAGTCGTCGCTTTGGTAGTAATTTTTGGTTTTCCCGAGGGGTAGAATGTCTTTAGACCAGAAAACACTGACCAACCGTAAATTTTAAAACTGTTCTTGGAATGAGCACTTATATACTGTACAATCTATTCACCAAGTTGCCTTGGCAACCGACAGCGGAAGGACCTTTCGGTCTTTCAGTCAAGCAGACTCCTGCCCACCAGCCTACTACACACGGTGGAGGATTCATACCGTCCCTGTAATGCTGAACATCGAGCAGGAAAGCTGTTAATACCTATTTTACTAGTCTTTGGTTTGACATAACCGGCAATCGAATCCGATTCTACCGTTTCCGTAGCAAAAGCTCTAGCCACTCGACCAGTGACCAGCTTGCTTTATTAACGTAACCGAGCTGGTTCAGTAGCTGTGCTGGAATTACGGCAAAATTTACCATTTTTACTAAAATTTTTAAAAGAAAACCATTTTCAAGGCTTTAGGTCTTTTGGCTAATTGTTTATGACGTACAAGTACTGATGTTTATGAGTTAACAAATCTACCAGCTATTTAATTAGAAGGTCTTCAAAATTTCTGTTTCTAAATTTTCTGATAAACTTTTGATTTGATCATTGTTCTTATAGAACGAAATAGGTTGGCGGAATGACTCATCTCATCTCGTGGTCATAACAACCGATGCCCCCTTCCACATGGCGCTCGACGGCAAACTGGCCGCCATTTTCGAAGCCAACGACATGATGTGTCATTTGAGTGAGGTAAAGATACACTGAGCATACAGTACATTCCCTACGCAGCAGCTTTTAGTGAAAGAGCCAATTATGATTTTCGCCATTTGATAACACTAACAACTACTACCTGCACTGGCATGATTTTGTAACGTTATTTCAACAACGGTCTGTGACATTTTTGCTGACATAACAATTCAGTAAACAGTGGAAATCGCCAATCTCATCCGGATACGCTATTATGATGTGCTGTTGTCATATTGCTTCCCAAAATTAATGTTCCAAAAAAGTTGATACGATAAGTTGTAGTTTGAACGTTCACTTTTTCAACGGTGATTTCAAAAATTGATTTTTTTGAAATAGATAAAAAAAATCGAAACTACATCTTCTAAAGTTGATTTGCTGTTGGAAAACTTAAACAGAGATGGGCAATGCCGCTTGCTGCTTTTGAGCTGGTTGCTCTCACCAGCTACCCTCGGCGCATTTAAACAAAGAAATAGTTTTCCCCAGCCATCTTTCGGCGGTGATTGAGCACACCCTGTAACAATTTGCTGGCGGTGGTTTAAGTCAAAAATTAAACTAATCTTTTTCTAGGGTGCCAATCCCTATCTTCCGCCCGAAGACGTAGTATACGACAGAAGCAAAGACCTGGACTACCCGTCGATCGGACAGCTACGAGCTGCCTTCGTGGAGAGCCGAATCCAACCGATATTCGCCGTGACCGAAGATGTCCGTCCTTTGTACGAGGTATTGTTATGAAGTTTTATAAATGTCTACTTTCTGTAAAATGTATCTGTTCATTTAAAGTTGATTGAATGAGTGAACCATGTTTATCCTCCACTGACGAGGAAGCGACGGAGGTGCTTTTTATTTTGAACGAATCCGCATCCGCTTATTAGGAGTTGACCATTTTTCAAGTTTTCCGGTGGACGTTTAGTTTCTTCCCACGTAAACTTGGTCCTTGTTCGAACCGACCGAGCAGAGATAATCACCGTAAAGCGTCTTATCCAAAGACACAACAATGTGACCAGGTTGCGGGTTGAACCCAGGTCATGCCATCGGTGTCGTCGTAAAAACGACCCCTTTACCCTCTCGGCCTCGCTGCCGACACTCTCAACCAAATTTGAAGATGATTAGTCTTTTCGACCATGTTAGACTTAAAAGTTTAGTTTTAGTTACTGATAGATTTAATTTTCTCGGTCCTCATCGTAATTTTCTAGACAAGAGAAAAAATTGTTTGGACAAATCAGTTCGTGCCTAGGAGTTGGCCATATTCCAATGACCTTTGACCTCTTCCCACATACCATGTCGCTAGTTATAAATTTGCCAAGGAACCGCTGAATAATCTCATCGAAGAACGAATCAACTTGACCACGCCGCGAGTCGAACTCGAATCATGAACTTTTAGACCATCGTTGTTTCATGAGATAAAAATTGCCATTATTGAGAAATTGGCGTTCTACCAGCTATTGAAGGAATTTCCTCCTTTAAAAATGCCATTTAAGTGTAACGGAAGGGTTGTTCCTCTTAAATGTATCCAATATTGTAATCATTTAAGGCCTCTAGGAATTGGTGTTGGCTGCAACTTTTCTACCAAACACTTCCGACTAAGGCCAGGACAAACTTTTTAAATAATGGACAAACATCTAGTGACGTGGGGAGCTTATAGCTGAGTTTCTTTCGACTCACCATTTCGGTTTGCTTTAGGAACTTCAATCTCTTATCCCTAGCTCGTCCGTGGACACCCTCAACAGCGATTCGAGCAACATCATTTCCATTATTCAATCTGCTTACAACGTAAGAGTGGAATTGTGAGAAATTGCACCTTTATTCACGGGAAGTTGCCTTAGCCAGAAGAAAGCGAAGAGACTTTTGAGTCTTCGAGTCGAGCTGCCACCAGTTTACCATACTCGGAAAAGGCTTCACACTTACTTTGTACATTGCTGAACGTCAAGAAGAGAAGCGTGAATACCAATTGTTTGTGGTATTTGACTACTTTATTTGACCCGACAGGGAATCAAACCCGAGACTTCCGCTTCAGTACCAGACGCTTTATCCGCACTCGACCACTGATCGGTGTGTAGAGGGCTTGATGTAAGACCTTAGGATGACGCAGCAGTAGTTTGTTAGATTCTGACTTCAAAATAAAAGTTCGATTCCCGCTATCGTTGCCGATTATGCAATATTGCATGTACCGTTCAATGTACAAATCAAATCAAGTTTATTGTTTGCCAAATATACCGAGACAAAAGAGAAAACGCTAACACAATCATCAATTAAAAAAGTTATTCTATTCATTTTACTGTAATATATTATAACAATAACTTTTAAAATACATTCAGAAAACTATAATTTTATGAAGTATTGGCTGGAAAACACCAAAAAACTGGAAAGTTTGTGAGTCAGTCAAGGCACAATTGGCGTCGATTTCGGGGAGGCGGTGCCCCCTCGGGTTCGACACTGAAGGGGGCGAAATATGTTAGGTCCTCCCGGTTTTTTGGCAATTAATACCCATTTGGCAACAAGAAATCCAAAAATCCGGACTGAAATAGAACCAGAATGCGACGAAGACCTTTTTTGGTCTTCGCCTGAATTTGGGGGCAAAATTCCGTAATTTCAGACTGAAATAGATTTATTAAGTTTAACCTAACTTTCCACAAACATTTCCCCTCTCGTAATTTGCTTAATCCACAAAAAAATCAACGCCTATGAACCTGTGTTACAAAAACGGTCCCGCATTGTTTTTATGACAAAAGTTTATGTATGCTTTTAGTTGAAAAATAGCTTGTTGCTGCTATAATTTGTTGTGGAGGCTCCACTTTTCACATTGTTCTTTATCACAGCTTAAATTTGGCTTGAAGACTGATCGCTTGATACCAAATTTTACTGATTTTTCTTCATTCAACTTTTGTTTCGCAGCAACTTCGTGGGCGGCTCGACATGAGACTTAACGACCACGAGCTTCCTCCAGAAATAGATCTCAAAGTACGGACATTATGTCCCAACGCCACCGAGTGGAAAGATACACTGAGTTGCGACCAGATTCAGATCGGCAGCATGGTAAGCGATTGCCAGGTTTAATGTCGGCACGACCCTCATGCAGCTTTCACAGCCCTCTTTTTTGGCTCGATCTTGTGTAGTGAGGTTAGGGTTGACGATGGAGTTGTTGGCCATGTCTGTTTAGGACAACCCATTGCTTATTGCTATAGGCGAAACTGCACTATAAATGGATATCTCAAGATGAAGAAAATTTACTTATGTGTTGTATTTGTCTTCACTTTACTTTGTTTCACTCGCTGTATTACATTATAAAGCTGCTTCGCTTAAAAGTGTTTCATTCTAGTCGATTGTTCAATGTTAGTAGAGCAGTAACGCTTTTGTCTCTGAAATTCGAATCTCGGGCTGGTGAAATCGGACACAGCGTTGCAAACGCCTCGCAACCGCAGTGACCTTTCTTTAAAAGAAGCTGTATTGACCGCGGGTAATAACGCGAAGTTGGGCTCTGCGTATTCGTTACACGCTTCGGCGTAATGCAGCGAGTAAAATGAAAGATTTGATATGCTACGTGATTTTATTGAATAAATGAAAAATAAACTTATAATATTTTAAAGGCTCATTGCGTACGGACTTACATCAGTAACAAGTACAATTAGTTTCAAATCTGTTTACTTCTTTAATTGGTGATCAACCAGCATCTTTTCGATTCTGCCGTCGAGTCAGCTTTAACTCAAAACAACAAATTTTAATGATTGTAATGTAACAAATCCTTTCAGAATTTACCAAGTATCTTGGTCAAAAGACAGCGACGGGACCTCGCTGTATTCGAGTGAAATTGCCACCTGCCCGCCTGTCTACCACGCACGGTGGAGGTTTCGCACTGTTTACTGTTGAATATCAAGCAGAAACATCGTGAACTTCAATTTTTATAGTCTTTGGTTTGACTTTTGACTTAGAATAGAATCGATCTCTATCCTTTCAATAGCTTACTTTTTATTTAGTTGAATCGTTTTTGCAATGTCGCTAGCTATTAAATGGTGAGGTATAAGCAAAACATTTTTCGCAGATTACGTACGAATTTGACATTTCAGCCACTGGATGTCGCAGCACTAATCCTTCTTTGCCTCTTGTGCTTTCTTCAAGTTCTTTGCGAGAAGAAGTTAAAATTTACTTTGGTAAGTGTTAAACGTTTAAACACTCTGCTTAGACTTTTATCACTGCTTTCGAGTTTTCTCCAAACACAAACTCTCCAATTTCGCAGAATATCAAAGCAGCTGGCGTAAAACAGTCAACATCTTTTCGTTGTGTTGTAAGTTCTTTTTTAATGCCTTGTGGAAAAACAAAGTCTTTATTTGGGTTCCAGCCCAATTGATGAGAGCTGCATGTGCAAAAGAATAATTGACTCGCGTTAGTTTCCAACAATATTGCAATTTCTTCATCCCAGCGCATCGACCACGCAGGCGAAACGTTAATATAAACAGTAGCGTAGCCAGGGGCGGGGGCTATCACCTCCCTTTCCCCCATTCGCATGCAGAGTATGCAAAACGCCACTTTTTGGCGCTCTTGAGACCGCTTTTTGCACTAAAAGCGAAAATAGCCCCCCCATTGGATTGGCAATGCGAATGTGTCTACTTTGACTCTGGACTTGAAGAGAATTCGGTCGGACAAATCGATCACAGCCTGGGTGAAGGCCTCAGACCTTTTTTATTTTTTATTTTATTGGTCTTGCCTAATTTCGGACACAAAACCGTTCCAATTCCAAGTGAAAACCATTTTAGCTTGGTTTTACACCTCCGAAACAGCCCCCTCCCCCCATTGCCAATTCGTAGTTATGCGCCTAAATATGAACATATTCTGACGCGGTGTTTTGCTTCCAGACTTCCTCTGCACCTGCAACTGCTCGGCAAACACTATTGAAAGAAGCAGCGAATGTAACGGGAACGGAAGCTTTTCGTGTGGGGCATGCGTATGCGACCCTGGTTTTGAAGGACCCCAGTGCCAATGCCAACGTGAAGACGCTGATGAGTCCTTACTGATGAGGTGCTTCAGGGAAGGAGAGACTGGTGAAGCATGCGAGTACGTCTCCTCTAAATTAAACCCACTGGCAATTAATATTTTTTGACTTCTGATATTTTGTAACGTTTTTAAGGCCCATTTTTTAACAAATTCTTCGAAAATTTTATGTTTGAACTTGAATGACGGAGCTTGAATTCAATTCCGCTAACATAATGCCTATGGGCTGCTTGCGTCGCACTCCATATACGGTCGCAAATCAAACCTGCATCGCTGTATGTGCCATAGGGGGTAAACAATTATTTAGACCGACTTAATGATGCAAGAACAAAAATTTTGAAACCGAAGTTGGTAAGTTACAAGTTTGCGAGGAATCGGCAACTTTAGCGGATCATGACCAAACGCGCATCCGCATGGTGTTTAGCAGACCAAAACATATGTTGACCGTATTCCGCTAAAGCATGCAGCGAGTTAACAAGCCAAGCAACGGAACAAATTCTAACATATGGCGCTTCTAGGGGCAACGGTGAGTGTATATGCGGAGAGTGCGTCTGCAACGATGGTTTCTATGGTGATTTCTGCGAGTGCAGCATGCAAGGATGCGCCAGAGACAATAACGGAATTTGTGGAGGTATGTATATTGCGTAGTGCTAAATATAGATGACAAGACAAGTACGCTACAGAACTACAACAGAAAAAAACGAAATATTTAGGAATATACGTCCCATTACGAAGTCTTCAAGTTTAGCTGCCACCTGCCCTGTCAATCATACTGTACACGGTAGCGAATTTCAACTTTTTTTTGATGATGAACGTCAATCCGGAAAGCTGCGAATACCAATTTTTGATATCGTTTGATCCGGCGGGAATCGAATCCGAGTTTACCTCATAGCAAACGCTCTGTCTAATTAAAGTATATCATTCATTGATTAGATGTAACAGGACCAACGGCAAATGCGGTTTTGAGTGTTGCAGGAGCAAATGGGAAGCTGGAAAGAGCTGATATTATTTTATGGTGCAAAATTTCAACAAAACCAAAAAGCTATGAAAAATATCATTTTTCAGGTATTGCATTTAAGTCATCCATGTCATGGGACAAAATTCTTTTAGGTGAGGAAAGAGGAATCTGCAGAAATTGCGCTGGGAATAATACCTGCATTTGTCAAGGCGATTACTACATCGACTCTTTCAGCGAGACCTGCAGCTGCAGCCCATCAGAGTGCAAAGCTGAGGGCAGCAACGAAACGTGCAGTGGAAACGGTCGCTGCGACTGCAACCGATGTATATGTGACAAAGTGAGTGTGTGTACCCTGCACTCATATCTGTTATAGCATTGATTTTTGTTTTGTTTTTTTGCAATGCAAGTATGACACAAATTTAACGTGAGCAATTTCTATAATATTTTTTAAAAGCACAGGGCAAACAAAAATAAGAGAAGTGCAAAAACATCAAAATATGAAAAATATATGTTAGCTTGCTTACACTAAACACGCAGAATCATACATCGCAAATAAACATCAAAACTTAAAGGCTTTAAGTCTCATCAATACTGCTTCCTGCTGTGCCATTTGCAAGTAATAAACAACGTGTATAAAATTACAAAAATATGCTAAATAGCCACCGAGTGGTTAAAATGCTTCACTATTTTAAAGACTTTTGGGTAAAAAAATTTATCCTATTTGGTGTACATTAAACCCGTCAAAGCACAATTACCTTTTAGCTTTTGTGATAAAAAATCAACCGCAGTATTGTTAGGTGTGCATTTGCGTGGTGATATTCTTTAACTATACCGGCATTGTACGAGAAAGAACAAGAAATATTGTTTCTCTAGTCTAAATCATTGAAAAGACAAACAACAATTGGCTGTAATATTTTCCCCACATGTTTGTCATTGTTTAAGTATCAGAAACCACATTAAATGCAGGGTCAAGAATAAGAAAATTGTAGGACCACCACTGCAGCATCTTGGATCCAGACCTGGAACAAGGAGCGTTGGTGGTAAAGGAAGATTGCAGATGCTAAAGTGTCTGCAGAAAGATTTTCAATTTCATTTGTACTTTTTAGAAGTTTATTTGAAATGGTGTTTTCGCCTCTCATTGTCTTAGAAAGTCATTAAAAATTAAAGGTATTAGTTCAATCACTCATCCTCCCCACACATTGCATCCGACTTTATTCCCTCGGTGCCTTAATTTGGTCAGCATCTCTTTCGAAATTCCACAATTTCGCAGATTCACTTTGTAAATATTGGGAAGACATCCCAAAAACAGATGGGAGCCATAATCTCCCACTTTGCAATCACTCAAAACAAGTTTCTCTAACTGAAACAATGTAATCATTTGAAAAAAAGTCTTTACTGATTCATTGAGTTTTCAAATTAAAGTTTTCTTTGATTTACTAACAAAACAAGCAAGAGTTAGTAAACTTTTAATGTGAAATGGCGTCTCTAAAAAACGATAATGGTAAGCTAGACCCAGGAGTTTAGCTGCTATGACAAGAGGTGATATCTTGAACTTACTTTAACCACAGATCATCGGTTCTACACTTCCAAAACAGTGCGACATGAAATGGGCTCAAGTCTAAATCTTACTACAGTCAATCAACTTGCTTCAAAATTACAAAATCTCAAGATGGCCAGCCATTGGATTGTTTTTAAAACAAATCAAAAAATATATTAACTCGCTCTATAAGTTACACTTCATGCAGTCTTGATGTCCTACCTACAAAATAGCGGCTTTATACTACCGGATTTTCACGAAATATTACCTCTCATCGGCAAGGCAGTTAGTTCAGATTTAAATCGTAAACTCTTCGTGATTCTAAAGCTAGCGTAAAACTGATAGCACCTGTAATGCTTTATGCTTTTGTAATTTGATTGAGAACTTGTACTGTACCTTTCCTGTTCTTTGCATAATCTTTTCATCCAGAAATGTGAGATCTTGGTGATCCAGCGGGCAACGCACAAAAAACAGTCCTCCTTCTTCGTTTTCAAACTCTTGCCAGTTGTTACGATCGACGAATTCTCGGATTTTACCCATGCATTCAAAGCAATGAGAGTTATGCTTCCAATTTTCAGAAAAATGCATTTTCTTAAACTGAAATATAAACAAGAATTGTGCGTCAATTCCCTTTTCATCAACCAGCACCAGAATAGTAATCTCACTTTAATTTAAGTTAGTGATGTAGTCGAGACCCTGATGGTCGAGACCGAGACCAAGACCGAGACTTGGAAAAAATTCGAGTCCAAGACCCGAGACCAAGACTTGAAAAAATTTTCGAGATCGAGATCGAGACTCGGTGAGTTTTTCGAGACCGAGACGAGACTTCGACACCAGAGATTTTAGAAGCAAAACTTATTTGTATTGACTATTGACAACCCTTTTCATGGTTTTTCTTCAAACAAACGGCCAATCGCAATACAGTAGAACGACCATAAACCAAAAAACGAACTTGGGCCACGTGCTATTCACAAGGACATGAAGAGGTGACGGCGTACCTCTACTGTCAAGCGCCCGACCTTAAAGTAGAGAAATTGCCGTTCGATGCCAACTGAAACTGGGCAATGCGTTCCTGTGTTCAAACTATCGCAGTGGTCCAGCTTGCAGTAACTACAGATTAGTAACAGAGCCAAAAAATCTTGAATGGCATATTATTGCAAGCAAAAATAATCACGAAACACAACGGAAAAAATTAATGCAACCGTAAAAAGTAAGCCTTATACCAAAATCAAACAATAAATTGTGATTGCATTTTAATGCAACCAGCATTTCTAGATTAACTGAAGAAAGCCGAGATCGATGAGGTCTCATGATCAAATCTCCGGTACTAAAAATACGCTCCACAGGAGCCGATGACGCTGGCACAAAAAGAACTTGCATCGCAAGTTTGTATAAGGCAGGTAGTTGGTTTTCCATGGTTTCCCAAAATTCGAAAATATTTTCGTTATAATGTTCACCATTGTTGGTGATTTCGAGATACTTTAGCAACTGCCACCGAACGCTTGTTGATCTTTTGGAAGTTACTTTATTTGGAATTTTCGAATAGTTGCTGAAAAGACGTGGAATGTTTCTTAGCTGTGCCGTTTCTTCCTCCGAGCGTCCACGATTCGCGAACTCAGATGTGCTTCCCTCCACGTCCATATCATCTATTAAATTTTCGGCCGCTCGGATAATCTTTTCTGCAAAAAATATATAGCCTTTTTACAATTCAATTTCAATAATGACATAAAATGCGTCGATTTAACTGTTATCTTGTTGCATTCTATACACAGACGGACGTAAGCTGAGGAAGACCACTTGCAGCCGTCATGGATTTCGAGTCGCTTAGCATGCACAAGCCCACAGCTAGAAGCCGCTACTTAGTGCTTTCGATCTATATCAAATTTCACTTGCGATTTCTTATTCATTGGGCTTCAAATCACATTAGTTTCCGGCTTTTTATTTTTGTGTTTGGGGCTGAACTACAGTTGTTGACCCGTTTGCAGCTCCTGGCCGAGAGCAAAGTTGTAAAAATTGATATAAAAGTTTACTCGCAAATAAAATACCTTGCAACCTGGGTCGATGCAATATATAGCTGTACATTGTAAGTTGTTGTTGAGTTACACGTCGCTGATGGGGGTTACGGGTATTTGTTATCTTCTAGAATTTTTTACAACAGCAAAAGAAACTGAAGTGGTGATACTTTAAATAGCACCCTCCACTGCCGGGTTAATAATTCAAGAACTTGGAATGCAAAATGCCATCAGGTTGAGACGTGCAGTACATTAATTTAGCTTCGATTTGGAGAGCGTTTCGTAATTAAACTTGTTCACTTCGGCACACAACCGTTAAAAATATCAATAAATAAGATACAAAAACACACAATTATTATCCACTATTACAACCTAACAAAGTTATTGTATTAAATCATTCTTTCAAAAATAATGCAATAGCTTACCGTGACTTGTGGCATTTCTTCATGTGCCGAACAAACGAAGAGGTTGTGCCTGAACGATCACAGATTGTTGTCGATGTTGGGCAAAACTTGCATTTTGCAGAATGTTTTTATTTCCTGCTTTTTCATCGTCATACTCTTTATAATGACTATACCCAAATTTTATTAAGGCCGAATTACGAGACATAATGTAAATTGTTTCAACGTAAAAAATGAAATAATACTTTATAACGAATTAACTCAAACTAAACACAACTGTCACTCGTATTACAAAGATATTCTTACAATATGTATTATAAAGATATTTCTTATAAAATGCATCTTAAATTTGCTTAAGTTTCATTACCAAACTGATCGTGGACCAATCTAGAGGAATTCGATTTCGAAGCGAGTTGCTAAATCAAATTAAAATAAAAGCTTTCATAAACTCGCGGCTTAGTGCACGGGCATTGAGCAAATGAACAACACTGCACCAAAGAAACATCGCAGCGGGGCGAGACGTTAGCGACACTGCGTCCGATTTTGACCGGACCAAGAATCAAAACGAAGACCTCACGCTCCGATGGCGGTGTCTTTAACTACTAACGCTGACCGGTCGTTTAAATCTAAAAAAAGCGGGCTTGCTAAAGCAGTTGCATTCAGATAGTTATTTTAATGACCTGAAGGCTATGGTGGAATGTGCAATTGTGTTTTCATAAACAAGACATCACGATGAATGATTCAGTAACCTGGTGGTCCTAGTACACGGCAAACACCTTAATGTATAACAAATATCTGAGTTACGGTATTATTTTTTATCAAGACTTTATTTCTCCGATACCGCCCCGAAAATCTTTTGGGGTCACGCGTCTTCCCCATTTGGTAGCCCATGTTTATACCTCAGGTTTATACCTCAAGCTATTTTAATCTTCACAGGACCTAATTGTTACTTCTCACGTTTGATATTTACAATAAAGCAGTGGTAAAGTAGACTTAAGTTCATCATTCTGAGTCTGCAATCTTAACTGTATCATACTACGAAAGATCTGTTCAACAGAATGAGACTGAAAACAATCACTTTGAGGTCTGAGCTGTCCTGATTAACCTTCCTTGACCAAACCTCATCGCATTGCCATGCTACCACCTCAAACTCGGTCCACGTGCAAGGAACCTGAACGAGAAAAAGGTTTAGAGCGTTTAGTACCAGAAAGCAAAAATGTAGACAGCGGCAATTAGCACCTTCAACAAAGATCAACATCAAATAATACCGCTAAAGCGGCTTCTTCCCCTCCAGACTGTTTTACATCGCACCTTTCATAAGTAAATAACAAAGATAATAATGAATAACAGGTCGAGCAGTTTTCTCCCACGGCTCTACCTGAGTTTTTTCGAAACTCAAATATCTCCCACTGAGTAGCCAATTATGAAAAATTGAGCTTTTATTGCAAAACTTTGTTTCTCACGATCTCAGTTTAGAAACATTGACGGAAATAAATGAAAATTGACCGAAATGAATAAATAAAGGAGATTGTTTGAAAGCAATTAAAAAGGTGTTAAGACCGAGAAAGTCAATCGAATCTTTGTTTGCGTTGCTTGCATTAAATAATTAAATTCAAAATTTTACTCCTACGCCTAACCAAGATTTTGAGTCTCGAGACTTCTCATATTTCGAGACCATGACTTTTCGAGACCAAGACTCGAGATCGAGACTTGAAGTTCAAATCCGAGGCGAGACCGAGACGAGACTTTCAAAAATGTGTCTCGAGACAGTCTCGAGAACCGAGACCGGTCTCGAGAACTACATCACTAATTTAAGTACAAAATGTTGTGTTAGAAAATGAACAACCGAGATGATTCTACAATTTTCACTACTGCCCAGTGCCCACAACCCTACGAAACCTGTTGCTTAGATCGAGGTGTTTAATGGACATAGCTGACGCGCAATCAGGATTTCCTAAAAGAGAGAATGGCTAGAGTTTTAAGCTAAAATTTTTGTGTTCTGGTAGAAACAATATAACCAATAAGGCAATAACCGGTGAATTGAGTGAACAAAGACATCACAGGCCGGAATTTTGTGAGGCAAATCCCTTAGCCGATGGGCGATTTTTATGATTTTTTGGAAAAAAATTGCCATTTGAAACAAAATTTTGTACGTTTCAAAACTATTTGAAAAACTTACATTGTTAGTATATAAAGATTTTACCCCTTCATTTAGCCCTATAATATGCACTGGCTAAGTTCAAAACGAGTTTAAAAGCTTGCATATACCGTTTGAAGTTTCTATGCGAGTTGTCGTGGGGATCTGCACGTGCCCAGTTTCGCCAATGTGACATAGCAAATGCATTTAACAACGTTATCATTTTTCATGCATGTTTTTGTATTGTTCAAAATTTCTTTAACATTAGTCACAATCGAGTTGGTTGGAGATATAAAGACTTAGGAAGTCGCAATAATAGTTTGGACTGTTTGTACACCCTCGCACTTAGATAAAAAACTTGTTGACGGGCGTTATTACACTCCAATCTAAACGTAATTTAGCTGCAAAGTTTTCCATTCAGCATAATACTCAGTGCTTCTAATACTGTTTCTCTGATAAAAAATGCTATTCTCTACGACAAATGACAAGATATTAGTAACGTTGAACATATTATTCTCGTGTTGGTTTTTGACTTGAATTTCGAACCTTTTGTGTCGGATATTCATTCGGCAAAAAAAATCAAGAAAAAAACGGTAACGCACACGGATAGACTGAATACTTAAATGAACCTGTTCAACTGCAAGGTGGTAGCCACAGTTCCTTGAAAAATTGCGGAGCGTTTTGCCTGAAAGCAGGATCGCTGACGGTCAGTGTGATAATGGATTGTCGAGCTCGAAGAATGTGGTTGAAGCTTACAATGTCGTCGGGACGAAACTGTTCTTCTACGCGAATGAACTTTCCCAAACATTCTGCTACTTGTTGAGAGAAATCATTGTCATTACATTTATACACTTATCTAAGCATAGAAGAAATATCACTAAAGTCTTTACTAAAGACTTAAACTACAGGCGTGGAGCCACTATGGTCGATAGCCCTCTAAAATAAGCATGTCTCGACCCATATCTCGACGGCTCAGGTGGTTGATATTCAGAAAACTTTTCAACGGCAAAATCCTTCGACATCTTTTCACATTCAGCTCGGTCAGCAAGCGAATAGAGCTCATCTTTCGCCACATGATCGAGCAGCTTTCTCAACATACAATTGTTGCACAAACCAAACAGAAAATTGACCACCATTTTGTACTTCGCGCTGCCCAGCTCAGAAAGCATCTCTTTCAACTCTTCTTTCTTCGTGTAGAGCCTCAGCCTCAACGCTACACCAAACTCTTGCCATGTGAGATGACTGAAATATGATATCATTGCTGTGCCATCTAATATGTGGAAAGCGGTTGTCAGGAAAGTTGTGAGGTTTTCGAAATTTACTCCTACCTCTCTAAAATCGCATACTTGAAAATGATAACGGTCCTCCAAGAAACCTAAGTAAGCTAGTTCTGCGATTTCTTTTGCTTGGAATTCGCCTTGTAACTCTTTCAAATACCATGAACAAAGGCTATTTACAATGACTGAAGTAAGTGAAGAGATATTGCTCCATTCTTCTTCTTCTTCAATGTCGTTCAAGCTTCTCGTGATCTGTATGCAGTAGATTGAGACTGAGCAGTATTTGTCAAGATCCGAACGACAATGAATGTAGTTTAACGGCTTTTCTCGGTGTTCTGGATCTTTTCAAAGATTTTGGCAAATCTGTTTTTGTCCTTCCTTAGTCAGGCCTAGAAAGGTCACCCTAAAATACGATTCGTAATTTTCAGTTTGACGGGGTCTGGATGTAATAATCAATCTGCTCCGAGCAAAAGTTTTCCATCCACCAGGTTCTTGAGAAAGCCTTCTGGTGTTGCTTGGGAATGAATGGCATACTCAGGCCGGTATTTTTTGCTGTTGATGATTGCCTCGTCCAACTCATCCATAACAATGCAAACGCCATTTCCACAGTTGAGGATTGCCTCCAAGATCTTTTTTCGTTCTCCATTTGTGTAATTTTGGCAGATGGAAGAGCCTTGGGTTAAGAAATGTAGCAAGTCTGTCTTTTTACTGTAATTAATATCACGGAGCCTGATGTAGAAGACGATCTCTGCTCCAAATAACGAATTTTCATTGTCAAGCATTTTTTGTGCCAAGACTTTTGACAAAGTTGATTTTTCAATCCAGGCTTCCCCAATCAAGAAAGCCACTCTTGCCCGACATTACACAAACGCTTGTACAGCTCCTTTATTGCGGATGTAAGATAAAGACCTTTTTTCAGCAAATTTCTCTGCTTCAACAAAAAGTTGGGTAAAGTCAAAATCCGCCGAGTCGGTGTGTGTATTCCCACTAAGAAAAAGTTCTTTATCAGCAACGAAAATCTTGGGCAAGAACTGTGAAGAAACAGCATCATTTTCTAACTCTCTTCTCAGTTCTGATTTATACAAATGTCCAAACCGCTCCTTTTCATCCATGTTTGTGCAAATCTCGATTGGAGCCACATCGATATCAGGCCCTCGGAAAGAGTCTTTTTCTCCGCACATTTGCAGAGTAAATGACTTCAGGTTTTGCTTGGAATTGTGATCTAAACACGTCGTTACATTTTAGAGTTTAAAGGTGGTTTTTGAAAGCTGCAATAGTCAAATGAGAGAGACACAGCCTACTTGTATAAGGAGTCGGGAAACGTTTTTTGATCAGATCTGTAAACCTTCGACAGGCCAACAGTCAACTCAGATTACTTCTTCTTTTACTAGTATTCAGACAAATCTTTTCGCGTTAGCTCTCGATGGTGCAACGCTACCACTATGAACATCTCGCCAAAACTTTTGTACGCGATGTTTTCTTTCTAATTGTTAGTCTAAAATCAGATTGAATCATTTTCGGAATGTTTAGAGTTAATTTTAGGCCATCCGTTGAGCTCAACTTAGTTTAGGTCGGTCGCACCATCCATTGACCACCAGTACGTACATACATACATACATACATACATACATATGTACGTACATACATACGTACATACATACATAGGTAAAAATGCCTGTTGGCCTTCAGTCACTTTCAGTTTAAATTATATTAAAACAAGTACACAACTGCTCAATCCGGTTGGTATTTTTGTTAGGGCTCTTAATGCGGACGAAGATTATATCCTTTGAAAACAGTAACACTTTCATTGCATATCAAGAACTAGCAGTACCATTATTTGCTTCCACAAAAAATACTATTTTCGCATTTTTCATTAAACACCCGACACTCAGAAATGCTTTTTATTTTTGTAGAAGTTATTTAAAGAGTAGAGTTTTTATTATTTGGCACTGGCACTGTCCCAATCATCCTGCTTGAGCTGCATGTAGTCTGCAGATGGTCTGCCTCAAAACGTAATGTTGCACTGATGCTGAGAAGCAATAGTATTTTAACAACAAACTTTGTGATGTCATAACATAACATGTCGGCAGCGTGGCCGAATGGGAAAAGGCGTCGTTTTTGCGACGACTCTGATCGAATGATCTGGGTTCAACCCGCACCCTAGTCACGCTGTTGCGTCCTTGGATAAGACGCTTTACGATGATTATCTCTGCTTGGTGGCTTCAAACAAGCAGCAAATTCAGTGGACAAGAATTCGATGAAATCCACAGGAACATTGGATCATCGGAAACTCCTAAGCAGGTGCGGATTCCTCCAATCAGGAAGTCGTTGGTAATGAAAAGAGTCCGGATCGTCCAACAAGTTAGCGCCTGACGCTGTCCGGTGACAGGAGGATAAATATGCGCTACAACAACAACAACAACAACAACATTAGTAGATTGCTTGCGGCACAACAACAACGTCAGTCTTTTACAAAAAATTTGGTAATGTTTTTTCGTAACACTTGTAGTTTAGCTTTTATTTCTGCAAAATGTTGTGGCCATAGTTTGTTGACCTCGCTCTGTAACAAACATATCGCGAGTCATCCAAGCACACATCCAAGACGCAAATGAATTTTTGTTTCTTGATATTCCAAATTAAATCGAAAAAAAATTAAGAGCAAATGAGGCTGAAAATTTAAGAGCAGCCAGCCTCAACTCCTAATTTACTGTTGTTAAAAAAAGAAAAGTCTATCCACAATAAATTACAATCGTTAGTTTTTAATATATAGTTCGTAGTTTACGTGATCGAGTAGCTTGTTCACGTAACGCCCAATAATTCGGTCGAACTTTATGTGTACCCATGTTTTGTTGAAACTCACTCTTTCGTCCTCCTTGATTTATTAGTGATTGGCCCCGCTTGAAGAATACAGTAGTACATACATTATATGTGTTATAAACAGGTGTGTTAAAAGCATAGATAGCTTTATCCACTTTTGCCATTTTGTCAGTATTGTGACAGAAAATTTACTTTTGAAAAGTTAGCTTACATTTATTAAAAAGCAGATAATTTTATAATTCTAAATTTTTTCTTTGTTTTGACAATTATTCTGCCCATAACATTTATTGAGAATTAGGACTATACAACAATTTTTTGAAATTTTGTTTCTAATTGGTAGCCCTGACAAGATTTCTAAGGGTAAAAACCGAAAAAATTCCGATCTGAATGTCCTTTTGAACTTGCTATGGAAATCTAAACCATGTAAAGGATTGAAGAAACAACGATCATCAACAGCGCTGAATTTGTTCTCGTAGAATGAGATAATAAAACAATGTTCAAACCATTTTCAACAAATCAGCAAGACAGTGGTGATCAATAAGTAATAAAATCACTCGACCTAAAATTACTTTCAAAAAGTAATGGAATTACCCTAATCATTACTCATCAGAAAAAGTAGCTTGTCAATACTAATTACTTCGAAAAAAAAAACCTGTAGCGGGTTTACAAAAATTCGCACAAGGCACAATTTTTGTGACAGGAGAATTTTGGTGTATATTTTTTTCACTTTTTTTAGCAATAACAATCCCAAGAGAATTTTTTTTCTCAAAATTCAATAACAAATTAAGAACAATGCCAGTTACGGTATGAGTAAACTTAAGAACACGGGTCAAATTTAGTAGTCAAAAAATCAGTTTCTAGCATTCAGTAGCGTATCGCAACGAAATTTTTGTAATCAAAGCCAGTGAAGTGTCATGTTTTGTTCGTTCAAGTTTAAAAACCGGCAAAAATTTGCACCACACAGCATTTTATAAACAAGACTGAGTTTATTTTTCTCAGTACGTTGTTCTTAATAAAAAGAATGGATTTGTGCTTGTGTATTATCCAATCAAATTGAAGAACAATTAAATCTTCAGTAAAGAAAACTTAAATTTGGCATCCGATTCACAACACACAATTAGAAGAAAAGTTCATTTTAAAATTCGATTGGAATAACGAGAAACTGTAATTGAACTGCTGTTATGTTTGCAAACAAAATCCTGAGTTTATTAATTTTCGATTTCTCGATTGCATTGTTATCTTGATTGCATTGTTCTTGTTTCTTAAATGCATTGCTCTTATCACGTCGCATTAACAGCCGGATCAGTATTCGGGGACTCACTGCGAAAACTGTATCAGCCCGGAATGCCACGAGCAGCGGCCCGGGTGCGACCAATCCAACCGGTTCGCCTGCGCCCTGTGCGTAAATGAACTTCAACAACGGAGAGAGGTAACAAAAAACTTTATACCAGTTACACATAAGCTTAGTGTTTATAAACAGTCATTGTGTTGTCGAACTAAATTGCTGCGTTAGTCGAGCAAACCGAGTTCGGTAAGACGGTAATGGATATGAAGAAAGGCGTAGACCAACTGTCGGGATTTTACAGTGATCGTTCGTTTTTATTTTGATGAGAAAGATTTTAGTCTCAAGTTCAGTTATATCACCCGTACAAACTTCATTATGTTGTGTCGTTTTTACCGGAATCTATTCCTTTTGCTTACCTGTATAGCGTATAGGCCTATAAATTAAACTTGAATAGTCAGCAGTATGTGGTCCTACTGCTGTTGGAAAATATATGGTGTTATAAAGTTTCATATACAGTACTGCACATGTGTTTCAATCATTTTGTCATGACGTGGTTAATGCTGAGTCAACTTCAAAGTTACACAGCTACGAAACCTGATTAAAAGTTACATTGGGTATCACATAATTAAGCTGTATCATTCAAGGAAAATTGTAGATAACTCGGATACTTACAATTTTAGAGTGAAGAGACTCAATGTAATGAAGAATGCCGTGAAGTTGCTCATGTGATCGTTCCCTCCATTCCCGACTGCCAATCCTGCCGCGCGACTGATTCTTGTTCTTCCGTATGTGACTTGATCAATGTGTAAGTCTATAACGCCTTAATTATTATTATAAATTATAAATGGGCAGCGATGCAAACGGATCTGCTACCGTTAGATAAAGTCCACCTACACCTTGCGTAGGCCTCATTCTGGTCCATTGCAGCTGTAGCTGCTATGTTAGTGTTGTTTTGTTTGGCTACTTGTCGAACTCAGAAAGCCTTCTAGCTTCCTTTTAGTACATGGCCAGTTTGTTGATGTTACATTTCGTTACTACATTGTGAACAGTGGTTTTGGTGATTCCAAAATCCTCAACACGAATATTTTGGTAAAGTTTGCAATTGCCAACATGATGATTTGGTGTTTCATTCTCTAGGCTACATTTTGGACACAAAGAAGACTCAGCACGACCTGTTGTTTTCTTGTGCAGCAGTAGATTGCAGTGCCCAGTTAAAACTTGCACTACTCTATTCATAGGTGGGCACAAGTCCGTTAATCGTTAATCCGTTAATAACGAAGCTAACTTTTTCTTGAACTCGTTAATCCGTTAAAAAGTTTTTTCATGTTAACGGACTAAATTAACTTCCGTTTAGTTCTGTTCACGGACTAAAGTAACTTCCGTTAAGTTCTGTTAACTTCCGTTAAGATTTTTATCGTTAATATCTTTCACCATTCATTCCTCGTACCGGTACAAACCAGTTTGCACTGGTAGCACTTGTTGCCTATTAGCACAAGTTTTAGGGAAGAAAGGAGCTCTTTTTTGTGACAAATAATAAGCTGCAGACTCAGAGGTCTAATTATCGCTGTTCGCAATTTCCAAAGATTTTCCGATCGCAGCTTCGTTGGTGCATTTGAACTTATTTCTAGCTTGAAATTAGATTAGACTTCAAAATGTAACTTCCAAAACACAAAAAGATAACCATAGCAATAAATATTTCTTTACAATCTGCTCAATAGCGTCAATACGTGTTCTAGAGGCGAGTGAATAAAAAGAAATGTAAATTACACGCAAAATATTAACGAATTAACGGACTTTATTAACTTCCGTTAATTAAAGCTGAAAATAACGGATTAACGTTAACGGAGGTGTGAAGTTTGTTAACGGACTAGTGGTTAACGAAGCTAACGTTTTGCATTAACTTGCCCACCTATGGCTCTATTTAATTGAGGTCTTTTAAGGTTAAGGAGACGTATTGTTAGTTGTGAAGTCGTCCAACCTACAGACTCCTTCATCTACAAGTCTTTCCGTTTATTCCACATAGATCTTCATCTATCTGTAGACCAGTCCTTAACCGCGGTAACACAACTGGCATACCGGACTGTAATAAAAGCTTCAGGACCATGTATTTTTGATTTAGATCCTGATTTGGCTTCTTAGTCTGCCACTTCGTTGCCATGTACCCCTGCATGTCCAGGAGTCCAGACAAATCTGACATGGCTTTGTTTGCCTAACGGATTTAGGTTTTTAATGCTGTTGAGCACTGTAATTGATGTTACAGTGCACTTTATGAGTAATTTGATAGCTGCTTGGCTATCAACCAGCACTACAATACTTTGATTGTGCATTTTTTTCAAAAGGAGGTTCTTTGCCTCTTCTGAAATAGCTAAGACTTCTGCCTGAAACACAGTGCTGCAAATTCCGAGGTGGAAAATGCTTGTTTTGGGGAGTTGTTTGGAAATTTTGCATAAAAACCCGCACCTACACTCCCATCTAGTTTCGAGCCATCAGTGTAAACCTTGGCAGTGTTATGATTTAGAACGCTTCCAAATCTGGTAGCATTCTTTTTATCCATAATTTGACATTCGAAATTTCTCTCGAATACATTTGTTTTCTTTATTCGGTCAGCTGACTAACAGTTCCCTCAATAAATTGGGCGGAGCTGCTTCTTCGGCTGCCATGTATGCCGATACGAAAACAAAACTATCTCCCCTTCGGAACACATTGTTAACTCCAATAGCCTGTCTACATGTGCACTTTTGGGAACCAGTTTCTAGTTCTAGAACTAAGAACTGGTTCCCAAAAGTGCCTCAGCAAAAGTGCCAAAAAGTTTCCCAAAAGTTTTTGTGTGTGACTCAGCAAAATTCGGGCACTAGAACTAAGAACTGGTTCCCAAAAGTGCACATGTAAACAGGCTATTACTGCCACAATGTCCTCATTTGAAAACATCGAAATTAGAGAACAATAGAGATCAGGAGTAGCATAAATGCACCCCCGAGGACGATTATCCTATTTAATACTTTGAAAGAGGTTCCAACCACGTAGCTTACTTCTGATTTTAGTGGCATATGTCCGTGGTTCTTGAGCTAACACTAACCCGGAACGTACGTTTTTTGTAACTTCACACATGTTGTAGCTCGTTGCTTTACATCTGTGTAGGTTGATTTGCCAACACTCTAAATTATGTAAGGATAACTTAGGAGCCGTAATGGCTTTATTTGATGTTTCACCCAGCTTCATCTTAGATTTTCAAGCAACTTCCGAGAAATTACTTGGATTCTAAGGTTCCACAGGGGAAGTTGAGGTGGTGTTTGGTTTCACAACTAACTATAGCATTTTTGCTGTACCCATAGCTTCTGAGACCTATTCCTTCAGCAAAGGAACCGTCTCAACTTGAAGGCTCAGATTTTATGTTTTTTCGTCATCTGGGCTAGAAGGCGCACATGGCCGAGTATTATCTTTGCTGGCATTGTCACTCAAGAACTCACTGATTCTTGGTCGTGACCGTGCCACTTCTTCTGAAGTTAGAGGTATGATCCGTTTTATTTTTCTTGATCTAATGATATTAGACAAAGTCATAGGGCTGGTTTTCTTTTAACTGGGAAAAGTTCCGAAGACCAGATTATCCAAACTAGCAGGGATCCAGTAACTGCCGTTTCTGCCGATGATGACGCACCAACACCGCAAACAACAGACTTATCCCTGGAGTACTGGCCTCGGCGGAGCCCCCCCAATACAGCTGCAGACCCCTACCCAGGTGCCATCTGGAACTACAGGTGCACGGGGATTTTCACAAGCTGATGGACACGAAGTCCTATGTTGGCTAGACTGGAACCAGCATCTTCTCTATCTTGTTGCCGCGACACGGCAGCGCGTTTTATCCGCTGTAATCTGTACTCGCATTGACATTCCGCCTCAATATTGGTTCATTACTACCGGTTTCCATATCAGCCAGCAACCTCCTGTTGGCCTTTGAGCCAGTGGTCGGAAAGTTAGAAGGCAGGACTTCGCAGTATCAGGCCTTCGCTTTCGCTATTGCCTGCTCGCCAATTCCTGCACTCCCTAGCCTTGCCCATCTTCATCGACTGGTTGCCATTGCCTCAATTTGCCAGTGTTTCCACCTAACACCGCGTGGAGGTCTGAGGTTGGACTCTGTGAGGCATGTAACGCCTTACCGGTTGATGAACGTGACCGGCTTATTACGTGTGCAATTGTTGTTACGTGTGCAATTTCACTGCATAACGTTTTATTACGTGTGCAATTTCACTATTATTTGCTTTTTTTTGTACCGAAGAGAATCCATCAAGATCAAATTAACCGCGTTCATGGTTGTAACAAACCGACCAAAATAAAATTCAAAACCATATCAAAAACCTGTTCTTAATTTATTTAAAAAAATTTGCGGCCAGTTATTAGTGCTTTGTCAATGCTAAAAATGCAATATAAACGTATGTGCGTGACGTAATAAACTTTGGGTAAACGTTCAATCAAGCCTGTTTGCCTATCTAGTGACTTTGTCAAGTACAGTGCTAGTGTTCCTTACTTGAACTTTGCAGTTCTTCCTTCTACAATAGATTGTTCAATTTGAGTTTTTAATATCACTTTAGTTTGCGCTGTACATATACAGCATTAGTCTGCCTCAATCTGTTGTGTGGGTGACGCTCTCATTCAAAAACTTTTAATAAACTAACCAATTTTTTGGGTCTAAAATTCTAATGTTTTTTTGCTTTCATACATTGTTTAAATAGTTTAATTTTTGCTGCAAAATTGTGAGCAACTACTTTGAAATAGCGGGACAGTGCCTCTAGGCTGCACTGTTTCAACTTAGCGTCGTCGTCACGATAAAGCTCAATTTTTATAAGCATAATTTCATAAAAACCTGAAGTTCATCTTGCTCAAAATTTAGGAACAATGCCACCCTTAAATGAAAAAATACTAAGAACACACGGGCAAATGCAGCGCATTTGTAGGCCAAGTAATCAGCAGAGTTTATTGGCTATTTCTACATTGTCATTATTGATTTGTCTAGCGGTAATCACGATCTACAACAAATGACAGCTTTTACCGAACAGCAAGAAAAAAATTTGTATCACTTTATTTTCCCATAAAGTTAAAAACAAATTTAGAAAAATGAGGATGAAAATTGATGAAAATTTAAGAACAGCCAGCCTCAACACCAATTTACAGGTTTTATATGAAAAGTGTAACACGTATGTCACGAAATCTTTTTGACCAAATAAAGTTGTATGGTGTTAACCGATAACTGAAACAATTAGCGGTAAGATAACACCACAGCTAATACTACGTTATATTCATGCTCAATCAGTTTTAGGTTTTGAACGACTTGGTTTCATCATTTGTATTGCTCCTAAGCTTTGTTGTTTTCAGAAACATTTTGCCACCGCAAAGTTGCGAGCCCGAACCTCAGCAGGACAATCAATGCAGGCTTGAGTACCTAGTCGTATGGTCCCAAGAAAACGATTATTTATTGCTTATAAAAGAATTTAACCAAGAAGAAGGTAAGTTGTTTCAGATCAAGGATTCGCTTTACGAATGAATCCAACGACGCGTATACAATCAAAACCCAAAATATGGACGTGTTCTGATTGGAGCAGCCAACTGACTCAACTACCTCCACAGCTTACAAGCTACCGCTTATAGCTAGTTACAAGAATAAGATTGTGTTTGAATAATAGAACAAGTATATTTAATCTTATTCAAATACGATAAGATTTCTTTTTATTTCTCTTAAATAACTTCAATCTCATTCTGTTTGAGTAAGAATGAAATTGGTCGAACAAAATTAATCGAAACGACTCAATAGATATGCTTTGCAGTGTTTTGGCCGAAGCCTATTGTTTTTGATTATATTATTTAGGACGGATTTACATTGCGCGGGGCTCCTAACCCTGGCACTTTTGGGACTTTCACTGCACTTTTTTGCCAAACGAAAAGAACAAAAAAGGTCTTCCATCCAAGCAGGGGTCCCCCGCAAGCCCGGTGCCACGGGGGGGAATTTCGGGGTCGTGCCCCCCAAATCACTGCTTGTGCGCCCCCCCCAAGCAAAAACTGTGCCCCCCAAGTGAGGATTTTGCCCCGAAAGAAAGTAATAGGCCCGGTGCCACTGGAGCGCATTTCGAGATCTGTGCCCCCGCCAAAATAATGCTTGTGCCCCCCAAGCGTGAATAAAGTTTCGTTCTAGGACAAAAAACTTGAGTGAATGCCAAGACTAAGATTTTGCATCGAAGGCCTTTTTTTGTCTTCACCCCTGAATTCGTGGTCAAGAAGCGATGTCCGCACCATTAGATTCCGCCGAGCCCGTCACGCAATGAACGTGTCCCCCTGAGCAAAACTTCTTCCCCTAAAGAAGGTAAATGACCTATATAAAGACCTTTTGCTTGGTTTCTCTCGCGAAGATGAGGGTAAAATTTATCTGAGCCACCTCAAATATCTTTCTACCCCCCTCCCCAGTCATGCTACTCTGGCGCCGGGCCTGGTTCCCCATCTAATCGTGGAGCCCCCATAAAAGTGCAAGGCCTCTGACACTGTGCTATTTTTTCAATGGTAAACCCTACCCTGTTAAGAATTCGATTTACAGCATGCACTGTGTCAATTTATATACAGTAGCCTATCTCATTTATCTCATCACAAAGATTACATCGAGTTTTCTAATCCGGGCCAAACGGCTCATTCACTAGGCTATGAACGACATCGCTTGATGTGCTGTTGATTAGTGCAGGGTGTCCAGACAGTGCCGCAACTACAGCATTGTTCTAGGGGGGGGGCAAAATTTCTTTCTGGGGGGCGCTTACAATACTTACCACTATTTTCTCCTGTTGTGCTTTGGTTTTGGTGAAGCCAAATGTGTGTTTTGGGGGCCCCCCCAGGCCCCCTCGTAGTTGCGGCCCTGTATTCAGATGTGCAATTGTGCATGCTTGAACCTTTTGAGAGTTGGCGATAGGAAACCTTATTACTTAATGTCATTTGGCTAATTATGGATTTTCCTTTTAGTAACCTGTTGGATTTTCCTTTTTTCTCAAAATGAAGCGTTTAACGATACAAATGCATTAATGTTTCGGATTCCGAGGGATAAGCAGCATAGGTAGCATTTCTCAGAACAACTATCGAGCAGTTGTTCCAACTCAGGACACGAACATGTAGCTCTTGAATTTCAATATCGATCTCAGTGCCTTTCTTATAGTTGAGCTAGCTATAGCTAGATCACACAAAAATTACGACATAAATTAATTATGTTTATACATTTAATGATTACGTCAAAATCGAAAACATGTGAAATCTTAACTTTTGCCAAAATATACTCTAAGACTTAGTAGTCGCTATTATTTCTGCAAGCAAATATTGCCATCTAAGCTTAGCCATGCCACCACCAAATCAGCGAAGTTAAAAGTTCCGTAATACCGTACGGCATGATGTTACGATATTCACTCTGATTATTTTAGATTGCCCGCAGCCGGTCGACCCGTTAGTCATTGTCTTACCGATAGTTGCCAGTATCGTGGTGCTGGGAGTGATTGGGTTGTTGATCTGGAAGTACTGGCAAACTCAGCGTGACAGGAGAGAGTGGGAGAACTTTCAAAAAGAACAAGCAAACCAAAAGTGGACGCCGGTAAGTTTGAAAACTTGCGTGATTCATCGTCTGAGACAGCTCTACAAAACTGAGTTTTGAGACGTAAATTTGAACTTTATCTTTAATAAAATTCGTAATGCTGTAGAAGTGAAACCTTTCAAGATACCGTATACAAGAACAGAGATATAATTTCTGGTCCATTTGGCTTCCAGGGTTGGTTCATGGTTGTTAGTTTTGAAAACAAGCATAATGACAGTCCTATCAGCTATATTCCACCCCACAACATAACTTCAACTAAGAGTTGTAAGCCGGACCGGGCTTTTCGGGTCGGGTTCGGGCTTAAGATTGGAAAAATTCGAGCTTGGTCTACGTACACCACTTGCTCTTTCGTGTTTGAAATGTTATAAAAGAGTAATTCAAATAATTTAGCAACACTGAACAACGACTTTGTTTAAACATCAATGCAAGTATTATTATTACACTATAATTATTAGGTCATAATTTATCAGCTACGAGCAGTTTCATTACAAGCGATAACCGTACACACTTTTAGAGGTAACCTAATTTTCAGGGTCTTTCGGGCCTGGTTTTGGCTTCAAATCACGTTTGGGTTCGGGCTCGTACTCGTCGTCCCGTTTACTACTCCGATTTACCGATCAAGTGCTCAAAAAAATAATTATCTTAGGTTTACAAACTTAATTAATAGACAAAATACAATTATAATAAGTCAACATTATGATCCTTTTGTCATCAATTATCAAACGGAACGCATGTGGATGGTCCTCTTGTTTTCAACTCGAAATAATTGTCGATTTCGTTACAGACGGAAAACCCGATTTTCGAGAAGCCATCTGCTCGGTTTGAGAATCCACTTTTTCTAGGAAACTAATAGCGACAGAAAATGCTGCTACGTCAATTTGTCGTGCTAATGGAAGCTGCAGCTTCGAACAATGACGTGTGGATTCAATTATGCAAATCTTCAGTGCTTTGCATTTCAATTTTTATTACTTTAACTTAATTAATTTTAGGAAAAACTTGCTAATGAGTATGCAAGACTTTGTGCTAAAAAGTATTAATATAATATTTTGTCTCATATTTAAAAAAACTTACTTAATAATTGCAGCTAAAACAGTTTTACTCTCACCCATTGAAAAGTTTTATTTTTGATCGTATCAAAACTTGAATGCATTGCATTTTTCCGTCCATGAACACGATTTGAACGTAAAACGGAAAATAAGCGAAAATTTTTATCCAAGTTAAAACAAAATTTTGCTTTTTATTGGCAGTATGTAAAGACTTTGCAAATGCAAATCAGGTATAGAGGATGCGTTAAGACAAGATGCGTAGAGCACAATTATTCAAAAGAACAGCAGATGGTTATTACTCTGCGTTAATTGTTAGTGAAGTTCATAAGCTGTAAGGCGCTCTGGGGCGTCGAAGCACAGTATTTTAGGCCTTTTTAAGGTTTTTCGTGGTGTTTTTTTCCACCCTAAAAAGCATGTTGTCCACTTTTTTTTCGGGACATCACGTAACGTCAGCTGCCAATGTTAGCTTTAAAAAAACTCAAACCTCTTTCTTGTTGACTCCACTTCAGTTTAGTCGGAAATCAGAGCTCAGCGCGAGTGATTTTTTGGTCTTTACGTGAATTTCCGCCAGCTTAACAGGCGCCCACATGTTTCCGCTTTATAATTTTGAGTAATTTTTTTGACGTTGCAAAATCTAAAGCATTTTGGAAACCCTAATTCTATTCCTAAAAAAGTTACGATGCCACGACTGAAACACATGAAATCAAAAGTCGATTTCTTATCCCAAATAATCATTTTATGAAATTAGTGCGAAGACATTATTTACCAAGTGCTGTGCAAATCTGCAAAATTCTTTTAAAATTTTTCAAGATTTGCAAACTACCGACAATGAACCCCCATGTTGTGATATCTGGTATCGTTTATGTTAATTTCAAATTTTTTCTGTATACTGTGTTCTGTTTTCAGGTTATTTTAAGTTCCAGTGTCATCTGACTTAAAAACACCGAAATGTCGATGTGGCTGCTTTTTGCAGCTATAGTTCTGTCAGTGAACTTTTCATATGTACTTTTGTAAAGCTTTTTTATTACTTGCTGTTTTCTGCATTCTGTTGTATTATTTCGCAGTGGATGCAGATCTTCGTAGTCTTCTAATTGAACTTCATTAATTCATTTTGTAAGCGAAAGCAAACTTCTTATAACTTTGTGGCAGATCATTTTACTTACTTACTATGGCGCGGTTCTACGTAAGTGAATCCCAAACGTTAAAAAGGTTTCTTTTCGAACCTTAGTCTACCAAAAATGACTTCCTTATGATTTTTCGAAAAAAATCCATAAGCACATTTAGAGTTTATGACATTACATTCAAATTTTCAAAGAAGAAATGATTCTAAGAACAAAAACTATTGCTAGAACAGAACTGAATCTACAGATGATGTTTTAAGTTTGAGCGAAACGCGTTTAATAAATCGTATGCTTAGTTCTATTCTGACAATCGTTTTCTTTTTAGACTAAGCAGAAACTCCGACCGTTACGATCTAAAAAGGGTTCGTTTTTTATTTTAGTTTATGGTTTCAAGTTAATTACCGCTTCCACAATCCAAATTCCTCACGATTGTGCTTGTCTCTAATTTTGATGAAAAATGCTACGTTTTGTTAAGTTATAGTAAATGCCTTTGCGTTTGTAACCAATAACATTTTTTTCAAAATTTTTGTTGCGAATTTGACATGCTCATTTATTTTCTGTAAATATCCAACAAGTTCACATTATCACAACCGTTAGCATTAATGACGTCTTTGAAGGTGTTTAAAGTAAAGTTTTAGTTAATGATGTCTAAGTAACAGCTATTAGCTCCAACATAATGGTACCGGAACATACAATGAGCTCTAGTCTGTGGTTGCAGAGTTTCAAAAAGAGCCCGATAACGAGAGCAAATATCACAGTGAATTATCATGAGTTTAAACATTAATAAACTGAAAAACTTGAACCTATAAAACCCATCAGTTTGTTCCACCCGCAAATAGTTTCATCAGGGGTAAATCTCAGCTATTCAAAAAGTGGACAATTCAACAGCTTAAAACCTAAAATTTGAGAACAAGTCAAAATTTCCCATGCAAGCAGTTGTGCTGCTCTGAACTGGCACAAATTTGAACAAATCAAGCGATAGCACTAAGGCACTTGAAACAATGGCGTAAGCAATAAAAACAACAGCAAATGCGGCAGTGAAGAAAGAGATGTTGAAGACGTTTTTTGTTCTTTACCCAAATTTGACCGAAAAAGGCAACGAATTCATGAAAGAGATGGGCTGAAAAATGTAACGGATTTCTGGTTAAGCTGGTTGGCGGATAATCAGCTTTTCTACCTTCCCTCAGACAAACATTTGCTTGACAAGTTGAATTCGCAGAAATAATTCTAAATATACATCACATAGCCATTGGTCCAATATTTGTTTCAAAAAATTTGGTTTCAGTAACTAAATTTTATTGGTGCATATAGTCCACAGTACACACTAAAATAAAACAAGCGAAGCTTGCGTTATCTTTCAGTAAATAAAGAAGTTATCGGTTAATTTCTACAAATTTGTTTTTACTGTGTTATGTTTTTCATCCTATTTATATCATTGTTCTATTATATCGACAAAATATGTTTGTTGACCAAAACTTTGCATAGTATCTGGCTAACTGTTAATTATTGTAAATTGTATATTTTTGCGTTTTTTGTAATCACTAGTCATGTGCTAGCTGCTCTAAATATTTTTTTCGATGTAAATTAAATACAAACAAAATCAATTGTTGTAGTTTGGGTAATTTCCACGCAGATTACATAAATTCTGAAAAAGCCCGGCGACAACTAAGCAGTAAGCACTAAAGCAGTTTTGAAAAATTGTATTGGATTTGACAAACGTGTTAAAACACCAGTCAAGTGTCTACGCTGGTGGGTTAAATCAAAGGCTAAAATATGGCAAGACCAGAAATCAATTTCATGGTTAAAAACGCATCCTCAGTGTATTCGAATAAGTCCGAAGATGTGTTTTTAAACACAAAATTAATTTCTGTCTTGACAAGTTTGGGCCATTAATCTAGCCCATCCTAAGTAAGTAGGTGCTCTAGTAATATTTAAGAGTAAGATGGGATCTTTGGACTTTTTTAAGTGGATTTCCGTTTTTGATTTTCTTTTGTGCATATGAAAAAATTAACGTTTCAATCCAAACTCTTACTATGTATTATAAAGCTGAAAACCCCTGATTCAGGCATGGAAACGTCCAATTAATATCGCAACGCTTAAAAGAGCATTCAGTCAAGTTTTTGCCGTTGACCCAATTATTGAAAAAGCCGAAAAATGCATTCTTAACAAATTTAATCTTTCTACGTCTTGCCGTTTTTAAGGTATTGCATTTCAAAGTTGAGAGAAAATCGATCCAAAAAAATTTTGACCTGAATGCCCTTTAAAACTTGCCTCTCCTAAACCTGGCCATTGGGCCTGAATGTCCTGAGTGAATACTATATATTAGGGTGGTCCTTATTTCAAAATTTTGAAAAACTATACGGGAACCGGGCTAAATTTGTTCGTTTTCAATAAAAATTTTATATGCGAAATATCTCGGAAAAAAACAAACTTTACAGGTTGCACATGAACAGCGAAAATTTGAGATTATTCATGTGCTACTGTATATACAATCATACATCACGAGACAAGCACGGCCATATCAGAACGGTTCTAGCAGATGTAACCTTTGTTTAGAACAAAAGAATTGCGATACTACAAGCAAATCAGGCTAACACTCTTAGCCAAAGAACCGAACTTGTATCAAAATGTCGACACAAAGCCGAATATAAACCAAAAAATCATCAACCTAATAAAACCACATTTAACGCAAATCACCTGATCACTGTGACGTAAAATGCCTCTTTGTATCTAGGACAATGTTTAAAATTTATCAGTGTTTTTCACAACGTTTGACAGACACGCATCAGCGCATCAGCAGTGTTTGATAAAGATGCTCTGCCTCCACAGTTAATGCTTACAGTGTTTTGTACCAGCCGCGGCTCTGCACCATCGACCCTGTTTGCGGCCCCTGGCTGGTGCGTATTCCTGTTAACCCTAGTGTGATAGCTTAGGCTCGTGCTCGCCACAGGGCTTCCCGTGCGAGGAGGGGGAAACCGGGGATGTGTACTGAGGTCTTTTACTGTTTTTGTTTAGTTTCCACCCCACCTGACAAACCCATTAGGAGGAAACAGCCTGTAGTGGGGTTTTTATATTTCTAATTTTTAACTGAACTTCTGGTACCGTTACCTGGGGGCACATGTCCATTGGAGCACTTTAGAAACTGAAAAGACAGTGTACAAGTCAACTATAAATCATATATTCTTGTATATCTTCTCCTGTAGTCGAAAGTTGTTTGCCTCAATAAGTTTGACTGGAATCATTCAAATTGCCAAGTATTAATATCTGGATAAATTTCAAACCTCATACACTACAAAACAATATCGTTTTACGCAGATTCTAGAATAGTTATTAACTTAGAACTTGGCAAATCTTTTAAGGTTACAACAAGCAACAGAAAAGATGACCTGAAAGATTTCTTTGTTGTGGGCAGTACTAATGCACTGATCCATAGACCCCACAAAGGTAGCAAAATTTTCTTTGGGCTCAAAAAGGAACGTTAGAGAATAGCATCAATGGAAACAGGGCATATAAGAGTGGCAACTGGCAAGTCCAAAATAATAAACTGAGCAAAGAATTTAGAAAATCATCTTAAGAAATGAAAAAAATAATAGCTCGTAATATTCTTGAACATACTCTATTTTTTTTCTAAATTTTCGATCAATAACTTGAACCACTTTCAATCTTATTTAAATTTATTCTCACAAGTCGATCACCTGGCTATCACCACCTCTGGCATCTGCATAAAACATCAGCTTAAGATTGCCCCAATTCCCAATGGGACCAGTTAGTCTCAAGCAAATGGCGTCGTTTCAGCATTAGAAGACTGGGGATAGGCTTAGAAAGTTTTTGCTTCAAGGTAATATGTTTTTTGACATGAATGTCTCAAACACTAAAAGTAAGAATCTGGTGCTAGCATCTCCACTAAAACAAAACTTGAACAAAATCAGAAATCGGTACGGGCACCAGAACTGATTATGGTGCCCCTAACTTATGCTCGTCATAATTAGTTTACCAAACGCCAGAACTGCATGGTAAGCTGATTACGGCCACCACGAACCAAAGCATCATTTCTTGTATCTGCTCTAAACTTGCCAAAATGTAGAAAAAATCTTGGTCTAGCACAAAACGTGGCAAAATCACATTGACAAGAAAATTGGGGCAACCGTAAATGAAAAAAATTCTCTGGTCGGCTTTGGTACACGTCTAACAAACTAGTGGCTTAGGTTTTTTTGAATCAAATGTGCGTGATGACATGAAGTGACGAATGGTTGCAGTTCTTTACGAAGATGAAAACTTTACCAAGCGTGCCATTAAGAAACAACAATTGGAAAAAGTGATTTGCCGATCAAACGCAATTAATTAGCTTTTTCCGAAAAATGAAAATGTATCAAAAATTTCTATTAATTGACTTTTATTCGTGGAGTGAATTATCAGGCTCATTGATGGCAGACAGAAAGTTGGTTCAAAAAATCCAAGTACAGCATGCAACTGCTTCGCGTGGTGTGGCAGTGTCACTTATACAGGAATACGTCTCGCTAATTAAAAAATGTAATGCGATCAGCTTAAGTTCCACATGCATTATTTTCGACTCAAAGCATACCATAGGCATGCTTTTGCTACGTGAGAATAAAAACAGTACACGTCTTACTTGGCAACATACAATAAGTAGGGTTACAGCCATAATATTACTGCTTTTGAACAGCTAACACTCTGCAAACAGCGAAGCCCTTATCTTTGCAAAATTGGGTATTTACGAAAACTTTACTGCCTTGGTGCAACCTCTAAATGTTTTTCTATCTCAGAGATTTTTCACACTCGATAGTTTTAGCGTAAAAGGAACACATTTACTTCGGTTCCCATGATAATTTTTATTGTTAAATTTTTGCTATGTATTTAAGGACCACCCTACTGTATATGCTACGCATATACGTGTATATGCTACGCATATGCTAAGCAATAGTAACAAACATTTAAAAATGCAAAAAAAGTGCTCCGATTCTACAGACACAAACAACAGCGCAAAATTGCAACAAAACTTCACTAACTCGCAGTGATCAAGATGCTAAATTGCGGACAAGACCTAAGTTGCAGGAAGTATGACGTAGCAGACGATAGTGCCGCTGTGCGCTAGAAACAGACTAAATAGAATCTATAGACAAGAGAAAAGCAAAAAGGCCTTGTTTTCCTCCACTCCATAAATTCTATTTAGCCTTGTCTGATGTTTACTGTATTCCGCTGAAGCATGTAGCGAGTTAACAAGCCAAACAAACAAACAAATCATAACATGAGACGCTTCCAGGGGCAACGGCAGTGCCATCGCCAGAGCAACCTAGCAGAGTTGTCCGAAACATTAAATCCTTGTTCCTATTCCATTCCATTCGTAATGGATTTTGTTCCTGTTCCTAAATTTAACAAATATCATTCCAAAATTCCTAACTAAAAAAATTCTACCTATAAAATAACAAAGCTTTATCAAAATATCGATACCACATTGGCATGAAACGCATTCTAAAAATTTTTGAAGATTGTTTGATAGTTTGAAAATACAAACTATCTCAAATATGAGCTTTTATGGAAGGTTGTCCAATTATGGAAATAAATTCAATTATGGAAGTCGAGATGATGCTGGAGGAAAGATGGATGATGTTGCGCTATCTGACTCGTATGTCTTCATTGTTAAATTGTACACCAATGCTGCTTTGTTAGTTATTCTTGTTAAAATTGGTTAAGCGAAAATCGGTAACAACTGTAAAAGTCTAAAACGCTTTTTATATTAACTATATCGGCTATACAACTATACAACTATATAACTATATGACTACATGACTACATAACTACATGACTACGTGACTATATGATTATACTATACTATGACTATACTATATTATATCTTGCCACGCCCGAAACAAGTTTTATATACAGGTTCCATCTCTGCCTCTTTTGTCCTAATGACGTCGAAATTTGGCAAAAAAGAAACTAACTTGAGCTCGCGCGCCCACAGACAAAAAAAGATAGAAAACCATTCGTTTGGGAATTTGAATCACTCAAACGAGGCAAATATGGAGCAACGCTGATACATTGCAAAAACATGACACAGAAACAAGTTGAAGCGTTCGGAATTTGATTCACTCGGATAAATTGTCTGATACATGGTCTGCGTGATTGCAGCATTTGCACGCGCTATAAACATGATCAGTTCCTTCACGCCACACTTTTACCTTTATCAAATACGACTTCAGCTCATTTTGTCCATGCCAGTTACTTGAAAACTTCGCGATTAACTGCAAAAAACCTTTTATGAACAAAATTAATTTGAGATTTAGGAATTTCGGTTCCTGTAAGTGAAAAATTGATTCCAAACCGTTTTGGTTCCAAAAAAAAGGCGAATTCCGGCTGGAACTTGTTCCTGGTTCCGGTCCATGGACAATCCTGCAACCTAAGTGAGAGGGTACTACCCGAAAGAGCGGAGCACTAAAATAAACTTAACTTTTGAACACAACAACTGAAATTTTACGGCTACAAACTATGCGCTATTTAAACAATTTTGTATTCATGTCTCAAAAAGAGACGTATAAGGACGGCAGCGTTTCTTCGTTAGTTTCATATCTGGCCCATATAATCGCTTTAAAAATCTGTCTGCAGCAGTAAAGGCGACCAAAAGCGCAACCAGGATTTTGCTAAGAGAGAGGGACTTAAATCAAACGTAAAATTTTTTGCACAAAAATTGTCTAATTTAAGCCCTGTGCTGAACAAACTGATGCAACTCAAGCGCATCACAGAGGAGGAGGCCTGGAAGGAAAGCCTTATGCCACTATATGATTTTTGTAATTTTGTGTCAAAAAATAGCAATTTTTACGCCATTTCAATCACATTTCGAACGTTGTTAAAGCCATATAAATAACTACAGTAAATCGCTAAAATTCAGAAGTCGTTGAAAAATTAAATTTCTTGGCCCCTTCTGCTCCTTTATACTTCAAGTCAAGTTCAAAATTTGTTCAAACGATTGTATTTTGGGGTTAAATGTTCTAAATTGCTAGGCTGAAGAGGGTTAAAGCCCCATTAGCTTCTTTCCCCTGGTTGCGCAAGTGTCTGCGACCTAAAAAAATCTTTAGTGTGCTCCAAAAAAACAAAAACAGCTGGTCTTTCAAGAAAACGTTTTTACGTATTCTTTCGGGTTATAATCGCTAACGAAGTATCGGTAGCGATCAGAGGTGGAGTCGAGGACACAAGGCTCGAGGCCAAGACCAAGGCCAAGGACACAACAAAAATCCAAGGCCAAGGTCAAGGACAGCCTTTTCGAGGACAGACCTCTCGAAGCCAAAGACAGGAATGCTCGAGGCCAAGACCAAGGACCAAGGACACAGCCGCAAGTGTTCTCCAAAAAGAAAGGTCTTCAAAAATTTTTTTCCGGCAATCTCCAATTGATAGGCGTGGCCAGAATTTTTGATTGGTAGGGAGGCCCAAACCACAAATCACATGCAATGACGTCATCAAAAATTTTCAAAAGAGGAACTTTTTGGGGGACAAAGATATCATTGGATGGAAGATCTGAAATTGGCATTTAAGCAGGATTCATTTAAGCATTTAAAATTTAAGCATTTAAGCAAAATCCTGCTTAAATTGACAGTTGGCATTTAAGCAGGATTTTGCAAAGGGAGAGGGCTTTAAGTAATAGTTGAAAAGTGCAACTATCCAACTTTGGAGACGTGTATAGAAAGGTAGTGTATCTCAAACGTAGCACAGACAGGGGTCTGGGGCGGAGCCCCCAGTCGCCAGAGGCTTTGGGGGTCTGGGGGCGAAGCCCCAGCCGTTGGGCGATTTTTTGCAAGTTTTTTGGAAAAAACAGCTATTTTAATGCCATTGAATCACATTTCGCACGTGTTCAGAGCCATTTGAAAGCACTAAATTTTTGAAAGTTGAAAGCCAATTGAAAAAATCGAATTGTTCAATCCTCCTTTTACTTGCAATTTAAGTTCAAAATACGTTTAACATCTTGCATTCTTGAGTTAAATTTTAATTGTAAGTGATTTGATCCAAGTAGGGGGAAGTAAGACGCATTGGTTCTTGCTACATTTTAACAGTAGGCTAAATAATTAAAATTCTCTCGAAGATTTTTCTTAGAGATTTTTGTTTTATCATGAAAATAACCAGTTATAGGAGTACTGGTTCGGCCAGGGGGCCCAGCCCCCCTCAATTGAAGTTCAATGGTTTGCTCAATCAGCATTTTCCATGGCTAATTTTTTTTAAAGCATTTTGTGCGTAAAAACTGGCTAGGTGGAGGTGAATTATTGAATTGTTATTGAAAAATGGTACAATAGATGGTTACGCCAACTAACCATGTTATTGCCGGGCCGGATTTACATCGCGCTGGGCCACTGACGCTTTGGGGATTTTCGCAAGATCTTCCTGCTAACTATAGGTGAAGAAAAAAAAAAGTCTCACCATCTGAGCGCAAGGCCCTTGCACTGTGCCATAGAATAAATCCGGCTCTGGTTGTTGCATTATGTTTATAAAAAGGTTACATGAGGGCCTAGGTAGCAACTTTTAAGAGAAAAACCCTTAATTTTACCCTAGTTATACATTTAAATTGGTTGGCAAAAATTGAACTGAGGGGGGCCGGGCCCTTGGTCTTCAATATTGTTGTTAGTTACTGTTGTAAGCGAAAAATGCTAAAAAGAAATTGAAACTGAAGAAACAATAGGCTTTTTTGTCACATTTTTGTCATTGGCGAAATTTCGATTGGGGAGGGGCCCGGGGCCCCTACCTCCCCGTGGCTACGCCAATGCTCCAATTGAGAAAAACAAAAAAGGTGTTCGCAAATTTTCCGCCAGGTTTCCAATGTTTTACAACAAAATTTCAACGGTTAAAAAAATAGTGCTGTCCTCGAGCAGAGGACAGGGCAATTTTTCAAGACCTAAGGCTTCGAGGCCAAGGCCAAGGACTTGAAAATGTGTCCTCGAGGACGTCCTCGAGGCCAAGGACGTCCTCGAGGACTCTACCTCTGGTACCGATTCCATAGGCTTGCATTCCTATTTCGCGACACATCTG
Organism: Trididemnum nubilum; assembly: GCA_963965965.1. Classification (NCBI taxonomy): domain Eukaryota; kingdom Metazoa; phylum Chordata; class Ascidiacea; order Aplousobranchia; family Didemnidae; genus Trididemnum; species Trididemnum nubilum. The sequence goes on along the minus strand of OZ014477.1, from coordinate 44,345,269 downwards.
TGAAGGCGTCTTAATAAGACGGTTTATTGCGTCACGTTTATTTATTGCGTCACATCACATCACAGCAGTTGGTGGACAGCAATTTTGAAAAGAATAGAGAAAACTACAAACGAGAATTATGTTTAAACGTTATTATTCCTTTTTTCATTATTGCCTGGTGTCTTGTCATTACGAGATGTTCCAAAAACGTGTTCTTAGTAAACCGAAATGGGAGGCACGGCCCCCTGCCCCCCATAGCGACTGCACTGGGCAACGGTGAGTGCATATGCGAAAAGTGCGACTGCAACGATGGTTTCTATAGTTATTTCTGCCGTTGCAGCATGCAAGGGTGTGCCAAAGACAATTACGGAATATGTGAAATATGCACAATGCTAAATCTAGATGACAAAACAAGTGAGTAGTACGTTACAAAACAACAGCAATAAGAAAGAAACATTAAGAATATACGTCCCATTACGAGGTCTTCAAGTTTAGCTGCCGCCTGCCCTGTCAATCATACTGTACACGGTGCCAAATTCCAACTTTTTTTAAATGATGAACGTCAATCCAGAACACTTCGAATGCCAATTTTTGAAATACTTTGTGTGATCCGGCGGGAGTCGAAGCCAAGTGGACTTAATAGCAAACGCTCTATCTAATTAGAGTATATCAATCATTGATTGGATATAACAGGACCAACGGCAAGTGCGGTTTTGGGTGTTGCAGGAGCAAATGGGAAGCTGGAAAGTGCTGATATTGTGTTATGATGCAAAATTTCAATAAAACCAAAAAGCTATGAAAAGTATCATTTTTGAGGTGAGGAAAGAGGATCTGCAGAAACTGCGCTGGGAGTAATATCTGCATTTGTAAAGGCGATTACCATATCGATTATTTCAGTGAGACCTGCAGCTGCAGCCCTTCACCCCGCAAAGCTGTGGGCAGCAACGAAACGTGCAGTGGGAACGGTCTCTGTGAGGGAAACCGATGTATTTGTGAAAAGGTCAGTATGTACATTGTGCACTGCGCAGTCTGCACTATGCAGTCATGTCTGTTATAGCAGCTTCCTAATGGGAGTGGTTGTTTGACAGCCCACTTTACATTAATTTTCAAGAATTTGTTATCAGATCTAAATCTGAAAAAACCTGAACCTTATTTGTTTGGGACCTATACGCCATCACCGTAAGCTAACTTTCGTCCAAGTATTAACCTTTGCATTGAAATATCAGTCAAATGATGGCCGGGAAAATTTGGTTGGTGCCCTTGGACGATACTAAAATACAACTTGATCGTAGTTTAGGTTATTTTTTAATCAATAAAACATTATCGGTTAATTTCTACAAAATTGTTTAAACTGTGTTGTTATTTTTCATGCTATTTATATCATCGTTCTGCAGTATGGATAAACTGTGTTTTTTGACTAAAACCTCGCGTGGTATCTGGCTCTCTGTAATTATTATAATTGTATATTTTTGCGTTTTTTAGTAATCACTGGTCATGTGCTAAATGTTTTTAGTTACCCTAAATGTTTTTTTGATATAAATCGGATAGAGGCAGAACGTATTGTTGTAGCTTGGGTAATTTCCATGCAGATTACATAAATTCCGAAAAAGCCCGGCAACACTAAGCAGTAAGCAACACAGGCCCGGTGCCACGGGGGGGCATTCCGGGGCCGTGCCCCCCAAATGACTGCTTGTGCCCCCCAAACGAAAATTGTGCACCCCCAAGTGAGGACTGTACCCCGAAGAAATTAACAGGCTCGGGGCTACTGGAGTACAAATCGAGGCATAAGACTACCAAATTAGTGTTTATCGCCCTAGAATTCGCGAGCAAGAACTGTTTTTATGTATAGTTTTTGTGGACTCACACCGGATTTCTTAAAACTTGTGGGACGAAGACCTTTTTTTGGTCTTCACTCAAGAATTCGTAGAAAATCGCGAGAATTTCGAAACGACAACCAAAATTTGTGAAAATATTTGTACTGAAGACCTTTTTTTTTTTGGTCTGCACCTTTTTCGTTTGATCCACACTCAAATAAACTTCTCGTGCCTCCCTCGAATTCACAAAAATAAACTTCTCGTGCCCCCCCCCCCCCCCCCCCCCCCCATTCACGCTATCCAGGTGCCGGGTCTGAAGCAACAAAGCAGTTTTGGAAGAATAATATTGGATTTGATGAAAGTATTAAAACACCTGTCTAGTGTCTATGCTGGTGGGTAAATCAAAGGCTAAAATACGCCAATGCCAGCGATTAATTTCATGGTTAAAAACACATGCTCAGTCTATTTGAATAAGGCGGAAGATGTGTTTTTAAACATAAAGTTAATTTCTGTCTTAACCCTTTTAAGCCATTGATTTAGCCCAGTCTGAATGGGGCGGTGCTTTTATAATATTTAAGGGTGAGGTGGAATCTTTCGAATTTTTTTTAAGTGGATTTCCTTTTTAATTTTCTTGTGCATATGAAAAAATTAACGTTTCGACCATAACTCTTACTATGCATCATAAATCTGATAACCCCTTATTCAGGCATGAAAACGTCCAATAAATATCGCAACGCTTAAACGAACATTCAGTCAGGTTTTCACGGTTGATCAAAATGTTGGAAAAGCCGAAACATCATTCTCACCTAATTTGATCTTGCTGCGTCTTGCAGTTTTCAAGATATTGCATTTCAAAGTGAACAGTTTTCCTCTAATTTCAATATTGCCATTTTATCAGTATTGTGACAGAAAATTAGCTTTTGAAAACTTGGCTTAAATTTTCTTGAAACGTAGGTAATTTACAATTCTGATCCTTGACTTTGTTTGACAACAACACTGCCGAAAACACTTGTCGAAAATTAGGAACATACAGTAACTTTTTGAAATTTTATTTGTAATTGGCAACTTCAACATAATTTCTTATAGTAGAGCAGCTAAGACCGCAATTTCGGCCAAATCGTTCACATCGTGAATAAAGTGTCAAACTTTCATAAAATGGTGTTCCTGGTGTACTAATCGATATCCGAACCGGTACCAAAAAATCGGAGTGGGGTAAACTCTTCAAAATCCCCCTCAAAGTTTGCATTTGGCGTCACCTAGCGACAAAATATTAAAATACGTCTTGCAGGCATAACATTACAAAATAGTTTTGTTTTACTCTTATGTCGTCACAATAGCATGAAATTGAATTTTCATTTTCAATTAAGCAGTTATTATGATCGAAAAGTGGCAAGTTTTGATTCAGATGAAAAGTTTGAATGTTTGCTTTGGTAATAAAATCATTGTAATTACCAATTAAAATGAAGAAAAGTCAGGCGAAAAACAAGCAACACCGCGATTTTATCAGTACGGATACTAAGTTCATTTAGAATCATTGAAACGAATTGTTCAGTGATCAGTCAACCTCACAACTTAAGGTCTTCGTGTTTTGACCAATAACTTAGGCCATCATCACGGCTAGCATTCAGAAGCACAAGTTATTCACAGTTACAATTTTATTTACATACAGAGCGAATGAGCTAAGTTGATTTAGTACAGCACGCAATTAACAGCCGCCTGAAATATGAATTGGAATCTGTGTGCGCGTTGTCAGGCAGATGGATTAGATCTGATAGACCCACGCAATAACCGAAACTCCGGTGTATGCGGGTACACAAGACTAGTTACGAATATTAATGCTTTTGTTGATGAAGGTTTGTGTCTACCCAGTAAGATTAAAGTATCCATCAATGACCTAAAGGGTAACTCCGATATTTTAACGAATCTTCAACATAACAACGCGAAATATCACAAGAGCTGTGCTCTGGAACTATCGTCTTCTAGGCTGCAAAGGGTTCGATTTAGTCGTGATAAAATGCGCCAAAACGAGGATGGGCTTAACGAAGCTCCAAATGATGTTCCCGCAAAACGAACTAGAACTAATGTCACAACAGAAAGTCAACTACGATCGTCGATCTGTTTTTTCTGCAACGAGGTAGGCTCATTTTCGAGTGATGCAAAAAAAAAAAAACGAGAAGAGTTCCACATTTTTGCATCGAGTGACAACTATGAATCGTGACCGAAATATTCGAGAATGCGCCATTCGAATGGGTGACACTAAATTGTTGGCTAAACTTTCTGAAGGAGATATGGTGGCTAGAGAGGCTTGTTATCATTTACGATGTATGAAAAAATTCACTAATACCTATCGAAGTTTTGTGAAAAAGAACGTAGACCCTGACCAATAAAAGCAAAAAAAATATGAAAGTATTGCGCTTGCTGAGGTCATGAACTTTGTTGAAGAAGGTTTACAAGTGAATAGTGGTGAAGCCTCGCCATTTCTAAAGTTATCAGAAATACGTAAATATTACTGTGGCTGCCTTAAACGTATGAATGCTCCTTCTACTACAGCAAATGCAACAAGACTAAAAGAAAAGTTGTTAAAATTAAATACAAGCTTGCAAGCCAGTGCTCATACCAAAGAAGTTTTGATCTGTTACAAAGATGATTTAGCGGCGGCTCTTCAATTTTCGAAACAAAATTTCGAATCAAATGCATCTCACATGACTAGAAGAGCAAAACTCATTCGTAACGAGATATTGTCTACGCATCAAACATTTCATGGCCACTTTAAAAAAGACTGCCAAGTAGATTCAGTATCGCCAATTTTACTTTCCTTCCTGGATATGGTTATGGGAAATTCGTTTGAAAAGAATTGCATTTCTAATATTCCGGCCCTGTCTATTGCTCAGCTCATTCATTTTAACACAGCACGTAACAGAAGCCCAAGCGACCAAATACGTCATACCGCTAGCGCAGAAACACCCTTACCCATTTACGTAGCCCTTTTGATTCATGCACATACACGCAGTCGCTACCTAATCGACAAACTTTATGAATTGGGGTTAAGCATATCGTACAGTCGTATGCTCACAATTTTTTTTTTTTTATTTGCGTAATTTTTTTTTATTTGCGCATTTTTTTTTATTTGAAAATTTTATTTGCGTTTTGCCGTCCTACATATAGGACGCTCGGCACATGTGATAGCAAAGCGCGCGTTGGAAATTAACGCGCTGTTGTTTATTTTGCTAGTTCTGGTATACAATTGCGATACCCACGTTGTTTGAAATTATAGACCAAAAGGTTATATTTAAAACAAATACAATTATGTCGTTTTTCGATAAACCTAATTACTTCGAATTATTTATATTTTCAGCGAAAATTTTAAGTGGTAAAACTTGGGAACTCAAGAATTTTAGCTGCATCTTTGCAATGGTCAAAACTTTATCAATATTATTGCAAAGCGAGATTTGAGCATCTAAGAAAGTTTCAAATTCTTTCTAAGCAGGGACTGTAAATTTATACAACTCGTAGTCGCAGTACAATGCCTCTGTAAACGAGTGTATATTATCATCATGATCTTGTTGCAAATGCTAGGAGTAGAGACAAATTTGAGACAATTTTTGCAAACTTTCATACAGCCGACAACACATGCTTGGATAAAACCAATAAATTTGCAAAAATCAGATCTCTCATTGAACATTTAAATCAAAAAATTTGACAACATGCGCCAAATTACGAATATTACAGCTTCGACGCATCTATGTGCAAATATTATGGGTGCCACGATTTCAAACAGTTTTTGAGAGGCAAGCCAATCCGCTTTAAGTTTAGACAAGCCAATCCGCTTTAAGTTCACATTTTGGGCATAATGACGTCATCATGACATCATGGGGCTCAGGAAAAATAATTGGTGATGTAACCAAATTTTCAATCAAACTTTTGTGCTTGTTCCGTGAATAATATTCTAAATGTTAAATAAAATTAAAATAGATTTATTAATTACTTATGATGACGTCATGTTGACGTCATCAGAAAAATCATCCAGTAACAGTAACCTACTTCCAAGCTAAACTTTTTAACTTGAGCAGCAAATAGTACTATAGATACATCGGATGTCACAAGGAATTTAATATTCCACTGCAGGCTATTACGACGTCACTATGACGTCATGTGGGTAAAAATAAAAATCTTTTGCCAAGTTTTTTGTAATTTTCATTTCAACGTTTAAGTTTGCTCCTGTATAATACTCTAAATAAAATCACACAAAATTAAAATCAAATTCACGGATTTGAGCTCTCATGACGTCACTTATACAACATTGTGACATCATTAATAATAAACAGAATTACTAATTATCTACAATAACCTTTGTAGTGCCGTAGCGAGTCAAACAAAAATTCTAAACTTCTTTGAAATTGGTTAAAAATCGATTTTAATATTTTTCCGCTAGATGACGCTAAATGCAAACTTTGGGGAGGATTTTGAAGACTTTCCCCCACTCCGATTTTTTGGCACCGGTTCGTATATTGATTAGTACATCAACATTATCGTTTTATAAAAGTATGACACTTTATTCACGATGTGAACGATTTTCGGCTTAGCTGCTCTACTATTACGAAAAAAAGCCTTTCTAAGGAAAATCTAAACTGTCATATCTTTGGAGCGGAAAGCTCAAATTTGGTGAAGTTGGTCTTCAGATCTGTCAAAATTTTTGAGAGAAAATTGAGCCAAACAATTTTCGATCTGAATGCCCTTTAAAAACTTGCCTCTCCTCAAGCTGGACACTGCACAAAGTGTATGCTACGGATACGCAAAGCGAAAGTAACAAACATTTAAAAATGAAAAAAAAAATTGCTCTGCTTCTGTACAGACGCAAACAACATCGCAAAGTTTGCAACAAAACTTCACTAACTCGCAGTGATCAAGATTCTAAATTGCGGATTAAACCTAAGTTACAGGAAGTATGACGTAACAGACGTTAGTGCTGCGGTGTTCTACAAATGACAAACTAGAATTTATAGACGGTAGGAAAACAAAGTCTTCCGTTACTCGACCACCACAACCTTGTGCCTCCTCCCATGTTGGTCATATATGTATTTGGGTTGGACGGGGCGTGGTGATTTATCCACTAGAGGCGGTGTTGAAATAAACGGTCTGAAATATAATAAATCAATAATAAATTTGAAATCAATTTCAGAAGAAAAGTTGCTGAGTATGCAGTGAAAAATTAATTCAGAAGCAGTATATGACTTAGAAGTCAAAAAATAAATTGACCACTCCATAAGCTACACAGCAAGTTTTCAACAACAATTTAACGATGAGATCTAACTCACATGGGGTGGTTCATTTTATTTTTTGACTTTTCCAGAGTTTTTTCTTTACCAATTGACAGAGTTAAGGGTCTGTCATCTTGAAAAAAGTACATGACTTTAAAAACACTGAAAGATTAGCTGCAGAGAACTGTTATACAGTATAGCAAACAAAAAGTATTTCTTACGTATGAATAGGGGCCATGAAGCTTCGTTGCATTGTTCCGACCCGGTCAAGGTTTTGCAGTTTTGTGTTTCCAAGCTCGAGCATCTTCCGCGGAGTCTTTTCAGCGCAAGACTCCACGTTAAGAAGGATTTTCCACGAGGCTTCAACCAAACGCTGCAAAAATGCAGAATAATATCGCAATCATGAAAACAACAAGGCACGACTATGGCTTGAAGGAGCTGGATTTTGAATTGTTTTAATTAAGTTAAAGGGGAATGATTTTTGTTAGGACAAATGATGCACGCGTGAACTCTTGCAAAAACATCAGATTTTTAGAGGAAAAACATCAGATTGCATTAAAACGACAAAACCGGGCTTTGGGAGCTAAGTTCTAACAGAAACATTTACAAACAGAAGTGAAATTGGGCTGAAAAGACCTTTTTTTGGAGATTACCTTCTTTTTTTCAACCATATTCTCACAAGAATTTAGTAAAGATTTTTTTCTTTGAGATCCCCTTATTTCCAAAGCTGTTTGCTGTGTTAAAAAAATATTTCTACATGTTTGTAAGTCCAAATATCTCAAAATTTTTGAATGCGTAATAGAGATGCTTCACTGCTCTCTTAAGTGGGGAATAAAAATATTTTTACATTTTACAGTGCAATCGATGTATGCAACTTAAGTGTGCGACGGTCGTTTGGAATTTGCTAGCAAATTCCCTTCAGTTACTAACTTCTTAATGTTGACTTTTTTTGGTTAAGCACTGTCTTGCGAGTCATCCCAGCTGACAGCATCAAAAACTTCCGCCTTTTAAAAACGAACCATTGCACGTCATAAAAACCTATAATTTCGTTTAATTTGACCTGAAGTTACGTGCAAATTAAAATATTCCGTAGTTTTTGCAGAAGAAATATCAAAAAGCATTAAAGTGTTTCAGAAGAAATATCAAAGGAGACAGCATTAAGGTGTTGTCAAATAAAGTAGAATTGTAAGACATGATGTCTCTGTGAACTATTAAATTAGTTCTGCCGATTTCACTTCAGGACTAATTTAACTTGTTAAATATCAAAAAGTTTTGTTAAATTTTCCAGCATAACTTTTGAGAAAATAATCGCGCTTTAAACTATTTTCGGTGAAGACATAAAAGTGCCGAAGAAAATTCCTAAATTTTGCAATGCAAGTTTCAGAAATGTGGCGGAAAATATTTGGCGTACTTTTCTCGCAAACCTGACGCATTTTCTGCTGTTGGTAATCCAAGATTTATATGTATGTCTTTACAAAAAAAATTATTAAAATTTTCAGGCCGAAACAACACCTACATTTTCTTCCGTGTGTTTTATACTTGGCGGAGGGGCTCTCCTCACTGTCTTTGCACCATCTCGGAGGACCCGCACTCTTTTTCTGCTTTCTTTCGTCAAGTCCATTAAATTGAGGCGAAAATCATCGTTCGCTGGCGACATCGGGTGGTCGAAGCTTGAATCGTTGTACATTCTAAAACAAGCCGGATTGTTCTTGAAACGAAAAAATATTGGCAACGTATAGGCGAGATAAGATTTGGGTCCATCCAACCCAGATGCCTACACATACATAACCAGCACAGTCTATTATGATGCTTTCATGATTTTAATGGTTGCCAGTTATCAAAACGTTAACTTTAGCAAACACCGTCGAAAAGGCGATTACATGAGCAACCGGAAAAGCATCCTCGGTACATTTTTGCGACACCATAGGCGTAGCCAGGATTTTAATTGGGGGGGACTAAATCACAAAAAAGTCTTCACAGTCCGATTTAAGACATTTGATTGGGGGGGGCCGAAATGTAGTTGGAGTTCAATTTCGGATTTGGGGTGGGCAACCCACAACTTACATAGTGAAACGGTGAAGACCAAAAAAAGCTCTTCACGGATCAAAGGGCCGATTTTGTCTCAAAAATAAGGTGAAGACAAAAAAAAACGTCTTCACGGCCCAAATTTATCATTGCTCGCATTGCGATTGGGGGAGAGGGCCCCCTAGCTACGCCAATGTGCGACACCAAATATGGTTATGCATTGAGTGTATCAGATAGCAACGTCATTATAAACGAATACGGTTCGGGAGTTAGAACTATAGGTGGCATTTATGAGGTTTTTTCAAAACACTGCTGGCACTGCACAAGGAAATCCACAACTTGATATCATGAATTTTATCAGGAAAAAACGGTACTTTTGTGAGAAGAGCTTTTAAAAAAGACGTAATTGCAACTAAATAATTGAACTTGATCTTTAAACAAAATTCATGTACTCGCTTTTACCTTCTAAATATCTTCCAAATCTTTTTTTCCCTGTGCGGCATGTTTAAGGTTGTAGGTGGGAATTTGCTGGATTGAATCCTTGCGAGGGCGCACCGAACCTGGGCGTGGGAGAAGTGATGCTTAACTGATATATCTTTGAGGGCGCTCTGGAGCATAGGGCGTGGGAGCAGCCGGGGGAAGAGCATTTGGGGTAGATTTGATGGCGTCAAGTCGAATCCATCTTCGCGACGTTTGACCTCGGCGTAGAACTTGAGGTTGCGCGCCACCGAGCGGATAAGATCATGTGAAGAACAAGCAACCTTCTCCGCGTCCTGGTGATCCTAATCAGAATTATGACGTCATAATTGATATTGTAAGTTGAATCTGCTAACATGATAAGCGTTATTTGCTAACATGCTAAGCGATGAAACGGTATTTGCCTAATTTCGAAAAAATGTGTTTTTCAAAACTTCAGTTGAAAGGAAGTCTACAGCATTATGCTGGCTGTTTAGGTTGTTTCAAAAATTCTTTCGCGACAAATTATTCTTTTACGTTATGCGAGGTCGGGTTTTGCAGCTCAGGTAATGCGACGCTTGCGATGAGTTGTGTTTTGACATCTAGGTAGGACACCAAAGTCCAGCTCGCGAGCCATTTGTGCCTCCCGATTGAAATTTATCAGGCCCGCGCCCGAGTTTTTACTTTTCTTTCGACTGCTTTTTATCCTGCAAGTTCGAGATCAAATCAGCCAGGAAACATGCCGAACACCTTTTCTTTCTTCACCTTTATACTGGCCTTAAGCGCATACCGGATGGTTTTGCCTGACCTGCTGCCCAACGGGTACCTTCGCGAAATGATAACCCTGAATACAGATTTTTGCAACTTGAACTTAAATATTTTTAATAAATCTGATTACTTTTATTTCTATATTTTGAATTCATTTTGCTTGGTTGTAGCTTGACTTAAAAACTTTTTGTTTCATTTCCTTTTTGTGTTAAAATCGATGGTTCTTCTTCTCAGGCATGGGGCAAAACTAATTTTAAGCGTTTTTCACAACCCTAGACCGGGTAGGCCTTTTTTGGCAACGGGCCTTATAATTGCACATCTGCATAACCTAGAACTCCTAAAATTGATATAAGCTTTTACTTTTTTTTTAATTTTAGCTATCTTACGTCCAGTTACTATTTATTAATGAGCGAAAAACAAAAGCTTATCATTTAGATTGTCGCAAAATCGTTAAGAAATGCTCACACTTTTTTTATACGAACAATTTTATAAGATAACACCAGGCTAAAATTTAAGAACAAATTTTTTAAAATGCCAGCAGCTTCAGCATGAAAAAAAATATTGAAAACGCGGACTATCTCAAAGCATTTGTGAGTACTGTAATTAGCATAGTTTTCGTGGCCTTCTCTATTTCGTCTTTGTTAATTTGTCAAATAGCAATCATGATCTACTGTACTGCATACCAAACGACAACATTTTAACCAAGCAAGATAGAATTTGCGTCACTTTATTTTTCAATAAAGTTAAAAACAAGTGAGGCCGAAAATTCGCGAAGATTTGAGAACAGCTAGCCTCAACCCAAATCTGCTTGTTCTTATAAAAAAAAAAAGTGGAAGTAAGTAAAACAACGACCACTACTTAAATTGTTGGGGGACGTGTCCCCCATCGAGAGTTAGCGTCCCACCTTCAAGATTTAGCGTCCTCCCCATCGTTCCCCCTAACGACTTTTCTGCGCTCTCTCCATTGAGAGTAAGCGTCAGGATGATTAGACGAAAAAGTGGCTGTCAGCACAAATAAATCCCGAATTCCGGCCGAATATAGTATCAAATTGCGGTGAAGACCTTTTCTTTTGTTTTTGGTCTTCACTCGATTAAGGTGACAAAATCCCTTCAATTTTTGGTGAAGACCTTTTTTTTTGGGGGGGAGGGGTCTTCAATCGAGTTCGGGGACAGCATCTGAACTTGAAGCTAAATTTCCTCTAAATTTCATCCGCATTCCGAATGCGTTCGGTCAAGGCTGCGAAAGCGTCCCCCCATGCAAGATTTTGCAGTTTAAGTACTGACAACGACGATAGTTCTGCAATTTGCATACGCTGCGGGAGTCGCAAAGTTTAATTGTACTGCTCACCAGGTCAGTGCCATATTTTCGCGCTAATAGACTGAGATACCAGTAGAACCAAAATTTTTGCGTTGAAAATTGTGTTCCAATATAACAAATAAATTTTAATACCGAGACTGCATCGCTCCACTAAAGTCCTTGAAAACTTTAACGACGAGGTATTTAATATCTTAGCTTGCATTTGATTTACTTTCGAAATCCGTTGCGAACGCTATGGAACTAACTATTCTGCTCATATTTTGCATGTTATAGTGTTCTGAAGAATGATTGTTTGCTAATAAATAATATTAAATTGCAATTATAATAAAAATAAATACAAGTAATCACTCACCATTGTGCTTGGTCTTGTAATATTATTTTATTTCAAATCAAAATCTTTTCATCTTTTTATTTTGTCAACAGGTCAAAGCCTCCACTCAGTCAATGAACTGCGATAGAAGTTCCTTTCAAGCCACCAGGCTATTGTTTGCCCTTCACCGTTTCTTGTAACCCTGCGCTACATCGAAACCTGATACGTCGACCCTCTATACGTCATAATTCCATTGTTGCACGACATCCGAATGCAACATTTTGACGTCATCGAGATGACTTTCAATAATTTGCATCCTACTGACATCATAAATCGTCGTGAAACAAGTAAAAGCTAAAACACATGCTAAATTTGGTTCTCTCATAAACTCTGTGATGGCTTCATATTTGGTAGGTGACCAGCAATTATTTTGCCCCTACTCCACTTCTTCCTCTACTTTGGAAATTAGACTGCGTAATATAGCCTATTGTAGATCAAGATTAATAATCACAGGATTAATTTTGCTGAAAAATACTACCGTTTAACTTCGGGATGTGGATAATTGTGTGTGGTTTAAAATTTGCGAACTGGTCAGGAATATTGCGCCAAAAATTATCTTGGAATTGAGCTATCAACCGATTGAGTGATTGATCGAGTGGATAGAGCGTCTGCTACTGAAATGGTTGAGTTGGGTTCGAATCCCGCTGGGTCAAACATAAGACTATAAAAATTGGTATTTACAGCTTCCCTACTTGACGCTCAGCAATAAATGGGACAGTGTGAAGCCTCCACCGTATGTGGTAGACAGGTGGCAGCTTGACTCGAAGACCGAAAGACTCCTTTGCAGTCTCCTGGCTGAATTGTAAATCAAATGTTTTTACAAATGTAATTATTTTAGTAAAAACAAAACGTAAAAATCTCTGAGAGTTAGTAAAACGTAAAAAAATCGTAAAAGTGTCTTTCTGCCCCCAGTCCCCGATTTCAAATATCCCCATGCCCGGGCTTTTTGAACTTTCTGTGTATGCCACTGCTGATACTGACATTCAATACCTTTTGTAGTCTGTATGTACCCTAAAATTAATAAGGTAAATTAATAGAGGAGTTAATGAAACTTAAAATCAAAATATTCATGCGTAAGTTTTTATATATAGGCTATTGCTTAGAAGTTTTAGATCAACACCAGTCTCCAGTCGAAGCCTTTAAAGCTTCGTTTGTGCAAAGCAGCCACAACAACTTTTCAGCGGATTTTCGTGATATTGTGACTTTAGATTTCATATTTGAACCAGACTTACCAATTGATTGGTCCAGGATGGATCGCGTGTAAGCAAACTACCAAACAGGACTGCGAACTCGAACAGGAAAAATTTCGATCTTTTTGCCGAACTTGAACTCGAAAAAATAAGTTTTCTAAACTCGAATGAACTATTTGAGTTCGAGTTCATTAAAAAGAAATTTAAAATGTTAAAAATTGTCGTAAGGAAATGTTTTTTTGATGTTGGCTTGCAAATTGAGATTGCGTTCATTTATTTATCGTGGGCAATGTAGAAAAACAGCATGTCTACAAAACTATAGCGGTAAAGTTGAAACATACGCTTAGCATTTTTGTCAGCCTTAAACTCGATTCCAAAAAAACTTCATATTTTTGACGAACTTCAACTCGAAAAAATTAAATTAGAGAACTCGAACTTGGAAAATAGACTGAACTCAAAACTCGGACTTGAATTCGAATAAAATTCGATGGAGTTCGCAGCCCTGCTACTAAAACGGTAAACTCTAGTTCAATTCCCGGTCAGATCAAACCAAAGACGAGAAAAATTATTGGCATTTACAGCTTCTTGCTAGACGTTCATCATTTCAAGGGACAGTGGCCATATGCGTAGCCAGGGAGAGGGGCTCAGGGGGCCCGCCCCCAATCGAAATGCCACTAATGCAAAAATGTGACAAAAAAACCTTATTTTTTTTCAGTTACATTTCCTTTTATCATCTTCGCGTACAACAGTACACGCGTACAATTAAATTGACAACCAGGCCCCCCCCCCCCTTAATTTAGTTTTTTCCTACCAATTTAAATGTTCTGGGTGGTCCATAAGTAGGTATACAGTTAACGCTCGAAGTGTTACAAGAATTTTTTATTGGTGGTATATACTCCATTTCAAGTCATCTTGCAGTTCCTGGTACTTAGTACGTGATGTGAAGCGCTTTGGAATGTGCTGCTTTGAACGTAAACACAAATTTAATCGATTTATATTGGGATTGCTGTATACCTATTTATGGGCCACCCTGTATAATCGGGTGAAATTAAGGGTTTTTGTCTTAAAAGTTACTACTTCAGGCCCTCATCTAACCTTTTTATGAACGTAATGGCAGTACTTAAATTGTAAAATTTTGCATGGGGGGGACGCTTTTTCAGCGTTGAATGAACCTTAGTGAAGAACAGGCACGTAGCCAGGATTTTTTGGAAGGTTGTTCCGCAAACGAACTTGACCAAAATTTTCATTGTTCCTGAAATGGAATGAGGCGCTTTTTCAGTGAAAAACAGGTGATCTCCAAAAAAAAGGTCTTCGCCAAAATCCGAAGGCTTTGTCTGGCCGAAATCGGACATTCAAGCGGTTTTTCCGGCCAAAAACAGTAAATTTTTCCTCTCATAAACCAGTGCTAAAATATCGATGGGGAGACGCCTAAATCTCGATGGGGGGACGCTAAATCTTGATGGGGCGACGCGTCCCCCCTACAATTTAAGTACTGCGTAATGGACTAGGGCCGGATTTAGCATATGGCACATTGCCTGGGGGCTCGCGCTCAGGAGGTAAGACTTTTTTTGGTCTTCACCAACATTTGGCAGAAAGATGTTGCGATAATCCCCGAAGTATCAGGGGCCCCGTCCAATGTAAACACGGCCCGAGCAATATCATGCTGGTAAGTAGGTCTAATCTATTATACCATTTTTCAATAGCAATTTCTTCCACCTCGCTAGTTTTTACGCGAAAAAATACTTCAAAAAAATAACTAAGGAAAATGCTTATAGAACAAATTGATTCTAAATGGAGGGATCCTGGTCCCCCTGACTGTACATGTACTCCTATAACTGCTAATTTTCATGACAAAACGGAAATCTCTTAAGGAAAGTTTTTGAGTAGATTATTATTTACTGCTAAAATATTGCAGGAGGCAATGTGCCTTACTTCCCTCTACTTGGGCCAAATCACTTACAAAATTTAGCATCAAAATGTAAGATCTTAAACGTGTTTTGGACTTAAATTGTACGTAAAAGGAGAATTGAACAATTTAAGTTTTTTAACTGACTTTCATATGTTAAAAATCTAGTTCTTTCAAACGGCTCTGAACACGTGCAAAATATGATCCAATGGCATTAAAATACCTTTTTTTGCAAAAAAATTGTCCAGCGGCTATTTGAGTTACACAAGTTTACTTGACGCGTCTCCCGCTTCAAACATTTTTGCTATGTAATTTTGCGTTTAAGCTCCCTCTCTTTAGCAAAATCCTGGGGAAGTGCCAAAACCAGGCCTCGGCTTCTGATCTTTCACTTCACGATATCTCTGTCCCTCAAAAAGTTCCTCTTCAGAAAACTTGCATGTGCTCTGAGCTCTCCCCCCCTAATCAAAATGGCTACGCCTATGGTAACAATCATTTTCTTTCAATGCTTATGCCGACGACAAAGTGGCGCAAACGGGGGTGGGGCCAAGGGTATTATTTATCCCCCCTCAGCCAAATCACGTAGAAAATTCAACCTAAAATTTTAAGCGTCTAAACATGTTTTGGACCTGAACTGTGTATAAGGCAGGAGCTTATAAGAGCTGGGCAATTTAATTCTTCAACTGGCTTTCAAATCTTAGCAGTTAAGTTCTTTCAAATGGCTCTAAACAGGTACAAAATTTTTAATTTAAATGGCGTTAAAATGGCTATTTTTTTTCATTTTCCTGTTAAAAAATTACACATATTTCCAAAACCTGATGACAGCTCGACTTGAATGAATGTTTCCTTCACAGCGTCCTGGCCAAGACATCTGTTGATAATAAATACAAACCCTTCAATTCAGGCAAATGCCACAAGCGTGGAAAAGTTCCAAACTTCCAACGGAATATTTTCTAATACTCAAAAAGAAAGGTTTTGGCGATATTTTTAATAATCAGCAAAACACAAAATGACGCACGAACTAAATATTCTACGATCGAAAAGTAAACTTTAGTTAAAAATACCAATCTAAAAAGAGACTTTCACACACAAGCAAGAATACGACACAAAAATTATCGCGATAGCGATTTGATAGCCACAACGATAAATCGCGGCAATTTCAGGCCTGCGGCTGAGGCAATAGAAATCTGACTTTATTCAAAGCTCAATCACTGGGCCATAAATAGCGGGGCCGTTGAGAGGTAAGGAGATAGGCCCGCGATTTTTTGTGGAGGGCCCGCGCTGATTTGTGGGGCCCAAATAGGTTGAAGCTTGATCTGAAGCATAATCCGTGAAGCGTTAAGGAACTCGACTCACTTCAAATACTGGAGAGTTAACAGGTCCAAATTGAGAAAATATTTTGTCTCCATCCTAAACCCGAAGGGTAAAAATAGGTGTTTGGTTGAGAAGTACTCGTTTTGGTTCAGCGCTCATGCTCGGAATTTCTATCAACGACCCTGACAGATACCATCAATCATCATGTTTAAGCTTCAGTCGCACCAATGTGTGACACGGTGCAAGAAAAATCGTTTCACCCGAAGCCATCTCTT
Organism: Trididemnum nubilum; assembly: GCA_963965965.1. Classification (NCBI taxonomy): domain Eukaryota; kingdom Metazoa; phylum Chordata; class Ascidiacea; order Aplousobranchia; family Didemnidae; genus Trididemnum; species Trididemnum nubilum. The sequence goes on along the minus strand of OZ014477.1, from coordinate 44,328,600 downwards.
GCTGCCGACTGTAAAATGACTGTTCAAAACGACAGCACAATTTCATTTGGACCAGCTGAACAATGCTGCATTTTAAATCTTGACCCTTCATATTACTCAAATGTATTGTACAGTAATTCATGTTTATGTAACCCACCTAGGTTTACACCAAGACCTGGTGGTCGGACCTTGATTTACAAATATGCCCAACCAAAAGCAGCCGAGTTTAAACTTCTGAAGTTATTCAATACACTGGATTGGAACAGACAATTTGTCTGAAATTTAATCAGAAGACACCAGCTTCTAATTCTTTCATTTTAAAGGAAAACTGTCCAGCGTTATTTGGAAGTCTTGTATATAGCGCATACACGGAAATCGCAACTTTTTTTACTGGCTTCTCCAGTCCAGCTGCGATTCTGTGGTGTAACATTACTGTACACCATACTTCCATTCACAGGAAAGAACCGGGCGTAACGACAACATCCTGACGCGTGACAAGACTGGCAACTCATCGAGGGAATCTCCGCCAAGGACACCCTGTCGCCAAACCCAAACACGTCCGCACAACGTCGTATTTTTCTCGCTTACATGACTACACCGACCGGCTTTAGTCTAAAAAAAGTATCAAATACATATTGAAATATAATGGCCTTGTGAAAAAAACATGTGAAGTACCGGAATTAATGGGATTTACTAAAAATGGCGATATATTTTCTATAAATGGTTGTGTTACTGACTAGTTATCAGAAAAAAAAATACCTGAGATATTTCAAATTGCTTAAAATTTTGATCATCGCCCATTTTATCAACTTCTGGGCAATTCCGTTTGATATTCTGAAATAAAAATGATTTCGTCTGGTTATTTATATCATAAACTTTCTCGAAAAAAAAAAGCATTTCTATGGGATTGAGCTTTCAAAAAATAATTTTGGTGATTTTGAAATGAAAGAAACTGTGCATTTACATTCTTCGAAAAAAAAAAAAAACAAAGGTCATTTTGATCAACCCAGAGTTTGCTTCAAATGCCATGTTTTCACGAATAAGAAATTCGAAGTTTGAAACTTCTTCTCTACTTGAAATTTGTTGCGTAAAAGTCATTAAATACATTGCCATTTTGTAGGTTTAGAATTTTCAAGATGACCAAAAGACTATGTCCTGTTAGTCACAATTTTTTCACAGAAAAAAATTTTTTATATCCTTGAAAGGAAAAGTTTTGTTGTTTTGGAATAATTAAAAACTCTCTAAGGAGTTAAATATCAGGCAACAATAATTAAAAAATTTGTAGCAAGTGACCGTTTTTACAAAAATCTTTTGTCCCGTTAGTCACAAGTGTCCCGATAGTCACAATGTAATAACAGTTCAAGTAAATATACAAATAAAACAGAACTCAAATTAGATTAAATTGGTATCGACTTCATCCTTTTTGATTCAGTCGTTCCAGTAATATTCTTTTTTAAACAAAACTTAGGAATCTGCCCGATTTTAGTTTGTATTTGCAACCTTGACTTTTGATAACATTGGCAACGCCATTCTAGTTTTATTCTTACGGCAAAGTTGCAAATAATCTACTGCATTGAGTCATTTCTCTGCACTCCAATCAGTTTGATCTCGTCACAGCAGAACAGAGCTGATGAAGTGGTAAAAAGAGTAGCCAAGCGATCTCAGTAAAAATCAAGCAGTCAAATTGTTTAACAAACGTCTATGAATAAGTGAAAGTAAGGCAAGTAGGCCATTGCTTGCAATTCGCTGTGAGAAGTCTAATCTAGGTCACAAATAAGCAATAATGGCAGGCTTATTCAGGTACTGATAATGTTATTATCAGTTATGATTTGATAGTCTAGTAATATATAGTCTTACTGCTACGTTATGATTTGGACTGAAAGGTGTCTGACAGCTTGATTTTTTCTAAAATGGCTTGGCGCCTGTAGTCTACTCATTTTTCCAACTCTGATATGTTCTGCTGACAAGATCAAACTGATCAGCACAATACAGTTAGCCTAATTGTGGCATTGTCATTGGGATAGAACTGGGGTGGCGTGCCAAAGTTATTAAAGCCATGTCTGTCACGAAGAAACTAAAGTTAAAAAGACCTCAATATCGTGTTTGAAGTGGAATATTCCTGAAACAGCTAGCTGGATCAAGAAGGATTAAGTCAACGCCAATCTCATAGCATTGCCCTAACCCTCTGATTGATTTTGCTCGCGGTCCTTATTTAAAATAACTAGCCCTTTGTCTCCTTAGTCACAATGGCTAGCTTTAAAAATATCACTACTGCAAACATGGCTACTTGGATAAAGCAAAAATAAGATATGCTAACTTTACCTTAATACTCAATGCATCGTACGGTATATTAAGAGGAAAAAATTCATTCTGCCAATGAACACACTTTTAAATTCGAATTTGACAGATTCAATTTTACTAATTTGTGCCCTGTCCGGTAAGTCACAAGAATTTTCGTTTTTTTCTTGAAAAATAAATGAAACTAAAATTTATTTAATAGTGTAAACTCATGTTCTTACGACCAATGTTTAAACCCTACATTACAGTTTTTTGACCTAATTTACTCTTTTTTATATGAATAAAAAAGCAATCAAAACCTCCCGTTAGACACATTTGGAATTGCCCTTCTCAACCTGACTTTGGAATTTAGAACCCACTTTTGGGGTTCTTTTTCGACATCAATGAATGAATTAACTACCGTTTGAAGAAAATCAGTTTTATATAATCGACAAGTAAAATCTTTTCGTGGTTTCGTTGAAACGACAAGCATTAACACATGGTTTCGCTGAAACTGATTTTGAGCATGCATGATACGACTACTTGAAAAGATATAAAGCCTTACCGATACGAAACTCGCTGTAGGGCAATAAGCGAGAAAAACGATGTCCGAAAAAGTTTTGAACTTTTGACGTCAGCATGTCCTACTTCGGACATAGCTCGATGAGAATTTTAACTCGAAATATTTATTTCAAGACAACTTAATATCCTGCGCGGCTGCACAACGAAGACATAAAAACGTCCTCATACCCAACATGTTGCAACTAGCAGGATCTGGGCGCAACTAGCCACTGGTCGTGGCATTCTTGGATAGGGCGCTGTATAATAGTTCATTAACTTAGCTAGGAAAACAACATCGATAGGAAAATATGACATAGACTATCCATAAGGTGCTTTTTAGTGTGACAGAAGTAAGAAGCAACCACTATTCAAAAAATCTTACAATTTACCTAACTTAAGTGCTAGCACAGTTATAAAGAAAATAACGTTCAGCACAACCAAATCAATGTCAATTTAGAGCATGATGTGACAAAAAATTCCCAATAAGATTCCAAACCAATTATGTTTCCCGCTTCGTGTACAACACTGTACAAGTGCAACTTTCGAAGACGAAAATAAGCTTAAAGATGGAGCTGCATCGTTTAGTGAATTGCATCTTCGCAACCGGTTCCACAAACCTCTGGTAAATCAACAGCATTGGCCATCCCTCGAGATCGCAGCTTGGCCTCGTGCTTCGGTTATTCCCCTTGAAGACATTGATCAGCAACTACCTTGCCTTGACGACGCCGACTACCAAACTCCATAAGACTTTCGTGCCGTGGGTCTGTTATGATGAGCAGAAGATCGAAATTTTTTCCGTGTCTGTTCTTTCAAAGCTTTTATTTTTTGTTTGGCGGGCGACGGTCGCGGCACCGTTACATCTTCCTGGGCGGGCCGTAACCTTGCTTGCCAGTTTCGTGGGAAAAATTGTGGTGACTGAAAAGTGGGCCACTGCAGGAGATGATGTCGATTTATGTGGGTGGTCTTCTGCTTTTCATGAAACTTTTTCAAAGAAAGGCCACAGTATGGACAACGCGAAAGGTTTTCTAAAGAACAAGACAAACTTCAATGTGGCACTCGATTATTAAAAGCAGTCAATTAGATTCAAGACGGTTAAACATTGTCAGATTTAGTGTTGCAACGTTTAAAGTCGAATGCGCTTTCGCATATTAACTTTAATATGTAGATCACGCAACTCTTAGAGGGACTGCTGGCAAAATCAATGTTTGTTTTTTTTAACAATCAATAGCAAGATTACATTTATGTTAACTCTATTCTTCTTGACCCAACTGTTCGGAAGATATTTTACTTCCGAAGATAAACACATTGTCGTTTTCCCCAAGTTTCATCAGTGAAATCTTTATCAAGACCACAACTGGAGAACATATTTTCAAAGTTACCGGTACATCTGTTCTGGTACAAACTTACTTTGGTACATTGATTGCGACTTTTTCAAAAGTTATTATATAGTCTTATTTTTTGAAATATGATTTTTATTGACTTCACACAAATAATCCAATGAACTAGTCATAAACCTTACATAATTGAGTAGAATATCTTATTCTACGCCAAACACCGTTAGGTAAAGCGCTTAGTTTACCTGATCTTTGACCGTTGTTGCAGGTTCGCTTCAACAAGCCATTCTGACCGAGAACTTCATTTTTTGAGTCGACAGTTTGAGCACTTTTATCCAGCAGACTACAATGCTCAGATATTGCAGAAAGGTTGTAGTAGGAACGAGCCAATGAAGTCCATTTATGTTTTTCAGATGATTTGTGACTTTCATAAAAATTCCAAAACAGATAATGGCTGTAAGAATGCGCGAGTTTTGGCCTCTTGACTTTTTTAACAACTGGGACTTCAACAACATAGTCATCACTAAATGGTCGCTGCAAACCGGAATCTCGTTTTTCTTTCAGGCGACTGGAAATGCGCTTCTCAGGAATAACGTCTGCTTGCGAAAGAGTTCCATTTAATTGAAAACAAGCACCATTTGTTGGGATTGTATTTCCTGCGCAGCAGCAGATAGGTTGATTTGAAACATCAGAAAAAAGCTTGTTTTTTACTTTTCCATTTGTTGAGTTTTCATCGCCAGTTACTTTGTGCAGGAAGTGTTTTTCAATGAAAGACAAAAGGCACATATCACACAACAAATTCAAACTCAAAGAGATATCAGCTTTGATCTGATGAAATAACTTTTCCGAGTCCTTTTTATCGTAAAAGGTATAGTTATACTGTATTTGTTTGACTGTTCCATCCTTCACTAAATGGTGACATTTTGTACTCGATTGAGAAGTGGCTGACAAACTTCCACACCATAATTCAATTTTCCTCTTTAGTGACACTGGCATAGACACTTGAAAATGAGAATTAACTTTTGCACTTTTCATTAATGATGTAATGCAAACAGACAGAGTCTTTCGAATGGCGTAACTTTGATAATCATGAGGTGAGATGGAAAGATCGGAGGCTGGCACAGGAATGTTGATGCAGGAGCATAAATCATCACAATCAAGCACACACATTGGCTGTGATTTACTTTGGCTTGAACAGCTCTTTGCCAATTTCAGAGGTTGATACTTTGACTTGAAAAACGAAGAATGAAGTGAAGAATTTTGACGAAACGAAGCACCAGTAGACAAATGTGAATACTTTTTGTTCAAATATGGTAAAAATCGGTTTACATAGTGTGATTTCCTGTGAGCTTTGCTACGAATGGCATCAGTGTAAGATGCATGCAAAGCTTTAAAACTAAGACGATGATGTTGGGAATTCAAGACTGGTTTATATTTAATTCTATTGGAGTTAAACTGATCAGTCTTTTTTGCTTCTTTTATCTTTCTAACACTCTCCGAGTCATTACCATTTTCTGCAAAGTTATTATGCAGTCGCTTGCGATATATGCAGTTGCAATCAGCAACCTCTGTTGCACTTTTCGATGCGTCGAATTTAACTTCAGCCTTCAAATTTGACTTTTCCCCACAACTTAATATTGTTCTTCGCACTGGTTTTTTGGGAGTATCTTCTCTAAACGTTAAACAATTATTCCACACATATGCTTGCAAGATTTGTTGCAAAACTATTTCTGAATCAGCATTAAACTTTGCTCGTTTTGGGCGATTCAAATAATTGACATACAATTCTTTTTCCATTTTACAAGTAGTACAATCTGAAACAAAAAGCATGGAAGTGAATAAAGTTATTACAGTGTAGCCACCTAATGCAAGAATCAATTAACTTCAATTTTATGCACAGAAAAACATTTCTTAAGGTATAGATTTTGTTTTTGCACTTGGCTGGATTTTTTGCATGCTTTATTATAGAAATGGCTCTTAACCAGAGCGGTGGTACTACCCGACCCCTTCCGAGGAATGGGGGTGCGGAGGAACTCTGCGGAGACCCAACAGCCGGGCCACACCCCAAGGTCTGGACCATAGATCGAGAATATGGACCATAGACCATAAGAGAGAGAGGAGCCAAAGATAGATTTACGAAAAGATTAAGAGTTAGGACAGTCGAGGAGATGATTGAGGTCCTGTAGAGGGAGTCCACAGGCACTACAAGCAGAGTTCTCCTTCCGACTGAGCCCTGTGAAGATATGAGGATAAAAGAAGACTGTGGCCATGGCAGCGAAGACGAGAGAGCTCACAGCAAATGGAGCGAGAAAGAAGAAGTTCCTCCAAAGAGACTTCGGGGGACTTGGAAGTTCAGACGGGAGTGAAAGATGTGACGTCTCCAATTGCGGTATTGGGAATAATGGACTTTGGCAATGACTGGGGGAGAGGGCATGGGATCGCATCAGTGGGCAGAGAGGCACCAGTTTTGGCAAGTAAATCTGCTTTTTCATTACCGGGGAGACCTGCGTGACCGGGGACCCATTGGAAGCTCAACGTGGTGTTTTTGGAGAGGGAGGAGGCAACGGACCAAACATTCCAGGGGGACTCAGGCAGGAGAAAAGAGGGGGCTGAAGAAAAGATAGAGAGGGCTGATTGGGAGTCAGTTAGGAAAAGGACTGACTGAAATTTGCTGATCATCAAATGGCTGGTACACCAAACGAGACCTTGCTTGAGGGCAAAGGTTTCAGCTGTGAAGCTGGAGGTGATTGGACCAGAGGAAAAGGACAGGGAATTGGATGTGTTGCATTTGGAGCATGTGACATATACTCCAGCACCACCAGGGCCAAAAAGGGAGGGGACAGATCCGTCAGTCCATACTTCGATATCCGACGGGGGCAGGCAGGATAGTCTGCTTGGAGCAGACTAGAGTCGGCCTGTACTGCTGCCTGTGCAGTCGGGAATGAAGGGGGAAACAGTGAAGTGAGTTGTGGTCCATGGGGGAAAGGAGGGCACATGATCAGAATCTCACGTGGGGAAGGGAGTGGTTGTGTGGCCGAAGAACAGAATGATCTCCAGGAGGGTCTCTTCTTTAGTCGACAGGGAACGTTTCGTGTTGCCAGGGCATAAAGGCTGGAGAAGTCTGGGGGGAGGCGCAGAGCACGATCGAAAAAGTAGAGGGTCTGATGTTCTAGAGTTAGTTTTAGAGGGGGGAGTTGGGCCTCAAGAAGGAGTAGTGAGGATGGGGTGGAAGAGAGGCACCCAGTAAGAACCCTGCATGCAGCTCTGTGTAGAACTTCCAAGTGATTGGTTGCGGTGTTGCAAAGGAATGGGAACCATCCAGGAGAGGCATATGTGAGTACCGGACGCACAAAGTTGTAGTTGACCACCACACTTTGTAGAGTAGGGAGAGAGATTCTTTTGTGGGACCCCAGGAGGCAGTGGCTATGGAGCGAAGGGCTTTGTGGCGTGGATAGAATTTGGAACACAGGGAATGGACATGGGCCCCAAAGGATAGAGTCCGATCAAAGGTTACACCAAGGAATTTAGGGGTGGGATTGAACAAAAGAGGGAAGCCCAAGAGGTTCAGCCAGGGCTGGAAAGTGGCTTGATGGGCATCTGTAGAGAAAAAGGAGGACTCACACTTCTTTGGATTGAGAGGAAGTCTCCATAAGTTGGACCATGTTTCTAGGACAGTGAGGGAGGATTGGACAACAGAAGAGGCTTTGAGCGGGTCTGGCGAGGAGGACCAGATGGCCAGATTGTCAGCATACAGGGAGGCATGGGCACCCCGAAGTAAATCCTTGGTGATGTCATCAACAAACAGGATGAAGAGGACTGGACCAAGTCCCGAACCCTGGGGGACCCCTCGTCTGATGCAGAGTGAACGGCTGAGGGAACCACCAACCTGGACTTTAGCTCTACAATCAGAAAGGAAAGAGCGTACCCAAAGAAGAAAGCAAGGAGGGGAATTTGAGAAACAGAGCAGAGTGCCAGACCGAGTGGAAAGCCTTGGAGAAGTCAACAGATGCCAAAATGGTTCAGTCTGGAGGCTTTTTCTTTTGGAAGCCGTCCCAGATTGATTGAGACAGAGTAAGAATTTGGTCAAGGGACAACCTACCAGAACGAAAGCCAGCCTGGCAAGTGGAGAGATGATGTGATTCGAGGTGAAAAGTTTGGCGAGAAAGAATCAAACGCTCAAAAAGCTTGGAGATGCAAGAGGTGAGGGAAATGGGGCAGAAAGAGGATGGAGAAGAAGTTGGTTTTCCAGGTTTATGAATGGGGATGATAGTGGTAGGTTTCCAACAAGAGGGGAAGGTGTGAGAGTACCAGGACCTGTTGAATAGAGAAAGAAGGAGGAGTTGTGCTGGCTCAGGCAAATGCTTTAGTGTAAAGGATAGGCAATCTGGTCAGGGCCAGACGCAGTGGATGAGGAGAGATTGCAGATGGCAGCGGAGAGTTCAGTCAAGGAGAAGGGGGAGCAGAAAGAATTGTGGAGGGAAGAAGCATCCTCACAGCTAGCTTTCTGGAGTTCATTCATGAACTGTCGTTCGGCTCTGCGCAAGGTATAGGGTGTTGCTTGAGATGGGTGTGAGCAAAGAAAAGAGGCATAGTGGTTAGCAGTGTCAAGAGGGGAAGTGCAACCGCAAAAAGAAGGATCTTGGGAGGTGTTCTTTTTGCCCGAGATGGCATTGAGAAGCCTGAAAACAGCACGAGGATCAGAACGGGGGGACAGATTAAAACAGGTGGCTTGTAAGGTTGTAGATTTGGCTCTAGAAATGACTGAGGAAGCCCTACGAGAAGCATCTATGTATCTGAGGCAGTGCACCTCACATGGGTGTGCTACGGAGCGGGCCCTCCGTCATTCCTGCACTGCAGATTCCGCTTCCTGGGACCACCAGGCTTTGGGGGAACAACCAAGGCGACCAAAGGGGATAGAGGCCTTGGAGCTTCAACTAAGAAGAGGGAAACGGAGCAGGCAGCCTAGTGGATGTTGAGTGTATCAACATCAAGAGAGGGAAGGTGCTCAGCAATATATGATTGGTAAACATCCCAACTAGCCTTTTTGTAGTTGAATTTGGGGGGACGAGTGTTGGGGTGATGAACTGGAGAAAGGGGGAGGACAATCTCAATGGAGAGATGGTCCGAGCCAAGGCCAGGGAGAGTGCGCCACTCACAGTGGGGAGCGAGAGACGCAGGAGCTAACGAAATATAGGGGGATGAGCGGCTCCCAGTAGAATGATGAAGGAGCGTGGGAGGGGGGGTCATTAAGAAATTCTAGACCGGAGGAAGTGATCCAGCGAAACAGGTCATTTCCGAGCAGGCGCGTAGCCAGAAATTCGCAATGGGGGGGCTGTTTTGGGGGTCTGGGGGTGGAGCCCCAAGTCGCCGGAGGCTGGGGGTTTGGGGGCAAAGCCCCCAGCCGCCGGAGGCACGGGGGTCTGGGGGCAGAGCCCCCAGCGCTCGAAAATTTTGCATTTTTTTGCAAAAATAACTTCATTTTAGGGCTATTTTGATTAAAAAACAATGCTTTTAAAATGTGGCTTAGAAATTGGCAGTGCAAACAAGATTAAACTGGTGGCATAAATGGGCTATTTGGGAGGTGGCTCATGGTAAAATGTTAGTTCTCTTGTTTAGATGCTGGTAAATTATAAAATCGAATAGTTCAATAAAACTTACACGGAGTAATCTATTTCGTATACAGTTTATAGAGAAAAATAATTGGGGGGGGGGCTAATGAAAAGAGATTTGAGAGAAATGATTGGTAATTAACTAATACTGAATAGCCCCCCCCCCCCCCTATTTCTAAGTTTATAGTATATTTGTTGATGACACGTATGTTTAGCATTTTTATACTTGTGATCAAATTTGACTGCTTATTTTTTACCATTTTTCAAAGTTTTCATTCATTAGTTAGTTTTGTTTTTGATAAATGAGCCCCCCCCTGAATATATGTTTCAAAAGATGTTTTAAATCACTATTTAGTCCACTTCAGTGCATAAAACAGTCTCAAAAGTGCTAAAAACGTAGTGTTTTTCCCATTCTGCATTTTGGTCGACATGCCAATGGGGGGGGCTACAGCCCCCCCCTGGCTATGCTACTGTTTCCGAGCGGGTTAGGGGGAAGGAGTCTGTCCCAGGTTGGGTGGTGAGCATTGAAGTCTCCAAGGATAAAAGTGTCCGGGGAGTTTGGAAGAATGTCAGGATAGAAGGTCCTAATGCGAGAGTCAGAAGGATTGCTTCTGATGGGAGGGAAGTAGAGGTTAAGGAATTGTAGAGAAGAGTGGTTGGAAAGAAGAACTTTAACTCAGGTGTAGTCTGAGTAGGGGTCCTGGGAAGAAAGAGAGGAGACAGAAACAGGAGAGGATGCCAAGTCAGAGTGGATAAGAGTGAGGACACCACCACCAGTGTTATGAGTTCCGGAGTTATGTTATGAGTTCTGCCGAATGTCCGATCCGTGTGGAGGGTATAATAACCAGCGATTTGAAAGTTTTTGGTTGCCGAAAGATGGGTTTCTTGGAGGAAAATGAGGTCAAACTGGTTGCCAGAAAGAAAGGCAATTAGTTCAGCACGACGGGAGGAGGAAAGACCGCCGGCATTCCATTGCAGAATTCTGAGATTGCGAGAGAGGCATGGATTTGTTTGAGGGTGGGGAGGCGAGTTGTGGATTGGTTGTAAGCTTGTGGGTGGTGGTGGTAAAAGAGGTACGGTGAAGGCGAAAGGAGGGTAGGTGTTAAGGAGGGGAGGGTTTGAGGGGAGAGGTAGAGATGAATCCATGAGATCTGAGCATGTTAGTGGGAGGGTGTGGGTGGGGGCGGAGTTGGAGAGATGGGGGGGATGCTTGCTGGTGGGTGGGAGAGGCAAGGTCCCCATTGAGACAAGCAGGGCAATTCCAACCCATGGGGGAGCCAGCCCCGCAGATTTTGCAAAAGTCAGCCAGGGTCAGAGAGGAGCAGGAGAAGTGCACCCACTTGGAGCAGGTGGAGTACTTTTGAGAGTCCTTACCAACTTCAAGAGAGCATATGGAGCAGGGGTAACACGGGGGGCCCCGAGATGGACGTGATTGAAAAAAAACAAGCAGTAGTGGGAGGAACCCTGGGGGAGGGGACGCAGGCATTGTAGCGAGGGGACTGGTCTGAGTGGGGAAGCCAGTTTTGCTTTGGGGGTGCACGCCGGGCAACGCCAACCCACTGCAATGCCAGTTGCACAGATTGTGCAAAAGTCAGCACAGGTAAGGGAGGAGCAAAGGAAGTGCACTTACTTGTAGCAAGCGGAGCACTGAAGAGAGTCTCTGCCCACATCAAGGTGGCTTAACCAGAGTCGCAGTTGCACTTAGCTAGAGCGCTGCAAGCTATTGAAATGTATGAGTGATTCAGATTTATTTATCTACACCAAATTTAAACACTTTGCAGATAAATACAAGAAGTTGGGAGACAACAAAAAGACTGCATGGTCATCAGAGTCAGTTGCCACCCTACCTATGGTTAATAATTTAATAAAAATACTACTAGGGCCAATTAATTTGTAAATTTTGAGATTTCTCAAACAAAAATATTATGTTTCAGCAAATATTAAACAATGAGGAAAACAAAAAGCAAACATATCACACAAAATAATAAAAGGTAAAAAAACAATCACAAGAAACAAAGAAAACAAAAACAAATAAAAAATAAAATGGAAGAGCAAAACAAAAGACCATGCACTAACATCAAGCCAAATCAACATAGGTGGGCACAGCTAATGCAAAAATTAGCTCCACTAAAAACAATTCCATAAATTGAAAAGATTAGCTTTGTAAACGCCAATCCCAGTACACACTCTTTTCTTAGCGAAAGCAAACGCTAATTTGCTAATTACACATAAAAGTACAATATTAGACGGAAAAATTTAGCTTTTTTGTCAATTTTAGCTGAGACAGTTTATACTGACTGTACTTGGAGCTAGGGACTACTTGAGTTTGCCCAGAAAAATAACACATAAAGCACGTAAACCGAGCCTACCCATGATGGCAGCACTGCCTTCGATAATTCTTTACAAACTACACGCAATTGCGTTATAGGCGATGTTTATCTTTAAACCTTTTTAATAGTTCAAAGTTTGGATTCAATTTACATGGTTAGTTCTTATGTAAAATGTGTTTGCCCAACCACCCTTATTGCACTCTTCTCTTCAGTCAGACTGCTAAGCAGTACCACAACCGGTATAGCCAACTGCTCGGCCTCAAAAACCTAACCAATTCAGCATTGTACCGAAGCTGGCTTTAACTGCATCTTTGCTTCCAGGCAATATTTTAATCATCCTCCTCCCTCTTTCTAAATGCTTGCTCTGCATGAAAAATGAAGGAGCTTTCTGCTGAACGAGGGAGGCGAGGGAGGCAGCTGGCTGGCCAACACAAACTAATTGAAGTTCGATATGACATGAACAATTTTAATCGTGCTTTTTTGCAATGCTGGTTTCAAAACTTTGACCTCGTATTGGCTTGTGATTTTGCAAGGCCAGCATTATGATGTCACAGATGGGAGATATTACCAACGCGAGAAAAGCATTACCATATTAAAGCACAACATTTGCAGCATAAATTACTGATCCTAACATGCCTTACATGATATACTTGAAGTACGTATTTTTCTGGCAAGCAAAAACAACTAAATGCGGTAAATTTTAGACTATGCTTTATTAGTTATTGAAACTATGATAGCAACTACTTTTTTTAGCCAATTGGGTAAAAAAATTAGCTTGGATAACCAGTCCGTTAACATTTTTGAACGTTAGCAGAACAGCTAATCCGTTAATAAAAATGTTAGCTTCGCTAATTAAAGGAATAGCGATTTCGGCCCACCTATACAAATCAATTTTTCCATCAATAATTATTCAGCATAATAACTAAGCAATCTTATTTTATATTGATATTTAAAGGATTTATTAGAAAGACTTTTCAGATCACTGAGCATCTCACGCCATATTTTTAGGTCTAAGAAAGAAATGGTTGATTTGCCATTTTCGGTTCTGGCAGAAGTTTGCACTTAGTTTGACTCGGCAGAAATTCTAGAGTGACAATTATGAAAATTTTCGACCCAGAAAAAATCAAAATACAAATTTGAAATTTATCATTGTGAACAGAATGCATAATCTTAACTAATTGCAACTTCACAATACTATCAAATTTTAATAATTTTGGTTTGGTATAGAGGGAAAGCAGATTGCTGCCAACGAGTATTGGTCATAATTTTTGGAGCTTCATTTTGGGGTTTAAATAGGTTTTCGAGAGGTTTTGTTTGCCTGTCTCCATAAGAAAGAACAGTACTGAAGGTGGGGATAGATCACTCCATAATAAGCACAGTTTAAAGTGGATAAATTAACATATTTTCCTAAATTTGTTAATGCCCCATTACCGTGGGCAATTTTTGAGCATTGATTATGTATGTATATGTGGTGTCCACAAAAGATCTTTATAAAGTGTTACTCCCACGCATGTTACATGCTTGACTTGAGTAATGTCATTCTTTCCTATTTTAATATCTAGAGTTCCAAATTTGGAATATTGGGAATACTGTATATACTGAACTGTGATGTCGCTTTGAAGTAATAATTTGAAAAAAAATGTTAAAACCAATAGGCTGCCTCTGACCTGATACTAATTTGTGGTTGACATCAAGCCTCAGTGATCCAGCTGATAAGTACCAGTACATAAAGTTTCAAGTCAAAAAAAAGAATAAAGCAAATATAATCAATATTCATCTCAACATTTTTTGTGAGTTGAGATTAGATTTGAGTCAGGGCAGGGTTTGATTTGAGGTTAGTTTTATACGCATTTAGTTTAGATTTAAATCAAAATTAACAAAAAAAGCTATCCCAGATCCCATTAAAGTCATTCAACATATTGTTTGCAAAGCCCAGCACAGAACCAGAATTCTGATGCCAAACTAAGCTTACAGTGATTAGAAGATTTGACATGCCTGCATTACCATAACCCAGGGGCGTATTCTCCATGCATGCAAGGCATGCCTAGTCATTTAGCCAAAAGAAAATGATAATTTAAACAACATGTAAAGATTTAAAACAAAATAGAACTAACTTGCCACAGTTACAGGTATTCACTTTCAAGTCGAAGTAGCAATCAATAGTCTCGCTTAATTCATTGATTTTAGTTTTAGCCTGTTTTCAGCATATCGTTAAATTCCAAAAAATAATGGCAACACGCATGCAATTTTAAAATTGCATTCAATGGCTCAAGCGATCGCTATGTTTCGATACGATTACGAACAAAATTAAACAGGTTTGAAAACTTTGATTGGTACATTTTTTGCTGCAAAAGTTCTTTTATAAGTCTAGTTTCTTGTTTTCGTAAAATATAGTCTCTATTTTGATTTTAGAGTTGTAATAGTAAATTAGCTTAAAACAGGCCACAAGCTTACACCAAAGCATGCAATTTTAAATATTGCATGCGTATTGCCATTTATTTTATGTAATTTTGTAATATGAAAAAAGCAAATAACTATGCGGCAAAAAAACAAGCCGTGATAGCCGGTAGGTATTGGCATTAAGAGATGTAAATCAGAGTGAGTTTTTGATATGGTACTGTTCGCACTATTTAGGCTAAATGTTGAGCTATAAGAGTGAAAGCAAGATGTGAAATCCACTTAAGCAGAGAGTTACTGGTAGTTGGTTCAGTTAGTACTTTGTGGGCCTAGGATAGTTATAGAATTTGCACTAGGTTTGTAAAAAAGTTTTAAACACAATCAATAAATTACTGAATGGTAGCTTAGCTGCTTTGCTTGTACTTTACTGGTTGTTAAACAAACTAAACAAGGCTAGGCCTAACCATACATGCATTGGACTAGTCTTGAGCACACTAGCCTGCTTAATATTGTATAGAATCGCTGGCTGCTGCTAGGCTACGGTATACTATAATGACACATGTGAGGAAGAGGCTATGAAAGTAGGTAATGTATTTGCTATTCAGCAAGTTGGCCCAGCTTAGTTCTGCAATTAATGTTTTTACTTTAATGTTATTAAGTCTTCTTTATTGTTAGTGTTAGCCTAGTACGGTAGGCCTACCGGCTTACTGGCAGATATAAAACTGCTAGACCTGCCACTGTTTGTGGCAAGACAAGAAAGATTTGTACTTGGACAGTAAATACACACACTAATGTGCACTGGGGAGAGAAGGCCTAGTTGCTATAGTAGATATGTTTTAGTGTAAGTTGCTTTTTTATTTAGCTGTCTGATAATAATGACATCATCAAAGCTGATGACGTCATCATAATTGCATGCCTTATCTGAAATGCCACGCTACGCCACTGCCATAACCTGATAAATGATGACCTCAGACACATAGCACAGCCAACCTGAAGGAGACAGAGTAGAATTTAAAAACCTGCGGAGGTGCTAAAACTGAAAAGAACTGAAGAAATAGCCTAGCTTAACCCCTGTAACCTCTAAAGTCATTAATCGACTCTCATTGAAACTAAAAAATGACTGGTTGGAAAATTTTCTGATGCCATTTGATTGCGCCAAGATTAATACCAGCAGCCTTAATATATCGGTACAGGGTAGGCCTAGTTAATTCAGAACTGCTCCTAGAACACCGCTAATCTACTATCATGATCTGGTTAATATAATTCAACATTACGGTAACTAAGAATTGTGACTTGTAATTTTTTGAATTGGTTACTAATAAATATTTTTGTAGACAGAAGAATATACTGAATTTGCAGGTAGACCAATATGAATAAGCTTACACTACACTGTTACAGTATTTACTTGTAGAGAACATGTAGAATTAAGATATATGACTTTTTCTACTTGTTTCTTCAACTGCTTTGAACAACTGTCTGCAATAGTTTTTTCCTAATGCATGCTGTACAGTATACTGCTTTGCTAAGCCGTAAAGCACTTAATATTACTGCATTACTATTGGGAATAGAAAAACAAAAGTCACCACTGTAACAGAATAAACCATTCATACATACATGAATTTATTTGCTCAATGATAAATATAATGTACAATATTCCCACTAAGCCAGAAAACACAAGAAAACCCAATAGTTATGCAGTCAAGGAACTGGCATCGATTCCAGGATGGCTGGAAGCCAGATGGTGCCCTCTTGGGTCTGACAATCAAAGGGAAAAACTGTGTGCCAAACTGTGTGCCATGGTACCGCAAGAGAACTGCATGTGTGCCACAACGTTTTGAAATGTAAACTTATTCTTAAAGTCCACTCAGCTTACTCGTGGGTTTTGAAAAAATAATTGGCAATTTACTTTAGGATACAAAGTGTCTGTAACTGCATTTAACCACATAACTACTTCATAAAAAATTTACGTAGCCAACTATATCAACTTTTGGTAGTCTTTAATGACATCACAAAATGGTTATACCGGCATAGTACATTTTTTTTCTGCCAGTGCTGTAGAGCAAGATCTAAAGAGTAAACTTTTCAGTACTGTAAGGCAAATGCGAACTCAACATTTTAGTCTAGGACAAAGTAAAAGGTAATATGGAGAAAAATTGAGGCACTACTAGACAGGAAAGAAATACAGACAAGGAAGTGCCTTCAAAAAAACATAAATCCGCTAATTCCTGTTGAGGTGAGAGTATTTTTGTCTGGTGTCAAGCCCAGAATTCAGAGACTTTGTTTGCGAAAACAAGCAAAAATGTTTCTCATTGAGCATACACTGCACTGCATTGATTAACATTAAAATGACTTCTGAGTTTTTCTGTGTGTGCATAGTTCTTTCCAGTAGCCAGGGGGGGGAGCAGTAGCCCTTCCCATTGGCTTGCTGATCAAAACGCAGAATAAAGGAAATACTATGTTTTTAGTACTTCTGAGACTCTCTTTTGCACTGGAATAGACTTTAAAACAATTTAAAGCATATTTTGAAACGTTTGTTTAAACGGGGGGGCTAATTTGTCAAAAATAAAACTCATAAATCAGAAAAAAAATTAATAAAAGGATAAAAATTGGTAATCAAATTTAATTGCTCATTGAAAAATCCTTCACATAGGTTTCAACAAAAGATATATTAACTCAGGAATTGGGGGGGAGGCTATTTAATAATAGTAAGTACCAACCACTTTTCTTAAACTTCCTTCCATTAACCCCTAATTATATCTTTCTCTACAAAATATAGAGGAAATACATTACTTCTTGAGAATTGCTTTGAACTACAGGCATAGGATTAATAATTTACCAGCTTCTAAATAAGAGAACTGGAATTCTAGCAATATTCTACCACATAGCCCATTTACGCAACTAGTATGATTATGCTTTTGCACTGCTAATTTCTCCACCATGTTTAGATAGCATTAATTTTTATCAAAATAGGCCTAAAATTAAGTTATTTTTGCCAAAAAAGACAAAATTTCTAGCGTTGAGGGCTCTGCCCCTAGAACCTCCGTGCCTCTTCCCCAGACACCAAAAACAGCCCCCCATTGCAGTTTTCTGGCTAAGGGCCTGGTTTCTTCAAGGTAGCAATGTTTCGAAGAAAAATTTTTAACCAGCAAGGTAAACGCAGAGCTGTAGATTTGATGCAGCAGTTCTAGGTGTGCCACAGTCGAATCAAACAGTTCTAAATGTGCTGCAACCAAAAAAAGTTTGAAAACCACTGATTTAGTTTATAAATGATAAATATTTCACGTTCGATTTGTTTGCGGGATAAAACGTAATCAAGCGGATTGGTAAAATACAACTTTCAGACAAGTGCGGTGAAAATGATGAATGTATTTTTTGCGTACTGCAAGGAAAAATCTATGTTGCTATTCATAAATTACACACTTTAACTGCAGTGATATTTCAAAACATTAATTGAACCAACATTGAAACTACTGGGGCATAAAAATTCAAGCACTTTTAACATTTAGAAGCTTACTGAAAAAACATGGAAAGCAATTTGCAATCAATGAATTGCACAAATAATAATATACCGTAATAAATAAATGGAAGGCTTTATTTCACCGAAAATTTTTATCTACTTTTTTATTAATTCTTACTCAAATCTAACCCAAACTCAAATGCTTACTCTAAAACAATGCTCAAAATCGAACCCTAACACAAACCTTAATTATGAACCCTAACCTTAATCCCTAAAAAAGCAAATGATCAAAGTGCGGATGAATATTTCTCAATTTCGTTTTATTTTCTTTAACTTGAAAATTTTTGGAGAAATAGTCACTACCGGTACCTAAAAAAAATTTAAATAATGAAACTTATACTGAGTTTGCGATAGGTCTACCGAAAAAGCATGGAATAGATTAAAACCAAACTTAAGTCAATTTTAGCGCCAATAGACCAGGGGTACTCAACTAGTTTTAGCAAAGGTCCAGGTACAGAAGATGAAAAGTCGTTGCGTCCAGAAAAGGACTTCACTGCAATTTGAAGACCAAAAAAAGATCTTCACCACGATTTGGCGAGGGTTTGCAGGCTCAACATGCATCAGGCGGAAGATGAGGTCCTGCCCAAAGAAGTGTAAAGGTCCGAAATTAGGTCTGACAGTGGACCATGGTCCAAATTTAACGCTTTAGAGGTCCGGATGTGGACCGTGATTTGCCAGTGGAGTAGCCATGCAATAGATAATTACACAAATACTTCCATTAAACAAAGAACGTTCATCAACCCAATGTAATATTTTTCATGGCATTCTTGCATTTTTGAAACAATTGTTAAGTGTATATCAGATATGCACTCACTATTTCAAATCAATTTATTTTGTCGTGCAACAACTTAGTATAGTATTTCACACAACTAAGTGTTGACCAAGCTTGAAAAGTATATCTTACACATATTTATTGAAAATACTACACTACATATTATTATGATGTGTTTTATCGTGTGCAGAGCCAGAAATTTTACTGTTTAGAATTTAGATATGTATTGGCATTTTTGTGTAATTTGACTTCGATTTCCACGTTTACATTTGGCTTAAATTTGTAATATTTGAGAGCGTGTGATCTTATCCCAAGTTTAAACCTTTGTTTCATTATTATACTGAGATTTTAAAAATATGACGTGCTTTTGTACCCACAACGATTTGGCAAGAGTATTGAAATTTTTGGTAAGGATTTTTGTATTATGTGCTTTGAAGTCATCACAGTGGTTCCCCAGGAAAAAAATCTGTGATTGCCACGCTTAGGCCCAGTCTTTCCTGTGTGCAAACTCAAGCACGTATGAGCTTTTTTAGCTTGCTCTAAACAAAAATTTGGTACACCCGGTACAATGCCCTATCAGCGTACAAGCTGGGTCCATAACAACTAACCACGACAAACTGACCGCGAACAAACTGATCAAGAACCAAATGACACCGATTAGCTGAGAAGAGTAACCATAAGCATATTTTACACTTTCCACAGCCATCTTGCCCAAACCCTCACTTTGTAACAAAATCACCGTGAAAAAATCTGTGACCAAACCGTTGGTTCACAGTCAGTTTGTCATGATCAGTTGACCTGACTCAAATAAGCTTAACTTAAATGCTCACAATTTTACGTACAGTTTGAAGTGTAGCCGGGTTTATTAGAAATACTCAGTTTATGAAAATTGATTGGCATTCTTGGACCATAACTACACTCTTGCATTATTGACTAGAACAATTTAATTATGAACACATAAACATGCAATTACGCTAAATGTCATCATTGTGAACTTATCACACGGCTATGAACAGATAGACAAACAGTACCAGAGTACTGGCACTTGAAATTGCAACAAAACGTAGGAAGGTCTGCTAGTCAGATGGACAAAAAACCACATTTGTCACTCAGTCACTCCCGCAAAAATGCTTACGAAAACCATCTCGTACAAAAAATTCTCACCCCCCTGCTTTGCTCTTTCTTTAACAAAAATTTGACACCTAGTATACGTCAAGGTGCCTCATGATAACTTTGAATACAGTAATTGGAAAAAATAGATAAAAGCAAGTTTTGGAAAAAGAAAATATCTACCAAAAAAAAAAAAAATTCCAGGAGTTAAAACAGAGAACCAACAACCACAATGTCAGTTTACAACCTCCGAAAACACTACAGGGGTTACATCAATTTTTCTCTAGTGCACATGTGCTAATCTTTACTGCACATGCGCATTGTGCAAATGCACTATGGGTAATCATTTGCCTAGTACACTAATGGCATGCACAAGCAATAATGATGAGCAGTTGTGCACTATTGACATGAAGTTGCACTAACAGACTAGTGGCTGTAGTGCACTGACAAACTGATGACATGCACGTGCCCTCAAAAAGCCTAGAATTGCCTACATGCATGTCCAAGTGCTCGTGAGTCACTACTCACATTCACAAGTTTCAAAAGTACAGATTGCCAAAGCACAAGTCAGAACTTAGAAGTGTAATCAGTAGGGCAAGTTTTTGTTGCACTAAAATTCTGAAAAAGTTGCATTTAGTTTTAACAAAAGTTGCTCTAAAAGTTGCATTTAGTTTTAACGAAAGTTGCAGTAAAAAGTTGGATTTAGGCCTATGCACAACGAGTTTAAGCAACAATGATTTTGTAACTATCCACTAGTTACCACACAGTTATACTGTTTAAATAATCTTGGTTTGGTCAAAATAAAGTAAACCTCTCACATCTGATTCTGACCAAAGATTGGCAGTTATTGAAAAGTTTCGAATTTTTATATTGCGCCGGAAAAATACGGCGCACAGTCTCATCATTTCTTAAACGCAAAAAAGCTTTGGAACGGCGCAAATGGACCTCAACTAGATAACCACAAGATAAATTGAAGCGTAGGCCGTTAGAACTGCTTTTCTACCATCAAATCCAACCAATAAGAAAAACATGGATACCAGTGTTGCCATCAAACAAAATGAAAAACCATTAAACTGGAAAAGGGTCAATTGCTATAGTTTAATTATTCAAGAGATTCATTAACATATATCGCTAGATACTTCTAAACATTGTCCGGAGAGAAATGGCAATCATTTGACAACAGTTTCTGCAGCATGCGGAAACTTCTCTCCACAGATCTTGAAGATGCTTGGCAGTTTAATAACTTTGCATAAAATTTGGGGCTAATGTTAGACCGGGTCATTTCTGCAATGGCTCCACAGCCCTGGTTCTGACACTACGGCAGTAGCGTAGCCAGGGGGGGGGGGCAGGGGGGGCTTGAGCCCCCCCCCATTGGCTTGTAAAGTATGCAAAATCTCAAGTTTTTGGTGCTTTTGAGGCCGATTTTTTTAAAAAATTGAAAATAGCCCCCCCCCCCATAGAAAAACAGCTCCCCTCAAATGTTTGTATGTCCGAATTTGGACGAAAAATCAGTCTCAAATTACGGCGAAGACCTTTTTTTTTTTGGAGACCACCTGATCTTGGGCGGAAAAAACCTTAGTATTTCCGAGCTTTCCAAGAAATTTCGTCTGTATTTCCGGACAAACCGTGTGAAACTGATTCAAGAACAATGAAAATTCAGGTCAAGATCGTTTGCACTTTTCTCACTCTTTCAAAATAGCCCCCCCCTTTTCCAAATCCTGGCTACGCGCCTGCACTATGGTACTAGTATTTTTACCCTTGTGGCTGAACATCT
The DNA here is from genome assembly GCA_963965965.1 of Trididemnum nubilum. Lineage (NCBI taxonomy): Eukaryota > Metazoa > Chordata > Ascidiacea > Aplousobranchia > Didemnidae > Trididemnum > Trididemnum nubilum. The sequence goes on along the minus strand of OZ014477.1, from coordinate 44,306,940 downwards.
TTGTGCAAACCAACTGTTAAATCATAGATAACATTGAGACGAAGCCAATACGTCACAAAGCTTGTTGTTACACAATTCAAAGACAATACCAGAATTAAACCGAATGTAAATTACTGTAGTTACAAAACATATTTTTTAAAGCATACGGTACCTTTAACATTTTGCGCAAAAATTGATTAAAGTTGCCGTAAAAAGTTGCAAAATCAAAAAAAAGTTGCAAAATAAAATTAATGGAAACAGCTTAATTAAAACATTGCACTAGCCTATCTAAAGTCTGAGTGTTTTGGAAGCTGTTGGAAGCTGTAAAAAAAATTGCAAAAACTTGCCCTAGTAATCAGTAATGGAGTGCTCATAATCAGCTGCTAAAGAGAAAGAAGCAAACTGGTAGCTAATAAAAGAACTCTTCAGGAGGCTTCAAAATGAGCACTTCAAAAGCGCGTTGCCTAGTTGTACTCTTATTCTTAATTCATAATTGCTCTTTGCTTTTGAAATATGCACTTCTGAATTGGGACATGCATACTGTATGTGCACTTTTTCAAGTGCACTTATGATACCAGTACAGAGTATAGCCTATGCACTTAAGAAATGGACCATATGTGCTAAATACCGGTAAGCATTAGGCCTAAGGGAAAAGGCTTGGCGCACGCTCCGTGCGCGCAGACATGTACCGGTACATGTGCAATGCATTATACCTAGATATAGAAAAGCACCTGTGCACTACAGACTAAAGAATGTGCACTTGAGAAGTGCACACGTGCACGTGAGGTGCGTTTCAAATTATGCCTCAAATCATTTTCTGAGTTTATTCCAGTGCAAAAAATCGAGTCAAAAGTGCTAATAACGAGGTATTTTCCTGAGCCTATTCAGTACTGTGCATTTCGGGACCGCAGGTCAACCGGGGGACTATTGCCTCCCTGACTACAGCTCTGTAACGTCGTTTCATGAATAGCATCTCTCTCGTCTCTTACCTCTCACATCTGATTCTGACCAAAGATTGGCAGTTATTGAAAAGTTTCGAATTTTTATATTGCGCCGGAAAAATACGGCGCACAGTCTCATCATTTCTTAAACGCAAAAAAGCTTTGGAACGGCGCAAATGGACCTCAACTAGATAACCACAAGATAAATTGAAGCGTAGGCCGTTAGAAACTGTTTAAAATTCGCAATCTCGAGGAGTGAATAAGGTTTTTTAGTTTAATAGTCGTAAAGCAAGGAAATGGTAAAAATTCGAGTACTGGTAACGGTACTAAATTTTATTCTTCTAAATCAGTGTGCTTCTTTATTCTGCATTTTGATAGGCGGAATGCGAAAACCAACTAATAACTAGAATGCAATATTGCAAGTAATATCCGGGTACTTCATGAAGGAAACCAACTTTACTTAACTAATAAGAACTTGACTCTACTAAAAAATAGAATGTGACATTGCAAACAATATCTGGAGACTTCGTAGAAATATGAAACTTTACTGAACTAAAGAATTAGCCTCTACTCAAAAATATCGTTCAAATTGCATTAAGCACGTTTATGGTTGCTGATAGTTAAACCAACAATACGCTGTTGTTTTCTTTAATAATTAATTAATGAATGGGCAGTGGTGCAAGCAGGGCCGCCGAGAGGGGGGCAGGGGGGTACAATGACCCCAGGGCCCAGACGCAGCACCAGGATAGCGTGACTTGGGGGTAGAAATAATAATAATCTGTTTTATTTCAGACAACTACGGTCCATAAGTTTAAAGAAACAAAATAAGCAAAAACAAAGACAAGAGGCACATATGTACAAGTGACACGCTTATTTACAGATTACACGAAAAGAGTACGATTGTAGTACTCGTGATACTTGGACAAACTGAAACTGTCCGAATTCATAAGAGACTTTATCCAATTATTAGGAGACTTCAAGCATCTCTGCACAAATCCATAAACATTTCTGCGAATTAGGGCTTCAAATGTTGGGATCTCTGCAGCTACGAGACCTTCATTGGCACTCATGAAACGGGGTATGCTATGCAAAATTCTGTAAGCATTATTGTAGCCAACACAAATGCGATTAAAAGTATATTGTGTGTAATTGTGCCATAAATGACAACCATATAGGGGAGTACAGTAAGAACGAAATAACGTATTTTTTATTGTACTTAAACATTTTATAAATCTCGATCGCAATTTATTTGCTGCAGAATATAACATTCTCACTTGGCGTTTTATGTCGTCATCATCCAGCAAGTATTGGTTTATGAGAATTCCCAAATATCTCACTTTATCAGAAAATTTAATTTTAGTACCCGAAAGAAAAATAGAAGGGGTCGAATACACTTTAATTTCTTTAGAAGGAAAAACAACACCAACAGTCTTCTTAACATTAAATGAGATTTCATGAGTATGTGCGAAATCACTACAGATATCAATAAGTTCTTGCAGACCTATTAAATAATCTTTCGGGTACTAAAATTCAATTCTAGGGCTAAAGCAACAGATGTCATCTGCATAAATTAAATGATTAAGGCAATCATCTCCCACACAACAACCAGTTGCAATTTGGTTAAGACTGTATGACAGTTGATCCACATATACAGAAAATAGTAAAGGACTTAGGACACTACCTTGTCTTACTCGTTAGTTACATTGAAGGATCTGGATACTTCTGCTCCCCATCTCACCCTCATTGTTTGATTTTTGTACCAAAAATATAAAAGACGAACAAAGCACAATGGAACATTTCGATTAATTAACTTCTTAAATAATAAAGAATGACTGACCTCATCGAAGGCCTTTGAAGCATCAAGAAATACACTAAATATAGGGCTGCCTTTGTAAATGTAGGAAGACACACATTGTTTTAGCAAAAAAACACACATATCTGTGCTATGCTGTGCTTTAAACCCAAATTGATTATGAGTTGTATGAAGAAAGGTTTCAATGCGACTCAAAATAAAATGCTCAAGCAACTTAGAGATAACAGTAGTTAGTGCGATTGGCCTGTAGTTACTACTGTCTTGCAAATTACCATTCGCATTTTTGACAATAGGCACAATAATAGTATCTAGACAATCAAAAGGAACAAAATTATGATAAAGACACATATTGAAAAATATACTAAGGTACAGACAAATACTCGGGTCACAATAACAAAGATGTTCAGCAGTTATAGTATCAGCCCCAGGAGAGGAATCAAGTGGCAGCTTCATAGTTGGGCAAGTTAACGCAAAACGTTAGCTTCGTTAACTACTAGTCCGTTAACAAACTTCACACCTCCGTTAACGTTAATCCGTTATTTTCTGCTTTAATTAACGGAAGTTAATAAAGTCCGTTAATCCGTTAATATTTTGCGTGTAGTTTACATTTCTTTATATTCACTCGCTTCTAGAACACGTATTGACGCTGTTGAGCTGATTGTAAGGAACTATTTATTACTAAGATGGTCTTTTTGTGTTTTGGAAGTTACATTTTACAGTCTAATCTAATTTCAAGATAAACTAAGATCGGATGCACTAACAAAGCTGCGATCGGAAAACCTTTGGAAATTGTGAACAGCGATAATTAATTGGCTGCAGCTTATTATTTGCCACAAAAGAGTTCTTTTCTTCGCTTTCTTCTATAAAACTCGTACGATGAATGAATGGTGCAAGATATTAACGATAAAAACCTTAACGGAAATTAATCGAACTTAACAGAAGTTAATTAAGTCCGTTAACAGAACTTAACGGAAGTTAATTTAGTCCGTTAACATGAAAAAACTTTTTAACGGATTAACGAGTTCAAGAAAAAGTTAGCTTCGTTATTAACGGATTAACGATTAACGGACTTGTGCCCACCTATGGGCAGCTTATACAGCAAAATATGTATTAAGTCAACAGTGCATAGCAAATTGGGAATGTTATGAAAACTGGAGCTATTGCCAATAGCATTTTGTACAAACAGATTATCAGTTGGGCCTGCTTGGGCACTAGAATTTAATATACACTCATAGTGAGATCGCCAATGATCTGCAACATCTATAGTCCCAGTTGCATTGTCGATTGAAATAGGAAGAGGGCTAGACTTTTTAGTACGTTTGACTTTTTGCCAAAATAACTTAGTTGATTTGTCAGTTTGTAGCGCAGTTGCTAAGGCATCAGCTCTACGCTGCTCAGACATGTTCTTGCATGCTCAAAGTTTTGACTTAAAAATCTTTCTGGAAACACTCATTTGCTGGTGCAGGTTTCCTGAGCGAGGTTTACCATTGACAATCCATTTTAAAGGCGGTGAATCATCCAGCCAATTCCAGTGGTTCACAATAGCTAAAACTGAACTATAATTTTTGATATTTTTTGTTTTAATTTTGGGACTGCAGTTGCAAAGATATTCATCAAATACAAAAAGATGTCCCCCGAAAAAAGTTTTTGGAAACTCTGAGTTTTGATCTTCCCGCCAAAACCACAATAGGCTTAATGGTTTAGAGAACTGTGGTAGGCCTAATAGTTTAGAGATAGTTTATTTCTAAATAGTTTAGGCCTAACTATCTCTAAACTATTAGGCCAAATGGTTTAGAGATAGTTAGGCCTAATAGTTTAATAAGATTGCAGTAGGCCTAATAGTTTAGAGAACTGTGGTTTTGGCGGGAAGATCAAAACTCAGAGTTTCCAATAGCTTTTTTCGGGGGAACATCTTTTTGTGTTTGTTGAATGTCTTTGCAAACGCAGCCCCAAAATCAAAACAAAAAATATCAAAAATTATAGTTCAATTTTAGCTATTGTAAACCACCGGAATTGGCTGGATGATTTACCGCCTTTAAGTAGTTCTGCCTTGCAATTAAATGAGCTTGTTTGACATCTGAATTCCAACCTGGGACGTGCAATCCAGATCTTTGGGACTTGAAATTATTCTTCAGAGGAGCAGATGCTGTCAGGAGCACATTAATAATAGCATCATAAAAATCTTTAATCTCAGATTTGTGAGAGGCATTGGAACAAACAGGATCATGGCACTGAATTGCATCACGTGGGAGTGAATTTTTTTCCAACAGTTGTTTTGTCTTTACACTGTATTCATATTTTAATTCCTGTGAAAGCTTATTCCAATCAACTTTATTTATGTTATGAGTGTTGCAATGTGATTTGACCTCACAAAGCTCAGGCAGCTGGGAGCAACAGATAATTACAACAAGTGGTGAGTGATGAGAAGATATGTAGTCATGCAGTACCTGCATCGATTCAACTGCTTGATGTACTGATTCACTAGTTTAACAGTGATCAATCCAGGAAGTTGATCCATGGGCCTCACTGAAATAGGTGAAAGTATCTTGCGGTAAAAACTCCTTGTCTGCAAATTTGTATCCACTGTCTTCACAAAACTGATTAAGTAGGGGACCAAACAAATTACTATAACTTGCATTAAAATCTCCTAATAAGCATAAGTTTGCACAGTCAAGGTTTTCACATAAATCATTTAATTTGGCAAGATACTGCAGGTAGCTGTCGATATTATTATAACAGCAGAATGGTGAATATACGTTAATTAAACAGATATCATTATCTTCCTGGTGTATTTTAATTCCTATTATGGATTCATCCACATTTTTGAAAGTCGAAACTTTTAACGACTTATTCCACAACACCGCAGTCTCACCAAAAGGCCTTCCAGTAAGTATACCATCTTCAAAATCTACAGAATAGTTTCCATAAGCTAAATGAGTGTCAGCTATGTAGTTCAATTTCTCAATATTTTGCTTGGCTAACCAAGTTTCTTGTGGAAAAATAATATCAAAAGCATTACACAGAGTTTGTATGTCAGCAAGAGAGGAAGATAAACCCCTGTAGTTGAAGGAAACAAGTTTTAACCTTGAGCAATTGAATGCTCTTTAATACTGTTAGCAGAGGATTTTGAGATCTTAAGAGATATCTTCCCAGCATTCAAAGGTGCAGTGTAAAATCTCTTCACAAGCACTCCCTCAGTCCAATTTTCACATTTCAAATGTCAAGACTTAAAGATTCTTTGAATGGGATTCCAGAGATGACAACTTTGAAGGAGGAGTAAGTGTTATGTTTTGTTTTGAGCTTTGTGCATTCAACATGGGATGAAAGAGGAAATTGAGCTTTAGCATAGTCACTAATCTCTTTCTCATCAGTATCAGGACTAAGCCGAGAGACAAAAACTTCTGCAGGGTTTGCAGGAGGTTTAATGGTTTTCAATTCCTTGGATTGTTTCTTACCTATAAATGAAACTTTTTTCTTTTCGGTTTTTTCAACAGTGTGCCAGCTAAAGTTTTTATCATTAGAATCAGTTAGATGTTCACCCCTACTCGAGGAAGCTGGAAGATTGCTTTCATTTTTTGCCTTGGTTTTATTGGTAGAGGACTTCACAACAGAAGAATAACTTGCTTGTGGAAATGAGTTCATATGTGAAATATTGTCAGCTTGAGAAACATCATTATCATGAGATAATGGGGCAACAGGAATTGTAAAAGTGGGTTTTTCTTTAATCATTGTAGTTAAATTCACTATAGCCTGTTTGAGACTTTTAATGTCGGATATTTCAGCTTCCTTATCCATTCTGTACTGCTGAAAGTCCTTTTCCAAGGTATTGATGTCATGATGCATCGTAGCAGCATCAATATTACTTATATCCAGAGATGGAAAATTTGATGTGGCTGTCACAAACAGTGGGGTAGCAAATTTTTCTGAACTATGCATAGCATGAAAAACCTCGACCATGTCTTTAATATTCATCTCAGATTTATGAGCACCTTGTCTCAGTTTTTTTCTTAAGTTGTTTGGTCGAAATTCTTGAGAAAAATGGTTATAAAGCTCATCCTTTGCTTTTTCAATTTCGTCATCAGGGTAATAATCCAGCAATAACTTCAAGAGTATGTCAAGACGTAGCAGCTTCATTCTTTGGTTGATAAACCAGAGAACAGGATTTATCACAATAGTATTATTGAGGTTAGAATCATTCATATTGTTGGTAAGCCTAATTACTATTTACAGTAGCCCTAGGCCTTATTCAAATAGAATCAGTAGCCCTAGCCCTTATTCAAAATAAATTTTGGGGGGGCACGAGAAATTTATTTGTGTAAGTTCGAGAGGGGCACGAGAAATTTATTCCAGTGTGGATCAAACGAACAAGGTGAAGACCAAAAAAAAAGGTCTTCAGTTCAAAACTTTCCACAAATTCCGGTTATCGTCTCAAAATTCTTGCAATTTTTCACGAATTCTTAAGTGAAGACCAAAAAAAAAAGAGGTCTTCGTCTGAAATCCGGTGTGAGTCCACAAAAATTACGAAAATCCGGGCGGAAAACACCAGTTTGGGAGTCTTTGGCCTCGATTTGCACTTCAGTAGCCTCGAGCCTGTTAATTCCTCGCTTGGGGGGGCACAATTTTCGTTTGGGGGGCACAAGCAGTCATTTGGGAAGGCTCACCCCCGGAATGCCCCCGTGGTGCTGGGCCTGTCGGGGCCCATGAGGGGGCCCATGGGCTTTAGGAAGGCTGTTGACTTCAGCGGGCCCAGCAGAGGGCCCATGAGCTCGAGAGGGGGCCCATCGAAATGACACTGAGAAAAAGCATGTGAAGCTTGAAGACCTGTTTTTTTTTTTGTTTGTTTTTTTGGAGATCACATCATTTTTCGGACCACTACAGCATTTTCTCCGTCTATTTTGGACTTTACATTAAGTCAAATCCGATATATTTGAGCTGGCCTCAGGCTACTTTTGGTCCCCGGCGCCACTGGGTGCAAGCGAATCTGCTACAGTAGGATAAAGTTCACCCACTGCGTGTGGTCAACTGGTGGGCACTGAGCAGATAGTAGCTTGACACGAAGACTGAAAGTTCCTTTCGCTGTCTCCTGGCCAAGGCAACTTAGTGAATACAATGTAATTACAATTACACATTGCGTAGGCCCAGTGGTGTCGATTTTTGTTGAGCTATGATTGGGAGGTAATTTGCAATTTTACCCCAATTTTGCCTCATTTTCAAGATTAAGGGGATGAAGCTCGACCAGTATTGCTTTCACGTTGGTAAATCAAGTAAAGACCAAAAAAAAGGTCTTCGTCGCAGAAAATTTGAAAAGTTTTTGGTACCCAAAATGAAGTGAAGACAAAAAAAACAAACGGTCTTCACCGAAAATTGAAAAGCTTTTGTCCCCAAAAGCCTGTGAAGACAAGCGTAGAAAAAGGCACTCTAATGCGTACCGTCACTTTGTCCAACGCTCTATAGCCATTATCTTAGCCAACCCGTCCATTGACGACTTTCGATACGTAAGAAACAAGATAAGACAAATCGGAGCGTCTCAAATAGCGCTGCACACACTAATTTGAGATTCTTGATTCTAAATTATTGATTCTGGAATATTCTAAATTTCGTAGTTCTAAATTTCTGAATTCCAAATTCTAAGATGCTATTCCAAATTCCAATTTATCCTGATTCTTTTCTCTGAATCGCATCAATATACAACACAAAGCCAAAATAACTAGAAACATATCTTGACGTTTTGTGAAACTACTTCTCACATTGTCAAAAGCAATGAATGGCAAAAAACACAAAGCACAAGCATGTAAAGCATCAAAAAGAAGAAACAGCAGGGGAGAGAATTATTCATATTACTCATGTATTTGTTTAACCTGTGAATAATATGAATAATTATTTACGCTGTATTTTGATAGCTTGCCCGTCGGGCAAGTTAAGCCGAAAAATAACTTGCCCGAGGCGATTTCAGTTTGCCTCGGGCAAGCGGGACAAGCGTTAATTTCGAACCCTGCATTAGAGTCACTGACGTCGTGTTTGAAGTAGAATATCTCTAGAATACATGGCTCCCCTGTTGAGGTCGCCATGCTAGAATAACAACACATACGTCGTGATGTGTATTCCAACGCGAAAAAATGCTTGTTTTGGGGAGTTGTTTGGATATTCGGCATGAAAACTCGCACCTACTCTCCCACCTAGTTTCGGGCCATCAGTGTAAACCTTGACAGTGTTTTGATTTAGAACGCTTTCAGATCTGATAGCATTCTCTTTTTATCCATAATTTGATATTCGAAATTTCTCTCAAATACCGGTACCTTAGTTTTCTTTATTTGGTCAGCTGGCATTTGCAGAAGAGTCGGCTTTTTTCTAACAAGTCAATCCTCTACACGGCGCACAAATTTATGCAAAGCAGTTTCCGTAGAAATATCTGTGCGAAATTCGTACTGCGATGCAGAAAGTTTTGCCTGCACGTTATTATTTTCATTAATGATACAGAATTAGTGTTTCCAACCATTTCAGTCGGAAAGAAGTTAAAGTGATCATACGGAAGGATTTAGCTTCAAAATAGCTTTCCTTTTCACGTTTGGGGAGAAACATACCCAGTAGTGTAGCCAGGGGGTGGGGGGCGGAGGAGCTATAGCCCCCCCATTGGCCTGAAAAGTATTCAACATAGCACGTTTTTAGTGCTTTTGAAGCCGATTTTTGCTCCAAAAATGAAAACAGCCCCCCTAGCGGGATTGGGGAGCAGAAGTTGTGAAAGACTTGCTGTTATTTGGACCAGAAAAGTGGAGTTTTGTATTCTGGAGCACACCTAAAGTTGGTCAAGAAAAGGGACTGAATTTTGGTGAAGACCTTTTTTTTTCTTTTTTTTTTGGAGATCACTTAATTTCGGCCGAAAAACTCTTTGATATTTGGTGGACCTTTTTTTTTTGTATTTTGGAGATCACCAGATTTTGAAAAAAAACGCCTCAATCTGATTCAAGACGATAGAAATTTTGGTCAAGTTTGTTTACTGTTGTTTCAAGCTTCCAACCCCCCCCCCCCCCCCCCCTTTTGCGAAATCCTGGTTACGCGCCTTAATATACCTGTGCCTTCTTTCCATGCCGATGGCTTATAGCTGTGTCTCAAGCATGCTTGAAAAATGACATGGTACAGTAATATCCTTTCTGATGATTCCAACCTTTCTGTAACAGCAGAGAATAGATCCCGTCTGGCCCTGGAGCTTTGAATAATTGAAATTCGTTTTAGCTACTTCCATACGCTCGAACGAACATTATATGTTTGCAATCATTTCAGTGTCTTCAGGTCTCATAAATGGATTGTCCACTAAATCGTTCCCGGTTGCGTGATTTTCTGTCTGCTGGCTACCTGGTGATAAGATATCGATTAGATAGTGTTTCAGCATCACCTCTTGCGAAACGTGCCGCTTTGCCGTTTCACCATGGTTTCACCTTACAGGGAGTCCTCGACTTACGACGGTGATCCGTTCTTGGGATGCGGTGTAACCAGAATTTAGTGTAAGTCGGAACATCATACATAAATTACTCTATACATATCGTACTGTACTGTAAAGTATGGTACTGTAATAAAATGTACAAATAATGCAATAAAATGTACAAATATACAATAATGTACAATAAAATGTACAATAAAATGTAATAAAATGTGCAAATAATGCAAGTAATAAAATGTACAAACAAATGAGCCCAAAGCACTGCATTTAAAGTGCGTTCGTAACCTTGAAACATCGTAAGTAGAGACCGTCGTAAACCGAGGACTTACTGTATTTACATTTTAGTTTCGCACTGTTTTGGTTTTTGTAATTGCTGCAAAATTACTTGGCCAATCACCTTTTTTGTCAACTTTGCGCACTGCATTTTCTAAATTACGTCACACTCAAGTGGCACTTTGGCCTGTCTCGCGAGTGTTGGTAGCTTTTTAGTTTCGGAATTTTAGTTGGGCAGCAAACAGCTTACATTTTCTATCTTATTCTTGGAATTGTAATTTTGGAACAAGTTTATTTTACCGGCAAAAACCTAGATTATATTTTGTTGCCTGATTGTCTCTGGTTTCAATAAAATCTGATAAAATACTGTTCGCTGTATATTAGAGTTACTGAGTGCAGCCACGTCTGAGAAGTCTACGCTGGGCCAGATAGTGTAAAGTTTCTAGTGGAGACTTCGTGAATTCTCCGTTGTGTTTAATTACGTTGCAAACATGCACCGTTTCATTCCTTCGAAAAATCTTGACCAGCTGATTCGTTGGTGCTTGACTATTCATGCTCTCTACAAAGCTATGCCATGAATCGCGCTTTGGTCTTCTGAGAGCTGTTTTGAAAAAGGCTAGGCCGAGCTTTTGAGCCTCCCAGTCTTCTTCTTGTTTTGTTTCAAGGGATTTTCTCCAAGTACGGCGAGCCTCTTTTCCAAGACTTACTGGCTCAGAATTCCTCCAAATGTTATCTTTGAATATGACTTTCAATAAAGTCGATTTCATTTTGCTTTCACAATAAGCTTTTCGGACAGAACTCTTCAGTTACGATCTCTGTCTGGTTTGGCATGTGGTGAGCAGGATCTTTTAAAGACCAAATGCAGTAAGGAGAAATGCATTCTGCAGCAAGGAGAAATGCACTCTGCAGTAAGGAGAAATGGATTTTAAGGAGATTGCACAATAGTAAGGAGAAACGCAATCTTTTTAATGACAGCAGGCTTTGATCTTATTGAAACAGTTGTAGAGTGAATACGAACTGCTTTTGCCAGCACAAATCTGTTTTTTTTTCGTGAAATATAAACCGTTTCCAACTGGCTCAACTAAAACTGGGAGCGAGCTGTGGTTAGGATTTTAAACTGCGAATCAGAATAGTTGCGTGCGCACTGGTTGGATTCCAACAAACGTTGGCCAATGGCTGAATCGCTCTCTGGTTCGAATTGAGTCTTACTTTTTGCTTTGCATTTTGTATTTGGCTGGGTTCTGGTTGGTGGAGATCGGTGGGTTCCCTGCTCCTGAATAGAGTGTTTTTTTTGCCAAACAACCACAGCTCGCTCCCAGTTTCACTTGAGCCGGTTGGAAACAGTTTATATTTCACGAAAAAAAAACTGATTTGTGCTGGCAAAAGCAGTTCGTATTCACTCTACAACTATTTCGATAAGATCAAAGCCTGCTGTCATTATATAGATTGCGTTTCTCCTTACTATTGTGCAATCTCCTTGAAATAATTTCTTCTTACTAATGAGTGCATTTCTCCTTGCTGCAGAATGCACTTCTTATTGCATTTGGTCTTTAAAAGATCCTACTCACCACATGCCAAACCAGACAGAGATCGCAACCGAAGAGTTCTGTACGAAAAGCTTATTGTGAAAGCAAACAAAATGAAATCGACTTAATTGAAAGTCATATTCAAATTCTGCACCACCTCAAAATTGTTCATTAATGTTATCTTTCTTACGAAGCGACTTTCGCATAGGGCAAGCAGCTTCATATGATTTAGTTGCTACTGAATAACCTTGTTTTGAATAACCTTTTTGCAAGATTTAAAGCATTGGATGACTTGTAATTTTCTAAAATTGATTGAAAGTAAGACCAAAGTTATCGAAATTTTATCTAACCGTAACATTGAATCCAGAATAATTTCCAACATACAAATTGCTTTGCCTATGTTTGTTGTTCTTTGCCTATGCCTAATGCTTTTGTCAAAATTCTTGGTGTACTATTTGATGACAGACTGAACTTTGAGAAGCATATCAATAGAGTAGTTAGCACTTTTTATGGCAATTTACGTAATTTAGGCAGAATTGCATCTAAGCTTACTAAACCTCTAAAAATTCAGCTAGTTCATTCTTTGATATTGTCCCATATTCATTATTGCAATGCCTTGTTTTATAACTTACCAGAATATTAATTGCACAAGTTGACAAAAGTTTTATATTCTGCAGTGAGATTTATTTTTGGACTTCGTGGTTCTGCTTTGCGTAAGCATATGCTACCATATTTGAAAAGCCTTCATTTTTTACCAGTTAAGTTTCGTATTGAATTCAAAATTGCTTTGCTCACACACAAGTGCCTGCATGGTTATGCTCCTACATATTTGAAAAATTTAATCAACTCTCGTTCTGTTTCGGAAAGATATAGCTTGCGTGTTAATGATGATAATTGGCTGCTTCAAACGGTAACTAGCTTAAACTTTGCTAGATCCCAATCTATGTTTTCGTGTGCATCACCCAAAGTATGGAATTCGTTACCACTATCTCTGCGTGAAATTGAAACTTTGTCCCTTTTTAAGAAACGTCTAAAAGCATTTTATTTTAATTTAGCCTTTGAGGATATTACCACTGTTTGATGCCAGTATTTTTCTGCTTATTGCTGTAGAATTATATCTCTGTTGAGTATTAATTTTATTTCTGTAAAGCTATTTGAATGTTACTTTGGCCCCTTAGTCAGATGCATTGATCTTTGTTGGTGTTATCTCAAGGGGGATATAAATTGCAATTATTATTATTATTATTATTGTTTGCCAACACATCAATGTCTTCTTTTGAGGAAGATACAAGTACTGGTGGTAAAATTTGTTCATTTAAGTAATTTTTGTTCGAGTTCGTCAACATATTTGTTCTAGCACGTGCGACGAACATTTCGAAACATTTTAGCCTGGTTTTGGATTCTGCTTTTAACCTGGAATCTAATATATATGTGATCGTAATATAATAATGTAATATACATGTGATCCGAGAATGATAGTAGTAGCACTTTGCTAACATGCCAGCCAACTACTGTACTCGGTCCCACGCACATCGGTTCTAAAACCTCTTCACGCGTTTTAGCTGTGAATGTTGGTTTATTACCTTAGTTACATTACAGAAATTCAGGTCTGTACTATCACAATGCGTGTACTACCACAATACTCTGTACAATCACAAATCGCAGATCCTCTCCTCGAGGATTTATATCGGAGGATTCTCATATAGTGTGATCAAGGATACCTAAGTGTGATGTGCATTTGCATCGGCTCCTACAATAGTAAGGATTTGTTCATTTTTAAAATTATGTAGGAAAACGCTAGAAACCTCGCGGAAAATTTTCAAAGACCGTTTTTGTTTTCCTTTTTTGGAGATCGTCTGAAAAAACTTTTTTTAAAGACTTTTTTTTTGGAGAACACTTGCGCCAGTGTCCTTGGTTCTTGGCCTCGAGCATTCCTGTCCTTGGCCTCGAGAGGGTCTGTCCTCGGAAGGGCTGTCCTTGGCCTCGAGCCTTTTGTCCTCGATTCCACCTCTTTAATTTTAGTTAAACCATTGTATCATACCGCATTTATGAGTGCAAAAGAAAACAAGTTTCAACGCAATTAAAAATTGTAAAAAAGTTGAAATTGTGACTGTTATGACTTCAAGTTACAACTACTATTTAACACTATTTTAACTTTTACCAATACTAATCTCACATAGTTAGCATAATCATACAAAACAGAACCATTAGTGTCGCTTCAACATGCACACAAGGTCAAACAAGCAAAAAAGCACACAAAATCTTAATATCACAAATAGCATTGAAGTTACAATTATAGGCACAGCCAGGGGGGGAAACCAGGGGGCCCGGGTCCCTTCCCCCAATTGAAATGCCACCAATAGTTAAAATGTGACAAAAAACCTACTGTTTCTTTAGCTTCAGTTTTTTTTAGCATCTTTGTGTACAACAGTACAAACGTACAACAGTAATTCCTAATGATATTGACGAACAGGAGGCCCGGGCCCCGACCAATTAACAAGTATAACCCGGGTGAAACCAAGGGGTTTTTGTCCTGAAAGTTGCTTCCTCAGGCCCTCATCTAATCTTTTTATAAGCATAATGCAATAACCAGGGCGGCCGGAGTTACCACATGGCCCAGTGCCAGGGTCCCGCGCTTAGATGGTAAGACTTTTTTTTTTAATCTTCACCTATATTTGGCAGTCGTTGCCAAAATCCCCAAAGTACCAGGGACAACACGCAATGTAAATCCGGCCCGGGAGCGAAATTTTTTTTTCTACCATGGTTTTGCAGATTTATTACGTCACATCCGTTGTCCCAACCTTGTGATTCATACTCCGCTCTCGCTTTTCGCGAGATCCGCTATATTCACAGGCTAATTAGTACAATGGTACTGGGCAATTAGGCTAGGCTTTAGTTTGGAATAAAGTCCTACCGTAGGCAGGGATAGAATAGGCTTGGAAGAATAGCAAAACGCAATAACAGCAGTTAGTCAATAAGCCTAGACTTACCGGTCCGTTTTATAATCAAGTCAAAATATTGAGATAAAATTTGTGATACAAGCAAGTCAAAATAGCCTAGCCTAGTAATCTTTTTTAAGCTTGTAAAGGGTTGAGCTGCAGAGTCTTCAGCGATTATTGCATTATAGACAGAATAGGCCTATCAGAGGGAAGCCTAAAACATATTTCTTTAATTGATGCATAATTCAAGTTACTGTATGCGAATTGCAAAAATAAGTAGCAAATCTGAGATACTGGCACCAGTACCGGTACTGAGATCTGGATAGCCTAGTCAGACAGTGCAGTTGGCTAGGTAGGTTACCGTAAATGACTAGCCTAAACTGTGTAGGCCCTGAATCTGGAAAATTGAAATGTCAAAGTTATTTTACTACTGTAATTTCACCAATGTTGTGATTGCTTTCTAATTTAGAGTCAGAATTAACTAGACAGATTCGCTTAGCCTACTGACTTCATCACGCAGAGTCATTCATCTGCTCATATTCCTCTCTCAGCACTGTCGTAGTGGATGAAATTAGGACAAAGTTTACTTGATAAATTGATACCGTAAAGTATTAAACTCTGAACTGATAGATTGTTGAATCAGTTTGAAGGAAAACTTGCAAAAAAATTTACTTATATACCGGTAGGTTGCTAACTTTACTGGCTTCACACAGTACTGCAGCAGGTACACAGTTTGAAGAGCTGACTGTTATAGTAAATTTTCCTGGTTTTTAATTCGATTTATTTGGACAGCAAAAAGACTGTATAAGTCATCAACGTCTACTGTCACGAAAAAAAAGAAACTTTATGCAGTAACATATATCAGTAAGAAACAGAGCAGTAGGCTAAAACTTACCGGTACTACTGTCACAACTCAAAATAAAAACTCACCACGTCAAACTTAACAATTATGTTTTGTATCAATGTATGGCATACGGTATGCTCAAAAACTTGATTACCTGGCCCCCCTTATTCAATATTTTGTGTTTGAGTACTGTAATATATGAAGTCTTTAGTTCTTTATTAACCTGCAAGAGTTTCATCTCTCTAATTTCCTTTGCAATTTGATTCCATATTTTAGTTCCATTATAGATCAGCAATTTTTGAGTTTGTGCTACGTTAACTCTGGGAAGAAAGTAGGCTAGTTTGTTTTGCTTTTTTTTTCAAGTGCTGTAAGAATGTATTTCATCCAGCATTACGAAAAGCCCTAAGTTAGACCTGGAAGTGTGAGATGATGTATTGCTTATTCTGTACATCAATTTTGCTGTTTGAGTGTTTCCATTTTGCACATGTCATTCAGCTGTAATCAGAGGTGGGCACAAATAACATTATATCAAAAGCGCAACGATCTTTTCAACCAGCAAAAGCGCAGCGCAAAATGTGCTATTTAATTTTTTTGCTTTCTGAAGCACAGCGCAATTTCCGCAATGAACTTTTTGATTCAGTTGAAGCGCAACGCAATTCCGCAATTGCAGAACTGTATTTTCGTACCAAGTTAAAGCGCAACCTAACTTCCGCAATCGAAATTTCACAACACAACGCAAATACTGCTTTTTTTGCAATTTCAGACTGAAAAACAGTAAATAATTTGCTAAGCAAGCTCGAAATTTATCAATATTACGATGGAAATAGAGCAAAATTAAGTTCAATGTATAGAATTGCGCTTTTAACCGAAAAAAATTTTGAAAGTGCAATGCAATTAAAGCGCAACAAATTTTAAAGGCTTTATTCCGCAACGCAACTTCCGCAATGTTTCAAAATAAAAAATTAAAGCACAACGCAACTTACGCAGTTGCGGAGGTTGCGGAAGTTGCGTTTTGCGCTTCTAATTGTGCTTTGCCCACCTCTGGCTGTAATAGATATAAGCTTGAGAATAACGGTTTAGTATCAGGTATGTGTCCTGATGTTGTTGTGAGTTTATATTCTTACTGCTTTTTTTGTAAATTAATCAAAGGTGAGAGGGTAGATGCTGATGCACCACCCCAGCTGCTAATACAGTAATTTAGATGAGAATGGATGAAGCTGTAATAAATCAACATTAAAGTTTTACAATCCCCATACTTCTGTAAATGATACAATACCCAACAACCACTGGCTAATTTTGAACTAACTTTCTGAATTTAGGGTTTCCAATTTTGTTAATGATCAATCAGGACACCCAAATATTTAACACATCTATTTGCACTACATGTACTTTAACACATGTACTACGCAAACATGTAGAGCTGTGTTTCCTTGAACTTTATGGCTAATCGGAGAGTGTCCAAATTTTCTTTAAACAGTTGTGCCCAAAGCCCTAAAAAGATGTTTATGTGCCATAAATTTCGTACCAATCCAGTATTACTGTATACCAAATGTCATATTTCCACAAATTTGTCAAGTTTTCTAAAGCTATGTTTACTGTTTTGCCAAAAATATGTGCTCTTGCTCCAACAAATCGCCGATTCGTTGAAAAAAATTGGCTTGGTGGGGACACTGATGTAGAGTGTTTGCGCAGACTTAGCTGATGTTTGCAAATTATAGCTATTCATATTCTATAATTGTTTTTAATACAAAATTGCATTTCAGGCAGAAAAAATAGCCTACTAAAGCTAGTTAGAAAGAAATCTAGTATGTAGATGTGCGTGCTAAAACAAATAGTTTCTGATGTAGTGATTAATCGCCCAAGCTATGCAGCATTGACTGATTGATGCCATTTTTTAAGTCATTGTGTTACCCAGGAAGATTGATGAGCAATCCACAATTATCTGGCAATAGTACAGGAAGTTTTTAAAAGATTTTTTGGATGAAAAAAGATACAGCAGCAAGACTTACCAAGTGTTTGGGTATGTTCTTCAAATAATCGTTTGTAGCTTCGTTTTGTTTGCAATGATATTTCAAACTTGTTACAGTATTTGTATCAGATACAAGTTTTGGTGCTGACTGCAATCTCACTTGCAGCAAGATTTAACCATATTAAAACTGGTCAGTTGGTTGAACAGTAACGCAATTGTTCTGGATTGGGAGGTTCATATTTCATGCCAGTCAAATCAGACACAGTGTTGCCACCACTGCAACATTTCTTCAAAAGGAGCTGTGTTGCCCTTCACAAATCTGAGGGGGTTTCCTCCGTGTTACATACTTCGGCATAATATGAGTATCGTGAAAGATTTGATGTAGTCAGAACCTCGCAACATATAAATTGGCAACAGAAGCTCTTTTTTTGCTGATTATTTTTTTGCATTTAACAAAACTTATAATGTTGTCAAGTCATGTTGTGAGTCTGATTATTGCAAGTGGGACATAGTTGCTCCAGCAAGAAAATATTTTATTAGCCTTTGCTGCTAATTGCTTTCATTTTTTCAGGAAAAATTTGCTAGTTCTTCAAGGATTATACCTTCACTGCCTTAGAAAGATCACTTGCCCTGCTGCAACCACTGAGGCCACCACCAGAATGTCGCAAACTATGAAGGTGGAATTTTATCGATTGCTTTTTGAATAGTGGAGTTTCATTAACTATCGACAACAGTATTCAGAAAGGTATGATAAGGTACAATCTAAAATGTAGATTGTGTTTGATACTGATATGGTTGAGACCAGAAGCAATGCAGTGTTATGCTGATCTTTGCAAGTGATGTAAGGCAACACGCAAAGTTTTTTTGCATTGCTCTGTGTCCAATTTAAATGCGCTTTTAAGTTTCAAGGTTTTGTATTATTCTGTTTTTTTTGTAATCATTTATTTAATTAATTTGGGTTATGCACACAAGCCAGTTAATCCTAGTTGTTGTTTTTTTGGTTTTTTAAAGAGCGGTACTTCGTGACAAACTTTGGTTTACAAGTAAGATTGTAGTTTATCTGGTGATATTTACTAGTCAATAGTCATCCCAGTTAGACTACAGGTTTGTTTATTTTTGGTCACTTATACTCTATTAGTCTATTTGTGTCACTGTGTGCATTTGCATTTTAAAATTGAAAATACAAAATCAAAGAATAAAGTTTCACAGATCATATTTTTTTAGAAGTCTTGGACCATGGATTTCATCCACAGAACGTACCCACTACTTCTCAACATCGAGTCATCTGCTTTCATGTCTCTGTATTAACAAATCTTCGACTATGCAAGTGTGCATGCAGCATTTTGATCTTCACAAAATATCATCAAAATCTTGAAATGTACTTATGGAATATTATGAATGAATTTGGACTTCCAAAAAATGTGCTACGACAGAACTACAGTAGAAATAATGCCACGTGAATAACAATAATCAGAAGAGAAGAAGTCTCGATAAGAAATGTTCCTCCGAAAACTAAGAGATCACCAAATTTTCCTGAACTTGCATGCGATCTCCATGGTTTTTTGTTGAGATTTGCAAGCAGTTGTGGATTATCGTTCGAAACGCTTTTATTAAATTTCCATTTTTCAGGCTGTCAAGCGTTCATTTTTATTTATATATTTATTTTTTTATTAGTCATTTCTTTCATTATTTTTTCCGGATTTTGTTTGGTTGTAAACTAATTTTTAGTTTAGTTACCCTGTTTTTCGGGCATAAGACCCACGTAAAATACCTAGATTATCTCAAAAGTACAACGTGCACTTTAATCTTCCAGTTCGTGTCATGCATGGATCTGGTTTGTACCCTATTTCTATCCAGGATAATATGTTTTCTGTGCACATGCAGCAAGAACAAGCGAAAGCTCAAAAGAATCTGCTGGTTGCACAAAAACTGTGGGAACACGCAAGCGGAAGCTTATAAATAGCTGTCGCAAGTGAACACTTGCCCGCTATTGAAGTGGCAAAAAGAAAGTGGTTTCTGCTGCGAATGCTACCTTGGAAAAAATCCTGCTCAACTATGCAGCAGCATCAGAAAACGGGAAAACAAATTGCCGTAAAAATAAAAATGGCGATGTATAAACTGGTTCCGAGTGTTAAACAAAAAGAGTGAGGAATGACTTTTGTACCACCCAGAATTAGCTACATTTTAGTTTTACTGCTATGACATTTATTTGTTTTGAGGATTTTGTGTATGTACATGCTGTTCTTAATTCATTTAAATTGAGTTGTGCTATCAAAATTGTAAGCAACTTTTGTGTATGTAATTTATCATTGCCTAGATGATTTTTGAAAAAAATGCTACAAAATGACTCTGGTTTTCGTTAGAATATCTTAACTTGTCACTCATTTTTTTCATTCGTTTTTGTTACAAAGTTCTTTTTCTTTTTTCAAAAGCGCCATCATTTTTTGGTACTAGGCCCCTTGACAGCTTGCATTTTGTTATTTTAATTACGTGTAGTACTTTTTCGGTAAACAAATTCGTCTGTGATACGTCTGACCATAGAACTCTTTAGTAGTAGTTGCAAACTGAAAGTTATAACGTTTTTTTTCACAATTCACTTGTTCTTCGAATATGTCGAATCAAATCAGTCGAATACGCGTGATTGCAAAAAATCTTCGCAACAAGAGCAACCTTTTTCTTGTTCAATCCTCTTCTCTTTTTCTCCGTGCGTTTGTTTCTAGCCTACTAGATAGAGTCTATGATCTGACTGCCAAACCAAACGAACGCCATTTCGTGTTTTCAAGCTTAATTAACGCGTTTGCTGCTGACAATATTAACTCGCTTTTAATCGAATTCTTTTGAAAAGATACTGCTCGAGATCGGTTTCATTGAAGAAATGAAAATCGCTTGAGATAACAAAGAGATGCTGCAAACTTTTCCCACTATTTCCTGTACCGCAATAGTAGATTTAATCCGTTTAACTAGGTACCATTGACAACCCTGCATATCGAAATTTCGTGACATCAAAAAAAGATGACTTTGCAAAATTTCTTGCGGATTAGGCAACGCGATGTTCGATTATTATTGTAAACATTGCGTTCTTACAATAATTTTAAGTTATCCTTTTATGTTGTCACGAAATTTCGAAACACAGGGTTGCTAATGGTACGGAGTCAAATGGATTAAATTTATTTTTGAGGATAAAAAATAGTGAAACAAGGTTTGGGGCACTTCTTTATTACCTCCTGTTAATACCGATTTCAAGTAGTAAACCTTTAAACTTGTTTGTCTGACAATTTAGTCTGGTGCAAAAGCACTTAGACACGAAAATTCACTCCATAATTATTCCACAATTGCATGAGCTTAATGGCTAAGTGTAGAATTGCTGGTAATAGATGTAGGTTTAAGTAATGAAACGTTTCAAAAAGAATGCGTGCTGGATCTGATTTTGTTTATGAATGTTCTATCGAAAAAACAAAGTTTACGCTTCTAAATAAAAACAGTTTCAGCTCGAGCTTCTGCCAACCCATTACACAAATCTGAAATTAGGCAACTGAACTATATTTTGAAGGAGAGTTAAAGCTTAATTTATAACGTATCAGTGTATGGCTTGCAGCAACTGCAGGGTTACGATGTTTTGTTCAGCTAGCCTCCAACATGTTTGTGGTGGTGCATTGGTTGACCAGAGATTGCCGAATTTGAGGATCAACCAAGCAATGATTTTTACAGCCAATTGGACCCCCGTACATATGGCGATGCTTCTAGAATTTAGTGAAATGTTTTTGAATGAAATCTACAGTAGTTTTTTTTTTTTTCTTGCATATCTGAAGTTTTTCAAGTCGTTGTAGCACTTTTTAATTTACAAATAACACGTCATTGGTTGATTGGTGTTATTTCGTAAGAATCGTATCTATTAAATAACCTTCGTGTTTGCTAGAAAGTTGCGATTGCAAAACCAATTAAAAGTAAGCCAAATCAACACAAATACTCTACTGCAGTATCTTCGCTCTGTGCACAGATACTGCAGGAGGATGTTACGCTCGGAGTGAATTATGATTGCTTTACTGTAAATATGCACTCATACGCAAAACTGCAAATGGGGACGAAGCACATGGTGTTGGTAAACTTTTTACCATGGTTTTAAAAGTGAACCGCTTCCTCTTGAACAACTACAGTACATTATGTGTCAGATCAGCATTCGCAAAGTCTTTGAAACGGCTTTAGTTAACGTAGATGGTTAGCGGCCATGCAATACCTTCTCGTTGCAACTCTTTTCAAAACTCCGAGTGTTGGGTCACCTGCGTGTTCTGCCCTTAGCGCCCGAAGTGGTTACTCCTTGTGTTTATAACATATTACTTATCATGCGATTACACGTTTGAATCATTCCAATTCACATTCCTAGTTCTGTCTACGCTAAAACTTTAGATCTCTACGATGGCAAAACCTATCACGCAATTCCATTCTTTAATGTCTGATAATCATGATGTAAACCATTTCGACGATTCCATTAAACTGCGCAGAAAATACTTGCTAAAATAATTTTCTGAAAAAAATTCTACTTCAAAACTTGCTTACGAAGTTGCTGAATTGTAGGTGGAAGTGGAAACGATTGGCAAATTGACGCTTCATCTGGGTTTCAGTGACACGTAAGGGTTCGATTCTCGATGAAGCTTTCC
Organism: Trididemnum nubilum; assembly: GCA_963965965.1. Lineage (NCBI taxonomy): Eukaryota > Metazoa > Chordata > Ascidiacea > Aplousobranchia > Didemnidae > Trididemnum > Trididemnum nubilum. The sequence continues at coordinate 44,284,566 of OZ014477.1, read as the reverse complement.
AATTCTACTTCGTTTACGACAGTGTGTAATGAAATCGAGGTTTATTAAGCAGTAATCAACAGCAGCATAATGCAAGTCAGCAAGCAAACGATGATAAAAGAATGAGCGAGCGTCGAGCGGTTTTTGTTTGCGAACGCAGGGCTCCACAAAATTTCATATTATATTCAGGCCATTTTTTTGAAAATTTATGCAAAATATCAACCACAAAAGGTATGCAATAATTACCGAGTGAAGTAACGTGTACATTTGAAAAATCAGAAACGCGAATTAATGAAAAAAATAAAACTCATTTTACAAGTCCGGCATAAAATTACAGAGATACAAAAAATCAACATTTAAAACATACTTTAAAATCTTTTTAAATTTAGAGCAGTTATCTAAAATGCTGAAATATAGAGGCTAATCGTAGTCCTCAGGTACCATACCAATAAGGTTTCGCTGAGAAGCTGATAAATATGTTTAGCACCAGCGCAAAATTGATTAAGTAATAAAAATGCGTTTGTCTTTGGAGCATAGATACTGCAAAAGTTTAAATTTGGGGTCAGTGAATTCGGACACGGAGTTACAAACAACAGTACGCCGTTGACGCAACCTTTCGAAGTAGTGTTGCCAAGGCGCGATGATTCGGAGATGGGCTCGGCTAAGTTATCATACGCTTCGGCGTAATTTAGCGATTAAAAAGATTTGATTTTCGACACCCAAAAATTCTTTCCATACCACGTACGGTGCGTTGAAAAAGCTCAAATACTTTGAACGCAAAAAACTCATAGTTTCCGTGGGCCATCGGGGTTTCAACCTGCTGAAAAATTTTGATGTACGGTTGGTTGGAAAAAAATAGTGACTTGCTTGTCAAAATAGCGGTTTTCAATAACTTTGCAAACAACTAAAATGAGTATGAACACAAAAGCAAACTTCGTTATACTGTTATTAAAGGTAGGCACGAATAAGATAAAGCGCAGCTTAACGTTCGCAATCAAGTTACAACACACAATGTGAATTTCGCATTTTGATTTTAGGCAAAAAAAAGATTAATTGTTTACTGAGGAAGGCTAACATTTTCCAATAATACGATAAACACAACACTAACTTTTTAAGTATAAACTTGCGCGACTACCAAAAAAAGTTAGAAAGAAAACGCAGCGCAATAAATCCGCAAAAAAATTTAATGGTATTAGCCCGCAAATTTCAAATTTACATGTAGTTTACGTTCAAGCATACCTAAACTGATGCCACCAAACGACTTTCAATAAAGGAAAAGATACAATATGAGCAGTTGACAACTCGCAGTCGTGGTTCACACATCAATCAAATGCTAGGGTGTATAATACGGTAAATAAATGAAAAGCTAATAAATATATAGGAGCATCAATATGTGATAATCCGAATAGAAACTAAAAAAAGCGACTATTTAACTTTAGCAAATGGAAATACCAAATAAATAGCCAGTTCTACAGTACAACAGTATAAAAAAATAAAGGAGGAATCAGAGGTGGAGTCCTCCAGGACGTCCTTGGCCTCAAAGGTCAAGTCCTTGACATCGAAGCCTCCAAGTCCCCGAAAATACCCTGTTCTCGGCCGAGGACAGCACTATTTTTTGATTTGTTGAAAATCGGCCAAGGTCATGAACATTTTTTCCTTGACTAAAATTTCACGAAAAATTTGCGACTTTCTGCGCGAAGACCTTTTTTTTTTCTTGGAGAACACTTGCGCGTTGTGTCCTTGGCCTTGAGCATTCCTGTCCTCGGCCTCGAGAAGGTCTGTCCTCGGAAAGTCGGTAATTGGTCTTGGGCTCGGATTTTTTTTGTGTCCTTGGCCTCGAGCCTTGTGTCCTCGACTCCACCTCTAGGAGGAAGCACTTCAACAAGCAAACTGAGATTGAGTTGCCTCCTGCTGCAGCGTTATAATTTCACTGCATAAGACACGACTCACGAGTACAGCTAATTAATATGAAATTATAACAATAAACGGAGGTGGGCACGAATAACATTTTACCAAACGCGCAGGGCAATGATTATCTAATTCTAAACCACTTAAAGCAAAGCGCAAGATACGCAAACTTAAAGTTTTTATCTCTGAAGGGTAGCGCAATTTCCGTAATTGTAGAACGAAATTCATATACCAAGTCAAAGAGTAATTTAACTTCCGGAAACAAAATAACACGATGTAAACTCCACATTTTTACAATTCTAGACGGAAAAAGAATAAGTAATTTGCTGAAGGCTAGACAAATTTATTTCATCGCTCAGTAACAGCACGACGCAAAATTAATCAGCATTCGTTTAAGGCGACAGGGAAGTTGCAAAAAGCCTGACGATCCTTCGAATCAAGCAACCTCCCTCTAGTCAGAGGCAATTTAAGCCAATTTGACAACATTACGATTGAAAATGGCCGACATTTGACAACATTAGGATTGAAATTAAACAAAATTAAGTTTATCGAATAAAATAGCGCTACTAGCAAATCAAAAATTTGAAAGCGTAGCGCAATTCCTTTTAAGGGTACATTAGTCCGCAGCGCAACTTCAACATCTCAAAATAAAACATCAAAGTGAAACGCAACTTAAGCAATTGCAGAGGCTCATAAGTTGCGCTTTGCCCACCTCTGATAATAAACAAAAACACTTTGATCCAGCTCCAATAAATGTTAACCTCAAACTTGAACTTTAATCTCAACTTGAACGAGGACTGAAGGTAAAATCACCGGGGGTATCTTAAATTTGGCAAATCGTATTAGATGAGATCGGCGTTGACTTCATCCTTCTTGATCCAGCCCTTCCAGAGATATTCTACTTCAAACACGACGTAAGGACCTCTCTAATCATAATTTTTATTGGCAACCCTGGCATTGATAACATCCGCGACGCCATCTTAGTCCTATCCTAAGGCAATGCAGCCATTACATTATGCCACAGAAGCGTTTTAAGTTTTAACCTATTTATAGCTAAGTTAATATAGACCTCAGTATGTTAGAATACTGCATTAAAATGTCAGAGTTGCCAATAAAAATTGTGCTTTGGAGATTCCTATGTCGTGCTTGAAGTAGAATATCTGTGGAACGGCTGGAAAAAGAAAAATGAAGTCTACTCCATTGATGTTGCCTTCAGTCCTCGTTTAAATTTCAACAAAAATAATAACCCGCATTCCATTGAAGCTTAACTACCAACTGTTGAAATAGTGTGGTTGCATAAACGGGTCCACGACAGCTCACCATGAACAAGCTGACCGCGAACCAACTGAACCCGATTGGTCTAGAAGGGGGTCGAAAAAATATTTTACTATCCCTATAGCCATCGTGCCCAAACCCTCACTTTGTCACGAAATCACTTTGTGACGAGATCACTGGTAACCTTTAATTCGCGGTCAGTTGACTTGGCTCGGAATAAACGCTGCAAACCGGAGATGTAAATGAAACGCAAATGCACAATCTTTAGTTATACATATTGTTTGACTAGGCAGTGTGCAGATATTGTTTGACTTGGACTGTGCAATGGTGCATGAACACTTGCACAAATGCACAGTCGAAGATATTGTTAATGCAGAGACATGAAAGCAGTTGATTCGACGTTGGGAAGTAGTGGGTGCTTTCTGTGGCTGAAATCCATGGTCCAAGACTTCTAAAAAGATATGATCTGTGAAACTCTATTCTTTGATTAATTGCATTTTCAATTAATGCAAATGCACACAGTGACACAAATAAACTAATTGAGTATAAATGACTAAAAAACGAACAAATCTGTAGTCTAACTGGGATGACTGACTATTGACTAGCATCTATCACCAGATAAACCACAACATTACTTATAAACCAAATTTTGTCACAAAGTACCTCTCTTTAAAAAACAATAACAAAAAACAACAACGATTAACTGGCTTGTGCGTATGACCCATAATCAATTAAATCCAAAATTATAAAATAAAATATTACGGACCAGGGGCTTACTGACTAGATGACCCTAACAGGTCCCTTCTAAACTATTTTTTATGTAGTGTTTCGTTTATTGCCATGATTCTCAACCTATGGGTCGCGACCCAAAGTTGGGTAGCCTAAAAATTCTTTTGGGTCACTTGTTTTTTTTTTGTAAACATCTACAAAGAGTAAAACTTGCACAAAAAATAATCAAATAAACGCAACGCCGCTTCATAGTCAGATGGTCATCAACCCTTGTTGCATTTTTGTACACGAAAAACTCAAACAGTGACATTTTGAGCTTCTGGAGACCGCACAGTTGTAAAACGCTTCAAAGTAGTAAGCAATATATTGTAGTACTGATGTTAACAAAGAACTCCCGCAGTGAAGAAGGTTTGTGTGCGTGGAGACTAGAAATCAAAGGTCATGTATGTCAGACTACATCAGGCATAATTGATAACGATCAGCAGTATGACCAGGGGGGCTATTGCCCCCCAATTGGCCTGCCGACCAAAATGCAGAATAAGGAAAAACCACGTTTTTATCACTTCTGAGACTGTCTTTTGCATTGAAATAGACTCAAAAAATGATATAACGCATATTTTGAAACGTTTAATTTAGGGGGGGGATTACTTAGTCAAAAACAAAACTCATAGATCGGAAAAAAACTTCAAAAATTGATAATCAAATTTGATCGCTTATTGAAAAATGTTTAACGAAGGTTTTATCAAAAAATATATAAGCTCAGAAATAGAGGGGGGATATTCATTTATTATTAGTTAATTACCAATCACTTCTCTCAAACTTTCTTCCAATAGCCCTCCTAACCAAATCTTTCTCTGTAACATATAGACGAAACAGATTACTCCTTGACAGTTTCATTGAACTACCGGTAAAGGATTTTATGATTTACCAACTTGTAAACAATAGGCCTAAAATTAAGTTATTTTTGCAAAAAAAAATTTTGAGCGCTGGGGGCTCTTCCCTCAGGCCCCGTGCCTTCGCTGGCTGGGGCTTTGCCCCCAGATCTTCAGGCTCTGGCAGATGGGGATTTGCCACAAACCCCCAATTGCCTCTGGCAGCTGGGGGCTCCACCCCCAGACCCCCGTAACACCCCCACATTGCAGATTTCTGGCGACACGCCTGGTAACAATATCAGACTGTCAAGTCCTTGAATTTAAAAAAAAAATGAATAAAAATGACTACAGAACATAAAATAATGGCAAATAATGACAATTTTCAAGTATATTATAATTAGACTTATCATATTTTTTAACACTGAAAACCGGGACAGGCAAAAAGATCCAAAAAACTAAACAGAAGACCAGTCAAAAAAGGTCTTTGTGTAGTTTTAGTGAGATGTTTTTGGTAATCTCCCCCCCCCAAAAAAAGGTTTTCATTTCATTGACTCATGATTTATTGCAATTTATCGAGTGATCTCAAAAATATCAGTAGATTACTTAGAATATAATGACAATGGTTCCAAAATAACGAAATTGAAAAACAATAATCAAAAAAATGAAATAATGACACACTTGACAGCCTGCAATCCTCAAAGCTAAATAGCAAATATTCATAAACGTATGTTCAGTGAAAAGTTGTTTGTTGTATTTGCAACAAAGTTCTGTCATTACAAAATTTTTTTTGCACATAGCAGCTTTTAATTCAACTATGTATCAGAATATACTGGACATGGGTCGCAAAATTTTACACATTTGATTTTTTCCATAAATTTGGGTCGCTTTGAAAAAAGGTTGAGAACCACTGGTTTATTGCATCTTATAATGACAAATAATAAATTGAACGTGAACTTAAAAGTGTATTTTGATCGGACATTGAGCAATGTGAAGCATCTTTGCACGTCGTTGCTGACATCACGTACAAAGATCAGCATAGCACTGCATTGCTTCTGGTCTCAACCATATCAGTATAAAACACCTTCTACATTTGAAACAGTGGAGTAAAAAGTACTTGATAACTATAATCAAGTAAAAGTTTTGTTACTTGAAAGAAAAACTACTTAAACTAAAGTACAAACTATTGACCAAAAAAGTACTAGAGTAAAAGTAAAAAGTAGTCGTTTTTTAAAGTACTCAAGTAGAAGAATTTCTGATAGTATTCAAGCAAAATAAACAAATTATTTAATCCACAAACTGTAGTGTATGACAATTAGTCGATTGCCTTCACATCACTGTCACATAATGCTTGGTCTTTCAACCCCTTACTCTCTCAAGAAGTCATGAATTATTGGCTGATACAAGTTTTTTTTTATTATAATGAATTATTTTACAAGTTTTTATGAATTATTGGCTGATACAAGTTTTTTTTATTATAATCAAATCAAAACGAACAACAGGGAAACTTTGGAATTTGAAAATCACGTCACGCAAAATTTACTTGGAATCATTTCATAAAACTGTTGCTTAGTCGGTAGAAAACTCAATTGTTCTGATAATTTGTGATTCATTTAAACCTACAGAACTTTGTACTCTTCTAAATCAAAATGCTGCTTAAGTAGCATTACTTCACGGTAAAAGTAAGCAAAATAGAAAGTATCCAAAAACATAATTGCTTTAGAAGTGCTTGTTACAGACAAAATCTACTTGAGTAGGCTAGTTAAGTAAAGATACTTTCGTTACTTTACAACTATGATTCTAAATTATACCTTTCTGAATACTGTTGTCAATAGCAAATAAAATTCCATTATTCAAAAAGCAATCGATGAAATTCCACTTTCATAGCTTGCGATATTCTATTAGTAGCCTGAGTGGTTGCAGCAGGGCAGGCGATTTTCTTAAAGCAGTGAATTATGCTCCTTGAAGAACCAGAAAATTTTTCCTGAAAGAATGAAAGCAATTAGCAGCAAAGGCTAAAAATAATTGAGACATACCTAATGTAAAATGTTTTCTTGCTCGAGCAACTATGTGCCACTTGCCATAATCAGACTCACAACATGGCTTGACAACATTACAAGTGTTGCTAAATGCAAAAAATAACACCAGTCAACAAACTAATGGTTTGTTTTTTTAAACAAGAACAAGATCCCTGATTTCTGGGTAACAAAGGGGCACTGATTCTGAATCTGGCATTAGTTTTCTTCTAGCACATTAGGATTTTGAGATATGACGGGGCATGGTGAGTTACATTCCATGCATTTGGTACCCCATTAATGACAATACCTTTGCCATTATCATGGCTGTTGTTCAGATTTTAACAAAGGCTACTAATCACATTAGAATGCTGTTATACCTAATTAAACAAATTTGAAAAAAAAGATCGAACAAAAAAGATTAAACAAGTTTAATGTACTGACCAGCACATTAAACTTGTTTAATCTGAAGACTGAAGATTGGACAGAATAGACTGAAGATTGGACAATAGACAAACTCTTTTTTGCTGATTGTAGTCTTGAAAAAGACTGTTTATTGGCAGCTTTTAAACAGCCTGTAGTTGGATGATTTTGAAAAAGTCTTCTTGGGGTAGCTTCAACAAACGTGTTTTTCAGAATAACACATGTGAAAAATGTTTGCCGTTTATCTAAGTACCACTTAATACTGCAATCAATACCAGTTCAAATGAGGAAAACTTTAAAATGTTTGACATATGATTTTCGTTTGTATGGATGGTTCGCATCATCACAGTACAACATCTAGCAATCATCACCCATCATACCCTCATTCCAAACTCCTTTATACCTTTTTTCCATAGATTGGATATCTTGGCAAAATTTTTCACCCTGCTCATCACCAACTGCTCCAAGGTTTTCAGGGAAAAACTCAAAGTGTGAATGAAGAAAATGCATCTTTAAGGAAATGCAACATCCCATCTCTTTGTATGCCACAAGCAACTCTGTAACACCTTGATTTGAATTTGACTTGAAATTTTCAAAAAAATTGGAGCAAATCCATTTAAATGAATGCCAAGCTCATAGTTCCAATGCATTTAATGCATTTTCAAACTCTGGGTCTTCAAAAACTTCCAGAATCTGTGGACCAACAAAGATTCCTTCTTTCAACTTGGCTTGACTTAGCTCAGTAAACTTTTCACAGAGAAATTCAAAACCATTCGAATTCTGTTTTGCCAGAGCTTTCACAAAGTTCTTCATTAATCCTGGCTTGATATACAATGGTGGCATTAAAACTTTATCGGGATTTACTGAAGGGATGTGTTAGAAATTTTTTACTCCAGGTGCATATGAATTCTTTGTCGGCCATTGTTTTGTTTCATAGTGCTGTGCAGTGGTGCAAATGTCCCAAAACATAAAAAACAACAGTGTTTTGTAAAACCCCTTGCAATCCCATCAAAATTCCAATTACCTTAAAACCCCCACATAAGCTACACTGGTAGTCAGAATAGCAAATTGTATTCAACAAAATTTCAATGCTATCATAGGATTCTTTTAACAGGGCAAAGTGTGCAATAGGGATGGAGGGTATTTTATTTCCGATATGTAGAAGAACTGCCTTCAAACTTCTCTTTGAGGAATCAATAAAAGCCCTCCATTCCTTCACAATGTGAACTGCACCCAGAGTTTGAAATAGCTCTTCCATATCATGGCAGTAACAAGGAGGTCTTTCAATTTTGAAGGCCAAAGATAACTCCCTATTGCGCTTCCTGTAGTAACTTACATTCACATCTTTTTCAACCATATTTCCTTCTTTTAACCTTAATGCAAGGAGCTTCGCCTTTCCTTAGCGAGGCGAGGAAGCGGTGCACCACCCAAAATCGACACCTATGTGTATCTACCTGTTGTACACCTGCAGAAATAACTGCTTTATTTAACATAACATATTGCTATATACTGTTAATATTAATTCCCTCAGTTCCCCCTGCGTATGTTCCTACATTTTTTATTCTCCACACTTACTGTAGACTACTAAAATAACTTGCAAAACTGCCTGCATCTATCCTTTCCCTGTCACTCAGAGCTTGCACTTACATTGTTTCACCACTTGAAAATGTTATTCTGTGACATCATAATGCAATGTTCCACTGTATTTGGACTTTAAATGCTTAACAACAAAAGTTGAATTAAAATTATAAAAACCAAAAAATCTCAAAAACTTGATGTGCAAGAGTAGAAGTAAAATCCTTTTTGGAATCTGCATCAAAAATCCATCGAGATAAACTCACCAGAATCTCCGTTTAAAATTTGCTGTTGACCAGTGTAATCAGCTAAACAAACAACTTTTGCTACCAGCTTATATGTTGCGAGGTTCTGACTACATCAAATCTTTCACGATACTCATATTATGCTGAAGTATGTAACACGGAGGAAACCCCCTCAGATTTGTGAAGGGCAACACAGCTCCTTTTGAAGAAATGTTGCAGTGGTGGCAACATTGTGTCTGATTTGACTGGCATGAAATATGAACCTCCCAATCCAGAACAATTGCGTTACTGTTCAACCAACTGACCAGTTTTAATATGGTTAAATCTTGCTGCAAGTGAGATTGCAGTCAGCACCAAAACTTGTATCTGATACAAATACTGTAACAAGTTTGAAATATCATTGCAAACAAAACGAAGCTACAAACGATTATTTGAAGAACATACCCAAACACTTGGTAAGTCTTGCTGCTGTATCTTTTTTCATCCAAAAAATCTTTTAAAAACTTCCTGTACTATTGCCAGATAATTGTGGATTGCTCATCAATCTTCCTGGGTAACACAATGACTTAAAAAATGGCATCAATCAGTCAATGCTGCATAGCTTGGGCGATTAATCACTACATCAGAAACTATTTGTTTTCGCATGCACATCTACATACTAGATTTCTTTCTAACTAGCTTTAGTAGGCTATTTTTTCTGCCTGAAATGCAATTTTGTATTAAAAACAATTATAGAATATGAATAGCTATAATTTGCAAACACCAGCTAAGTCTGCGCAAACACTCTACATCAGTGTCCCCACCAAGCCAATTTTTTTCAGCGAATCGGCGATTTGTTGGAGCAAGAGCACATATTTTTGGCAAAACAGTAAACATAGCTTTAGAAAACTTGACAAATTTGTGGAAATATGACATTTGGTATACAGTAATACTGGATTGGTACGAAATTTATGGCACATAAACATCTTTTTAGGGCTTTGGGCACAACTGTTTAAAGAAAATTTGGACACTCTCCGATTAGCCATAAAGTTCAAGGAAACACAGCTCTACATGTTTGCGTAGTACATGTGTTAAAGTACATGTAGTGCAAATAGATGTGTTAAATATTTGGGTGTCCTGATTGATCATTAACAAAATTGGAAACCCTAAATTCAGAAAGTTAGTTCAAAATTAGCCAGTGGTTGTTGGGTATTGTATCATTTACAGAAGTATGGGGATTGTAAAACTTTAATGTTGATTTATTACAGCTTCATCCATTCTCATCTAAATTACTGTATTAGCAGCTGGGGTGGTGCATCAGCATCTACCTCTCACCTTTGATTAATTTACAAAAAAAGCAGTAAGAATATAAACTCACAACAACATCAGGACACATACCTGATACTAAACCGTTATTCTCAAGCTTATATCTATTACAGCCAGAGGTGGGCAAAGCACAATTAGAAGCGCAAAACGCAACTTCCGCAACCTCCGCAACTGCGTAAGTTGCGTTGTGCTTTAATTTTTTATTTTGAAACATTGCGGAAGTTGCGTTGCGGAATAAAGCCTTTAAAATTTGTTGCGCTTTAATTGCATTGCACTTTCAAAATTTTTTTCGGTTAAAAGCGCAATTCTATACATTGAACTTAATTTTGCTCTATTTCCATCGTAATATTGATAAATTTCGAGCTTGCTTAGCAAATTATTTACTGTTTTTCAGTCTGAAATTGCAAAAAAAGCAGTATTTGCGTTGTGTTGTGAAATTTCGATTGCGGAAGTTAGGTTGCGCTTTAACTTGGTACGAAAATACAGTTCTGCAATTGCGGAATTGCGTTGCGCTTCAACTGAATCAAAAAGTTCATTGCGGAAATTGCGCTGTGCTTCAGAAAGCAAAAAAATTAAATAGCACATTTTGCGCTGCGCTTTTGCTGGTTGAAAAGATCGTTGCGCTTTTGATATAATGTTATTTGTGCCCACCTCTGATTACAGCTGAATGACATGTGCAAAATGGAAACACTCAAACAGCAAAATTGATGTACAGAATAAGCAATACATCATCTCACACTTCCAGGTCTAACTTAGGGCTTTTCGTAATGCTGGATGAAATACATTCTTACAGCACTTGAAAAAAAAAGCAAAACAAACTAGCCTACTTTCTTCCCAGAGTTAACGTAGCACAAACTCAAAAATTGCTGATCTATAATGGAACTAAAATATGGAATCAAATTGCAAAGGAAATTAGAGAGATGAAACTCTTGCAGGTTAATAAAGAACTAAAGACTTCATATATTACAGTACTCAAACACAAAATATTGAATAAGGGGGGCCAGGTAATCAAGTTTTTGAGCATACCGTATGCCATACATTGATACAAAACATAATTGTTAAGTTTGACGTGGTGAGTTTTTATTTTGAGTTGTGACAGTAGTACCGGTAAGTTTTAGCCTACTGCTCTGTTTCTTACTGATATATGTTACTGCATAAAGTTTCTTTTTTTTCGTGACAGTAGACGTTGATGACTTATACAGTCTTTTTGCTGTCCAAATAAATCGAATTAAAAACCAGGAAAATTTACTATAACAGTCAGCTCTTCAAACTGTGTACCTGCTGCAGTACTGTGTGAAGCCAGTAAAGTTAGCAACCCACCGGTATATAAGTAAATTTTTTTGCAAGTTTTCCTTCAAACTGATTCAACAATCTATCAGTTCAGAGTTTAATACTTTACGGTATCAATTTATCAAGTAAACTTTGTCCTAATTTCATCCACTACGACAGTGCTGAGAGAGGAATATGAGCAGATGAATGACTCTGCGTGATGAAGTCAGTAGGCTAAGCGAATCTGTCTAGTTAATTCTGACTCTAAATTTGAAAGCAATCACAACATTGGTGAAATTACAGTAGTAAAATAACTTTGACATTTCAATTTTCCAGATTCAGGGCCTACACAGTTTAGGCTAGTCATTTACGGTAACCTACCTAGCCAACTGCACTGTCTGACTAGGCTATCCAGATCTCAGTACCGGTACTGGTGCCAGTATCTCAGATTTGCTACTTATTTTTGCAATTCGCATACAGTAACTTGAATTATGCATCAATTAAAGAAATATGTTTTAGGCTTCCCTCTGATAGGCCTATTCTGTCTATAATGCAATAATCGCTGAAGACTCTGCAGCTCAACCCTTTACAAGCTTAAAAAAGATTACTAGGCTAGGCTATTTTGACTTGCTTGTATCACAAATTTTATCTCAATATTTTGACTTGATTATAAAACGGACCGGTAAGTCTAGGCTTATTGACTAACTGCTGTTATTGCGTTTTGCTATTCTTCCAAGCCTATTCTATCCCTGCCTACGGTAGGACTTTATTCCAAACTAAAGCCTAGCCTAATTGCCCAGTACCATTGTACCAATTAGCCTGTGAATATAGCGGATCTCGCGAAAAGCGAGAGCGCAGTATGAATCACAAGGTTGGGACAACGGATGTGACGTAATAAATCTGCAAAACCATGGTAGAAAAAAAAAATTTCGCGGCCCGGGAATAACATGGCTAGTTAGCGTAACCATCTAATGTACCATTTTTCAATAACAATTTATCTCCGCCTCACCAGTTTTTACGCACAAAATACTTAAAAAAAATTAGCTTGGGGAAATGCTTATTGAACAAAGTATTGAATTTGAATTGAGGGCTCCTGGGCCCCCTGGCCGTACATGTACTTCTATAACTTGTTAGTTTCACGGCAAAACAAAAATAGGCTATCTAAGGAAAATCTTCGACTGGATTATTATTTACTGCTGAAATATTGCTGGAGGCAATGTTTCTTACTTCCCCAAAGCCTATTGGTCCAAATAAATCACTTACAATTAAAATTCAACAACAAATTGCAAGATTTTTAAGTATTTTGAACTTTAATTGCAAGTAAAAGGATGATTGAGCAATTCCATTTTTTTGATTGGCTTTCAAATGTTAAAAATCTATTTCTTTCAAATTGCTATGAACACGTGCGAAATGTGATCCATTGGCATTAAAATAGCTTTTTATTTCAAAAAATTCCAAAAAATCGCTTGGCTTCGCCTTCAGACCCCTAAAGCCTCCGGCGGCTGGGGACTCCACCACCAGACCGCCGTTGATACCTTTGAGTTGCATGACCTTACTCGACACGTCTCCCGAGTTTGACAATTGCACTTTTTAACAATTAGTTTACCTCTTCTACCTTTAGCAAAATCCTGGTTAATTGCCAACAATAGGCCACGGCTTTAGATCTTCCATGGTATGATATCTTTGCCCCACAAAAAGCTCCTCCATTGAAAATTTCTGTTGACGTCATTGCATGTAATTTATAGTTTGCCCCCCCCCCCCAATCAAAAATCCTGGCTACGATTATGCTTACAATGGTTACTCACCAGAGGTGGAGTCCTCGAGGACGTCATTGGCCTCGAGGACGTCCTCGAGAACACATTTTGAAGTCCTTGGCCTTGGCCTCGAAGCCTCAAGTCCTTGGCCTTAGCCTTGGCCTCGAAGCCTTAGGTCCTCGAAAATTGCCCTGTCCTCGGCTCGAGGACAGCACTATTTTTGAACCGTTGAAATTTTGTTGGAAAACGCCAGAAACCTCGCGGAAAATTTGCAAATGCTTTTTTTGTTTTCTGCAATTGGAGCATAGGCTTAGCCAAGCGGGCCTCACCCTCCCAATTGAAATTTCACCAATGACAAAAATGTGACAAAAAAAGCCTATTGGTTTTTCAGTTTAAGTTTCTTTTTAGCATTTTTCGCTTACACCAGTAGCGAACCACAATATGGAAGACCAAGGGCCCCCAGGACCCCCTCAAATCAATTTTTGCGAGCCAATTTAAACGTAAACCTGGAAGAAATGGATAGTTTTCGTCCTAAAAGTTGCTATCTTAGGATCACACCTAGCCTTTTTATGAACGTAATGCATTAACCAATGCCGGATTTACCACAATATGGCGCAGTACCACCTAAGGGCCCTGCGCTCAAATCTTAAGACTTTTTATGGTCTTCACCTACATTTGGCAGAAAGATATTGTAAAAATCTGCAAAGTGCCAGGGGCCCAGCGCGACGTAAATTCGGCCAGGTAATAACCTGGTTAGTAAGCGTAACCATCTATTGTACCCTTTTTCAATTACAATTCAGTAATTCACCTCCACCACGCCAGTTTTTACGCACAAAATACTTTAAAAAAATTAGCCATGGAAAATGCTGATTGAACAAATCGTTGAACTTAAATTGAGGGGGCCTGGGCCCCCTAGCCTAACATGAACTTCTATAACTGGTTATTTTCATGACAAAACAAAAATCTCTAAGGAAAATCTTCGAGTGGGTTTTCATTTACTGCTAAAATGTTGAGCGAGACAATGCACCTTACTTCACCCTACCTGGAGCAAATCACGTACAATTAAACTTTAACATCAAAATGCAAGATGTTAACGTAGTTTGAACTTAAATTGCTACTAGAAGGAAGATTAAACAATTTAATTTTTTCAATTGCCTTTCAAATGTCAAAAATCTAGTGCTTTCAAATGGCTTTAAACATGTGCGAAATGAGATTCAATGGCATTAAAATATCTTTTTTTTTTCCAAAAAATTACAAAAACTCGCCCAACAGCTGGGGGCTTTGCCCCCAGACCCCCAAAACCTCCGGCCCTTGGGGGCCCCGCCCCCAGACCCCCCGTCTGTGATACGTTTGAGTTACACTGGCTTTCTCAAAACGTCTCCAACGTTACGTATTTGCACTTTTCAACTATATTACTTTAAGACCTCTACCTTTGCAAAATCCTGGTTAAGTGCCAACAGGCAAATTTTTGATGACGTCATTGCATGTGATCTGTGGTTTAAGCCTCCCCAATCAAAAATTCCGGCTACACCAATAAATTGGAGATAGCCAGAAAAACTTTTTTGGACTTTTTCTTTTTATTTTTGGAGAACCTTTGCGGCTGTGTCCTTGGTCCTGGGCCTTGACCTCGAGCATCCCTGTCTTTGGCCTCGAGAGGGTCTGTCCTCGGAAAGGCTGTCCTTGGCGTTGGCCTCGAATTTTTTTTGTGTTTTTGGCCTCGAGCCTCGTGTCCTCGACTTCACCTCTATTACTTACCACCGGTTGCGCTGTTACAGTTACATCTGGCGTCATATGCCAATCCTATGTTAGTCTATTTTTTTGCTTAGAGTAAGTGTTAGTTATGATTGGACTAGGTGCTAAGTTTAGGTTATGAATATGATTAACCATATCTCTCAAACTAACTCTAACTATCTCTAATCTACTTTGATGTTTGGTTTGTGACGTCAGTTGTGCTTGCAACCGCTATCGAGTAGCAAATATATCGATATCGATTTGGAAACAAAGGAAAATTGATATTGTTCGAACGCATTTTGTTTTCATCTATCTTAGCGAATAATAGAGTAATTGTAATTGAAAATAGGCAGAAAATTTTTCAATTACAATTACAATTATCGACTTTTGAAAATCTTCAATTACAATAGCAATTACGGCAAAATCATGTAATTAATTAATTACGACTTTGTCAATTACAATTATAATTTTTCCAAGCCTGCCTGTAGTCCTAGCTATACTGACGAGAAATAAAAGATGAATGTCGATTCCGAAACAATATGTCTTAAGCTGTTAATCAAAGGTTTGATTATGCTTGTAAGACTATCTGTATACTGTCTCTAGCTTTATTAACTTTCAAACTTATTGTTGATGTTAGTCAAAATATTCGTTAAAATGTAGAAAGTGTAGTTGTATACTAGCGGATCCGGATCCGATCTCTTCTTGTTGGATTCGGATCGGTTCCGGATCTTTGAATGTGTAGATTCGGCCACCTCTGGTCTCAAAAACAAAACGAAACAAAAAAAAAACGCCACAATTAAACACCGTTTCGAGCTTCTTGCAATGCAAATTGAAAAACGCCGGAATTAAGCGCCGTTTTGCACAAGTAAAAATTTAGGCAAAAATGCCAGAAAATATTTCTCACTTTTTTGCGCTTATAGAGTAGCCTACACTGAGTTCAGTTTAATCGTTACTACTGGATGTGGATATGTGCAATTGGTTTAGTAACAAAATGGAAAAAGATGAGAAATAGATAGACCGTGTCTGGTTTAGTGATAATACCCATTTCAGATTTTCACAGTAACAATTATAATTTATATACCGGTACTGGCGGTAGCCTACCGCACATTCAGGGACCTGGGTTTAAATCAGTCGTTTTGCCAATTTTATTTGGCTACTCCCTTTAATGATGTTAGTATCTCGTAAAATAATCTTAAAAATCTTTTTTACTTCAATATCATTTTCAGTGTCCTTATTTGGTCTGTGGTGAGGTTTCCATATTGGAAGAAATGGAGGGTGCAGTTTCCAGAGTTCTCAGTATTCTTCTTCTATCAGTTTCTTTGATAGGTATTGGCCTACTAATACCTTTAGGTTTTTGACGTTGCTTCTTCCTCATCATGTTCACACAATTACAGTAGCAATTTACTTTTAGCCTAATCAAGTTCAGCCAATCAGCTCTTCATAGGCTTTAATTAAAGGCAGTCCGCAGTGGCTGCTGTTACTTGGTTACGTTACGTAACACTTCACTCAAAGGATAATCTTACGTAATTTGTAACAATTCAGCGGTGAGATATTTTTACGTGAATATTGCCACTTACCGGTAGCTCTTGCGATGTTTATTGAAGCGATAAGACTGCAAGTGCAAGAGGGTGTTGCATTGTAGAAGGTACCGCACCGGTAGAAGCGCTAGGGTAATTATTAAATTGCCTGTAGGCTAGTAGGCTACATTTTTTTAGGACGCATTAGGACCCGTCATAACCAACCGATACTTTTTTTAGGACGCTAACAAAAGTCAACTCAAATCTAGTTTATGTAATTAGAAGTTCAATTGGAATTCAATCAAAATCAACTAAAATCTAGTTTTGAATAATTACGGTAAATAGTTGAGTGCTTTATACTGCTTAACATGCACTGCATGCATTAGTTAAAAACTGTTACAGACAGTTGCTCAAAGCAGTTGAAAAAACAATTGAAAAGATCAGTTTAGCGGTACCAGACTAGGCTACAGGTATCACTGTATCAGATCGTTGTACTAGTATCTCAGGTCGGTACAACCAGACAACCACCAGTGAGTGCAGGTACGGTACCATAACTTATTACAAGTACCAGCATTTTAAATATGAAATTGGAGTACTGTACAGGGTGCAAAATGCTGCCTGTAATGCAAACATTTTTACCTATTGTATCAGAGTAACAAAACATACCGGTACAGGCAGTAGGCCTACTTACTTTGTTGCCATTATTAGCCTATCGTACCAATACTCCTACCAACTACCCATCAACCAATAATTATTAATTGGAAGTGGCTGTTTTGCCTCTAGAGGCAAAATAGTGTTTTTCCTCTGTTTGGGTTTGGATTAGAGTTATGGTTAGGGTTTGGATTAGGGTTAGGATTAGGGTTAGAGTTTGGGTTAGGGTTAGGGTTTGTGTTAGCATTAGGCTTAGGGCTATTTTGGCACTTGCGGCAAAATAGCCGTTAGGACTATTTTGCCTCCAAATTGCAAAATAGTATGGGGCTATTTTGCCTCTAGAGGCAAAATAGCCACTGCCTTATTAATTTGCTCCCCAAGCATGCAGCAATCTGACTAGGTCATTGTTTTTTCTGTTGTTCTACAAGATCAATCCCTGAAATACAAACCAAACCACGCTACTGATTTGATACTGGTACCTGTACCATTTTTATTGTACAATACCGTATATTCCTAATCCTACGCAGTAAAGTACAGTAGCTTACTGGTATCTGAAGGGTTAAATATTTTTTTGTAATTATAAGCTTTTTATAGCCTAGTTTCTTGTGTCTAGAATCGTTTCTTTGCACTATGATAGCCTGGGGTATGGATATGGCAGATATGTCATAATTTGTTTGACGTCATTATAAAATTTGCATAGGCAAACAGTGTTCCCTGTAAGCGCAAAAAAGTGCGAATACTGCGAAATTTTTTACGGCATTTTCTCACTACTTTTTGGCTACTGCGAATGGCGGTTTTTGATTTTCGAAATTACGGCGTTTTTGTTTGGCTTTAGCGTCCGGCGCAACACCATTTTTTCTTCATCTGGCGCAGTGTCTGGCGCTGTTTCTTTGAAACTTGATTCAAAAGTATCAAAAGTCGCAGAAAAAGATGCACTACGTTACCTAAAGACCTTTTTTGTTTCATTTGTTTTAAAGTACGCCGACAAAGAAAAGAAACCTCGTGACAATCTCCGTGTGCGATGACCTTTTTTTTTGTTTGAGATCACACAAAACTTAGAGTAAACGGCATTGTTGTTTGTGATTTGCGACGGCATTTTCGCACCGACTTCAGGCATTTTCGCGTCTTTTCCGGCATTTACGCAGTAGATCCAAAATTAGAGGGAACACTGTAGGCAAAGCAGATGTGTTCATCAATGCAATTTTTATTTCCAAATCAAAATCTTTCATTATACTCGCTGGATTACGCCGAAGCGTGTAACGAGTTGGCGGGGCCCATCTCCGCGTCATTGCGCCCGGGCAACACAGCTCCTTTCGAAGAAATGTCGCAGCGGTGGCGAGCCGTTGGCAACACTGTCCGATTTGACCGGCCCGAGATTTGAACCTCAGACCTCCCGCTCCAGAGACGAATGCGTTACCGCTCGACCAACTTTGGTAATTGCAGTTTTGTATCATTGTGTGTTTTAAATTTAATGATTCTAACTTGCTGCTAATTTTTGTTCCAAAACTTTTTAGTTGCAGTTTTATATTATTGCATGTATAAATATGTGTTGTTCTTTTCACCTGATGAGACCCTTGAGCAAGGTTGAAACACGTCGTGATAGCTCATTTGCACTGTGTATTACAATAAAAAATTGTATAGATGAATAACTTTGACTTTGAGCTAATTATGCCTTTTTTGGGCAGCGCTTTTTGACTAGTAAACTGCTATCACATGCCAGGGATTTCTTAACAATGTCACATGCCTTTGCAAAATCGCCTATCCTCTGCAATGATAAACAAGTCAAAGGCACTAAACTAGTCCTGGTTCTGATGACGTCATGTCATTTTTTAAAAACGCGAAAGGTAATCCCAAGTAAATAATGGCTACTAATTTTTTTGAAACTGAGAACGTGTATCTAAACTGGGTTTTCAGCGTTTTGATTAGTAATGATTTTTGTTACATTTTAAGGGCATTGGTTTGCGGACTTTGCGTGGCGTTTAAGGCTAGGATAGCGATTTTCTTATTCTTGTTTTTTGGGGTGACTTTGATCAGCGAGGTGCCTTTGATCACCTGGGGTGACTTTGTTTAGTCCCAGAAAAGAACTACAATTATTGCTAAATTTGCTGTAAACATAAAGTCCTGTCAAGCTTTGAGTTATCTGCAGTTGCTTGATCACGTGATTTGGTTGCTTGGTCACGTGATTAATATTTTTGTCGCCAAAATTTTATTTCATATGGTGCCAATTTTGGCATTTAGAATGCGACGGCCCACAACTCCCATGCAAATGCAGATTAATTCCATGTGAATGTAGGACAAAAATAAAGGAAATAATCAAAAAATAATTGGCAGCACTTTTAGCAGCGTGGTGCACTTTCCCTTGTTACTCTCCACTTTATCTTGTTAGCTTCCTTGTTAAGTTTGCTATCGCTAGTCTCTATTTTAGGAATTAAACCTAGACCTGCTACATCAAGCCACCTGGTACAAATGTACAACGTTATAGCGGTTGCAAGTAAATAACAACGCATGCTTTATTTGATTGGTTAAGAAGGAATCAAACCCCTAACCTTCCAAACCTGAGCCAAATGTGAGATGTCCATTACCTGTAGTAAACCTAGTGTAGTTGCACTTCAATCCAATAAAAACTAAATTTTAGTCCTGGACAACTTTTTAAAAATATAAAAATGATTAAAGTCACCCTCAGATGAGTTTACTGTGATAAAACAGCAGTTTTATATGAGTGATCAAAGTCATTCCTGGAACGGGGTGACTTTGATTGATTATTAGGTGGCAATACGCTCACATCACGTGAAAGTAATCGAAAAAAGCAGTGTATCATAAGAAAGCTTAGTCACAGAGTGTTACAACCAGTCGATTGAGAAAGATGTAGCAGTAGTGCGATAGTATATCAGAGCACATGAAGTTAAACGGGTGATCAAAGTCACCCTCGACGACATGCAATGTAACACTAACATGTAACACTAACTGCCTTCAAACAAAACATGTACTGGGGAACTGCACCACTACAGGAATGGTTGCAATGGCCTTTGCACTCTGCTGAAGTGAAATTAGAAACTTAGCAGTCAGACTGAATGAATGCCTAAACTGCAGCAGTAGACATATCGATCACATGCTGTGAATGACAGCACTGAAAGCTAAAATTAGTCGTATTTTAAAATTTTCTTTACTTGGCAAGAAAAAAAATTTTTTTGGAAAAAAAATGGAGGAAATAAAATTGTTTCTTGTGTACTTAAACTGTGAAAATGAAGATCACATAGTCAGATAGTAAGAAAAGCAAATTCCAAAAGTACTGGTAGTGAAAATTGATGCTATTTTCAGGCCTGCACAACATCTGACATGCAACGAGTTAGAATTAGATGTTTTAGCATGAAGGTAAAGAGGTAGGCCATGGTTATTTTTTACTTTTTCATAATCGCAAGATGCTTTGTCGTAACAGTGGTAGCTACAACAATGAAAGCGTGTGGCTCATGACAAGTAGGTTGTTGTTGTAATGGCCCTTGTAGTTGTACTGCAGCGAGTTGTGTAGGCCCGCTATTTTGTTTTTGTGACAATTTTTTTGACCACTCTTTTGTGGATATATGACTTTTTTGTTTACGTAGAACTGAAATAGGACTGAGGATGATTTAAATTTACATTTGACCTACAGTCATGTGGTTTTGGTAGCATGGTGGTTGAAAAACATCCCAATGCATTCAGTTTGTTATGCCTTCGGAACACAGTGCATTATTAGAAGCTGGAGTGCTGGTGAAAGATAGATGGGAAATCGTAAGTTATGTTTACTGTTTTATATTTTTCTGATATTAGTGTTATTGTTATGTCCTATGTCTAATACAAGAATTTGGGTTGAGGCAGTTATGCTTTGATGCCATCTTCGAATATTCACAACAGCTTTAAATACAACCAGGGTTGTAGCTTACCAATAAATAGCCTTGAGGGCAGTGTTCCATCAACTATTCACCATCTGCATCAGTGCCAAAAAATGTTCGAAAGTGGTGCAAAGTTTTTACGAAAATGCCGTAGCTCAGGATTTTTGATGCCACTGTTTCACAATGCAAATCTTAGAAAAAAAGGTGATCCCAAAAAAGGTCATCGCAATGCTGACTTGGTATTTTTTGGGACCTGCAAGGTGATCTTTAAAAAAAAGTCATCAAGCCACAAACCCGCTACTTTCTGCATTTTGCAGGTCGTTGACAAAAAAAATGGTCACCACGTCTCCAACAAATAAAAACTAAATGCTAAAATTAAACGTTGTTTTGTTCTTGTAAAAAATTTGTGCAAAAATGCCAGAAAATACTTTGCACTTTTCACACTTTTCTGCGCTTATTGGAAACACTGCTTGAGGGAGAGGAGGGGTTAAATTGTGTAGCAGAAATCAAAATGAACTTTTTTAACAAATTCTTATTGGGCAAGTGATATTAGATATCAAATGCTTATTTGCTCAAGAAAATCTCAACATGCTCAAAACAAATAAGCGTAGTGAATTTTGAGGTTGTTTGATTTTAATAAAATTGCATAAAAGACTAAAAGCTCTGAATTTGCTCAGATTGGAAAAAATCAAATTTTCGTGCACAATTCTGAATTGTTATGTTAATGTGATGTAACTAATAGGAAACTTTTTGTACGCTTATTTGCTTTGTTTTGCAAGCATATAATTGCATACTGTCAGTTGGTTTAAAGAAGCTAAGGATAAGCTTGTACACTCACAATTTTATGCCCGGTGTAATATGAGTATTGGGGTTGATATGTAATTGTGATTATGTTTAATTCACCAAGTTGCCTCAGCCAGGAGACAACAAAGTGACCTTTTGGGCTTTGAGTCAAGCAGCCACCTTTCAATGACACAGTGAAAGTTTCACCTTGTCCCTTTAATTGCTGAACATTAAGCAGGGAAGCTATGAATACCAATTTTGCTGTCTTTGGTTTGACCAGACTGGTAAGTGAACCCAAGTCTACCGTTTCAGTAGCAGACGCTTTATCCACTTGGCCACTGCTTGGTTATGTCTACGTAGCTATTGAAAAGTGACA
The DNA here is from genome assembly GCA_963965965.1 of Trididemnum nubilum. NCBI lineage: Eukaryota > Metazoa > Chordata > Ascidiacea > Aplousobranchia > Didemnidae > Trididemnum > Trididemnum nubilum. The sequence goes on along the minus strand of OZ014477.1, from coordinate 44,262,296 downwards.
TTCCTTAAAAAAAAAAACTTAGAACAAGCTGCTATTTTTGTGGCCTAACCAATTATGTGAGACATGTGTTGTAACTTATGGGTGTTTCAATTAGGGTTTGATTGAGAGACAGATCATATTGAGTGAATGTACATAATACATGCTTCACTAACATTGTCAAATGTTGGAGTTACAATGCTATTTCACCAGAAATTTTAAGTTAGATAGAATTAAAGATAAATGCAGAATATTTATTGGTGCATTTTTTATGATTAGGAAACAGCTTTATTTTGCACACAAATGTGTGTTTATAAGGGTCCACAACAACTGACCATGACAAACTGACCGCAAACCAAATGATGCCTATTAGCTTAGAAGAGTGATCATAAGCATATTTTCCTATCCCCAAAGCCATCTTGCCTGAACCCTCACTTTGTGACAAAATTACTAGGACGAAATCAGTGACCAAATCACAGTGAGAAACCATTGGTTCACAGTCAGTTTGTTTGTGGTCAGTTTGTCGCGGTCAGTTGATCTGGCTCGGTTTATAAATGAAACACAAATAAATTAAGGTTTAGGTTGGAGTTAAAATTTGGGATTAATTTTAGAGTGAAGATTCAAGTTTGGCTTAAATTTGAGTTGAAATTGGTTAGTAAGTTCATAAAAATTTGTAGTGAAATAGAGATTTAGATCTGAAACGTTTTTATGTAAACTTGATTTTTATTTCAGATTTAAACTTAAGACTTGAGAGGTGATTGAACTTTTAAATTGTGGTTGTGTTGGTCAGTTAAGCAATAGCTATTCTAAATTATGGCAGTGAATATATAAGACAAGTGGTGTGCAATGATGCCTGTATCAATACTTTTTAAAATATTGTAGTTCGTTTTTAGCAAAAATGTGTAAACTTTTTGCATGGTTGTTTTGCTTTTTTTTTTCAGACAAAAAGAATCGGAGGAGGTGGATTTGGTAAGAAAATATTGTGTTTTTTCATACAGGATTGCAAGTTACGTTAATACATTATGTGGTCAAATTTATTCAACAAAGTTGCTTTAGTCAAAGAACTGCGATGGGACGCAGTGCTCTTCAATGTACATGTTGTACCTTGTACAAAATTTAAAAAATTTTCATAAACTCCTCAAATAGCAGAAGTGTTAAAAATTAAATGCAAAATATTAAAAACCTTAAGTTGTCTGTTCAATAGTTTAAATTATGAAATTAGTTTTATACTGGAAACTGACAATTTAGCATGTAGGTGTACAACAAAAACATTACTAGTATCATTACTAAAATAGCTGAGCTAAGAAATTGCAATCCATAATCACATGTTTGTAACTTAATCATGAGTTTATTTTTTTTACCTAAAGCTCACTCTCAAAAGCCCGAATTAAAGTCTGGCCAAACCAAGTAAAGTTTCGCTCAGAAAACCACTACTCATCATAGATTTGGAGAGTTCAAAATTATTCGCTGGCTGCTGTTGAGTATTTGCTTAGGGGAAGTTACTGGAGTTTTCTAAATCTAAAACTACCGTACTCTTGGCCTACTATCATTAATAATATTTCAAATATAAGAGCAATAAGTAATCTTGACAATGCCTTCTGAAACCAGCAGCGATGCAACGCTTTCTGCAAATCATGTTGTTTCAAATGCTAGTTTATTTACCGATATTGTTTCAATTATGCTAGCTTATTTGTTGCTTCAAATGCTAGCTATATGCACATTATTTATGAAATGCTGATTTTACATCTGAATTAAATTACAGTAAACCACTACAGTATTAAGACATCAAACATTAAAAATTAAAAACCTATAACCCAACAGTCTGTTGGGTAATAGGTTTTTAATGTTTGATGTCTTAATACTGTAGTGGTTTACTGTGATATTTGCTCAAGCACTTTTGAAACCCTGATATCAACCACTGACTGAATTTCAAATTAAATATTTGTGGAAAAAGCATTTAAATTGCAATTCAGCCATTGTTCCCTCTAACTTTATGGCTCAGCGGCGAGTGCCCAAATTTTCTTGAAACAATTGTGCCCAAAGCTCGAAAAAGGCGTTTATGTGCCCTAAATTTTATTCCAATAGTATTAAAGTACACCAAATGCATGTTTCCACTAATTTGTTGAGTCTTCTAAAGCTACGTTTACCATATTGCCAAAAATTATATGCCCTTGTTCCAACAAATCGCTGATTCGCTGAAAAAAATCAGCCTACTGAGAACACTGAATTCAGTGTTGTATTTATAATACCAGTATATTTTTGCTTCCATGTGATATACTTGTTGTACTCATGTTAATTAAGGGTCATTCCATGCCAAACGTTCAGGACCCTCCAGCTTGACCATCTTCAAATTTGTTTAAAATTTGTTATGATGTTGTATGGCATGATTGACCTTCACACTGAAAATTTTAGCTCAATATCTCTTGTACTTTTGAAAATATGGCGATTTTAAATTTGCTACCCTCTCGCAATGGCGAGGGCTTGGTCATTTTCGGCCATTTTCAAAAAGGCATTTCTCGATATATAAAAACAATGAAAAGCTGATTTTCGGTCAGTTGATAAACTTTCAGCTATATTTCACATAACAAGTGTCAAAATGGCACAGACTTATGGCATGATAGAAATAGGGGGTGCCAAAGTGTCCACATTTTGACCCAACAACAAAATTTTGGTCAAGTTTGAGCACATCCATCTCTCATATGAAGCATAGCATTGCTCTCATTTTTAGCATGGTAGTTCCCTACCTACTGGACAGCAACTTTACCAATTTGGAAAGAAAACACTGCTTTAAAAAAAAAGTTATTTTACTTCAAAGTATGCACCAGCGGCAAAATTGCAAAAAACACACCATCTTGTGGTGGAAAAATGGCCCCGTCAGACACTGTTTTCAAAAAAAATTTTTTTGTGAGTGGAAAGGGGTTTTCTCAAAGTACTTACACACCAAAATTTAACTTTGTTCCGCCACTGTAAAGGGGTGAGATTCAGTCACCTTTCACCTTCACAATTTTGTCTTAAATTTGCGAAAAAAATGAAAAAATTATCTTCAACGTATAATTTACATAAAAATTTAACATGTTATTCGAGACGTTTACGCTCAATTGATTACAAAAACTTTTAGCCTGTTACTGCTTATTGTTTAGATGCAGTTTTGACTCAAATATGCCACTAGATGGCATACTTTGAATAGGTAGCAAGTGTTTTTGCTTTAATATTTCTCGATCATTTTTAGTAGCTTGAAACTACAAAATTTTAAGCTACAAGAACTTTGAAATATTCATTTTAATAGTGCTAAATACAATGTATCTAATTAACCCAATGATAAAATACACACATACTAAAATTAACAGTTTTAACAAATTGTTACTATTTGAGAAACAAGATCAAAGCAAACTTCATTTGAAAATGATCAGTGATGGTGTTTTGAGAAAGATTAGCAGGTTAAATATTTTCAAATGTTTAATACAACAATGCCAACAAAACCTAACTCGAGACTCAACTTTTCATGGTTGGTTGATGAATACAGCTGACAATATTGTTGTATTAAACATTTGAAAATATTTAACCTGCTAATCTTTCTCGAAACACCATCACTGATCATTTTCAAATGAAGTTTGCTTTGATCTTGTTTCTCAAATAGTAACAATTTGTTAAAACTGTTAATTTTAGTATGTGTGTATTTTATCATTGGGTTAATTAGATACATTGTATTTAGCACTATTAAAATGATTGTATTACATTGTATTTAGCACTATTAATATTTCAAAGTTCTTGTAGCTTAAAATTTTGTAGTTTCAAGCTACTAAAAATGATCGAGAAATATTAAAGCAAAAACACTTGCTACCTATTCAAAGTATGCCATCTAGTGGCATATTTGAGTCAAAACTGCATCTAAACAATAAGCAGTAACAGGCTAAAAGTTTTTGTAATCAATTGAGCGTAAACGTCTCGAATAACATGTTAAATTTTTATGTAAATTATACGTTGAAGATAATTTTTTCATTTTTTTCGCAAATTTAAGACAAAATTGTGAAGGTGAAAGGTGACTGAATCTCACCCCTTTACAGTGGCGGAACAAAGTTAAATTTTGGTGTGTAAGTACTTTGAGAAAACCCCTTTCCACTCACAAAAAAATTTTTTTTGAAAACAGTGTCTGACGGGGCCATTTTTCCACCACAAGATGGTGTGTTTTTTGCAATTTTGCCGCTGGTGCATACTTTGAAGTAAAATAACTTTTTTTTTAAAGCAGTGTTTTCTTTCCAAATTGGTAAAGTTGCTGTCCAGTAGGTAGGGAACTACCATGCTAAAAATGAGAGCAATGCTATGCTTCATATGAGAGATGGATGTGCTCAAACTTGACCAAAATTTTGTTGTTGGGTCAAAATGTGGACACTTTGGCACCCCCTATTTCTATCATGCCATAAGTCTGTGCCATTTTGACACTTGTTATGTGAAATATAGCTGAAAGTTTATCAACTGACCGAAAATCAGCTTTTCATTGTTTTTATATATCGAGAAATGCCTTTTTGAAAATGGCCGAAAATGACCAAGCCCTCGCCATCGCGAGAGGGTAGCAAATTTAAAATCACCATATTTTCAAAAGTACAAGAGATATTGAGCTAAAATTTTCAGTGTGAAGGTCAATCATGCCATACAACATCATAACAAATTTTAAACAAATTTGAAGATGGTCAAGCTGGAGGGTCCTGAACGTTTGGCATGGAATGACCCTTAATTGTATTTTTTTTATTCAAGGGCTATGACATTTGTGGATAATTTTTTGTAATTACTTCCTTGTGATAATTGATATTAATTATTGTGGTTGTATTTGTGCTATTATAATTAAACATAAACTTTCAGGAGAAATTTTCGAAGCTGTTGACTTGGTCAGCGGTGAGGCTGTTGCAATTAAAGCTGAATCTGCCACTCAACCGAAACAGGTAGATGCATTTTTTAATAGTTTTGACACCAAATATTTGTCTAAAGGCTAGTAACAATATATTTTTCAAAAAATAACAACTGTTATGGAACAAAAATGTTGCTTTCTAACCAAAAAATTATTGAAATTTTGCAATTTTAATGACAAATTTCCTTTATTTTCAGCTATCTTTGGTAGTTGATTTAAATGATGATATTTATTGGTGATTTAAATCAAACAGCCCTGTTATTTTTGATGACTTTTCTTAGCGTTTAAATTTTGAAATCAAATAATCACAAAGCTGTTGAGGTATCTTAGAGTTCAAAACAAAATTTAACAAAAGCCCATTTAAATTCTCGATCGGACTATTATTGACAGCCATATTTTCACAAACTTGCTTAATCTAATCGAGACACTGTTTAAAAACTGTGAAGCATCCAGCCAATTCGGTGGTTGACAATAATTAAAATGTAATTTTTGAAATTTTTTGTTATGATTTTGAGGCTGCAGTTACAAAAATATTCAACAAATACATACAAAAAGATGTCCTACTAAAAAGTTTTTGGAAACACTGATTTTGTTTTCCCAGCTTGAATTTCCAGAAAACGGGTAGGGTTTTACCAAATTGGATAGATCATGTGATTTACTGGAAGGGTTAGTATTATTTAATTTCCCTTTTTCTCTAAAAGTTTAGGGCTGAGAAAACAGATTCAAGTTTTCCAAAAACTTTTTATGAGGATATGTTTGTATTTGTTGAATATCTTTGCAACTGCAGCCCCAAAATGAGATAAAAACATTTACAAAATTTTATTTCGATTTTAGCTAGTTTAAGCTACTGAAATCGTTTGTGATGTCTCATTATAGTGTTTAAGCAACAAACCTTGATTTAAGAATTGAAACTGCGATTGTTTCTTTTCATGGATTTGATTTTTTTATTATAGAGATTTTTAAGAAAATTTAACGCCCAAAACAATGTTTGATTTTTTTCAATTTTGTTATTTATCCTTTTCATTGTCTGCTACATCTTTGTCACTAATCATTCATATGACTTGTATCTTTATTTTAATTCAGTTGACAGTGCTAGGCTTTATAGTGTAGCATTAGGTCCCTTTGTGCAACTTGTGCTTAAGGCAGGCGCGCAAACCATGTCACATCTAAATGAAGATATAAGGGATTAATCAAGGGTTTTTGTTTTGCACAAAGCAATAGTGCTCAATAGTCAATACAACAATCAACAATAATATACAGCTCAGTAAATCAAAATAATGTATTTATTTAACGACAATATGACGTACCCGAAAAGTTTGACGTCCTTCGTGGTCGACTCCTGGGAAATCATAACGACTTCCATAACGACCCTCTGCAGCTGTGCAAGCCCTTGAGGTTTGTCCAGTTTGGCTAAGAGTCTTGTCCAGCTGGGGAATAACTTTGTTAGAGAAGCTGAGGGCTGCCAATGAGAGCTAAAAGCTCGAAACAGCGCTGTCCAGCTCTGTGAATATGACGTACCGTAGCATGATTTATTGTGCTACTCAATTTGGAACATATACCATATTTATTCAAGTATAAGTCGCATTTTTTTGTACCAAAATATTGCCCAGAAAGTCAGGTGCGACTTATACACGAATATATGTAGTGCATTGCATGCGATACAAAATTTCTCTGAAATATTTTCATGCTATTGCCTTTCATGTGATCGCGTTATTTTTCGCCTATCCACATGAGTCACATTACATTGCATCACTTGCCACCCTCATGGGATTTTCCAGAGGTAAACTGGGACTATTTTAGGACAGTGACAGCAGTGATGACTTCTATGTTTTTTAAATTTTTGGTAATGTAACTGCAATGAATGAATAAAGTTTTAAAAAATTTTGTCCTGTTTTGCATGTCAAATATGAGGGTGCGACTTAAACACGCATGCGACTTAAACTCAAATGAATAGGTAATTCTGGTAAAATAAATGAAAAAGATTTGAGTGTAGTGACAAGGTGGGTGCAAAGGGACTGGGAACCTCGTTAGTCACACTGCAAAATCTTAAGTAATATGAGCGCTACAGCAGGCTCAGGCACCTGTCGTAAGTGGATCTAGGTTGTGACAGTGGTAGTACACAGGTAAGCATAACACTGGCATGAAGAATTTTAGGGACATCAATTACATTACAACTACTTTGTGTTTGGATTGTTGAGCGCAGAATTTATTATGCTAATGTACAGTTGATATTTACATATTATAAGTAGAATTGTGGTTTGTTGCTGCAACCAGTTTATATTGCCAGGTTCTTAAGATGGAAGTTGCAGTGTTAAAAGCACTTCAAGGCAAGCAACATGTGTGCAGATTTATTGCTTGCGGCCGCAATGAAAAATTCAACTATGTTGTAATGGCATTAGTGGTAAGTTGTTGCAACATTTTTTGAACAGTAGCCTGGTTGTCGAGTTTTGAGTCTTTTGCTTCTAGATGCTACCTTTTCATGCAGACTACAGAGCTGCTGACTGCTTTGGTTTTTGCTTGGATTAATTTTACTATTAGCTGAGGCTTTACCTCCTACAAAAATCAGAAGTTCTTGATGAAAGTGTTGCTGCTTTTTAGATTTAGATACTCAATTAATTGGCCTCCGGTTAGCGTCCTGTGGATTATTGAACAAATGCACAGTTGCACACTTGCAAACGCTTTAATGTGAAGTTGAAAAACAAAAATGTCGGGAAAATGAACGCTAGCAAATTGTGAGCTGGACAATTTACAGATTTAGGGTACTGCAGTTTTAAGCTTATTAGTGCTTTATGGTTATCAACTGAACTATAATTATGTAAAGATTAAAACTGATTTTGAATTAGGGAAGAAACTTGGCAGAGCTTCGTCGCAGCCAACCCCGTGGAAACTTCTCTCTCAGCACAACTCTACGTTTAGGAAGACAAATTTTGATCTGCATTCAAAATATCCATAAAGTTGGATTCCTACACAGGTGACTTAACTTGTTGTAACTTTGGTTGTATTCGGGTTTTTTTTGATTGTGTGTCAGAAAGAGGTCAGTCATGAGCGAGAATTGAATTATAGCATGCCAAAAAATATAACCATCAAGATTTGTTTTTGGTTTCTGCTCTCTTTAATCTAAATAATTATTTCTTAGAAACTTTCTTGACTCTACTGTTAAAGACATTTGCTTCCCTATCAGCAATTGCATTTATAGCTAGTTTTTAAGGTGTATCTAAGTCCGAACCAAGTCAAAATGGCTAAGATCAGTGGCACACCCAGGGGGGGCAGGAGCTCTGGGGTCATCCACCTTTTTTGGAACTCGGAAAGCAACATAATTTTGTTGATATGACGCAGTTTGTAACACTTTGCTATATTAACTTCTAACTATTGTTAATCACTTAGTTGTTGTTTTAGGGCCGTAATTTCATCCTGCACAATTGCATTTGTTTTACCTACAATATTGCTGACAGAAACATTGCAAAACTACGTGTCTATGGTATATCCATTAGGCTGATTCAAAAAACAAGTTTTTTTGAAAGTTTGAAGTCCTACCCTGTCAAAATGTTCGATTTACTGAAAAAACACCTTTTGTAAAATATTTTTGAAAAATATTGTCGTTTAGAGGTTCCCCATACTACCACCATACTATCGGAAAGTCTCGATAGTTGATCACTGTCACATTTGCAACCTCCAACACACTTTTGCTGTTTGCAAAATTGAAAATTCCACATTCTTTTCAACTTCCAGTTGCCCAATGGAAAAAAACCATGACTATCAAACTGCTAAAGCGTTTTGTGCGTCTCTAGCAGTTACAAATGTCCACGCTGAAAGAAGTGTTGCCTTAGTGCAAACCTTTTCTGGACACTTGACTAAAGATAAAGAACAATTGCAATATCTTCTACAAGTTGTTTCCCAACATTGCAAAAATTTTCTCAGGTTCTCAAACACACCTTAGCAGGGCAACAATGAGTTGATGACCTATGAAATACTGTTTTAAACAGCTATTAGGCTGTTTTAGCGGACCCATTCTACGTGAAGTTCGACTTAAAAAGTCCAAGTGTGGAATGTTGTGGATTTTTAATGTTTTGTTTTATGATAAATACTAATTGCATCGCAGTATGTGGTATTCTATGGAGATATCAAAACTTGCATCAAAAAACTATGTACTAGTTTTTGCTTTTTAACCTTATGAAGTTGTAAATTTGTAGTGGTTTCTGCTTTGCATCCTAATCAAAATGAACCCAAACACTTGTAGGTTTGCTCAAGTAGTTTGAGAAATACAGACATTTAAATTTTGAGCAATTTCGATTAAACGGGAAAATTTTAGGGGGGGTGGGAAACCTCTTAAACGGCAATATTTTTCAAAAATATTTTACAAAAGGTGTTTTTTCAGTAAATGGAACACTTTGACAGGGTAGGACTTCAAACTTCCAAAAAACTTGTTGTTTGAATCAGCCTAATATTCATAGATATTGAATAATGGATATATTATACTCGATCATGAACTTCTGAGAAGAACAGAGCTTGATACTAAAACGAGACAGACGACCATTTAGTGAAAAAAGTAGCCCTTTGTAACAAAAATTACTATGCCAAATGCGCTTTTGCAAAAAAAAGCAAACAAATCCGCTGTTTGAAGATGAAACCCGCAACAAAATTACATTTAAACGTCGAGGTTTTTAATCTGCAAACGTATTCAAGAGTTTAAAAACAGCTTTTAATAGCGACGGAGCTATCATTTCCAAATGATTTTTTTATGTTTTTGCATTAACTTTATGGTATTTTAGGTAATTTTTGCTGTATCATACATCATAATAACAACCCATTGTCTATTTCAATGTAATCAATACATAAGCTTATACCACCAGCATTTTAGCTTCATTCCAGCGTAGATTCGTGAAGAGAGCTGGACGAAAATCTAAAACAGTCTTTTTCAAGGCTACTCATTTCTCTGAGAGTAGAAATGATAGCTCCGACTCTATTGAAAGCTATTTTGAAATTCTGCACCACTAACAAATTTTTGAATTCAAAAACGTATTCACGTAAAAGATCTAAGCCCAATATGGAATCTTTCAGCATTTAAACGATTTTGGACTTGACTAGTAAGTATCCAGGGGCTGATTGGACTGAGCAAAAACAAATTCTTTCACACTCTTCCAGAAATTTAGCATATTTTCTAATTTTTCTAGAAACGTATAAAATGTCTTCTGAATGACCTTAAAATGGCTGTTTTTTCAAAAAAAAAAAAAAATCCAAGAATTGCCCAGCGGCTGGGGGCTTCGCCTTCAGGCCCCCATAGTGGTAACTTGTTCTCTTGCTCACAATCTTCACAACCTACAGCTTTCAAAATCGTTATTACATGGTTTTCAAAATACCCAAGTTGCAACAAAATGCCACTATTACCGCAAAACCCTGTATGGACTATAATACCGTGCATTTTCATTAATGGTTGAAGTAAATTAACTAAAATTGGGTCTGGTTGCTTTTTTGAAAAATTGACCCCCCTTGTAAAATTTCTGAGTGCGCCCCTGGCTAAGATAATAGTCTCGATTGTAATTGCATCTTTACCCAGCGAGTTGCCTTGGCCAAATCGACAGCAAAGAGATTTTGCTTGCAAACCGATGAATAAAATTGCTTCTAGTTGAAAATAAATAAAATTGCGTATAAAATTTGTTGGCATGATATTTTGTTTGTTTGCAGAGATGTGAAGCCATCTAATTTTGCCATCGGCAGAACATCGGGGACTTCTAGAATAGTTTATATGCTCGATTTTGGTTTGGCTCGTCAATACACCAACTCAGCAGGACAAATTAGACAAGTAAGCCCAGCTCACAAAGATCCTAAACAACCAACATTATCCTTGGTGATGAATGAGATGTCTTTTATGTTTTCACGACAACGCCACACGTAAGAAGAAAAGTGAAGTTGCTTTTGGCCATCACTCTGGGCAACCTATGTTGGCGAAGAGAATATGTCCTATGGATATAATAAAAAAAAAATATATATATTTTTTATTTATTAGCTGTTTCAAGATGTGTTGCAAATTTTTTTCCAATTTTCAGGCTCGTTCTGTGGCTGGTTTTCGGGGCACTGTTCGTTACGCATCTATGAACGCACATCGCAATCGTGAGATGGGTTGCCATGACGATTTGTGGTCGTTGCTTTACATGTTGGTCGAATTTATTAATGGGCATCTCCCTTGGAGAAAAATCAAAGACAAAGACCAGGTTCGGATATGACTGTTTATCTGTTAATACGACTGAACAACACAGAAGTTAACAACTTTTGTTATTTTCTTTTTGCGTGTTCTTTGACGCGAGTGCAGATAAAATAAACTTCTGTTATCTGTTAAAAAATAACTGCGTTACACTGGAAGACTGCAAGTTTAGTTGACTAGGTTAATTTTCATTTAAAACAGCGGTCTGATTTTTGTAATATTTTTAATGCTTTATGTAATTTTGACTCCATGGCATTGGGAGAAAGTCGGTTATTTTTTTTGTTACATCAACAGTGACATGACTTCGGTTATTAGTTTTTTTGTTATCTATTTGCATTGCCGGTCCTCATTTCCAAACAAATGCAGCGGCTGGTTAGTTGGTGTTGTGACTGAGCGGTGAGCTCTTATTGATGATTATTCTGTCATTTTCTTCCAAGCTATAGGCCAGTAATTGCCATTGTATATTTACTGTGGCATGCATTGATCAAACAGGGGTCATGTATGTATCACAATGTGTCTTGGCTCACATGCTTTGCTACTTGAAATAATCAGCTTGTTGAGAGAAGTGGTGCCGCCACAGAATCTAAAATAATTACTGATATTTAGAAGGCATTACCTGGTAAAACTAAGATATAAGTAATTGAACTAACCTACTCGGCACTTCTCCAGCATGCAATAGATTCATTTTGTGTGTAACAATATGTGCCAAGTTTCTCTGACCTGGAGACAGCGAAAGGTTTTGAAATGCAGTCTTCGTGTCAAGCCCTCGCTTACCCACTTGTCTATACAGCGGAGGTTTTACGCTGCCCCTTAAATAATAAATTTCAAGCAGAGAAGCTGGGAATACTAATTTTTGATTTGACCCAACCGGGATTCGATCCCTTGCTGACTGTTTCAGTAGCAGACGATCTAATCCACTTTACCACTGATCAGTTCCAAGCAACAGCACAATTATTTTTGTTGCTTTCAGGTGGGAACAATGAAGGAGAGTTACGATGAAAAGATGCTTCTGAAGCATCTACCCCATGAAATGCTGGACTACCATCAGTATGTTTCCTCATTAAGTTACTACGAAAGGCCTGACTATCAGGTAGGAACCGTATTAGGTAATCCCTGTTAGATAATGGAGGAAATATTTTGTCTCAAATTTTTTGGTATGATTGTAAAGAATGCCGAAATGGTTAGTGGAGCGCTGTTTTAACGACGATCGTAATCCCGTGTTCAACACCCACCAAGGCCGCCTTAGTCATGTTGATGAATTTTCAATAAATTGGGACTTTCAGTTTGAGACAAACTCTAATTCAAAATGCATTTATATGAAATTAGAGCATTCCGTTTCTAAGAAGGTTGAAACTGCGGAGTGCGGAATGGATCCTTCCAAACAAAAAGGTTTGTTTCCTTGTTGGTGGAAACATAAAATTTTAAAAAATCAGTCGATGCAATGAGTGGCTTCAATGCAATTGAAAATTTTGTGCGTAGCAATCAGTACAATCTTACCGAAAACCTTTCTACTGCCTACAAGTGCCATCGCTGACTTGAATGATTGAAAGCAATGGCCACCAGTTATGAAATGAAAAAACAAAAGCGTGAAGATTCCATTTGCAGGGATTTTGCTTAACAAAACGTAGTTAAAAATTGCTCGCATTATCACAAATCCACTAGTTTCAATTCAGTTCTGTTTTTTTTTTCTGTTTTGTGGAAAAGAAAAGCTTTATTCTACTTGCTTTCAAAAGTCATCTAGTTTTTATGTAACGAAAAAATGCTCTGCTCTATCTTTAGAATTACCAAATCAAAAATACGGTTGTTTTTTGGGCTACGAAAAGCGATTGTAAAATGCAAATTTGAAAATAGTGCTCTTTTTCCTAATTCTTGTTCATAAAAACATGGTGCAATGGAATGTTACAACACAGAACTCGAGGTACAACAATGGTACATGCTAAAAAAGCGGCCGTTTCTGAACTACTTAAAAAGTGAACAAGGGGCTAAGAGATCCCGTACCATCTATCGCCTGTTACTACCCATTTCTACCTCGGAGATTTGGAGAAGCACAATGTCTATAGTCTGTCTTAATCATTTTTTGTCTTTTTTTAGTATGTTCTTGAGCTTTTTCGAAAGGCAATAACCCGCAAAAATATCCATGATACCGATCCATTTGATTGGGAAAAGGGTGCTGTGGAAACCTCTCTCACTACCACCACGACCTCCACCCCTCCTAGAGGAGACCACCTGACTGCTGGACCAGCTGGGTAAATAAATTCTTTTTCCAATACGTTCTGTGCTATGTGAATGCATGTAACATTGTTGCCCACCAGGTTTATAGCATTTCGCATTATTAGTATGCTGTACTAGTAACTCAAATTCTAGCAAATGGACGTTGTAGCGGGTGACAAACTTAACAATCACTGTGTTTATTCGGACCGTCCGAAGAATCGAATTGATATCTTTTGTTTCATAATCCATAGTCTAGACATAAGAGTGTAATCACCGATCAAATTCCCAATGCAAACCAACCTCATCTCTAAGAAGTTTTAGTTGAAAGCAAAAGATAGGTGGGGTTAAAGACCTGCAGCCGAATCTTAAGGTCACTCCTCAGTCTTAAGATAAGCGGAGGAAAACTGTTTATTTCAAAGAGTAGCTGACTTTTTTTCGATTTCACATGGTATCAATTGACGTGTAATACAATTTTTTTGATTGTTCTCGTAGAGCTTGCATAACTTTTGAGAAATCTTAAAAATCTGCTTGACGTCAGCAGGTTGATTTTGGCTGTTTTATCATCTCTTCGAGAAAATCTCGGTTTGTAAACTTTGAGCGTTGACATAATTTCCTAGTGATGCTTGCGATGTAAATGGATGCCTTTCCATCAACGCACGTACAGTGTTAGCGCGAAATAAAACATGTTTTCAGGATGGAAGTGGTATCTAATCAAATGGAACTGGCAAATACCTATGCTGGATTAAACGAGGAAGATAATTTAGCGCTAGAACCAATCCCGGTGCAACCTGACCGGGTAATATCGTCCAACGTTGGTCAATCTGGCGGTAAAAACAAGTCAAAAAACAAACCGCCATATCGGGTGCGTTTTTTCAATTCTAATTTGAGTGGTTAAAAATTTGAATTATGGAGGAACTATTCTGATTCGCAACTATTCTGATTCGCAGTTTAAAATTCTAACCACAGCTCGCTCTCAGTTTCACTTGAGCCTGTTGGAAGCAGTTTATATTGCACGGAAAAAAACAGATTTGTGCCGGCAAAAGCAGTTCGTATTCACTCTACTACTGTTGCGGTATGATTATAGCCTGCTGTCATTGGGTAGGTTTCGTTTCTCCTTACTATTGTGCAATCTCCGTAAAATCCATTTCTTACTGCAGAGTGCATTTCTCCTTACTGCAGAATGCATTTCTTACTGCAGAGTGCATTTCTCCGTAGTGCATTTGGTCTTTAAAAAATCCTGCTCACTGCATACCAAACCAGACAGAGATCGTATCTGAAGAGTTCTGTCCGAAAAGCTTACTGCGAAAGCAAAATGAAATCGACTTTATTGAAAGTCATTTTCAAATTCTGCACCACCTCAAAATTGTTCAATTATGGAGGACCACATTGTAGTACCCAAATTTTTGTAATGCTTTATTTGTATTTAATACCAACCCCCTGATAATTTAACCTATTTAGCTTCAACGGTTCAAAACTTCAAATATTTGAATAGTCCGTTTCAGGTGTATCCGCTGATTTCAGGCGGGATTTAGTCATTTGAATCGCTCAACGTTTGAATTTTGTGCTTTTAGCGGTTTAAAAGGTGATATCCTTGGAAGAATAAGAAATAGAAAAAGAAAGCAGTACCCAAGTCGGGGTATATGAACATAACCGTAAGAGAAGGTGGTTGATGATGCGTTCGAAAATCACACACCTTTTTTGATTAATAACGGTGCTTACCGAAATACGAGTATACCGGTTCAAATTTGTCCATTTTTTCCGATTTTTGACCCCTAAAACTACGGTCACGCGTCCCGCCCCCCCTCCCCAAACACGGTACGCATGAAGCTTCTGTCTGCAGTCTGCACCCATGTCATGTTCAAATTTCAGCTTTTTCACATCCTGCTAAGTTTAGGTTATAAGCGAATTATAAATTTTCAAGTAAAAAAATGGCCGTTTTTACGCGGTTTTTGGTTTCCTGACTTACGATCACGTTGACCTAGGATCCTCAAAATCGACATACATGATGATTCCTTTTATTTCCATGTTGTGTCCAATATTCAATTTTGTAAGTTTAACTGTTTTTAGTTATTTAACTTATAAGCAAATGAATAAATTTCGATGCTTATCTAGCAAAATGGTTGGGTAGAAACAAAAGCCCCAATTAGGTTACTGCATTGAGCTATTTTCCTGCGCATTAGTCAGTTTGATCTTGTCAGCACCACAGATCCGAGTTGGAAAAAAATAGCATACTATACAGTTGCCAATTAGCCATGCGCTATCACTGAAATCCCAGCTTTCTGATACGTTTCAGTATAAGTTATAGCCTAGCAGGCTGTTTACTACGAGGCTACCAACTCAACATTTGATTAAAAGACTACCAGTACCTGAGTACTGAGTAGGCCTACCCTATTTGCTTATTTTGTGAGGTAGAATAAACTTTTATCTCAAATTGCAAACAATGGCCAACTAGCCTTACTTTCACTTGCTCTTGGACGTTTGTTACACAATTTGACGGCTTAATTTTGAGGAGGTAGCCAAGCTACTGTATAAGTTAACACGTACAGTCCACTCTTTTTCCAACTCGGATCTGTTGTGCTGATAATATCAAACTGATTAGTGCGCAGCGAATGGCTCAATGCTGTTGCCTGATTGCGGCGTTGCTTTAGGATAAAACTGGGATTGCGTTAGATCGCGGATTAGATCGCCAATGTTATGAACCTGAGGGTTGCCACTAAAAATTAAAATTAGGCAGACCCCTACGTCGTGTATAAATTGAATATCTCGAGAACGGCTGGGTCAAGAAAGATGGAGTCAACGCCAATCTAATCTAATTCCCTAACTTGAGAAACTCACATTGATTTTGCCCTCAGTCCTTCTTTATTACACTTTGAAATAAAAAAAAAATTGTTGCATTTAGGAGGAGCTGCCGACTATTTCTAAGGTCCCGAAATTTGGTGTGAACCAAGTTCACAAAGTTCAATTTACTGAGGTGGAAGCTGGCTACAGTGACGTAGAAGGCAGAAGAGAAGCTGAACAAAACCAAGTTTCTTCGGATCAAATCAAAAAGCGAGTTGATGTGGAGAACAATAAGTCCCATGAAATGAACGACAGCGAACTACCGGCGATCGAAGTCGATAGACTATCTGCAATAAGAGAAGCTGTTATTTGGAGAGAAATCCGTGAAAGATCAAACAAACCAACTGTTTTCGAGAAAATTGATCAAACACCGGTTTTACGTGATTCTGCCGAGGTGGCCGCTAGCTCGAACGCTTTTCCAGAGCTGAAAACGACCAATGCCTCTCATGCAAAGCCAGAAGGCTCGCCTTTCAAAAAAGAAGCGCCGAACAAGCCTGCAACATTAGGCAATTTATTTAATGTGGAACAAAAATTTCTTCGTTCATTACACCTTGAAAACACGGCTGCTCCGACTTCCGTTTATTCGGAAGTAAGCAACTTGGGTTACAGTGCTGAGGAAAGTGATGAAGAAGGGAAGTACGATGCTTCGATTGGTCTTTCGCCAAGGTACTGGTTTGCTTTGTAATTTTAAGTAAAATAGTTGGCCGGGTTAAAACGAAAGATTTTGTGGTTTTCGAGTCAAGCCGTCACCTGCCCAGCTGTTCAGCGCTATTTACCAACGCTGTGAATGGGTGAACCGGCATACCATTGTGAAGGTGCCTTATTGTTGTTGACGGTAGACTGGAAGCAAAACAATGCGGAATTTATATTTTTGTATTGGCCAGTGATTCAAATCAAAATTAACAGACAGCCATTATCAGTTCAAATCAGACATGACTCCGATGTGGTTTATACATTATAAATGGCAAAATAATAAATAAGAAATATTAAACTGCATACGCTTATTGTTAGAGAAGCGATTCCCTTCGTACTTTATGTAACGACATTTTTGGTTCAGAGTTGCTTGTTAAGAAATTTAATGAAAGCTAAATATCGTCACACTGACACATTGGCAAGGTTGAGATGAACACAAAAAAACAAACTGTTAACCATGAACTGGTTTTCGATATTGTAGTTCATTGTTAACAGTTTCTTCATCTCGACCTGAACTGAAGTTTGTTGCGAAGGCTTTAGACAGTGAAAAATCGCTTAATCTAGTAATGGGTAGAATTGAACCATAGCGTGATTGCAGAACTGGAGACCAAGGAATGCTGGCTATGATGGAACAAATGCTGGGTAATGTCATTCCTCCCTCTCACCGAGTGCTGCCGGGTGCTAGTGATGTTTCTGATTCCGCTGACTCGGCTCGGAAGCGATATTCTAAACGTAACCCCCTGATAAGCGAGCGGAAGTAAGTGAGCATTGCTGTTGCCACATATTCAAACTGGCCTCTTGTGACTTCTTAGATAAAGCAATTTATCTACTGCTACTTTGTTCAATCAAACTTTGAAAAATTGTTTATTACACCCGCTTTGTTACCTGTTGTAAAGCTTCATTGATTTGTACCCACAAAAGATGTAAAACGAGATGCATGTTTTTTTATTGTGTTTCGTGCACTATCTCTACCATTATTTTCTTAAAACAGTAATTTTTGCATTTGCGCCCGAAACCCTACCTTGGTAAGCGGATTTGTTACCGACAAAGATTTAATACTTGACCGGCTTCACGCAGGCTAAAAATTCCTTTGCAGAAGAAAAAAATAAACGTTGGAAATGACCGGAGTAACAGTTTTTAATGAGTTAACGGTTCGAGTTTAACTAAGCCCTTGTGTTTTGTAAGTGAATGTACTGCGACGCATCGAGCCCTGACTCCAACCAAATTTTTATTTTTGTCATCGTATTCATTGGTGGTGGAAACTTTGATCAACGAAAAGTTGGGCTCTTAATATTGACAATTTTTTGAGTTGTGGTATGTGGAAAGCAATTCCACATTTTGTACTGGTAAAAACTTTGCACGTTTTTCATGTACGCCAAAAATAAATTAAAAGTAAACTAACAATAATCTAAAAAAGCAGACTACTGCGTCCACCAGCTCAACATCGGAAATTCAATGTGCGCTCCACATTCTGTCACCAGATGTTGATGCCGCCCAGCAAAAGCGTTTACTTACATTCTCAGAAACTCAGTCGCCTTCTCGATGACGAACTTGACCATGGCTTTCTTTGTAACTTCCACTACTTGGCAAAAGTTGTTCCCATGATCACAGCTGAAATTTAGAGAACCGACCCATAGTAACGGTGTGGAAGGATATGGTCTTGAAGTAGATTATTGTTTCATTTCTTCTGCGCTACGCCATAAATGCTGGACGATATATACCTTGCGGTGTTGCGTGACAAAAGTTATTTTCTGTTATCATTACCTGGGAGAACGTTGGCAATCTCGTATTTTACAAGATGATGCTTATTCTTACTTTTCTTTTGGCGCCCACGAGTGCCTGGATGTCTGCTTTTCTGATCATTTGTTGGGTTGCTGTGGTCCACATGATAAATAGCCAGCCTGTATCTTGGGCTTGATGTCAGATCAGATCAAAGTTTGTTTTTCGAGACAAAGAAATACAAAACAAACATCAACATATAATTAACAATCTCGACGGGAGACTGCGCACTTTGCGCAGTGACCTTTAAGGGTCTTCGCGTCAAGCAACCACATGACTTTCACTTCTTTTGGTGGCGGTAACAGTGTAGGATCAAAATGAATAAGGGAAGTCGTGTCCACCATCCAGACGTTCTGTGGAAGTTGGTGAACGCTTTTCCAGGACGGTTTCAGAAATTAATGGATGAGTGTGGAGCATTTTAGTTACCTTATGTTTAGTCTTTTAGAAAATTTCGTATGGAATACGCGGATTAGGTACCAATTTTTACCACAACAAAATGATGTTACTTTCCTCCAAGGCTCCAACCCTGTATATGTTTATTGTGATTTAACTTCAGGCAGGCAAATTCGAATCCGGATAGCGAATCGAATATTCCTCAATCCTCCGTCGATGATCAGCACAACTCCGTTGATGAAGATAAACTGCAGCGAGGAGGTAGGATTATATTGCGCAAGTCTGAAGTGCCCGTTGACAGGGTACTTGCACGGGTTGTCGCTCAGCATTTCCTTTCTGCGATTCTGCTATTGCTTTATTGTTTTTCAGAAATGAAGCGATACAAAAACGTTCATGCACCTAAACTCAGGATGGCATTTGTGGTTAAATTGCAGACTATCTTGATTGGCTTTATGCTTTTCAGTTTAAGAAGAAATAAACAAGGAGCGCGTTACTTTGACGTCTCTAAGTTTAGAAAGGCACTCATAGAAGGTTTTGTTTGTCGAACGAAACTATAGCGAAATATGACAGGTAGCTAAAAATAAATGAGATTGTAGGGAATAATATATCAGGAATGAATTATCCGCAAATCTTATTGGCTGGGCATCTGGCCAGAAAAGAGGAACTCATTCAATCGCAATTAGATGGTTAGTTAACAAAGGAATCGTGTGTTTGTGTAGAATTAAGCCAACCTCTTTCTCCCATTGGCGAAGAATCCGAGTTGAAAGCAGCTAATATTGCAGCCGTCGATCCGCCCTTGACTTTCATTCCTTTCACTATTCCGTCCTCTGTTACTTCGAAACCAAACCATCACAGGTAGGAATAAATATGAATCAGAATAAAAAGATTACCTTCAGTATAAATCAAAGTATTTCAGGGCTCTGATTGTTAATTTTTTTTTTTTCGAAGAATCATTTAATTGTGGCCAGTTTGATTGGTATTAAAATTAAACCTATATCGCGCTCACTCGTCACTCGCAGCATAAGCTTAAACGCATCGTGGTAAATTGACTATGAATAGTCATCTTACCAGAAGGCTTTTTGCTGGCAGTTTAAACTAGAAACAGAATTGGCACACCTTGTCTAAGTGTTGTAATGTACCATGAATATAGGTACTTTTATTTTTTATAAGTTTACGTTTCTCACTTTGTCTTTTTTCTCAGTTTTTTTTTGTGACGAAACTAAAGCGGGGCCAGAAAGGTAGCCATGAAACTGTGGTTGTAATTTTACATTTTTGTTAACTAAGTTACCTTGGCTAGGATACACCGAAGAGACTTTTCAGTCTTCGAATCAAGCTACCACCTACCCACCTGTCTACCACACACGGTGGAGTCTTCACACTGTTGCTTTTAATTGCTGAACGTCTAGCAGGGAAGCTGTGAATACCAATTTTCTAGTCTTTGATTTGACCCGATCGGAAAAGCATATTTTCGAAGTTCACCCATATTGTTTGGAACTACGCTTTTTGAAGAGATGACTGACCAAATGAATATTGAGTTGTGTTCTCTTGACAGTTCCAATCAAACTATTGATCGTAAGTCGTACAGCTTTCTTGTAACTGGTGAAACTTGTTCAATAACATTTCTTTTTATGAAAATTGGCTAAAAGCGTTTGTTTATATATGAATAATTTTCAGTCGTATTCCTGTACGAGCAAATCACGTGGTTACTAATGAAAACGACGAAGAAGGTGAGAAAGTTTCGCAGTGATAAAATCTGGAATAAGATTGTGCTATGCTCAATTCTGTTGGCACAGCAGCAATCCCGTAAGTTCAATATTTCCTGTAGGACTGGGAAAACTGCAATAACGTCTGCGTGAGCGTCGCAATGCAAGTTTGAAAGTATTTCGAACAAAATATTTAGGATTTTGTACAATGCAATAAGAGCAATGTAGCCACACTGCCACAGCGTTTGACTAGTGTAATGTTGTTTGCTATGCTAACCATATCCCTTGTTAAATTCTCATAAACGCTTCAAATTTATGGAGTTAAGAGCATGGCAATAGCTCACAAAATATCATCTTTGAACGGTCGTTGTAATTTCACAGTTCACTTTGGCAATGGCTAATAGCTGTAATTATTTGTATATCATCGCGTTAGCTCATGGTCTCAATGTCTCTTAGAAAGCGGTGCATTGTTTTAGTAGTTGAATTAAAAACACACGTGTTTAGAAGTGAAATTTTGTGTGGTGATGCATAATCTTCGGCCTGAATTTCAGAAATAGCTAATAGCAACCTTCAGCCCCTGAAGCTAACCTATGAAATCATCAAGGAAGGGTCTCACGACTTGGTGCCGCGACCTCCGGATGGCAGGAAGCCAAGTGGTTCGGTTGTGCAAGCTGCGAGGTAAGCGTCCCTGGTTAAGAATTGAACGAAAAGTTTCGTGCGTGTTACTACGGGCCTGTAAGTTCAGTTTGTTGCTTGTAGCCCAGAGGTTTCAAAACTTATTTTGGGGCTCGTTCTACAACTCCACCTTTTGCAAAAAATGGTGAACGTACGCGCGTATTATTAATTTATTTAGAACAGAAATTTTGCATCCTCGGTGCGCCGCCTTGTCAGCGTACAAGCTGCCAGTTGATTAAAATATACTAAGGATGCGCTGGTACGCTCACGATTTTACGCGCAGTGTAGACCGGGTCTTAGAGGGTTGGATTTAATAAAGTGAAAGTGTACGAGGGCTAGCAATTTTTGATGATCTAGGGATAATAGCCAGGTTGTGCAGTATCACTTATACTATTTTGCACTAAAGTAATGCATATTAGCATTGAGCAATTTAATGCGGTTATGTGCATTTGTTCATACAATTAAACAACGCGCAAGTTCATGCATTTTGTTATTTTCAAAACACCGTTATGTTACTGAGAATATTGACTTGAGGTGCGTTTAGACGTGCGGTTGATTTTTTTAACCGCAAATGTCTGCCACCGGTGCCCAAACTTTCTTTGGGATGGGCCGCATCGCACTTTTTCTGAGCTTTAACGGGTTGCATTATTCTCACTAAACGTTTAGATTATTTATATCCCGAATCAGGCGTGCTACCAAGGTTGCGTGAAAGGGGGGGGGGGGGGGGGGGGGAGGATTTTGAACCAAAAGTTATAATACTTTTAGTTGTTTAGGCAGCATGCTGAGCAAGCTGATACAGCTCAAGCATATTACAAAATGGGGTCTGGTGGGCAAAGCCTTTTTTTAGCAAAAAGTAGCCGTTTGGATAACAGTTTGATCGTTTTTTATAGCCATTTAAAAGAGCTTAATTTCTAAAATTTGAAGGTCATTTGAAAGAATTAAGTTGCCCTGTCCCTTCAATCCCCGTACCTTACAGGTCAAATCCAAAACACACTTGAACGCTCCTTTTTTGGGTTGAATATTTTAGGTGACGTGGCTTAAGCTTTAGCCCCTTGGTTGCGCCACTGTCCCAAATACTGCTCATTCAAGTTTTGCATCGTCCCACCAATTACACAGCAAAAACAATTTTGTTTATGACACTGCACCATCATATTCAGGATTTTGCTGAGGGAGATATGCTAGCTTAAACGAAAAGCTACATTTCTCTATGCCGAATTTTGTGCAGTGTCCAGCGCCGGCCGTCTTGAATAAACTGCTACTCGTTGAAAATGTATCATGCAAGATGTCTGGGGCAAAGTCCCTTGCCGTTGAGCGATTTTTGCAATTTCACAAAAAAATTTGCATTTTAACCCCATTTGAAAGAAATTTTTTATCTTTTTAGAACCAAGAATCGAATTGCTAATCCAATTCACACCTCCACTTGTAGATCAGGTCTAAAACACGTTTAAAAGCTACCGTGTTTGGGTGAAACTAAAATTACTCGCAAACTGAAGGAGGCTTCAGCCTGCGCAACGTCTGTTGACTCTGTTCCCCAATAGTTGCACTTGTGAACACATCTTGGGGAAATTATGACGTATAGCATAGCTGCAACCTTTCGTTTTAGTATGCAAACTGCGCAGTGAAAATATAAATAAGGAAACAAATGAGTTACATCGTTGCTTGATTAGTGGCGGACGAAATACGAATTTGCTACATTGCAATATACTCGGTCGTGTTTAATTATACTGGTTACCCAAATAACATTCACGATTTACGAAAAATTTTGTTGGAAAAAACCAACGTCAACGAAATTGACAAAAAAAATTTTTGCTGAAAAATTTGAGAGTATCGAAAGAAACTGATAGTAAATCTCGAGACCAATCGCAGGCCACACTTTAGACAGTCCTGTTCCAGACCATTGCATAGCTTGGGTAATGCACCCGCTACCATCAAAAATTTTCTTTAGCACAAAAAAGTTTTCGCCATTCGGAACAGAACTACATGTTTGTTTTAGTGGCCGGCAATCGTGGTTAAAGTGTATTCGCAAGGCCTGGCTTTGGACGAATGCCACCACGTTCTCCTGTTGCGTGATTGCTGTAAACCCCTAGAATTGAGTTGCTGTTCAACACAGCAAAAAGTATGCGATTTGCTTGCTTGAATCGCCAATACAAGAATTTGCTGACTTTACGCCATACTAAACTATGAGGCGCCAAGTGTATATCTACATTTGCGGTACTTTTTTTTGCATGATCACTATTTAGTAAATAGTCACCATAAATTTAATAGTCGCTCTTTAATAGTAAATATTCACTATTTATTAATATAATCACTGTTTATTAAATAGTCAAATTCGAAAGAACTGTCGCAGAATAAACCGTTGCAAACATAAATTGTCAAAAAAAAACAGCGCTCAAAATAAACCTTTGGAAAAATAAATGTTCAAAAACAACTGCGCACAAAATAAACAAAATAAACTGTTAACGAAAATGCGATCCAGACACTTTTGTATTTTTCAGAGGTGGAGTCCAGGACACAAGGCTCGAGGCCAAGGCCAAGGACACAAAAAAATCCGAGGCCAAGGACAGCCTTTCCGAGGACAGACACTCTCGAGGCCAAGGACAGGAATGCTCGAGGCCAAGGACACAAGCGCAAGTGCTCTCCAAAAAAAAAAAAAAGGTCTTCACAAAAATTTTTCAGGCGATCTCAAAAAAAAAAAAAAGGTCTTCACAAAAATTTTTCAAGCGATCTCTACAAAAAAACGTTTTTCAAAAAATTTTTCAAGCGCTCCACATAATTTTAACAATTCAAAAAATAGTGCTGTCCTCGAGCCGAGGACAGGCCAGTTTTCGAGGACTTGAGGCCTCGAGGCCAAGGACTTGACCTTTGAGGCCAAGGCCAAGGACTTTAAAATCTGTCCTCGAGGACTCCACCTCTAGTATTTTTGTTAGTGGAGCGTGACGGAGCGTTCTCGGCTGCTCTTTGACGATGTTTCCAACTGCTAAAGCATCCTTAGCTATCAACAAGTTAAATGTTAAAGCTTTTAACTTTTAACTTTAAGTTCAATGTTAAAGCTGTTAACTTGAACTTTGCCTTGAACTTTAAACACGTTGCGCGATGTGAGACACACATTATGACAAATTGAAGGTAAAATATGGCAAAACATTTTGTAGTAAATACGTACTGAAATATCGCTGTCCTTGTCACGATTTTGGAACTCTTATTAGTCATTTTCGTTGAACTTCGTATCTATATCTGGCTTGCGTTTTAACCACCTCGTGCTCAATATGTCATTTATGCTTTAGTGACGCGGTTAGAGGAAAACTTGTCCGATCGCGCTGTTTACCTTTAATTTGTCATAACGTGAGTCTCACAGGGCGCAATATGTTAAAAGTTCAATGCGAGGAGTGCTTAAGCAGGTGATAGCTAAGGATGCTTTGGTAGTTAGCAGCCGAAAGCGCTCCATCACGCTCCACTAACAAATATGCAAAAGTGTCTGGATCGCATTTTTGCAACGGTTTTTATCTGCGGCAGTTTTTTCGATTTTGACTGTTCAACAAACAGTGATAATATAGTAAATAGTAACCATTTGTTATTGAAGAGTAACTATTTATTCATAAACATGCAAGAAAAAGTACCGCAAATGTAGGTACACTATACACTCAGTATACACTTTGCGCCCCATAGTAAACACTTGAAGTTTATAAGAGTTTCGATCGTGCAGAGGGCAGGTAGTAACTCAAAAACGGAAGACTCTCTTCGCTGTCTCCAGGCCTAAGTGATTGGCAAGTGAAATCAGGTAACTCAATCGCTGACATTGCATGTTTCAGGCGACGCCGTTACCGGCCATCGGTGGATTCCTCTATCCATAGTCGTTCCAATCGAGATGTTGATGCGACCACCAAACGTGGCGACAAAACTCAGCTCGCCATCAAGGAAGTTCCCGACATTCGACAAACCCTCCGCTCATCAACGGTAAAAAGACAGGAGAAATCTTACTCAAAGAAAAAATGACGTCCCATAAATCTTTTTCACCGCTCTAAAAATTAACTGGGATGTTTTCCGAACTAATGAGACGTAATTTGTAAGTTTTTCTTACCTAGATTAGGCTTTGATGGAAAACTAACACGTCGACTGCTCACATTCCTCTCGTTTTACCTCTCAGAGTTATTTTATTTGTTCATTCAGCGACTTTGTCAAACATGCCGTCTTGACGAGTGACTTTTGGGGCAATCCAAATTTTACCGGATGTAAAGCGCTATGTTTGAATGCCTCAATCCCCATCATGGCCCATGTGTTTTGAATGGGTAGCTTCATATTGACTCAAACTTTCCGCTGTTTAGTTTCCGTTTTGTTGGTGGAACGTCGGTTGGTTGTTTAGGGCTGCCCGGTTCTTTCCTGTGGATGAAAGCATGGTGCAATAGATTAAATGCTGTACCACGAAGCCCTAGCTGGCCTGGAGAACCTCGTAGAGAGAAGTAGCCATTTTGCATACTACTAAAAGAGTGGGCACTGGGCACCACACAGGCGGCCACCGCTAATGGGCACTCAATCCGCTGGTCGCCTTTTACTATCCATTAGGTGGGCACCTGGGCTGGTTCACTATTATGCCCCGAAAGAAGCACCGGCTGATTAGTACTTTTAACAAATTGGTTAAAAAGTCAACTTATCTTGCAAAGTTAGGAATATTATCTGAGTACCTCGTGGATAAAAACGCTTTGTACACTGTATAAGTGGACTTTTGGATCAATATTGGTTGTTATGGCGTTATTTGTATTTAATCTCGAAAGATGTTTGTTTTTCCCAACGAAATCTCTCGTTTTCAAGCCAAAGCTCGTCGTCTTGCAGTTGCCTTTAGAAATGGTCAACTTGCCTTTTTTTTTTCAGTGATTAGAAAGAATTCCCAGCTGTTGAAAAAAGTAAATTAAACGAACCAAATTTTCTGTTCAATTTTAGTTCCTGTTCTATTCTGTCACGTAGCCACCACTGTTGCAACGCAACTGTTGTGAACCAAAAAAAAACAAAAACGAAATTACGTTCAAAATTACTATCAGTTCTTGAGATGCAAAGCCAACACAAAGTGTACGTCAGAGGTTGGCCTTTGCTGCGTTTCAAACGAGTCTTTTTCCACTCGGTAAGTTTCTTTTTATCACGAAACTCGAGAATTGCTGTGTGTTTTATAGGAAATTTTGTTATTGCACTTGCGTGTACCTGCATGTTACTGTGACGTCATGCTGCTCTTTTGTTACTTTATTTATTTTTTATTTTCTGTGGTGCATCTATTCTATTTTAGTAAAATGTTTGTTAACATGTAGCATGGAACAAGTATCGTTTGCTGCGAAGACAGTAGAGTTTCAAGCTTTACGTAAAAAAGAAGTCCAGTGTTAGTGATTTTGTCGCTGGAAAATTGCTTTCGAATTCTGAAAGTTATCAAACGTTTTGAGCAGCAGCTAGCATGCAGTCCTTATGGAGCATTTTTCGAAAGCACCGACTTCCGCAAATCTTTTATTATACTCTATTATGCCGAAGCGTGTAACGAGTTTGCGGGTCCATCTCATCATTGCGCCCGGGCAACACAGCTCCTTTGAAAGAAATATTGCAGCGGTGGCGAGCCGTTGGCAACTCCGTGTCTGGTTTGAAGCTCAGACTCCAGAGACGAACGCCTCACCACTCGAACAACTGGCCGGCCATGGCCACAGTCTTCTTTTATCTTCATATCTTCGCAGGATCAGTCGGAAGGAGAATTCTGCTTGTAGTGCCTGTGGACACCCTCTACAGGACCTCAATCATCTCCTCGACTGTCCTGCTTCTGAACCCCTTCGCAAATCTATCTTTGGCTCCTCTCTCTATTCTCGATCTATGGTCCAGACCTTGGGGTGTGGCCCGACTGTTGGGTCTCCGCGGAGTTCCTCCGCGCCCCCATCTTTCGGAAAGGGTCGGGTAGTACCACCAACAACAACAACTGGCCGATCAAATTGGACACTGTCTTCCGCAAATGAACTGGATTATTTTACGACTATTTTAGCATGAGAAAACAACCGGAAATGAAAACATTGATTATTATTGGGAGTTATCCGGTTATCCAGCGATATCAAGCCCAAAAATTTAATTAAGCAATAGATCCAGGAGGGGTTGTCATTTCCTCATCAACTCGAAGAGTGTTCTTCCGTAAGAGGCAGTTTATACGTTTTCGTCCACTCGATTAGAATTGTGCAGTTCCTATCGATACGAAAATATCGTACGTTTATGTTTATTAAAAAGGGGGTAGAATCAAGATCAGATTTAAGGCATGTAGAGGCCGGAGGTAGATCGCGGTCGCCCTTTCCCCGGAAATCATTAAAACCGCATGTTTTTATCCTTGGGAAAGTCATTGAACGCTATTTTGCGCGGGGCAAGCAGTTGTGGTGGCCCAGTCTGACAAAACCATTGGCGTTGCTAGTAGGGGTGGCCCGCCCCCGGATGTCGCCATTTTGAAGTGACACCATTTTATGATGTGAAACCTCAATCCGGTCGAATACTCCACTAATCTGTGGTGAAGACTTTTTTTTTTGGTCTCCATCCACATTTTGACATAATTTTCACCAAAGTCAGTCACGGCCGCGGAAGCGTCACATAGTAAAGGGTGACATCACGAAACCCCGCTTCGGGTGCCGCCATTCTTAGCAACGCCTCTGGACAAAACACTTGAAAATAGACGCTTGGCGCGTTGCTGTGGTTTGACGGATGCCAAGTGCTTGGGGTTCAATCGCATGGACATTGGGCATAGGCGTAAGAAACTGAAACAGTTTTTGGAGTGAACATAAAGAGATACTGCTCAAAATCAGTCCTATTGAAGAAATGAGGACTGATGAAGAGATGTCCCAACGTTTTATCCATAATTCCCCTTATGCGAAAATGCTGCAATTTTGCTTTTCGCATTCTTGTGACATCACAAAAGAGAAATTGTGCAAAATTCTCGCCGACTTTAGTCTATGGCAGCTCTAAAACCTACTATGGCAGCTCTAAAACATCACCAGCCTGTCCTACCAGTCCTATTCTTGCCAACTTTTTTTCACTAAGCTAAGTTATTGTACAACAAGCAATAAAATTACAGAATGTATTTTACCGGTATACAGTAGGATATTGGTTTTCAACATTTTATCAAAGAGACCCAAACTAATTGAAAAAATCAAATGTGTGAAATGTTGCGACCCACGCATATTCTAATTAGGCTCAGCATGGTTTTAAGACCGAAAAACGGGACAACCGTTGACCACCAGATTTTTTCTCAAAACGTTTTGCCAAATATGAGGTGAAGACCAAAATAAAGGTTTTTGCTTCTGGGAGAACTATACTCAGTACTTAAATTGTTGGGTGAATGCGGGGGGACGCGTCCCCCATCGAGAGTTAGCGTTCCCCCAACGAGATTTAGCGTCCCCCCATCGAGATTTAGACGTCCACCCATCGAGATTTGAGCTCTGGATGATGAAACGATCAAGAGCCAGCCAGCGCGAATAAATCCTACAATTTCCGGCCGACACAAATTGCGGGGTAAAGACCTTCCTTTTTTTTTTTTGGTCTTCACTTGATTTCCGGGAAAAAACACTTTAATTGCGGGGACGGAATTACATAATTTCCACTGAAGTGTGGTCTAGGCTGCAAAAGCTTCCCCCCATGTAAAATTTTACAATTATTTGAGTACTGACTATACTAAAAGGCTGAAATCGTTCTAAAAGGCGGATCAGGTTCCTAAACCGCCTTTTCCTATTTCCGCCTTTTAGTATTGTCCCGTCTGGGACCCTCAAATTTCTGCGGGTTTGATCAGACTAAGCAGGAATTTGAGAGGAGGAAGCCAAGAAATAGATCATAGATTGAAGGCTTTGCCCCCAGTCGCCAGAGGCAACAGAGTTTGAGAATGAAGACCCGCAATACTTTTTCAATAAACATTACGCGAGTTTGAAACTATACAATTGTTCAAGTTTGTTTAAAAGACGCCTTTTTTTAGCGGCGCAAAACTTACATTGTCGAGTGAACAATACAAGCACAAAAACAACTAGGAGGCCCAAACAATTTTAATAGCCACCTCTTCCTGCCAACACGACCTAGAGATGAAATAACAGTTTTTGAGTTGATAAATGTAAAGACAATGGTGATAGCAGAGTGTATGGTAACAGCATAGACTCTTTGGTGATAAAGAGTCTATGGTGACAGCATAGACTTTACCAAATAAAGAGTCTACTCTGTGACTTTACTAAATAAGATAAAAAAATTTACTGTTTTAAAAAAATCCTCTGGCAACACGCATTGCCCAGCAACGTCCGCGCTAAGGTACAAAGTTGCAATCTTCAGTTAATTTGAATTTTTGTATTAGTCGTTTACTGTATTGCTAGAAATTGGCGAGTTTTTCCGACTATTTTGGTGTCTTATTGACTGAAATTCTTTTGTAGCGATCATAGACCTAGATTCATCAGACTAAGATTTAATTATGGAGACAGCCTGGCAGTATATTTTTCAAAAGTTGCGGTTGAGCTAGGAGAGCGGAAAGTAAAACGAAAATTAGAAATATCATCATCATATTTATTTATTTATCAAGTGACGTCATATCACAAGAAAAAAACTGCAACTTCCTCTAGGTCTATCACCAAAGCATCGAAATATGCAATTCCTTTAATTTAAAACCAAACACACAAACTTGCAGAGTCAAAGCGATATTTAGTCACTTGGTGAGGAGACAGCGAAGGACCGAAAGGTCATCTAAGTCTACTGCCACATCACCAAGTTAAGGTTAAAAAAAAACAGCTTCTAGATTTTCTCAGTCGGCTACTTTCTATGATAAAAAGTTTTACGCAAAATTAAAACA
The DNA here is from genome assembly GCA_963965965.1 of Trididemnum nubilum. Taxonomy (NCBI): domain Eukaryota; kingdom Metazoa; phylum Chordata; class Ascidiacea; order Aplousobranchia; family Didemnidae; genus Trididemnum; species Trididemnum nubilum. Next base: position 44,232,111 of record OZ014477.1, on the reverse strand, counting down.
AAGTGTTGCAAAGATATGTACATTTTGTACAGTGTATACACAAAACTCACAGTCACCATGTAAAGAAAATGCAAGGCAACATTAGAAATGTTCTAACTCTAAGCATACTAAAAAATAAAAAAATGAAAATGCTGTAACTACAGATTGGATAGAAATAAAATTAATAAAGTTCATAATGCTTATTTATGTTTTATAGAAATATTCATTTTTATAGAAATATTCATTTTATAGAAATATTTATTTTGCGCAGTTTTGTTTTTTTGTTTTAGTGTCCAAGTTAAGGTTTGGAGTAAGGATTAGATTATGGTTTATTTTTAGAGTAAGAACTTGAGTTTGGAGTAGATTTGAGTGCGAATTAGGAAATTTGGGGTAAAATACAACATTTCGATTCATCAAAGAAATTATCTAATCAGTAGGAATGTAAATGAGTTGTCTATTGTGGTACCTACTGGTGGTAGGCCTAGGGGTGCATGATTTTATATATGTTTTAATACTAGGGCTACCTCCATCTGTCCATGTCCTACAGCATAGGCAAAGTGCAAAGCAAAGCTACTTTACTGCTTTATGCTTCGCATTTGTCACTGACCAGTGCTAGTGCTGTAGGTAGGGTTCTTACTAGGCCTACTCATACACATAAATTCAGATACTTATCGGTACACCAGTAAGCAGAAATAGTCAAAGTAGCCAAAAAACTTACCTTACTTTAGCAAAAGTATTGCTACTTACTTAATACTCAAAAATTTCCGTAAGGTAGAAGTAGGATGAAGTACCCACTTACCGGTATGTAAAAGTATAAGTGCTGATATGAAAGTACGCCTAATCAAAAATAAATCTACTTTAAGTAGGCTACTATAGGCTGGTAGGCTATAATGAAAGTACTGAGTAGAAAGTAGTTTCAAGTTTAAGATTTTGAAGTTTCGTGACTTGTACATTCAGGTACTAATAAGTGTTCTTTTGCATATTTTTCACCGGTTACAATGACATCTAAACGAATGTCATAGGCCAATCCTAATTATTTTGCCTTGGAGCTAGTGTTAGTTAGGATTGGAAGAAGCAGGTACCATAAGTGGTAAGTTTAGGCTAGGATTAATCCTATCTCTAAAACAAACCCTAACCTAATAACCATCCCTACCCTAAATTTAACAAGCTTTGGTATTCGGCCTGTGATGTCAGATGTGATTGTAACTGGTGAAAAATATGCAAAAGAATAGGCTACTTATCGTAGGAACATGTCTTTGATAAGCAGAGTTGCCAGATAAAACACTAAAACAAGAACAAAAAAATCTTTACATAAAATTGTGTTAAAATCAACAGTTAAGCCTGACTTAGTTAGGCTATCTACTTTTACTTGAATAATATTCATTTCTACTCAAAGTAGCGTTACTCCAATAAAATATGGTAGTGACTATTTCACCAAAAATTTTCAACTTAAACAGAATAAAACGAGAATGAGAAGTATTCTTCCACGCTTTTTTCATTTGCTTTTTTAGGGGTTAAGATTAGGATTTAGGTTAGGGTTTGGGTTAGGGTTCGATTTGGGAATAGTTTTAGAGTAAGCATTTGAGTTTGGATTAGATTTGAATCAGAATTAATAAAAAACTAGATGAAAATTTCCAGTGAAATAAAGCCTTCCATAAAATATTAGTTGAAGTATGGTATAAATAGCAGAAATAAAAAGTACTTTAGTCAGAAGTAAGTAGATTGTTACTGCAAATACTACTTGCTGTAGGTACGTAATTTTATTAAGCTCTGAACGTTACCCAGTCTAAGATCACGGTAGATTTGCTATTTTGTTGTGTTTTCTTTTTTGTTTTTTCTTTGTTTTTGCCTTGTTTTCTGTTTGCCTTTGCTTTTGTTTATGCTGATACATTTTTTCTATTATTGTTTTTTGGTTGCAGTTCCCATGTTTCACCTCTAATTTTAGAGGTGTTGATAAGTCACCTGCTTGGACTTCTCATGGGAACTGTGGTGAAGTTCATCCAGGTTGAAATCCATTAGTTATCTTTGTGTCATTTGTTATATTAATTTGTTGCATTTCACCCAAAAACTAAACTAAGTAGACTGCTTAAGTAGAACTACGTTGTTACTGACCACCTCTGCCAGTAAGCTACTTCAAACTTAACTCACAGAGTCTAGTCTACTGTCTACGCTCTGGGCTACAGCTCAGTCTAGGGTAAAGTGTTTAGGTAAGTTATCTTACATTTTGTTTTGATAGCCTAGACTACTGATACTGGTACTTTACTAAAAAGTGGATGGCTTTGGCTATTCAGATGTGTAAGGTTAAATTGTGGATTTTCTTTAGACTAAAGTGAACTGTTAAGTAGACTACTGTACTACAGATTGTATTTTGTGTGGGCTATAGCCAATTAAATTGTGACATTTTAACAGTAGTAAATCTAATCTAGAGACTTAATGCATCACAGACATCCACTGTCCAATAAAAATACTGAATATCGGTTCGTAGCTATAACAATAAGTTACTCACGCCAAGAAATCAATACAATGTAAGTCTTTTTGTAGAATCAAAAGAGCCGTTTTTAGGTTTTTGACCACTGTATCAGTTTATGGCACTTTGGCTGCAGTGCCAGCTTGTCTATAGCAGATAATGACAACTTTGTGACATTCCATGGAGGTACTTATTCTAAACAAGCATAGGGGCATAGTTGATTTGGGTTAGGGTTAGAGCTAGGGTTGGCATTAAGTTGAGGGTTGATGGTGGCAGTGATGTACTATGACAATGATGGCAAACTATTCCTATTTAGAGCAACATGTTAACTTGTTCTAAAAAGGCATACTAGGGTTAGTGTTGGAATAGAATTTGCCTACACAGTACTATATCTGTTTTGAGCAATTCGGCATTACATACTGCTTGACTATCCTGTTTCTGATTTATAACAACTTTCCTGAAGGTTCCATCGTAGGCAAATTCTACTTTAGTAGTGTCTGATGTTGAGCTGATATAAATGCATGTGCTTTTATACATAGGTGGGCAAGTTAATGCAAAACGTTAGCTTCGTTAACCATTAGTCCGTTAACAAACTTCACACCTCCGTTAACGTTAATCCGTTATTTTCAGCTTTAATTAACGGAAGTTAATAAAGTCCGTTAATCCGTTAACATTTTGCGTGTAATTTACATTTCTTTGTATTCACTCGCTTCTAGAACACATATTGACGCTGTTGAGGTGATTGTAAGGAAATATTTATTGCTATGGTGGTCTTTTTGTGTTTTGTAAGTTACATTTTACAGTCTAATCTAATTTCAAGATAAAAATAAGTTCAAATGCACAACGAAGCTGCAAGATATTAACGATAAAAACCTTAACGGAAGTTAACAGAACTTAACGGAAGTTACTTTAGTCCGTTAACAGCACTTAACGGAAGTTAATTTAGTTCGTTAACATGAAAAAACTTTCTAACGGATTAACGAATTGGTGAAAAAGTTAGCTTCGTTATTAACGGATTAACGATTAACGGACTTTTGCCCACCTATGCTTTTATATGATGCTGTGTAAATGATAGAGGATAGAATTGTGGTTTTTGTGAGATATTTAGGTGATGTGGTATTATAACCAGCACCCTGCTAGCCCTAATTTTGTGGTGATCAATTATTATGTGACCATAATTTAACTGTTTAAGTTTTAGCATAGAAACAGATAATAGTTCTAATTAGTTTAAAAGTGCCAAAAAAAAACTTTAACGAAACAAATTGTCTGGAAAACAATTAAATTGAATTGAATTTAGCGAAAGTGTCACAATAGAATTAGAAATTGAGGACTACTGGTTTACATTGTTCAATGTATAGAATATACTTAACTTGTGATTACAATTGACTCTAAGCCTAAAAGGTTAATTTATTGTCTCCTAGCCAAAGCAATAATGTAAATAATGATATCATTGCAATTACAAGATAGTGTAACAGGATCTTTGAGTTAAGCTACTATCCGTATGCCACACAAACTGAAGAATCAATGCTGTTCTAATGAAATATCTTAATCAGTTAGTCAAAACAAACCTGTTGGATAATTAGGTCTATATATAGTATATTCCAAAGGTACCATTGATACTGCATTCCAGATCAATAAAATACATTTATTTAAATGTATATCCATATATCAAGTATAGTATTTGTAATATAATAGTGCTGGTAAACTTTCAGCAAATTTTCATATGATACAAAAAAATTAGCACTGGTGTATATACAATTACACACTAATAATATCAGAATTAGGAATGAATTGCCGCAAAGTTAAGCTGATCACCAAACATTGTTGTGTAGATTTAAAAAAAAAAATTTGTTGCATGTAATGCACTGAAAGTCAATAGAAGTGACTGAGCAGTTTTCAAGGCTCAGTTACTTTTGGACTATTTCTTTGCACATATTGCTATCATACTATTTTTCTTTTGATTTTAAAAAAGAAAAAGAAATACCAATTCAAAGATGATATACTGTATTTTATAATTAGTTAGCTACTGGCTACTATATTATCTATCCTATGTATATGCACAAAAAATACAGTAATAGATTGTAAAGTACTGTTGTAACTCTACTCCAAATAAAAACAGTATAAAGACACACTTCATTTTGGAGTTTTGCTATTTCCATGAAAAAAAGTTTTTATCAGAAAGAAACTGTATCCTCAGGTGGTTCAAAATTCAAAACTAAAAAATTCTTTTTGTTGATAGTTTTTCAGCTAGGTCTGTTTAAACCTCCAATTACCTTTTTGGAGTTTTGGCTTGAAAATCCATATAAGATATTACAAGACTAATTGTCCTTAAAAGGTTGCAAAAATTTTTTTCATAAGTTATCAATGTCAAAATCTCAAGTTTCTACCTCTAGCCATTTTGAAGTTTTTACAATTTCTGATTGCAAAAACACCAGTAATTTTGCCCAGAAAAAAACAAAGGGACTCCCAAGACGAAGCTTCATAAAATTCCAAATTTTTTAAAACTTAACTAGGTTGGAAATGATGGTGCATCTTATTACAATTGTTGTTGAATATCATTACCATTGAATTGACTTTCTAGACTCTATCTGGGGGGGGAAAGAGAGGTAATTCTCATAACCAACTGTGTGTCATTTTGGCTGTAAAGTGAGTTTTGAGCATATCTTTCCGAGCTCCTTCACATCAAACTAATCATTTAGTTGATGTGATTGATTTACAGTAGCTGTACTACACAATATTGCACTCTTTGGTCTATAGGTTATTTTGGATTGGATCATGTCCAATTAGCAGATTTATTTTAGAGACTATGAAAGTGCTTTTCTTAAAACTGCAATATGAATATAAACAGCTCTGGTGTAGTACCCTTGACATTGCCGTACTGGTATTATTTCATTATCCAAGATTTTTTTGCCTTCACAGTGCGGATTATCAGTAAACATGTCACGCATATGCTATGTTATTAGACTGTGAGCTGCTGTCAGATTGTACCTAGACTGCTCATTTGCAAGTGCAAAATTACGGTAACTTTTCAAATGTCAGTCTGTTGTTCAAGTTACAAATTTGCTTAGACGTTTAAAATGGAATGCTTTGGAAATGGAAACGATGAAGACTCTGACTTAGGTATTTCTAAATACCAGTACTTGTATTATTGCAAGCTTTGGCTGGCTATTATATCTTGTATGTTCAAATTATTCATATAAAACTAAATCACTCAGTATCAGTAATGTATCAGCTGATTAAGAATGTATTTGATAGAAGTTATAATGTTTTTTTTTTTTGGAATCTAGTATTAATATCACATGGGTGTAAAATGTATGTGCTAAGAAAAGTTCATAAAAAATTTTTGAAATCTTTTAAACTATCATAGATTATAATCCTTCAAGTGTGATTTTTACATAAAATTGGAGTCACCTTTCAATGTTGGTGAACAGTAAAGGTTGGCAACCCTTCCTTTCAAAATTTTTTAATAGTTAAAACTTTTTCTTCAAGGTAGAATTGAGTTAATCAATCAGTATGTCTAGGAGCAATTTTTCTGCATCACCATTATTTCATCATTAAGTAATTGCCAAATTAATCAAGATTAAACTTTTTAAATTGTGACTGTAATGGCATCTGTATTTACCGAGTTGCCATAGCCATTGACCTAGAGACAGCAAAGAAACCTTTCAGCAGTCAAGTCAAGCTGCCACCTGCCCAACCTGTTTAGTGTCTACCACACATTGCTGGACTATAAGTATTACATTTTACCATTGAATGCTGATTGCTAAGCTGGAAAGCTATGTAAAGGATTTTTTCTAGTCTTTGGCTTGACCCAACTGGGAATCAAACTCAAGTTTCCGTAGCAGATGCTCTATCCACTTGACCATTGATCGGTTAATGTTTTCTAATTGGTATCTAAACCTTTGTTTAAAAAATGATAAGAACACATGAGTTTATGGCTGGTAAAACTACATTAGAAAAACTTTTTCTTGCAGGGAATAGAATGAGACACTACTTGACTGTTAGAGAAACGATCTTATATTTAGGTCGTAACTATTGATGTGAATTGTGTGTAGAAACAACACAGTCGATAGAAAGCTTCAACAACTGGGGTAAAATCATATCAGAAGTAAAAGAGAGCCTTCCAACAATCCATTCTGACTCAGAAGTAAGATATTCATTTGTTGTCATGTGGGTAGATTGAGTACACTCTTCTCTTTTGTTTGTTTTTTATTTTTAGTTATACAGAGTAAACATAGAGATGCAATAATTTTTTTTGGAAAGGAGCTGTTATTATATTTTATTTTGAGCTTTACATCAATGTTCTAACCGATATCAAACCTTCGTTTTAGAGCGGACTAAAACCAATGTGTTAGTTTCATTTGTTTGACCCTGGCAGTGGTTTCCTGCGGTGTGGCTCACTCTGAGGTATCAATATTTTTTGTGTGTGAAAACGCAATCCTTGAAAATACATGACCCTGCCATCTGCATGTTGTAGCTGCATGGATTTCTCCAGACTTTTTGAGATACTTAACCTCGCTTTTAATCTCAAGCTTCAAGAGTTAAATATTGATTTCATTTAAAACATTCGCTTCCATTCAGTTCAATTTTAAGGCTTCCTTGTCCAGTTGTCCGTAAATTAGTAAAATGTTGTAAAATTAGTTTTGCTGATGTTGATAGGAAAGTTCTGCTAGTGATGATGATGATGATGTTGAAGTAAAAACCTTCCATCGAAGCTCCCATTTAAAGATAAGCCAGAATATCAATAAATTAACCAGAGAGAAAAAGCAGACAGGTATAGTTTAACTTTATGCTATTATGCTTATTTAATATTTAGCTTTACATGAGCTAACCATAGTTGACTGGCCAGGTTGTGCCATTCATTGATTGTGTAAAACATGTGATCGTGCCTTGCAGTGCTGCTTTACTTATTTTTTTTCTCTTTCAATTTTTTAAGCAACTTCTTAAACTCTTAGTTTTTATAAATGGTATGCTTGAATAGAATTATGTTTTGGTAAATGAGGATAGGCTGTTGTGTTGAGCCTAAATATTTTGATTTGGTTAGTGCCATGATCGTGCAATTTAACTTACTTGCAAGCTTTTCTTAAATATCAACTGCATTACGACTGGAATGTTTAAATAGTTTGTGTAGTGCCAAAACTAGAATGAACATTTTACTGAACGTTTCACGACTTTAATTGTCTTCTCTGGTTCTAGTTTGTTTGTATCAATGAAATAGCAAAACCTGAAACATTATGGTGCCAGTATCATAGCACAGTTTTCGAAAAAAATCGGATTTTTCTCGTTTTTAAGCTAGCAAATTAGATTTTTAAAGTCTGATACGTACTCAAAACTCGCGTAAAATTACACTAAAAAAAGATTGGATGGCGGTGCATTTAATATCTCAGCATACTTACAACCGGCTCAGCTTCTATATGACAAGTTCTAGGTTAATATTGTACTGATCTCTTTTATTATTTTATTGCATAAAAAAATCAGGTAACAAATCAATTTCTTAAAGCCTCGTAATGTTGGGATTTAAAGGAAATTGGGGGATGGGTTAAGAGCGGAGCAACTAAAGCAACCTTAATCGAATACCCCTACAAAACTACGTTCTGAAGCCATTTAGCGTTTGTTCATTAGTATTATAACCTGGACGTACCGGTAGCAATTTTCACAGAATTTGGAGCCAAATTTTCTTTTGAACTGGAGCTGCAATGAAATAAAATGTAGGTGCCAGCTTGTGAACAGGGGTAAAGCCAAGCAACCTCAAGTTAATTTGACTGATTTGAAGAAACTTTTAGCGGCATCGCTAGGCAATGACTATGCTTGAAGTGCATTTCTGTGTTGCCATCTCCTAAAGATCATTTCCTTACTACTCGTAGAATATTATTTTCTGCGTAGCGTTTTGAAGCACTAAATTGGCTTAGACTGGTCATTTGCATGCTGTAGAAGATAAGCAGTTTTTGCGTGCGCTGTTTGGTATGAATTCATTAGAACTCATGGCATTATTAGCATTGTTATATATATTTTTTTTAGAACTGCGGTCATCTAGCTTCCTCTTATTCGAACGACTTAATTGCAAGCATAGAAAACACCAATTTCATGGTAAATGTTCATACTGATTACGCACATTAGGAATAATAAAAACTTTTTTGAGAACGCTCTGGTTAACCTTTGCAGTAAACGAAAAGGATCGTAGTGAATTTCAGTGAAGCAATTTGATCATAATTATTGGAGAACTGCTTAAATTCTACTCGTTTTTATATGTTTTAGGTCCCATTGCCCCTCTGTCATCATGTTCAATTGCACGCAAAAGATAGTGAACTGTTTCAATGCCATGAGTTTTAATGCACATTTTGCCCAATCTAATGCAAGGCTTGCTGCGATTTAAAACTAAAAATTTAACAGACGGACCAGTTTTGCGGATGGTAACGCGGTTGTCTCTGGAACGAATAGTTTGTTGAGTTTATTTTCAGGCCGATATAATTGGAAATACTGCTATCAACGGCTCGCCACCGCTGCGATATTCCTCGGGAAGGAGCTGTGTCGCCCGCAGGCGCAATGACACAGATGGGCCCCGCAAACCCATTACGCATTTCTTCGTGATTCAACGAGTATAATGAAAAATGTTATGATTTTTTTTTTTTAATTGTAGCAGTCTTAACAGCCGGACCAGCGGAATTGCAAAATAGTGTTTTGATGACTTGCTTGGTGCTGACACTATTAAAGCTAAATACTGTGAAGAAATGAAGGCCGGGTACTGGCGGGTAGCCTACCGCAGAAAAATATCGAGCCTTACTGATTAGTAAAATCTTGGTCACATTCTAATTGCAAAAGAAAAATGTGTGCGTGAATGAAAGTTTCGGTCAGTTGAATGAACGAATAAACTTTTTTATGTAAGAATCAGTGAATTTAAGGCTAAGGCTGGTTCTAAAATTATCACGAATTTTTAGCCTCAATTGTTCGTAGCGACTGCCTGTTTCTAAAACTGTAAAAAAAAGTCGATTCTCAAAGCTACAACAACAAAACCATGGTCCACTGGCTATAATCATGATCACCTAAACCGGCTTATTTCGTCATAATTTGGTAGTCCACATTTTGTACCGCGTACAGGAATTGATTTTTTTAAATTCCACCCAAGTTCTTGAAATTTTTTTTATATGCCCAGACTGGAACTGTTCTTAAATTATTCCTAAAGTAAAATAGGCAGAACTAATTTAATAGTCCACAGAGACATCATGTGGTCTTAATTTGTTTCTAAATTTTGAGCCAAAATGATCCTCATTTTCTAATAAAATATTGGTCTTATACAAAAGATTGTACGGTATGAGATTGAAACCAACCGATAGACGAATCAGTCAGATGATACCGTGTTTCGATCAAAACAGTTTGTATGTAGTTTCCGACTTTTACGTTGTTTACTACAATAATCATAGATAATTGGTATCTTAGCTTAACGGTATATAACTTCAGCCCAATACTGTTGATAACCGAATTTGTTTAAGCTTCTTTTGAAATAGTTCGTCACTGTTTCGACACTTTTCTGCAAAGCATTGGTGGCTGTGGATTCGGCGACCGAATCCACTTTTAATATTTGTGTTTCAATTTTTTTTTTTTTTTTGAAATTTGCTGGAAACTGCAGCCTTGCAAAAGCTGTTTTAGATAAAAGCTTGCTTTCATTTCGTAATGTTGCGATATATCGATATATTTTTCTGTGAATGCAAGACTGTAAGTATGAAAATTTTAATTCTAAGGGTTGTTACGAACAAATAGCATTATTGTTCGAAGCGACTTAATATCACATGTTGATTGTAGAACCATACCAAGGCGATCTGTTTGAACTTCCGATTTACGGCGAATCTTCAAAACAAGAGAAGTCTTGTACATCCAGATTGGATCCTGCTGTAGTGAAAAGTTCGAACGAAAAGCTTTCCAAACCATCAAAATCTTCAGACACAAAATATTCATATTCTTTAAAGGTATGGTCCAACATTGTTGCAAAGATGGGTTTTTAACTGTACATACATCGATCCGGCGGTAGGCGCTTGTCGTTGATATGATTACTGAAGCATTTATGAATATTGAGTGATTACTTATATCATAGATATACGTGCAAAGAAGTCAAACGTACTTCAACAGAAAAGCTCGGAATATGGTCAACTTCTAAGCGGATGAGGATTCGTCCAAAATAAAAGCGGGACCGTCGCTTCCTCGTCAGTGGAGGATAAGTTTGGATCAATCAATATGCAATTCCTGACTAATAAGGTTTGGGGAGGAGGCAGCCTGACCATCTAATCCTGCCCTGTATCATTAGACTTTTGATTCTCATGCGCAGTATTAAAGTTGTCGCAATGGATTTTGAGTTCAATATGAGTCGACTTGAAATTCTATGCTTATTATTTAGTGTAACGAAGCGAAAAGTTGTGTTGGCCGAGGGTATCGATTGGTTAATGGTTGTGAACATTTTTGCAGGGTCTTGATAAGTTTAGTCTTGATGACGTTTCAGACACGTTGGTTTTAGAAGATAAGCAACTTTTCGAGCGTAGCGTTCAACCCTTAGAAACCAGCTTCAAACGTAAGTAGAATTTCCGCATCAAATTCTGCATCATACTATTATGTTTTAAACGGCATTGCTGAGCTTAATTTGTACCGTGCTTAGGCAACCACTGCTAACGCTCAAAACTCAGTTAAGTGTGGATGTTTAATGCGTCGTGCTTAAAGAGATACTGCTCAGAATCTGACATATTGAAGAACTGAGAACTATTTGAGGTAATAAAAAGGTGCCCCAAACCTTGATCCACTATTCCCCGTATCCGCGAAAATAAATTAAATCCGTTTGACTACGTCATACCATTGGCAACCCTGCATTTCGAACTTTCGCGGCATCAGAAAAAGATGACTTTGCAAAACTTCTTGCTGAAGAAGAAACGCGTTGTTCAATATTTTGCAAGAAATATTACCTAGTCATCCTTTGCTGATGTCACGAAATTTCGAAACACAAGTTTGCCAATGGTACCGAGTCAATCGGATTATTATTATTATTTTTTCGGATAAGGGGAATACAGAATAGTGAAACAAGGTTTGAGGCATCTCTTTATTACCTCAAGTAGTTCTCGTTTCTTCAATAAAACCGATGTTGATCAATATCTCTTTAATATGGCTTTAAATTAAAATATTAAAACCGCGTCAGTGTGCCAGATTTCAATCTGGACAGGCCAATGCGATTTTTAGTTAAAACTTTACTTTTATGGGGTGGTCATTAATATGGTCCTAAAAACTGTTGTTAAAAGAGCGAAGAGTTTTTGAATAAACTCTGTCAATTGATTGTTGGTAGCTTTGTGTTGGGTTTAACGTTAGTGTAATGTGATATGTTGAGATTTGAAATTTCAGAAGACAAAGACACGAACTGTGAGAAAATATTAGAAGAATTAACTCATCTCAGTCAACTTGAACGAAAAAGTCTGAAAGGTAAGTTCGGAAAAGACTAATGTTTTTTGATTAGTATAGTTTTCGTAATTTTGGGAGTAATTATCAATCAATTCGTTTGATGGTAGTGTTCTATTTCTGCCCTTCTTCTAGGATAGAGCCGTTCACTTCATTCATTTCATCAATAGTTTGAACTTTCCACGCGGCATTGCTTCACTCAAAACATTTCCCCCTTAGCAACCCATTGGTTTGCATCCCCTTTGAACTCTTAGCTTAACTACTGTTCAATTTGCGATGATGAAATAAAGTATATTTTTAAATCAATATTTAAAATGTTTTACACGCTTTTAATTTGTTCTTTGCAGCGTATGTCGTGTGGATTGAAATAGCGTTTATACGCTTCCACTCTTCGGATCTGGTTCTCGGTCCCGATGCCTGATTATTGATGAGTCACCCTTTAAAGTGCCAAGTCACGAAACAACTGTCCCAATCAAAGAATTTATGCAATATGCGAACCAAGTCAACTGGCCGCCAAGATTAGGGTTAGTTGGCTGTCAGTTGCTCGCTGTCAGTTGTCGTGGACCTATGTATATGTCACCGTAAAAACATTGCTAACACCCGAAGTCTTTGAGTGGCGTGGTTCCCGTGATTCGGCACTTTCTTGGTACGACTCTGTAAGAAGCACGCGCTGGAACCGAGAACCGGGATCGAAAAACGAACACGTAAAAACCCTAAAAGTCTTATATTGCCGTCGTTTAGAAAAAACAAAATCTGCCGCCTCCATCGGGGTCTCTGCGAACCTGCCGATTCACAGTCAATTTCTTTCATCACCTGAGCCGAGCATGAGTTTGCACAAAGGTAAGTGAAACTTAGTGTGAGAAATATTAATGCTTTCATCAATCAGAGTTGCATACGGGCCGACTAGTTGAGGCTCAAACCGAAAAAGTGGTTTGAAGCCACAACCATGCCCTAAAGAGCCCGTAACTTTAGTTAGGTCTGAAAAGCGTGTGCGAGCAAAATTGCTTATAGATGATGCATTGTGATACCGGTACAATAATCAAAATTGTGTACTAATAATTGTATTGATGCTCAAATAAAGTCGTCATTCAGTATCACAAAGCTATTTTGACCATGTTTTGATAACACCTAAACATAAGGCGCTTATCAAGCACGAACCCGACCCAAAAAGCCCGGCTCAACTACAACTTTGTGACCAATGGCAAACTACTACTCTGTTTTTGCATGTTCGCTTTTGGGGCCCGGTTCTTGGTTCAGATGTTTGCTTATTGTTGAGTCATGCCGGAAAAATGCCCAATCACAAAAGGTGGTGCAAATCAGAGGGTTTCTATGTTGGCGCTGTTCTTAATGACGTATTAACTCTTTGATTTGCACAGATCAAGACTTGGCACTTTTTGGCACGGCTCGGCAGGCACCGTAGCCAAGTACCAGGCTTAGTGGGCATGCAAACCGCTAGTGTTGAGTTTCTGGGTGAGGCAAGCGCTTAATCGTCAACACTGTGAAGGAAGGATGAACAAAACGCGCAGTGCGGATTGTTGTGAGTGGCTGATGCGTTCATCTTTGGAGCGGTAGGCTAGGGTTTTTTTCGGTGCCATTTAAGACTCAATGAGATGGTTCCGCATTACAGCAAGTGTAACAAATATTAAATCAATCAAATCAAATATTTCATTAAACTCCTTGTATTACGCCGAAGCATGTAACAAGTTAGTGGTGGCGAGCCGTTGGCAACCCTGTGTCTTATTTGACCGGTCCGAAATTTGGACCTCGGACCTTCCGTTCCAAAGACGAGCGGCCGAACACGCTACCGCTCGGGCAACTGGCTGGTATGACGAATTTTTGATTTAAAATTAACTCATGCGTAAGACAGCGACTTTCACTCTTATTTGATTGGAAAAATTTGGATTAACTTCAATCACCGGAAATGTGATATGCTTGTGATTTTGATCAGATTCAAATGAACCGGAAACCCTTCTCATTGATCTGCGTCCGAGCCAAGCTTCTGAGCAGGTTTGCTACTTTATTCTCCCTTTGCTATCGGATTCAATAACTGAAAGGTGTTGACTACCATCGCAAATGCAGGTTTCGCAGAAAATACCGATCTTGTTTCTTTTGGTGCCGCATAAACGGGATTTTTACAATTAACATTGTAATTGTTGTGATTTCATTTTTATTCACCAAGTTGCCTTGGCCAGGAGACAGCGAAGGGACCTTTCGGTCTCTGAGTCGAGCTGCCACCTGCCCACCTGTCTACCACACACCTGGAGACTTCACGCTCTCCCTTTCAATGCTGAACCTGAGGCAGGAAAGCTGTGAATGCAAATTTTTGTAGTCTTTATTTAACCTGTCAGAGAATTGAACGCAATGTCTACCGTTTCAGTAGCAAACGTTCTATCCACTCAGACCATTGATCAGTCAATTACCTGCTTTTGTTTTTTCGCCGCGCGTTTTCGCGACCAAAAACGTGAAATTACACTAGAAATAATGCCAAAAATTTGGTATGAAAGCAAGTTGAATTTAATTTGGTGCCCGAATTCTTTTTTTAGAGCATGCAGCGTTCTTTCAGCTAACATGCTGTAGATTTCTCTGCATCGATCACCAAAATAATTGGCATTATTTTTAAAAGCTACCTCAACTTAGAAAGTTTGTTTACATGTTTATGCCCTCAAATGTTGTATTTGTTTTGTTTTTATCCTTCAATGTTGTTCGTTTTTTAGAATGCAGAGGGATCACCGCCGAGCGACGAATATCCGAAAAGAAGGTCTATGCATAAGTGAGTTAGGGGTAAAAAAAAGTTGCTACTATTGAGAAACTATCTTGAATCGTGTCAGTTAGGAATTTTTTATTTTTTACTTTGTTATATAAGTCCCGTATTGTTTTTTCTGCTTTCTTCAAAATTTATGCAGCATCTATCTATAACGAATGAAGTGCCTAACCATTTTGCCCTCCTTAAGCATATGGATCGTAACTACAAATGTCGGTTGCACGCTTGGCCACCTGCGTGTTGTGCATTCAGACCTTTCATGTGGCTTTCTAGGGTCGCTCTTCAATTTGCTTATTGGCAGAAGCAGATAAGTAAATGTAGTCTATAATAGCCACCAGTAATCAGAAGAACTTTTAAAGCGGGTTCCCAGCACCTGTAGCATTGTTTTTTTGTTTTTTTTTTGTCAGTGCAACTAGCGAAAGCACGGGATCAGAGGAATCTGATGATGACGACAAAACATGGAGGGCGATTAGAGACAGGTAGGGAGGGAATGCTGTTTTTTTTAATCAGAATTTGTGATCAGATACTTAAATTTCAATCCTTTTTTATTATTTCCAAACATCTTGTTACCCAAATAGCTTTCGTATGGATCTTTCAAGCGATTTTTGCAAATTCTTTTTATTCAGGCCTTTTTAATCGAAATGGTTGATTTTTCATTGTTTACAAAAAAAAATTATTTGAAGAGTTGGTTGGTGGTACAGAACTTGAGAATTGCCTTGATTAAAATGTTCATATCTTCAAAGCTTTTCGTCTGACACTTGTCAAGAAGAATCGTCAGAATGGAGAGCGCAGAAAAATGAGCGGCTATTTATAGGAAAAAGCCGAGCCGTGATTGGATGGAAAAGAATCAATGAGAAAGCGTCATTAGTGTACAATCTTTAAGCTGTATACGAATTCTTGTTGTCGAAAACAGTTGAATTCGTATACAGCTTAAAGATTGTACACTAATGACGCTTTCTCATTGATTCTTTTCCATCCAATCACGGCTCGGCTTTTTCCTATAAATAGCCGCTTATTTTTCTGCGCTCTCCATTCTGACGATTCTTCTTGACAAGTGTCAGACGAAAAGCTTTGAAGATATGAACATTTTAATAAAAAAAATTAAGTTGATGACGACCAAATTACCGAAAAAAAGTATTTCTATAGGGTAGGTATAGCAGGGTGGAGTAGAAGTATCTATAGTGTAAAATGAAACTTCTACCAATTCATAAAACTTGCGGCCACGTCAGGAATCGGAAAACTGCAATACACGCTACAGTGTTGCTTAAGCCAGTTGCCTATTACTTTTTTTAATCTCCTGCCATCGTATTTGGGTTTAATTAATTTGTTTCCATTCGATTTTCAAATTTTTAAAATGGCGAAATTGGGAGGTTGTTTTACGAGAATTCTAAGTTTTTCCAACTGAACTTTGACTGAATTTATTCGTGGCCTCCATGGGACATTTGAACTCCGGCTACTCTAGGGCTTAATTTTTGTTGCTTTTATGCTGTACTTCATATTTTTCCAGCTATAAAAAGAGTCAAAGAGTGAAAGAAAGTAAGAAGGACAACCAAACGGCTCTCCAGCTACCCGAAACATCTCTAACTGATGCAATAGAGGAAGAGACCAAGAGGGCGTCGAAAGCTTTGATTTTGCAAAAAGTTAAAAATATGAAAGTCAAGAAGTTGCTGACAAAGGAAAAAGAGATTTACCCGAAGATCGAGATAATCGGAAGCCCGCCTATCTCGAACAACACCGAATCGGATGGGATCTACGCTAGTCAGCGCTTGAAGAATCCTGCCCCAGGTAGGTCGATGGATCCAGTGAAACGAAAGTGTGTTAGTGGAGTTAGATCGTGCTACTGAGTTAATCGGCAGCGAGGCCGAGAGGGTAAAGGCGTTGTTTTTACGACGACCCTGATCAAATGATCTGGGTTCGACCCGCACCCTGGTCACGTTGGTGCTTCCTTGAATAAGACGCTTTACGATGACTATCTCTACTTGGTGGCTTCAAACAAGCAGCAAATTCATTAGACAAGAATTCGAAGAAATCCATAGGAACATTGGATCACTAGAAACTCCTGAGCAGGTAGGGATTCCTCCAAATACGAATTTCTGTAGTTAATGCAACGAAAGGCTGACGTAAGACTTGCAAACAAACCTCGAAAAGGTTGGTTACTGGTTGGCGTTGGTTTGACCGATGCAGAAGACTTGGTTTCCACGCATGAAAACCAGTCCTATCTGTAGTTATGTAAAGCTCAATTCGTGACATTTTACCATTGGCAGTGCTTAAAAACTCTTCTTGATGTTAGAATCTACAACTTGCATTGATTATAATTATTGGATTAACTACCCTACCGCATAGCATTTTGGTTTCGTTTTTGATCAATTTTTTTCAGCGCTAAAAACGGTATGGCAAATGTTGTTTTTCTTAAAGTAGATTACGTCATTAATAAACATGGCTTTCGATTGTCTTCGAGATATTTTATACTTTATCTAATATTTTAATGACTAATTCAATTACTGATTTAATTAAGGTTTGAATTCCAGGACGAAGATTTCCTGCAGGAACTCTGAACAAGAATCCATTAAAAAATAGTGACTTAGTTCAAAATTCTACGAGAATTCTCGCAGAAAAATTTTGATCGTAAAATCTTGGCCTTACAGGAAAAATTTACGAAATAAGTTCAAGAAGCTCGCCACAGTTTTGTTTGTTGTTTTTTAGAAGTTCTTTGCAATGGTGACGCTGGCGGCAAACATCCAGTTCAGGCGAAAAACAAATCAAAACCTCCAGGAAAAGCGAAGTATGTTCTTCGTTCCTCTGTTAACTGATTTGAAGATTTTTTTATTCAGTTAGCAATGCAGCATCATCAACCAACTTTCGTTTTTCTTGCCAAACGTGAAGCTGCCTGTTAATCTGCTGGGAAAACAACATAATAAGAATGAAGTTGGTGCAAGTTTAAGCCTCCGTTACGCGTTTTACTTTGTACACTCTGCTGACCCTCTCGAGCACTTGAATGTCATTTCTAGTTTTTTTCTCACAGATGCATTTGCACAAAAATTGATAATTTTTTATACCAGTACAGTATATAAACTTTGCTAACATTCTCGCAGTTATCGCTCTTATAAGCAACAGCGGCTAAAACTATGAGCGGCTTGGAGATGGGTGTCGTAAATTTGTTTGCCTCAGCCCGCTGCAATTTTTGATACAACTGAGACATATACGTACAAATACAATAAGGACGCAGTATTTTGCACTCTCATCTAGTTCTTCTAGTCTCATGAGTATTTGCCCTGTCTCGCCCTACGCGTTGTACACTTTTCTGCTGTGGTCACAGCCTCTTGTTTTCCTTCTATAAAACATTCTATTTTTTCTATTACTACGCAAGATCAGTCTTTTAATATCTTCACAAGGTCAATCTCTTGTTCTATCTATCTACTGTCCACAGACTTTACAAGATCTCGGTCATCCTTGAGTGTCCTGCCTCCAGTCTCTGCGTAGAGTTATTTTTGGATCTTCCCTCTCCGTCTAGAACCTCTACTCCAATTAACCTTAGGGCGTGGCTCTACCGACAAGTTTCCGCGCCTCCACCCTTTGAAAGGGTTGCACCACCTGTCATATTTACGTCATTCGATGTGGGAACCCTCACTAATTCCTTGAATGTTTAATTCGCGCAGCAGAGGTGCAGTGAATACTGCTTTGGGTAGCAACTGGAACTGTGAATACTGGTTTAAACTTTCTAGTATCACCCGTGTGGAATCGAACTCGGGATTATTACTTCACAAGTATTGGACTCCGTCTAATGTCATGTAGATGTCATCTAATGTCATTGGACTCCGTCTAATGTCATCTAATGTCATTGGACTCCGTCCAATGTCATCTACCCCAATTTTTGACTATTGTGAAAAGCAATTGACGTTACAATGAAAATTTACAAGCCCGTGATGAGTTTTCGCTTAAACAGTATTACTGAGGACTGCGGGTAGAGTATTCCCACCCATATTAGCCCATCCTTTTAAGGATGTTACAGCTTCTCAATAGTTCGATATTGATGTATGTTTTTAGGAGCGATACAAATATTGCTAAGACTGAAAACAATCATACAGCGCAGAATTTAAAGAACACCACAAAACAAGGTAATTTTTACTACGTTTTTATTTGTAAACAAAAACCACTGCTACTATTGTCTATAAGAAACTTAAATCATCTTTTGCTGTTTTGTGGGAAGTAGCCCCCGGTTTAATTATCGTAAAAAATCAATTTGGAGATTGGGATGGTGAATTTAAAAGTTAATTTTGTAGTTTGAGCCATGAATCAATTTTTTCTGCATTTGGTTTTTTGTGAATTAAGTTTTTTTTTCATTACTAAATTAAATCTTGATTACTCGATACTAAATTAATAACCCGTGATTATTTTTACAGATCAAGCGAAGGTGGTCCAAAGCTCGAAATCGAATGAGTTCGATGGAAACAACAACGGCGGAGAACGGGTGAGCGATATTGCATGCATATGGTGACGTCACAATTTTTGGTTGTATATATCTGATGGTTTTGAAATTGTGGCCGTATCGGCTCTGAATAAAGTAGAAAACTTATAAAATAAAAATTTGATTTTTCCAAACATGGCATCATTAGTTAGTAATTTCAGTACGAAAACTGTAGCTAGGGCTAATCTTATTGCAGTGTAATCTAACTGTTTCATCGAAGTCACATTCTATTATACGTAAGCATAGTAAATTTTGATTTTCAAAAAGAATTTTAAAAATTGCAATGGCCATCGCTTACTCCAGACGTAAAGCCGTAACAGCACTACCAAGAAAGCATAATTAAGAACAAGTGTTTTCGAAGTTGTCAAGAATTTTTTTCGATTTTTCTTTCAGTGCACTGCCACCAGCATTCCATCTTCTGTTGGTGGGGAAGTAAAACAGAAATTATTTTGCCATCTCGAAGAGCAATTTCTCAACCGTTTCACTAACCAGGAAGCTAAGACGTTTCCTCTTCTTTATGATTCGGTTCGTGGTGTTCCTATTTAACGTTTTAGTCTGTCACGACTTCTGCAGGGACAGCGATTAGATATCCAATTATTATCCATTGATGATGATTATTGTTTCACCACTGGGTTACTTGTAACAGAAATTGTTTTTTAATAAATGTGGTGTAGTTTTGCTGTTGATCCTGGTGGCTCACCCTGGGTGGACGACGAGGATGGACAGTAGTCTCTACTCCAAATTTTGAGAGAGGCTAAGACAAGGGTAATAGTCAAGAAATTCCCAAACCGAAAGTGATCAAACCACTTGGTGAGCATAAACCAAATTCAGTAAAGGGAGGTCCGGACAAGGGACTTGGGACGATGTTTCACGAAATGAATAATGGCTTAATGCTATAAATAGATTTGAGCCGTCGCGACACGATTTGTCCTCGCTCAAAGGGCTCATCAGGCGACATAGGCTAATTTTGTTTTATTGGCCAAAAGAATTGTAATTGGAATGGCTCTTACCGTTTCTATATGTATATAGTTTACACTCCGAAATATTGCCTGATTTTGTAAAAAATTTATAGTTATGATTTCGTGATTATTGACCAGTCTGCAGTTGGTATCAGGGTTACAAGAAATGCTTACTAACCAACAGTTAGTGCAAAATTATCACAGTTCTAAAACATTAAAAAATTAAAATCCTATAAAACCCTATAGTTTGTTTGACACGTAATAATATCATCAGAGGTAAGTTCATATAGACTGCGAACACGGGTTAGGCAGGTTGTGGGTTTATAGGATTTTAAATTTTGTAACGTTTTAGAACGGTGGTAATTTTTTGTGGTTACGGACTAAATTGCTCTGATCGTAACTTTTGCACAAAGTTAGTAGAAATATGGTGTGATTTTGAGAGTTGAATCTCACCCACAGCGGCGATTTGGTAAAATTATAACATCAAAACAATGTGTTCCTGATTCTTCATCCGTGTAGTTGAGATTGCAATATATATTGTGTTGATGGAGAATCTGCCAATCATTAAAACTAAATCTTTTTTGAAAATAAAATAATGCATTTATGAAGCCTTTAGGCAAACTTCTTACAAAAATGAATTATTTTCAAAAAGATTTGGTTTGATTGAGTGGCAGATTCTCCACCAAAACAACGTTTTACAAAAAAGATAGTAGAAGGTTTTTTGTCGCAAGATTTAAATTTTGCAGTAAGATTGAAAACTCTATATGCGTATCCTTTGAAAATCTTCTGTCGTAAGCGTGTCCTTTGTTTTAACCAGTTTTAAGTCACATCGCGCCCTGCTACTCCAATCTACAAGCTGCAGTTCGTTGAAACAATCGATATTCCAATGCCCTTACCATTTTCCCACGATTTTAGAACAGACCTTAGCTTAGTACAAAGCTTATTGATCGTTGTTATTCTAAGGAGCTGAGTTATGAACCAGAACCGAAGACGCTGCCGAGCAGCATCGACATGCACCCGAAGAGCGACGTCTTGTTGTTGAGTTTCAAGATGTCGCCGGTTGGTTGTGTACTTCTCAATCGCGCGCAGGGAAACCGCCGCTTTGTGCCCGCCGACTCGACCAGTGGCTTCTCGATCACTTATGCTTTATTGATTTCATGGATACTCGCGCTAGTAAGTTTCGAATTGGCATTCCCACCTCTGCTAGAGCCGGCTTGACTGGGTCTAGTTTTGAACCCGGAACCTTGCGATCTTCAGGCAAACTTTTTGGCCGCTTTCTCAAAGAAACTTTTTGTTGAAGTTTCAACCACATTTTTATTTACTGACCTTGGCCAGGAGACAACGAAGAAATTTTGCGTTCTATGGAAAGCTTTAGGCTGTTCCGTTTTATAAATTTCAAGCAGGATATTGTAAATACTAATTTTTATCATGTTTGATTTGACATGACCCAGAATCTTACCGGAAATTACTCTTACAGTAAAAGACGCTTTAATCAGAAGCCCGCTGATCTGTTATTATATTTCAGCAGCTGGGCCACGCTATATATGATCAAAGTAGACGTTGATTTTCGTGCACACTGCACAATGCATTTAGAAAAACTAACCCAAAGAAAAAATGGTATTTCTCTGTGATGCCAAGCATTGATTGGCGGTTTACCTTGTAAGGCAAGGGCATGCTTTACCGCAACGCGAAAAAGAAACAGTTTTTTTTACAAAAGCACCGATTTACCAGGAACAGAATTTGAAGATGCAAATTACAACAAAAAACTTGAGTTTATGACTGGATAACGAATTAGATGTGAATTGCTGATAGCTGGCAGATAAAATAGCTAAGAATTATGTACAACGCCTTTGTATATGCAAACTATGTGATCAAAGCATGAGGGGATTTATTCATTTTATTGCTTATGTTCCTTTGTACTTCGGCTGCCCCGCTAAGGGGCAGTCTACCGAGCTAAAGTCGTCTTCTAGCCTTATCAACGTCGATGGTGATTATTTAGTTATTTTTCCGATTCATAAATCTATTTGTGCTTTCGTAAGTGCTTTGTTACTTCACAGATTCCGAACAAGCTCAAAAATCCATTCGCATTCAACTCGGACGCGTTTAGAATCGAACAGGAAAACGAAGAAGAACTTCCAAAATTAGGTAAGCACTCCCTCTTGTGTCTGATAAAACCCTGGAAAACATATTTCATCAAAAAGGTTTAATTTAAAGGGAAAAATTCATCCTCACATTTTGCTTTACCTTTTAGCAGTTGAGGTTTAGAAACTTGTCTTAAACTATTTCATCTATTTTGACTACGCGTTATGATGTTATAGCAGAATTAGAAATTTCACAAGTAAAGAGTTAATAATGGTTTTAGACACTGATTAATTGTTTTGCAATGAATTGTAATTGAATTTTATTCACCAAATACTTTGTCAAGGAGACAGTGAAGGCACCTTTCGGTCTTCGAGTCAAGCTGCCACCTGTCTACCATACACGGTGGAGGGTTTGTTGTTCTTAAATTTTAATGAATCGTCAGCCTTATTTCTTAATATGTTCTAAACTCTTCCGAGAATAACGTTGTACAAATTTAATCTTGCAGAAGATTTGTCCTTTGCTCGCTGAAGATGTTGATTACTGGTTGCAAATCAACCATGGCAATATAGAAATTCTGCTGATTGTTTTTCAAATGTATGGCGGCCCATGTTCTCAATTTTTTTTCAAGCTGAGACTGGCATTATTCTTAATTTGTTCTTAAATTTTGAGCAAAAATGAGCCTCTTGTTCTTCTAAAATTGTTTTATAAAAAATTGTAGTTATTCTAAGCACTTGGATATTATTATTTGACCAGCTTCAATCAGAACATTCGTAATGATTTTTCAATAATACATAGATTTAATTATAATGTTTTTGACGTTTGCGGGCTAGAATTTAAGATTTAGTCTTTAGCATGCTTTTTGGCCTAAAGGCTACCAGTGCGGACGCCTAGAAAAGACAGAAGGACGGCTTTTTAAAATTTGCATTACTTGTTTGAAGTAGTCGCCGGGCTTCCGCGCTGTAGCCTATATGCCGGAAATCACTCGAACAATTAGACATGGTTTTCCTAGTTAATGCATCAGCAATAACTGATTTTATGACTTCGGATAAGCCAACTCAAGTTGACTAAAACGAGCAATAATGAGCCCTGTTTTGTAGGTGACGTGGTAGAAGTTCCATTTAACGTGGCATCGTTTCATCAGGCATGGCATGAAGATTCACAGACGGTTGTTGTCAACGTCATAATCGTGCCCAACGACTGTTACAATCCGAACAGGAATAACCGAAGAAAAAAGCCAAAGGTAAAATTTTAACACCAACCGCACAGTAGACTGTGGAGTTGTATTGATAGGAAATTGACAGGAAAAGAACTGCTCAGTACTCCACCTTCTGAACTATGATAACGCTGTTGAAAAACGTTTTTTGGTGGATGGTTTGTGGCTGGCATAGAAACGTCCTTTTCCCATGCTCACAGTACAACATGTACACAACTTCGCATATTTTTGTAAATTGAGATAGATTACCCGGTGCGATATATGTCCATTGTACACCAGTGATGCTTTGAAAGTTTACAGTATGAGAAATACACCCATGCGAAGAAAATGTTTGGCGATTCCGAGTTGACGTTTCATAGAAACTTGAATCAATAAATTACTGTAGTTAAAAACATTGTTTGTTTTGATATTAAGTGTAGTATCTGCTCTGATTTACTAGATTTTAAACTGGTTGGTGAATAATAA
Organism: Trididemnum nubilum; assembly: GCA_963965965.1. Taxonomy (NCBI): domain Eukaryota; kingdom Metazoa; phylum Chordata; class Ascidiacea; order Aplousobranchia; family Didemnidae; genus Trididemnum; species Trididemnum nubilum. The sequence continues at coordinate 44,208,294 of OZ014477.1, read as the reverse complement.
ATTAATGAAACATTTTTTACATAATTTACTGATCCGAAGTCTTTAGAAACAGTACATCAATAATGGTTTGCCTGAATTTGTGTGGCCCAGCATTTTCAAAGCTTTTGACTTAATGTGAGTCTTGTAAATGGTAGCATTGTTCTTGTACAAGTTGTCTTATAATGAAAATTTTGTTTTCTATTTAAAGTGATTGTTTTTTTCTTTAAAAAGTTGGCGAGTTGCTCAGGACATGAAACTTTGCGCCTTCTCAAACAAGCTTTGCAAATTAATTGTTGAATGCTAAGAACAAGTTTTCTAATGTTAATAAGGCTAGAATTTTTGCCTTACTCTATCAACTCGATTGCTTTTACAACTACTGTGCACGATGCAGAGAAAGAAGCAAAACAATTTAAAACTTGAGGCTAAGGTGATTCTTTGGCCATACTTATCAAAAATAAAAGCAAATTGATACATAGGAGAGAAGAATTTACAAACTGGTTATTATCCTCTACAGCCCACACACTAAAGTGGGAATTACGCTTTAAGATTTTTAGTGTCAAAGGCTGCTCATCAGGTTGATGAAGGCTGTTAAACTACATTTGAGGTGGCTGCTTGATTCAATGACCGAGAAGGTCGCTTCGCAGCCTTCCAGTCTCCATTATGGTTTAAAAATCTCCATGTCAAATTCTTTTGACTCCACAGTGTTTTTCGAGTGTATTTTCGCATGAATGGAGAGGAATAAAATATTGTTAGTGATGAACAGAACACTGGTATATGCTGAACTTCAATACAAGCTGTGGCAGCTTTAAATTAAAGCTTTTGTTTTATCACTGTAAAATTGCGTTTGACGTTGGTCGACCGCATTGTGTCCACGCCAAAGATTTTTATTGTTAAATCACCAATAACAAGCCTATATTCATTACCCAGTATTATATATGTTGAACGTTTAGCCTACCTCAACAGCAATTTATTTTTAGAAAGACTACGCTTTTTACGAGGCAGTGAAGCATTTTCTGCAGTCGAATCGGATCCAAGAAGCCTGCCCGTGGCATTCACGGCCGGAATCGCCGCTCTTTTTCAACCACCACGAAATGAACCTCTCGTGTGCCAGGAAGCCCATGTTTACCTACGTCACACTATCCAACGACTACCAGGTACTGTATTCCTCATTTCTATCCAGTAGTGATTTCATTAGCCGTCTAGTTCAACTTATCCGTTCTTATGAACCAGGAACTCTGTGTCTGTCCAACCACGCCAACGCATAGCACCGTTCTTTGGATTCTGTTTGCAAGTCTTTCATCTGTGGTAGTGTCTTGGCACAAAAGAATATACCTTTTCCAAAAGTGGAACATGGAGCCAGCAGCTTTTCGATCACAAACCCGACGCTATAGCGACCGCCCGTGCTTCATTCGAGACAGTGAATCCGCCCACCCAGCTGATCGTAGACGGTGGTCAATGGCTGCCCGTCAGCGGTGGCCACCTGTGTGGTGATAACATTCCCACTTTTTGAGTGCTGTGGAAATCGCCATTTTTCTCTTTTGGGTTCTCCAGTTCAACTGGGGTTCTGCTGTGATGTAATCTTTCGTGCTGTTGCTTCAAACATCTGGGCATCCGTTGATAACATCAAACAAACATCAAAACATTGAGCGCTTTTTGCTGGCAAAGCGAAAGTGTAGCATTTCTGCTTTGCCATGCTCTCATTCACAGCCAAAAGCCTGGGAACTCCAAACAGTCAACCCACGTTCTACCGACTGTAACGTGCTCCTGTGCACCATCTTCTGGCATCATTTAATAGCTTAGTGATATTTTACCAGATAATCCAACAAGTTCTGCGCACCAGAGCAGATTTCATGTGGAAAACTGGAAAGCCGATGAACTCCTTCAACTCTGCAGACCTGACCAATGAACTGCAGGTATTTGTGATCAGACAATGGCAAGTTGTGACTCAGTTGCTTGGAAAAGTTGTGAAATGGTGTAATGTAATTCGCAATGAAAACGGCCTGGAAGGTTTTAAAAGTTGCGTTTTCGGTTTATGAAATTAAACGTACATTTATTGAAAATTATTCTGTTTCTGGCAAAATCAAATCTTTCATTGTACTCGCTGTATTACGCCGAACCGTGTAACGAGTTTGCGGAGCCCATCTTCGCGTCACTGCGCGTGCGAGCAACCGAGTTCCTTTCGAAGACATGCCACAGCGGTGGCAAGCCGTTGGCAACGTTGAGTTCGATTTGACCGGCCCGAGATTCGAACTTCGGACCTCCCGCTCCAGAGACGAACGCGTTACTGCTCGATCAACTGGCTGGTTTTCTGGCGAAATCAAAAATTAAATTGTCATTTAATTTGGCTACACCGCCATTTGTCGCTGGGATTATCGGGGCAAAAATATACGAACCCCTATCAATTACACCCTCATGCCTGTGATGAAAGCCTATACACAAAATAATAACTTCCTAGGCTGCTGTTTTTGTGGGTATGCTTTCATGACAGGCATGTGGTGCAACTCATTAGGTAGGTGATTTTTTTCATTTCAAGAATTAACCCCTCACCAAATGACAGGGTTAAAGGCTGTGAATTTTGAGAAGCTACAACAGTATTCACTGTGCATTGTGCTTAGGGTATTTTCTATTATATCACTATTTTAGCAGAAGTGTTTTCACTGGAATTGCAAAGTTTTGGCAGGGTCTACAATTAAATTTTTTCAAAACAATTCTTTACCTTAAATAAGCACCATCCCACTGAGCAGTGCACAAAATGCCCAGCCTTAGGTGTGACAGATCCAACAAAAAATAATATATTTTTGCTTACGTACGAATTATGTATTTTTACTGTAACTTTTTTGCAGACTACCTCATGCCTATTGCAACGCGAAGCGCTCTCCTATCCCATCTCCACATTCGACTTGCTCCTCCGCCTGCAATCCTCCTGCCTCGACGTCGCCTCCATCAGACTGGTCTATCTTTCACGATTGCAGCTCAACAAAGCAATATGTTCGTGCAATACTTTGATTTATATTCATTGTATTCCAGCTTAGAAAGTAGAATGTGATAGCGAGATAAATTTTATTTTTTATTGTGGCAAGTTCATATTTATTGTGCATAAAGCTAACAAGAGGTAAATCTTAGTTTTCTTTAAAGCAATCACAGCGCTCTGGTGGCAGACTATGAATCACATTTTCTCGCTCCGATGAATCGAAAGTTTTAAGAAATTAGTAACCTTTTTCAAAAGTCTATTTGTCAAGTTTTATAAATTAGTAAAATCAAACTCAAGTGGATAAGAGTGTTTGAGAGCAAATTAGGTTGATTCATCATCTGATGTTGATGGAGCCTAAAGATAACAAGTTGGTTTGAATCCAGGTTTAAAAGCGACTGGAAAAACAACGAGATATACTTTCAGTAACATCAGCAAAATCCGACAATTTAAGCGAAGAGTTGCCGTGCGTTGTCCTGGCTGTTCGAGGAAAGAATGCGATTAAGAAATTAAGCAAAATCATTGGCCCCCGGGACCCTATCCTCGCCGGCATGACCGACCGGGGATCGCTGAACGCTTTGTATGGAGAGCAAATTTCGAAGCACAGAGGTGACGTCACTGTACCTACAGGTGAGAAGCTTTGGGATCTTAATTTCGAAAGTAAGTTTTAGCTAAGAGAGCTGCCATCCAAACATGAAAATACATTTTCTGAAGGGGAATAATATCCAATTCCGCTTGTACTTCGGCGCAAGCATTGCCGCAGACCTGCAGTCTTTCCCCATGCATTATTATAACAAGAAAGTGTAGCAAACGTTTGATCCTTCTTATCGTTGGGGATGTTGATTTCTGCGGCATAGAAGGGCTCGTGGTCAATTCGCTCTGCGTGTGGAGTTTTTCTGCGCAACCTTGCATTAGGGTTAGGGTTGAGGCAGCATTGCAAAATAATGTGGTAGAAAAAAGTATACTTTGAAAACAAACTTCTGCTTTACTCAAATCATTCTGCTGTGGAGAAGGTTTTTAATGCTTCATTTCCTTATGAGCGAAACACAATTAGTCAAATATTCCTATTTTGATGACATAGTCCGACACTGAAAACTTGCAATTAGAACTTCCCAAAGTTTCTTTGTGTTAGTATGGCAATGCTTAGTTCGTGTGACGTTCAATCTGTGTTTGAAATTCAGATGTGGCCAACCCTCTGCTCAGTTCAACAAACTGGGGAAGCGGGCGTAAAGCAATTCTCTATGGACGTTTTGTCCAAATTATAGATAAATTTCTGCTTCCTTGTGACTGGGGTATAAATATGGATCCATCAAATCAATTAAAAATATCAGCGCCACTGTTGTTTCCTCCTGAGTGGAGTGCAGGTGTGGATCCATCAGTCAAATCCATTCGTTTTGTGTTTTGCTGATGCACATCGCCAGGTAGGCAGGTAACCACAGAGGTTGTATTTTTTCAGAAATGAACGTTTTCTACTCTCCCCGCAGTGAAGAGCGGGCAAGGCTGCAGTTGCAGAAATGGTTCGGCGGGAGGTTTTCACTCGAGGAACAAACCAACCACAACATGGCGCCAAAGAACAGGAGGGAGCCAATACATGACGTCTTTAACACCGAAACTCATCCTCGCTGCCCGTTTTTGGTGTCTGGAAGCCCATCGCAGATTTGTCTAATTGTGTCCCCTCGCTTCCGCTCCCGCTACCTGGGCGACCTTTTGTTGATAACCCAGGACCAGGGCTTCACAGTGGAAGGATTCAAGCAGATGATGCTCCACGACAAAGCGTCTTCCCTCTTCATACCTCCACAGTACGTTGTTTGAAAGCGCTGGCGTGAAAGCAGTATATTAAGAGGCAACAAGCTTTTACAGTACTTATAATTTTATAAACAAGGTTGCAGTGAGTGTAATATCATAAAACATAATGTAAAATGTTTACCATGCCAATAAGCAACACTTTCTTGTTGAGCTCGTGGGGGGAGTTTTCCCTCCGTTCCTCCCCCCCCCCCCCCCCATCCACAGTGGGGGAAGTAAGCGCTCCACCACGTTGAGGCCGTGGAACGTAGTTGTAATAGAAACTATAGTTTTGGCAAATTTTCTCCGCGTCCCCCTTGGGCCGCGCCACCACAAGCTGCAGCAAGTGGAAGTGCAACATGGATCTTTTCGCTGCCACGTTTTTAACCAAATTATGTCTGAATAGAAAGTTTCCTATAGCTTTAAGTGCATTGTTTCATTATTATCTTTCGTATTCTTCACCAACTTCGTAATTGATGGATGAAGTTTGCTTCACGCGTATTTTATGTTTAAAATTTAGATTCGCAAGACACTTTCAAACTATTCTCAACTTCAATATGACGGTAAATGAGGAGTATTATGACGTGGACGACTGGTGGCGGAGACCTGCCATGGTAATTTTGTTATCGAGAGAGAACGCCATTTCGCATCGAGCTGGATTACTGGCAGGTATGCTTCTTGCTCGGTGCGTTTGTATTATTAATTCGGTGAAAAAAGAAAACTGAGATTAGAATTTGTTTTGGTTTGTATCACCTTCAGTTGTAAAGTGTACTTTTCATTGAAGACTCTTTACTGATTGTTACGTAAACGGTTGTTTGCGAGACTAGCATCCGCGAAACCCTTGCGCCACCAAAAAACGTCATAAACTGACAGTGTTCACTGCTCGTTTTCAAAGAGCTGTGCCACGTGAAAGTTGATTATCGCGACAAGCGAATCGAAACTTATGGATCATATTCAATAAGCGCGGCGGTTTTAATAAATAAAGACCTGAGGTAGCCACCTCGGTGTGAGCCATATTTTCTTGTTGTTTTCCAAATTATTCTTTTATCGATTTGACGTGACCTGTAGAAAGCGCTCCTTGAAGCCAGTAAGTCGTGTTGCTACTTGCCCAACATATATTGCGTAGGCTCCGCAGTCCGCAGATTACACTTAATGCTGGGATAGCGTTTTTAAAGTTTCTGTTTGTCTCGACAAAGAATCGAACCAATGTGTGCTGCTTTAGTATCCGACGCTCCACCGCTTAGTTGACTGAGCTGCATTACACTCGAGCCACAGGGAAGAAGCAGCGACTTAAACCGAAAAGATATTTGGATTTTGCTTTTCAGCGATCCAAACCGAGCTCTTATACCGCACTGAGAGCGAGTGCAGCTTGATGGACTTAACCAACCAGTATTTCCACGTGGTTGCCTACACTGATGCCGTGTCTCACGTGCTGGGTCCCATGTGTCAGGTTAGTTCTTTGGAGCATAAAAGTTGGGGTTTAGTAACTGCTTCACTATGAACCAAATGGCCAAAACGGTGGTAATGGTTTTATTTCGAGACATTTGGATTACTATTTTGTATTTTAAGTCAATTACAGTGAAATAAAAATTTTTTGAATGAGATTGGTAGGGATTTATGTGGAAGTTGAAACATTTTGCATATAAACTAAAATGAATGCCACCGGTTTTCTAATGCTTCGTGAAGATTATTTTTTGTGCTGTCTATTTGCTAAGTTGTTCATTGATCACGCTGTGGCAATTGTAGAGCACTTTTAAATCAAATAAAAAAGCGGGTTTGTTGGCCATAAGATAAGAAGCAAGAGAATGAGTGTAGCCAGGAAATATACCCGTTGCAACAATGACCGAGATTTTTCTGATTCTGATCAATTGAGATAATTGTAATTACATTTTATTCGTAAAGTTGCCTCGGCCAGGAGACAGCGAAGGAACGTTTCAGTCTTCGAGTCAAGCTGTCACCTGCCCACCCGTTTACCGCTTTTGTTTTTTTAGTGCTTTTTTGCTTTCGCTCAATTTTTGTTTGGTGAAATGTGATTCCTGCTTTGTACCCTGGTCAACTATTGTCTTTCACGTTTTTTGTTTGCGCGGAAGCGGGAATTCTATACTTGGCCTAGAAACTTTTAAGCTATTTAGTTTCACCGGAAACTTTTTTGAGAAGACAGGATGAACTCAAATTGAGACAGTAACTCAAAACAACTTTAAACACAGATATTTACATGCACATGCGGCATTGCTAATCTCAACTTTGGGATCAAGTTGAAAGCAAAATCGCCTGCGGCATTGCCATTCTCAAGTGCTACTCGCTGAACTTGGCTTGTTTATGAAGACTGATCCTATCGGTACGCACTGTGAAGAATTTGACCTAAAAGATGCAAAAGCGAAATCTCTCGTCATCATTTGTTCTTAAGACATGGATAATGATAACCACAATGAGGCACGTTTATGTTTGGCAGGTTCTCAATTACAAGCTGGACAGCATAAAGTATTGCCAGTTCCTTGCCCCTGACCCGGAGTTGGAGCAGGTTGTTGTCCTCAGCGTACTCGGGCGAAACGCCGTTGCTGAACTCGCAAGAACGCTACAAAGTAATTGATTGACTGATAAATGTTTACCGTGGCATGAGAAAGCGGCAGTGGCGCTACCCTAATGGACGCACCGTCATTCCTCACCCGCTGAGGAGTTGACCATTTTCCAAGCGTTCCGACTGACGTTGGTCTTTTTCCCATTAAATTTACTGCTTGTTCGAAGCCACTAATCAGTAATAATCATCGTAAAGCGCCTTATCCAAGTACACAACAACATGACCAGGGTGCGGGTTGAACCTAGATCTTGCGATTAGAGTCGTAAAATTGACGCCCTTGCTCTCTCCTCCCCGCAGGCGACCGTTCTTACACTCGCTGTAATTCGCTAAAGCGTTTGGCGAGTTGGCAAAACTCATCTCCGCGTCGCTAGATTTGTGCTACACAGCTCCTTACGACAAAATATCACAGCAGGGGCGATCTGTGTCCTATAAGACCAATCAGGAAATTGAACGGCAGTCCTCCTGTTGCTGAGGCGGTCGTGTGTTGACAAACCTCTAGTAACTGGCAGATATCTTGGTCTTTTATTAAACAAGTAAACACAGAATAAATTTGTTGGTTACTAAAGTCGAAATTTAACCTTCGTAGTTAAATGTGTAAATTCGAGTGTAAAAACTGAGTTGGTTTTAAGCAATAAAGTCAAAACAATGCAAACAAAAAAATTCGTCCAGTTACGCTTTGCTGCGATTTTGTGTAAACCGTAGCGTTTAAATTAATTCCAGTTTTTTTTTCTAGGTCTTTTTGACGCTGCTTGTGATAATGCCCTAGAACCTTACATCCCACTTGATGGCAGAGACTACGTGTTTTGCGAGGAGTACAGAGGATTTGAGTTGATGGGAATAAAACACGTGCCTTCTTTATCTTTAAACCAAGCCAAGGTTCGCAGTGCAGAGCCCTAATCTGGATACAGAATGGATCAAAATTATAATCAAATTTTGGAATGCATTTGCCTTCCGTAATAAGGGGAATTAAAATGGGACAAGTGATTGAGTCCGACGTAATGAAATTTAAACGAAATACAATTTCAACGGTAAATTTTACGACTTAAGTTTCCCGAACTTTTAGCACCCTTTCTGCATATTCTGCGTAAGATTACGCAGAAGAAGCCAGCTTGTCCTTCGGCGTAACTACAACGTGGAATCAGCCTGTGTGTTGCGCCACTCTACATGCGGTTAAAACAAAAAAAAATGCGATGCCCTTCTTGTATGCAATACATACTGCCTAAATGTTAATAGGCTAATCTTAGGCGACTAGGCAACACTTTGCAGTTTATGGTAGCTTTTGTAGTGAAAGAATTTTGTAATTTAAGTAAAATGTGTTTAGGAATTAATTACCTGTGAAGTTGGCACGGTGCATTGGTTTGAGAAACTTAAACACTGTGTTGGCAAACCAGCTTTCGTGTGCGTGTTGCGACGTGTCAACGCGTGTATGGTGAGTTGACCGTTTCAAGCTATAATGCAATGTTTTCAACAGGAGTAAAAATTTACAAATGCCCAATAAAAATTTACAAATGCACAGGGGTAAAAAAGTTAGAAATACACCAGTAGTCAGTGGCCGAGTGGATGGAGTGTCCGCTTCTCAATGTTTCAATCGAGTTCGATTCCCGGTCGGGTCAAATCCATGACTTGAAAATCGTTCATTATTACACAGTTCTGTTTGGCGTTCCAAAAGAGCAGCGTGAAGCCTCCACCGTGTGTGGTATACATTAGGACAGGTGGCAGCTTGACTCGAAGACCGAAAAGTCCCCTTGCTGTCTCTAGGCTTTGCAACTTCGTAAATATATGATTACGCTAAGTTCCCATTTGCATAAACGAATTGCGTTTTGTTAAACTTAAAGCAGGTTGGTGCAAGCGGCAATCCTGTGTGAATTGGAAGTTTAGTAATCCGTTTTTGATCGATTAGCATTGTTAAATCCGTAGTTTGATTGTCATTGTTCAATAAATAGAAATAATTGCGAACTGCAGAACAAACAATACTGGGTCGCTCTACCCAACTGAACGGTCACATCAGAGAAGTGGTTTGACAAAAACTATTTTCAGGTACTACGAGATTTGCTGCACAACACCTCGAAAAAAGATGCAAAAAATAAAGTTTTAAGCCATGATTCTGTGCAGAAATTGGTGTCACTCACTGCCGAAATGGCTTACCGGCAGGTATTTGCTTGCTTTTACTGCATTATGCCTGATACTGCTAACTTTCTTTTGTTATATTCAGAAGATTTGATTATACTGCAGTAGAAAAGAATTTAGGATACTGTTGGTGTATGCTTTCCGTCCTCAAATGTAACTGTTAAAAATACCACTCCGGTTATTGCGGGCACGGATTTGAATCCTATCCGTAATCAATGTAATAATATTGATAAGGAGAACTAAACCATCGACCAGATTTACAGTGATCTGTAAATTCTAGGGATCGAGCACCAGGTTACTCTCAAACGTAATTTAAAAAATAAAAACACTCATACATTTGCCTTTTTTCATTTTGCTGATGTCTTGAAACAACTTCGATTTTTGTCATGGCTTTCATTTTCACTGGTAAAAAAAGATTTGGCTGTAATCACTTTTCCATCTACTGCACTTTGCTTGTGGTGTAAAACTCTTGCACAGGGTGACCCCCCCCAAAAAAACACCGATCATGAAATAAAATAAACCTAGTACTAAAAGTCTAAGGAATGATGGCACATGGACTGAAGTTGGAAAGCTACAAAGTGCTTGAAGTTTGATACGTTTTTGCAGGATTTGATAAAATTATTTTTCGGTTACATTTTACGTGTAGAATGGCCAGTTTCCTTCCGGATCCACCACTGTGGTTTTATGGTTTGTATAATTTACTTTGGTGCATCACGTTTTCATTCACAGGAAAGAACCGGAGTATTTCAATTTGGACAAAATCTTTAATACCCAGTTTCCATGTTCTATCTACTTTTGAGCTCTCGGGGTTTTACGGCATGTGCCTAAGTAGTAAAAATTCATAAATGGTCGCAACTCGCTTACGGTAAATAATCTTAACACCCCAAATTTCCTGGCGCAATCAGTAAATTTCCTGTCTGATATGAAAGGCGGTTGGTTCACGCGATGAGCGCTCGGTTAATTTCCCTGTTATTTTATAGAATGCTGAAAATCTTAAGTAAAGAAAATTATGGAAATGGTGTAAAATGGTTGGCGTTCAGTCAGACGTTCAGCTTAAAAATGTTTTCCAGATCCAAACTTTTTTCTCTGCGAAGGAGTTGTTTTCCGACAACCAAAGCCGGTTTCTTCTGAAGTTTTTGCCTCCTTCAGCAAGAGATAGTTATTATTACGTAACATCCACCAATGTGGAAGAAAATGAAGAAAAAATGAAAAACAAAAAGAAAAAAACAGGTAGCTACTAAGCTGTGGAAAGTAGGTGATTCTGTTTCGCTTGCCAAGAAATACGATTGGCAAATTGATCCTAGTCTGCTAATAGCAATTGAAAAAAGCTAGCCCTACCAAATATCACCACTTCACCGGGTAGGTTTCTGCTACGGGCTTTAGCCTAAAATTTATCGCAACTTTTGAAGAGTTTCTCAAACAAACGTGAAAACTATTCGCAACTGCTACTACTGCAGTAGAACCAGTTAAGATCAAACTACGATCATTAGTCTTCATTGAAATCACAAGCATATTTCCAAATTGGGTCTCCATTTTTACGTATAAGCTACTTGCTTAAGAGTCAGAAATTCAATTTGTTTATTGCTTGCCTAGTTTTTATAAGACCAGTTTATTTTTAGCGTCTTAAAACCAATAACCTGTAGCTTAGATTTTAGCTTTGGATTTAGCCTGCCCTAAATTGGTGCTTTGCGTCTTCAAAAGTTGATTCTATTTTCAATTTTTAGATAAACTGCGAAACCACTATGACAGTACATACGTGGACCACCTCGCCTCACTACTCTCGCCGTTTTACTTTCTATCATCAATTCTAATCATAAAGCCTGACGCCTTTCCCCGACATTTTGTTAAGGTGAGTCTGGCCATATCGAGTGGTTTTCGTTATGACTCGAATAATAGTTTCCAAGAAAATCAGCAAATCGCTAAAGTCTTTCTTGGCTGTCAGACAGGCTTAATGTAATGGCCACTGATCATGATAATCAACAATGCTCTTTTTGTTTTAGCATCAATGTTTGTAGTTTTTTTTTAGCTGCGCCGCGGTGGGCGTCGTTTTGCTGGTGGTTTGGTTTGCAAACGAAGATGACGTTGACTTGGAAACTTCTCGACCTGTTTCTCGGGAAAGTTTACAACATAATTTGCTGGTTAAATTTTTTGCAGATATTGAAACGTTTGCATCGAGAAAATTTCAAGGTTGTTGCAGCGAAACTGGCGGTAATTGCTGAGGACCAAGCATTGCAAATAGCCCCAGAAAAATATCTTAAAGTAGGTATTGTTATTGCTAGTCTTTTTCCTTTGTTAGATGCTTCCATTTTTTTGTGTCAGCTCTGTTGTTTTCTGTGTCGATTTTCGGGCATCGTCAAGGCTTTTCAAGCTAGTTGGTCCTTCTTAGGAATATTTTGGATATTCATGAACACTATGGCTTTTGTACTGCTCTTTGTGGCCTCATTCTGACGGTTATTTGATCATATAGCTGCTAAGCCCCAAATCGCGCCCTGCCGGCGATCTGGATTAGAAATGAGGGATTATAAAAAGCACCTCCATTTTTTGTTTTGCATTTTAAACTTTTTATGTGATTTGCCTAACTCTTGTTTTAGATTTCAAAGTTTGTAACTGCACTTTAAATTCAACGACTATTATGCTGTATACTTTGCGCAATCTACTTAACAATCTTAACGTCTAAAATGTTTAATAAGATGCCTGGAGAGCAGCGAGTATTTGTGAGTCACGTGACGTCGGGGCCGTCGATGGTGTTATGTGTGCAACGTAGTAATGGGGTGAGAAAGTTGCTCGAGCTAGCCGGACCCCTTAACCCACGATCGAATGGTAGCGGAGATATTTGCCGAATCGGAGCGTACACACTACGAGAAGAATTTGGCATCGATGAGTTCTCAAATGCAGTCCATGGTAATTTTTGTGCTTGGTTGCTTGAAATTGCCGACTCTTCGTTGTGTAGCGGAGTGCCACACCAAAGAACTCCTGTGAAGCGAATAGAGAAGTGGCCAAGTCATTTACATTCACTGAAAAAAAGGGGCTTGATTGTTTAGCAACTCCTGCGAGTGATAGCCTTATAACTGTTATAAGGTTCAAAAACACGCCTTCATTGTTCTCACTGTATTACGCCGAAGTGAGTCACGAGTTTGCGAGGCCCATTTCTACGTCATTGCGCCCGGGCAACACAGGCATTTCGAAGAAATGTCGCAGTGGTGGCGAGCCGTTGAAAACGCTGTGTCCGATTTGACCGACGCAAGGTTTGAGTCCCGACCTCCCGCTTCAGAGATGAACGCATTACTGGCCGGTCCTTCTAAGTTCGTATTTTGTTGTTATTGCTGTGATCGCTGGTAGCCACGGAATGTCTGTGGTAAACATGCTTAGTCGATTGCCTTCTCTATTGCGAAACATTGCGGGTACTGATGACGTCATTTTTTTGCATTTGTTATTGTTAGTTTCTGAAAGCTACTCAGCCGCGTGCGAGGAGATGAAGCTCTTCTTTCCTGATGGTTTGTGCTGCAATGAAACTGCGGAGTTGAAAGCGGAACGGATTCCTACTCCCGGAGTCGACCGCATCATCTGTAAAGGTACATGACTCCGATGCTAATCCTTGCACTCCACACGTATCAATATAAAGAAGAGCGATATTCAAGTGATCAAAGACCGAGTGGATAGAACGTCTTTTATTGAAGCGGAAGATTCGGGTTCGCTTCCCAGTTGGATCAAACCAAAGACTATAAAAATTAGTATTTACAGTTTCCCCTGCTTAACGTTCAGCGTTTAAAAGGGACAGTGTGAAGACTCCACTTTGTATGGTAGACAGGTGGGCAGATGGGATCTTGACTTGAAGACCGAAAAGTCTCTTCGCTGTCTCAATTGGCAAAGGTAACTTAGTGGATAAAATGTAATTATAATGAATCACAAAATCTAACTCGGGTTTTTGCCTTTTTGGTTTCGTATTAGTCTATTTTTCTGTCTCAGTTTTCAGCGGTTGGTTAGTTGTGCATTTTTAACATAGCGTCGTGCATTCATACAGCTGCCATTCATTCTTACTCTGAATTAATGTAATTTAAATTAACTTGAGCCAACAGTTGCTTTTCACGAAGAATTTTGTAAATTTCTATCTCGATCAAATACTTTTGTTTCAAATTTCACTCTAATTTTTCTTTAGATAAGATGAAAGGACGTGAAGTGAAGATTTGTTTGGCTGAAAATGGTAAGTTTTTGACGCGTATTCGCACTTTGTCTATTATCACACCATACAGTATTTGAAGATAATCAATTGAACCTAAAATATCACAAGAGCAAACAGTTAATTACTATAAACACATTATTTCGTTTGATTGTGTTTTCATCCAGTTATTTGAGCCCAATTGAACATGGCAAAGTATGTGTACTGTATAGGCCATGGGTTGTGGGAGTATGAATGATCGAAAAGGGAAAAAGGCTGCAAGGTATGCAAATGTTACATCAAGTTATGCATCTCTTATCCATATTTGATTTGGCACTCGTAATGGCTCACAGCATATTTACTAAAAACCCGATTATTGACGTTTTGTCTTCAACTTTGCAACTATTGAAAAATTTTGTTTTTGAATTCGCTATCTAGAGTTCTGCCTCTTCCTGCATTTTGCGGCTTTTTAATTTGGTTGCGTTTCTGTTGCATGTTTCCTCGGTGTATCGTTTCTTTTGGCTCATCGTTTTACTAGCTCCGACTGAAAAGCGATAGATTCTTTCTACAAGGGTAGATAATGTAAAAATGCTACTCGTGTTGTTACGGGTGTTATAAACGATAAAGTTTTTATCACTAGGTTTTGCGATATGTTTCAGTTTTCCAAACCGCTCTTGTTAAAGCTTAATTCTTAAATTTGAAGATCTGCTAAGACTTGCCAATCAGAACCGTTTTGTATTTTCTGCACAGCAACGATGCGTAGTATTATAGCCAACTTCAATAACGTGTAGGAGAGCTACGCCAAACTCTCCCAATCCCTTTCTCCTTCTGACAGCTGAACACTTGATTTACTGATTTTTTATGAAATTTAATATTATATTGAATAAAGAAAAGTACAGAAAAAAAACGAAGTAGTCTCAAATACGATGTACAGACCAATTCAGGGCCTTTCTTCCAATCTACAAGACTGTTCCCTCACAGTCAATAGTCAAATCCATAAGGTAAGGAGGGGGAGGAAGGGATCGCAAAACGCAATTTACCCAAGTTAAGCAGCTTTTAACACGTTTCACCAAAAATTGACACTGTTCACTTGACTCATTTTTGTCACTACTGGGCTCCCAGGCTCCAAGCACGTTTAAATAGTTTCAAGCATTAATAGCACGTGGTAGATCGCCTTTGTCTAGCATCCAAAGGCCGGAAATTAACAAACAAAGGTTGGCAGCTGCCACTCTACAGTCATCTCGAAAAACAAATAATGCACGAAAAGAAACCTTCTAACACAACGATTCTAAAATACGGCCTTTGTAGATGCGCTAATTAACAGCTTATTTTTAACAAAGGATAATAATTACTCAGTAACTTAACTTAAACACCGATTAGACAATGACAAATAATCTTTTCAATTTAAGTCACTAGATTGCAAAAACCAATAATTAATCAGACACAAATGCACAAACAAAGATTTAAAATTGGGTCTTCAGTCATTAGTTGAAAAGCAGGGCAGATTATTTTTAATGATTTTAACAACGGGATGAGTTTGAAATTACAACCGATACCACCGAGTAAAGGACCGAAAGCAACTTGTGGCTATTTGCCTTTCATTTTGTTACATTCCTGGTTCGTTTAATTGTATTTATTTGTTCAGGATTATTAGGGCTAAGTGGAATGGAAATTCAACCTCTTTGCGTTATTCTATCGCACACGTTAGTGCAAGGAAAGCATAACACGCAAGTCCCACCGTACATCGACCTAATAGAGCAGCTCACAACTCAAGGCTACGAGTTGTGCGCGCTGCGGATGAGCAGGTTGCAAGTCGAACAGGTCCAAACAGCTTACAAACTGATTGGAGGGAGGAACTCCTGTTCAACAGCGACGGTGGGTATTGCGCACTTGCTACTGTGGGACGCCTTGTACCAAGTTTCCGATGATGTCCTCAGTGGGAAGCTTTGCCGATCAGTGGTCTAAGGCCGATCTGCACTGTCCGCAAAATAATGAGCGTACGAGCGTATTTTTAATTTAGTTTAAACTGAAATTTGCTAAGCTTTTGTATCACCTTACCAATTGCTAGTTGGTTAAATTAAACTGAAAATACGCTTGTACGCTCACGATTTTACGTCCAATTCCAGACCAAGCCTAATGGTGTAGAGCGTCAGCTACTAAAATAATGCACTCGGGTTTGATGCTCTGTTGGGTCAAATTAACGACTTAAACACACCTTCTACGCATGACGTTAAACAAATTAGCATCTTTACCCGTATGCTACGTAGAATCACTTTTATGTGGTAGATGCTGTGTTTTATGAAGTACAATAGTTGTGTTTTCAAAGTAAATATCTGCATTGCAGCGGCAAGATTCCTTTAAGAGGCAAAATTGGTTACGATACATTTTGCAGAAGTTTTTCTATCAGATCCAACCTATTAGAGATGAATATATAGTCAGAATGAAAAACGTATTTTTCAGATTGAGCAACTTAGCGCAGGTCCTTCTTTGCTGATGGTTTTGCAACGGGAGAATGGCCTCTTATTGTTTGATTCTATCATTGAAAGGTAAGGCACTTAAAATTCAATCTTAATGGATTTTTGTAGCTTTCATTGCTCTTGGTCGTAATAAAAAATTGGGTAGAGAAGTTTTCTCCATTAATAGCCACAAATTCAGTTTAAATTTTCGATCGGTTTCCAGCGGCTCATGCAGTTCTTAGTGTTGTGCTGTGCAGTTACTTAAACCTTCAAAGCTTTTTCGCTTGCAGTTTTCTGCTGTGTTACTTGGGGTTTGGTATAAGGCACGAATCGAAGACAGCTTATTACTGTACGTCATTTTTAACTTAAAACAGCGCTGATTTTGTGTGTTTGACACACGCAGAGGCTTTATTTCCTGTAAGAAAATTACTGTGTTTTTTTCTTGTTGTTTGTTCGTGCAATTCCGGTACAAAACAAACCAGAGGTTGGGCACGACGAGGGCACTCACTTGCCGAAGGTGGCCCATGTCAAACCACTTGACCAACTGGGATAAATTACAAACCTAGTTAGTTATACTGAGAAAACTAAAATACCAGGATAGCGGTGATTTAGTGATTGAAACTATACGGTGGAACTCTATTGCTGAACATGCATGCTGTAATATTTATCTGTGAATTGTTTGATTCATTTATGATCGATTGATTTATCCTCCAGTCGCGAGGAAGCGGCACTTGCGCGTTTGGGTTATACGAATTCGTACTATATGTTCCAAGTTTTCCGCTTCTTTTTTCATTTTCCAATTAAATTTTCTTCTTCGGAGTCACTCTGCAAATACAATCTCTGTAAAGTGCCTTATCAACATTATGGTCTACAACCACGTTACCACTGACCAGGTTATGTGCTCACTGCTCATCATATAAACGACGCTTTGGCGACAAATACGTGTTTTTGTTTGCAACCATTGGCTGGTCTTATCACCAAAGTAGAGCGGTTTTGTCAAAACTATCTTGTATCTGACCGCTTCTGATCTTTTTCAGATTTTTCAAGCTTTATCCAAAAGTTGAACGCGACAAAGATTTACTCCGATCTCAAACCCTCGCGCAAACTCATGAAATTTCGCGATATTTCTTCAGTCGTATCGATGTCCGCCATTCGGTTTTGCAAATCGCTCATACGCGGGTTCGCTGAACTTTCAAACTCAAAACTTTTGCTTACACGTGGCAATGTTTACTATTTATTTATGCTATTTCAACTATTTATTTTGTGCTATTCCAGTTTGCACTGTGTATTTTCATAGGCGATTTTTACGAGTGGGAATTTTTTGTTTTCTTGCTTCATGAAGCAATATGCTGTGTTGTGAACGCTGTTATACGAATCGCACTCGATAGTCAAAATCTTTAAAATTTGTTGCTTGAGTGCGCTTTCTTACACTGATTACTTTATTTTAGTCGAGATTGCTTTTACGTCACACAATTTCTTTCTAGTTGCATGTTTGATGTCACTTTATTGTTGCCATAAGTTTTGACGCGTCTTTGTTGCAATTTGCTGGGATACGTTCATGAGGACATTTGTTGGGAAATTTTCTGCGTTTTGAAACCGATATTTTAGAGCAGTGGTATTGTGTCCGCAAGATATTCGGGTATGGTTCCGCATTGGGTCAAATGAAACGCTTTGAAATTGTTTGCAGCTTTCCTACGTATTGAGGATGGGCATATTAAGGCTAGTATGGACCCTTGCTTGAAGTGGTGAATTGCTGAATTGGAAAGGCCCTATTTGTATTCTGTTAATGCACGTGATGGTTTTAATCACAATGCTCCTCTTGGCCTTGTTAAAAGTCGGCGACTAAAAATAAACTTAGTTTTAACAGATTTGCAAATTTTTCAGCCGTGTAGCCTGGAGTGAGCTATTGGTTGCCGTGTTTCGACTTCTAGGAGACAAACGAATGGAGTCCTCTCAGGATCAACACTTGTATTGTGTATGATGACATATTGCTACACTTTGTTCTGACCGGCTGGTTTCTGAGCTATCCGAAGCTGTTCCACCGACAGCATGGTCACTATATATCATATTTTGGTGATTAATAATGGCTGCGCTGTCGAATTTTTCAAGGTTCTGTGTGGACGTCCGATGCTCAAACGTCTAGTTTTTCAGAAAGCTAATGCTAAACCACAAGCTTGCTGCAGTTTTAAGGTGGTTTGTAGTTTAGTTGCGGTGAAGCTGCTTTGCTAACCGAAATTTAACTGATTTTTTTGACTCAATTTGTACTTTGCTCAATTCATATTATTCATTTGGTGGCCAATTGTTGAATTTTCGGCAAACTTACTTTCTGATAAAATGCTAGAAAGTTACTTGAAAAATTTCCATTCAAAATTTTTGTACGTTTACCAGGTAAGCCTTCACATGCTGCACAATTGTAAGCTCTCCAGTCTATCCGCTGCTTGTTTCAACCAATCGCAACTCGCCACGTCGGCCACCGCACCAGCCAACAGTAAGCTGTTTACGGTTTTACGCTTTGTGTACTTTTGGAGAGTATTCGTTCTATGTCGTTTAATTAAGTGTCATGCGGTGCGTTCTTTTTTTGTTTTCATGCTTGCGCTCTTTCATACTCTTCGTATGCTTCTAAGTTTTTTTGACATTTGTGCCTTATTGCAAAGTGTTGTGCTGTTCTATTTACGAATTTTTAATGCAAATAAATTTATTTTTGAACGTTACGGACGTGGCTTCAGCTGGCTGGACGGTACACTATTGGTATCAGGAGTTCAGGACAAATGAAACCAATTTTTTCTGGTCTGTGCGAGCGACTCACAATCCTTATTGGTCAAGCAGAAAATATACTGCCACTCTAATCCGTCACTGGTGATTTCTTTCGGATGGCAACCCGGCCGAAAGGTGAAGGCGTAGTTGTTACGACGACCCTGATCGCATGATCTGGGTTCAACCCGTACCCTGGTCACGTTGTTGCGTCCTTATGTAAGCCGCTTTACGGTGATTATCTCTGCTTGGTGGCTTCGCAAAAACAGCAGATTCAAAGGACAAGAATTCGACGACATCCACAGGAACATTGGATCAGTAGAAACTACTTAGCCGGTACGGATTTCTCCAAGCACGAAGTATTTACCGCAATCAGAAGTGTGCGGATCGTCCAATAGTTAGCATCTGACACTTTCCGATGACAGGAGAATAAAAAGGCAGCTATAACCAGAGCCTCAGAGAAAAATTTTGTCAGAGGGTGCGAACACTGATAAATACGATTGTGTTCGTCCGGAAATTAGGTGAAGATCAAAAAAAAGTCTTCACCGGAATTGGGCCAAAATAAAAAACTGAGAGTCTAACTACTAATTGATATTTTTTTACAGAGCATATTGCTCGTGAACTTTTAAGATCTTCCCGGGCCCCCTAGACCTGGGTACGATGTACCTCCTGAACTCCCTTCATGTAGGCCCTGGCTACAGCAACGTTTGTTCTATTCGGAAGTATTTATTTACAAAGCACGATTGTGTAACGATTCGTACCTCATCATTACTGCTCATTGACGAAATACTTTCCTCGTTTGGTGGCCATTACTACTGTAGCGTCATCTTCGATAGATTGTTCAACCAAGCAGGTCGAGCGCATTGGGACGCGTCCTTTTGACACGTACGTTACAATGGCGAGCACGCCAGGACGTAGGAGTGGTGGACGCTCTCCCTTACGCTGGTTGGAGACGTGGATGTGCCGTCGCCAGCGTAAAGGGTGGGGAATGATGTAGCGTCAGCTCCAACGTAGCCACAAGTCAAAGATTAATCGGATCAATAGGTTGTTAACTCAACCCGGAGAGTAGCTCGATAGGTTGTTCAACCGAGCCGGTCGACCGCATTGGGACGCGTCCTTTTGACACGTACGTTACATTACAAGAAAGAATGATTCCTGACACCAAACGTGATGTAATTGCTTATATTTACTGTTGATTTAAAAATTCATAACTAGGGCAGGTTTTTATTGACCTAGCAAAATTTGGACCGAGTAAAAGATTTTTCTTGAGAATTTTTCAAGATTTTATACTAAAACAAACACTTAATAAACGAAAGCACACAAATTTTCAACAAAATTTACAAAACAAGTCTATGTGCTATGGCGAAATTGGCCTTTAAGTATTGCCATGACCGTAGCACTGCAAGCTAATCACCCGGTGGATGAAGTAAAGTGTAAAATCATAATAGTCACGTGGTACTTTGATTTGAGAAGCTGACTAGCTAAACCAAGCGTTTGAACTAACTTTTGCTTGAATTGCCAAAACACCAGCCTCTTCAAAATGTTCACAATCGTTTTCACTTTAGGCTAATTCTTTTTACCTATATAGTAGCATTTAACCAGCTTCCACGATCCTCATCTTGTAAAAACAGGATTTGGAGGCAGGGTTGGAAAAACTACTTGTTTTTGGTTTAATTACGATTACAATTGACAATAATTACAACTTAAAATTTTCAATTACAATTATTCAAGTTCAGATAATGGTAATTCAATTACGATGATAAGATTCTCAAAACATTGCAATCGATTTACTTACATACGAAGCCTTGAGTTTTGCTTACGTCAACATTGTAGATTTGTTTTGTATTTCTATTCCAGACCTATCCAAGCCCCATTTCTCTATCCTTGTTCTTCCATCAATCTTTGTTTACCTTTAACTTTGGCAATACATAATTTCGTTTGTAAGCAATTGTCAAGTATGTTATTGAATTCATATCGCTTCCAGCAACATTATGGTTTTAATAATAATTTAGTTGTGATGTTTTGACGTTTGCTGGCCAGAGCTTTTATAATTAATCGTTTGCGTGCTATCCATAATTAATTATGGTTTTAACCAAACCATGGCATCATACCGCAATTATTTGTGCAAAA
This sequence comes from Trididemnum nubilum, assembly GCA_963965965.1. Taxonomy (NCBI): domain Eukaryota; kingdom Metazoa; phylum Chordata; class Ascidiacea; order Aplousobranchia; family Didemnidae; genus Trididemnum; species Trididemnum nubilum. The sequence continues at coordinate 44,187,367 of OZ014477.1, read as the reverse complement.
GAAAATAAGTTTTAACACAATTAAAATTTGTGAAAAAGTTGAAATTGTGTTTGTTGCAACTCCAAGTTACAACTACTATTTAACTCTATTTTAAATTTTACAATAATATCACATATTTAGCATGATCATACAAAATAGAACCAGTAGTGTCGCCAGGCCCGGCGTCAGAGTAGCATGACTGGGGGGGGGGGAGGCATAAACAATTTTTGGGGGGCACATAATCTTTGTTGAGAGTGAAGACCAAGCAACCAGGGCATGATATGGAATGGAATGGAATGGAAAATGGAATGGAATGGAAATTTCGGTATGGAATATGGACGATACCAGAATGGAATGAAAAGGAAGATTTCAAGAATGGAAAGGAAAACAATCTTCCATACTTCCATACCAAGTCCATATTAGGTTTGTGCATTGTATTTACAGAAAAATACATACTGATGTCGGGTAGTGATAAAATATTGTCACAGCAGAATTCACCTTCAATATCTGCGCATATTATTTGTGGACAAATCGCGGTACTTTGGTTGTGTACATTGCGCAAACAGTGTCCGTATTGCATCATTGTAAGTACATTGCAATTTAATTGCAGTATTGATGTTACAGTTGACGACCTTGATAGATTTGACTTGTTGGTTTTTTTTGTTTTTTTTTTTAGGCTGACAATTTGCCCAGTCGTAAATTTTGTTTTCTTACGTCACGAAAACTCGTATTTGCTATTTCATCCCCGTTTCGCTGAATTTTATTTATATTTTTAGTTTTTAACCTTATAGTAATTCTTTTTGGTGATAAAGCTTGTTATTTCTATTACGGTAAATGTTCTAGTTGATGTGAGGGCAAACTTGTACGGTAATCATTAAACCATAGGCAAAGCCAGAAGGACCGAGCCCTCTGCCTCCCCCCCCCCAACTGAAAAGCTACCAATGATAAAAATGATGGCACAAACCCTATTTATTCAGTTTCTTTTAGCATTTTTGGAGTGCAACAGTACATGCGTACAACGGCATTAGCAAAAACTTAATATTAATATTGACCAACAGGGGGCTCATGCCCTCTCAATTTAAATTTTTATCAACCAATTTAAATGTACAAGCCGGGAGAAATTCAGCGCTTTTGTTCTAAAAGGTGCAATCTCAGGCACTCATCAAACTTGTTTATGCAATAATATGTTTTAGGCCCCCAGCTACCTTTTATATTACAATAACATGATTAGCGACCATTTATGGCATCTAATGTACCTAATTTAAATTACCACCCTTTAATAACAATCCACCTCCATCTCGTCACTTTTCACGCGACAAAATGCTTTTGAAAAAACCTAGTTAGGGGAAATGCTTATTGAACAAATTATTGAATTTGAATCGAGGGTGCCTGGGCCCCTGGTTGTACATATATTCCTAAAACTGGTTATTTTCATTACAAAGCAAAAATCTTCGAAGGCAAATCTTCGTGTGCATTATTTAATGCTAAAAATGTGGCACAAGCAATGTGCCTTGATTTCCCTGACTTGGGCCAAGTCACAAAATTTAACCCCAAAATGCAAGATTTCAAACGTGTTTTGGACTTGACCTGAAGAGAGGGATTTGTTTAATTGGCTTTTAAACATCAAAAATTTTGTTCTTTCAAATGGCTCTGAAAACGTGCGAAATGTGATCCGAATCGCATTCTTCTTTCTTCATTGCCCGCTTTTCCGTGAGGGTTGCGGGGGCAGTAGCTCAAGATTAAGCCGCCACACCTCGCGGTCTTCCACCACCTCCATCATTTCGCTTGGGCGAAGTTCCAAGCGATTGCATCCAAGATCCTCATTGTAATCGGTTCATCTAGTTCTAGGTCGTCCAACTGGTCTTCTCCCATTTGCTTTGACAAGTAAAGCTTGTTTGGGGAGTCTTTCCTGAGGCATTCTGCTTACATGGCCAAACCATCTAAGCTGAGATCTTTCAATTCGGAGAAGTAACGGCTCGATGTTAAGAGATTTTCGATTTTCAGAGCTACGCACCTTGTTAAACAGTGTAACTCCTTCAATTCTTCGTAAAAACCTCATTTCGGACGCTTGCACTTGTGATCGCATTCTTTCGGCCATTACCCAAGATTCATGACCATAAGTGAGAATGGGGACAAAAACTGTTTTGAAAATTGAGAGCTTTGCCTTTTTCGACAATTCTCGTTTCATGACAACCGAGTAGTGCAAAGCTCGCATTACTGCACTAGCCTTGCCTATTCGGGTATCCAGTTCTTTGTCTTGCCTTCCGTCACTCGTAAATGCAACCCCAAGATACCTGAACTTCTCTATCTGCTTCAGTGTCGCTCCATTCACTTGCAACACGCACTGATCAGGGTTTCTTAAAAGATGAAGTACCTCAGTTTTGGCCGTGCTTATTTTCATTCCGGCGGTGTTGCATGCATCTGCAAAGCTATTTAATGCGCGCTGGAGGCCAGATTCTGTGGAAGAAAGCAGAACCAAATCATCTGCGAATAGCAGACGACTAATTTTGCAATTTCCAATCGTGGCACACTCATCAGCTTGGCTGCATTTGTCGATCCAATTCATGTAAACAATGAAAAAGAGAGGTGACAAAACGCACCCTTGCCGGAGTCCAACGCCCACATGGAACGGCTTTGATTGCTTGCCATTTACCCGAACACATACCTCTGGTCTGCAGTAGAATGACTTAATAGCGCGTAACAATTCACATCAACGCCATACTCCTGCAAAACCTTCCAAAGTTTATCCCGAGGAACTCGGTCATATGCTTTTTCAAGATCGACAAAGCATGCAAAGAGATCTTTGCCATACTCCCAAGATTTCTCGAAGATTTGCTTCAGAGTGAAAATTTGGTCCGTGGTGCTGCGACCCGGACGAAAACCGCACTGACCATCGTCCAGTTTTGATTCCACTATTTCTCGCCATTTCCTTTCAAGGCATTTCCTTTCCTTTCAAGGCATACTTTCCCTGGCAAACTAAGGAGTGATATCCCTCTGTAGTTTGTACATTGCTTGCGATCTCCTTTCTTGAATATCGGAATAATCACACCTGTTTGCCAATCTCTGGGAGTTTTGCCAAGCTTCCACGCAACTTGACACTCTCGCGTTAACCAGAGAATTCCTTCTCCAGTCAGCGCTTTCAACATCTCGGGTCTGATTTCATCTTTACCAGATTTTATCCCTTTAATTGCCGTTGCCACTTCTGCTGCAGTGAAAACTTCATCCTCCCCTAGATGTGTCACTTCCTGTGTGTCACCAGTCGATGCCTTTACAGGATTTAAAAGATCTTCAAAGTATTCTCTCCATCGTGAAAGGATTTCATTCTCATCCGTTAGAATGTTACCGTCAGAATCCTTGATGGAGTACGTGATACTCGATCTTTTGCCACGTAAACGGCGGATGGTCTGCCAAAATACTTTGTTTGCCGAAAAATAGTTGGAATCCAAAGGACGACCAAACTCTTTCCATGACTTCTCCTCGAATTTCTTTACTGTTGAAGTTGCCGCTTTTCGCGCCTCAGTGTACCGGGATTGCAAATCAGATGACGATCTTTCCTGTAGCCAGGCCTTGAACGCATCTTTCTTTGCTCGAATAGCTTCTTTAACCTCTTGGTTCCACCAAGGTGTTCTTTTCTCACTATCGCCCGCCACTCTAAGCCGTTTTCGCCCAAAGCCTTTTTTTTCCAAAAAATCGCCCTGCATCTGGGAACTCTGTGACATGTTTGAGTTGCACTAATTTGCTCGCCACGTTTCCCAATTTTGATAGGATAGAAAAATTTTTAACTTGCGGTTCTAGTCCTTTCTCTATAGCAAATCCAGGTTACGAGCCAAATCAGACGCCCAGCTTTTGATCTTTATTCTTAGTCCCATAAAAAGTCCCTCTTTTCAAGGACTTCTGATGACGTCATTGCATGATTTGCGGTTTAGCCCTCCTCCCAATTCAAAATCCAGGCTACGCCTATGCATTAAAACATGTGCAATATGCATACCAGATACCAGTAATTGCATCTTAGTATTGTTGACGCACCTTCACGAGCGGTTGCTTACAACATTGAAAGGTGCAAAGCAGCAAAATATACGTTGAATTACTTCCAGTCTAAAATTTCTTTGGTATGGAAGTATGGAATGGAATATGGAAGAAAATTTTAGTATGGAATGGAATATGGAAGAAAATTTTAGTATGGAATGGAAGATTTTTGGTATGGAATGGAAATGGAATGGAAGAAAATGGCCAGTATGGAATATGGAAAAATCGTCTTCCATTCCATTCCATACCATGCCCTGCAAGCAACAAAGGTTTTCATTGCGAAGCATGTGTAACATTCCGCGGATTCCGGGGTGGAAACAAAAAAATAAATAAATAAAAGGTCTTCACCGCGAAATCTGCAAAAAAGTGGTTTTTGCCCACGAATTCTGGGGTGATGACCAGTATTTTGAGAGTCTCAGGCCTCGAACTGCACTCCAGTGGCACCGAGCCTGTCACTTTCTTTGGTGCACAATCTTCGCTTGGAGGGCACAATTCTCGTCTGGGGGACACAAGCAGTGATTTGGGGGGGAGCACGGCCCCGGAATGCCCTCTCGAGGCGTCGGGCCTGAGTGTCGCTTTGACATCCACGCAAGGGCAAACAAGTAAAAAGGCACACAAAATCTTAATATCACCAATAGCATTGAAGTTACAATGGTTATTTACCACCGGTTACAGTCACATCTGACATCATAGGCCAAATCTATGTTAGGCTATTTTTTGGCTTAGAGTTAGTGCTAGTTATGAATAGAGTAGGTGCCAAGTTTAAATTATGAATATGATTTACTCTATCTCTAAAATTAACTCTAACTATCCCTAACCTACTTTGATGCTCGGTTTGTGACGTCAGATGTGATTGCAACCGGAAGAAAATATCGATATCGATTTGCAATCGGAGGAAAATTGATATTGTTCAAACACATTTTTTTATCATCTATCCTAGTAAATAATAAAGTAATTGTAAATGAAAATAAGCAGAAAAACTTTCAATTACAATTACAATTATCGACTCTTGAAATTTTGTCAATTACAATTACAACAAAATCGTGTAATTCATTACAATTTTGTCAATTACAATTATAATTTTTCCAAGCCTGTTTAGGAGGGGAACTTATAGTAGCGAATTTGGCTTGACTGGTTTGGTTTTTATTTTTACTAATTTGACCTCTGAAAATTAGCTGATTGTCGTCTTCGAAATGAGATCTGACTGTCATAGCACAATTGCGCACTGTATACTACGCATGTCACTTGAAACAGCCAGGATACAGAGATCTCAGTATCACTCCATTACACCTGCAGCCACCAAATATTTTGCACCATCAGACAATAATCGGTAGATAGAGTTTCTACTAGTTTCAAGAGTACTATACCAAATTTTCAAAATTTACTTTTGGGTCAAACCCCCTCCCTTTTAGTAAAATTCTGGTTCTTCTTTTGGTCGCATTCACTGCTGCAGACAGATTTTTCAAGCGATTATTTGGACCGCATACGAAACGAGCTAAGAAACGCTGCCGGCTTTATACGTCTTTTTTTCAGACATGAATACTAAATTCTTAATATAGCACATAATTAGTAGCCGTAAAATGGCAGTTTTTAAGTGAAAAGTTCAGTTTATTTTAGTGCTCCCCCCCCAGACTTTCGGCTTAAGCCCCCTCACTTCGGTTGCTCTGGTGACGGCTCTGCGTAGGCTTCATCAAACAAATTATAAATGAGGAGGGGGTATTCAGTAGTTTATTTAATTTAGTTAATTATCAATCACTTCTCTCAAATTTCGTTTCATCAGGCCCTTGCCCCAAATTATACTTCTTTATAAAATGTACTCGAATTAAGGTTAATACTTGCGAGTTTTTTTTCGAAGGATAAGACTTAATGATATTACCGGTTTGTAATAAAAAGAGACAAATTTTACCATTAAGTTAGCTCAGCCCACACAGTCTATATTTACGCAGCCAGTTTAATCATGTTTTTGCCGACAGAGCTAAAATCTAAGCCAAGTTTTAAAAACATTGATTTTATCAAAATAAGCTTAAAATTAAGTTATTTTTCTTAAATCTCCGAACGCTAAAGGCCCCACTCCCACACACCTCCAAACATCCCCCAATTTCAGATTTCTGGCTACGCACCTGACTGTTGCTAATTATGGGTGATAAACTGATAAATGAGTGATAACTACAAAAAAAATTGACTTCATTGCCCTATAAAAAGAATATTGACCTGACGGTAAAAAATTGACTTTTTATTGACCAATCAAATTAAGAATATGAAACTGACTTTTTTTGTCCACAGTTCTTGCAAAAACTCACATCACTCAAATTTATTACTAAAAAATTGGCTTTATTAAAAAAACTTGCTGTATTAGTAATAGTCGTAACGGCAACTAGGCACGTTCTTGGTGCAGCCTGGTAAGTTTTCTAGTGTGTTTCCTGTATATTTCACCAGCCCTAAATTACCTTCCCTCAATTATTGTATTTCTTTCCAAATTATGTGCGCTAAATGCCCTGTTTCTGAGTTACTCCGTTTTACGTTTGTAAATTTTTATTTTGGCAACATTGCTCTTTCGCTATAAATTATCAGATATTCTCGCACATGGTCTTTATGCGCACTGTAGTCGTTGGTCGCACAAGCGAATTGTCGGTTTATGCTTTGTCGCTCTTTGATAGATCACAATTGAAAACCACATACACAAACCACTTGTTGTGCGTTACAACATGATCAGAAAGAGAGTGAAATTCAATTCAAAAATTTAACACAGCCTTTGAAAAATGCGCACTACACAGCAAATTCAGCGTTCTACTATGAACTCGTTTCGGATATTACTGTACCGGTGGAGTTTATTGCTGACTCTGTAAATTTAAGACCCGGTGTGACTGCTTTCGATGAGAAGTTGTCACAGGGGTCACTTCACAGCTTACCGTCGAGCTTTACCAATTGGATAATTGTTTTAGCTTCTTGAGCCTGTATTTTGTTATTGGTTTAATTGTTAATCAAGTCAAATCTTTCATTATACTCGCTGTAATACGCCGAAGCGTGTAACGAGTTGACGGGGCCCATCTCCGCGTCATTGCGCCCGGGCAACACAGCTTCATTCAAAGAAATGTTGCAGCGGTGGTGCGCCGTTGGCAACACTGTTTTCGATTTGACCGGCCCGAGATTTGAACCTCAGACCTACTGTTCCAGAGACGAACGCGTTATCGCTCGACCGAATCGCCGGCTTTATTGTTAATCAAAGCCATTTTAATTTTAACAAATTTTAATTTCGTATTTTAATTAACACTAAGCAATTCTTTGTCAAGCAGTGCTGGGCACCATAAATTTAAACTCTATTCCGCAACCGCAAATTCCGCAAAATAGCAATGGGTGGTCCGCAACCACTAAGCCGAAACTTTTCGGTACGTTTGCGGTAATTTTTTGCGCTTCCGCAACCACAAATGACTTTTTACTTCCCCAAACTTGAACCGCAAACTTTGCTTTTATTTTTTCCTGTTTGATAAATAGAGGAGACCTACAGCAATATAACTTGACATTGCTTCATATTTTCCATGTAGGCTACAGACTTGCAATAAACATCTGTAAGTTTTCTTCGATTTATTTAATATTCTGTTTTTGCTAGTTATAATATATATGTCAGCAGCAGAGCCGAGTGGAAATGTACGCAGGTTTGTTTAAACAAAACTGCGACGGTGTTGGATTACGGCTGCGACTCTGGTGGCTGGAGTAGAAACTTGGAAGAGAGTAACCTCACCTGCCAGTCACTTTTTTCGCTCGTTCCAACTTCTAAATACAGTATGTTCGTTGAGTTGAAAATCCTTAGTTGATTTATGCACTTGTGCTTGTACAGTACATGTACTTGTCATATAGAAGAAACAGAGAAGCACAAATCTTTGTTGAGTCGCGGTAAGTAAAAACTCGATACGCACAAACTTGCGTTTTTGCGTTCTTGAAAATGATACTTTACAGGCATATAGGCTACTATTTACTACTTGAGTAACGGAATAAGGGGGCGGTTCGTTGTCGATGTCACTTTCTGCTCCTTTCATCACGCATGGCAATTTGCAGATCACGATTAAAATAACTTAGTTCAAACGTGATAATTGCAATTAACGTTTTTGTTTTGTGTTGCTACTGTACTGGTGCAAAAATTTTTTAATTGTTTTAAAAGGTGTTCATATAAAGGCAAGCTTTTGCAAGGATGAAAATGTGCAAGGTGTAAGAAGAACAAGCCAAAAGTTTGGTGTCTTTGTTTAATTTATTTCAGTTGCAATACAGTAGGGGAGACCGGGTATGAAAGCAACACTTTTTGTCTTTTTTGCGATATCTCGTAGGTTTTTTGAGGTATGTGTTTCAAAATTGCTCTGGAACTATTTAGAGCTTTGCACTACAAATTGGCATCTTTAAATTTGTGCTATTGTTTTTGAGTTGACCACACGACCTCTTCAAAAAACAATTATCGTTTGTTACATCCGTACCCTATAGTGGGTATAGTTGTAACAGGCCTAAGGTATGGTTGTAACGCATACCGCATTGTCTCAAAAATCTGGTTACTTCAGTTTTTAAAGAACTTTAGGTCTATTAAAACGAAATAGCAAAAAGAATGTTACGTCACTTAATCAATCATGGTAGAATTGGCAAAAAAGACACAAATTCTTTCAAAATCAATGAGCCGTGGCTATTACCGAAACTTAGTTTTGGTAGAAAAAAGTCTTGTAGCTTAGAACTCAGAGTCAGATTCACAATGCACGCAAACAAACAAAAGTCCACCTTCAGTGCATGCTTCATGAGCCCAGTGTTCACAGTAAGAACATTTCGTCCACTTCTCACCAGGTTTCGAGTTTTTGTAGGTATCCATGCACACTATACAGAACCAATCATCTTCATCGCTAGAAGACAAGGTCAAAGAAGTTTTCTTTCTAGGCTTTCTTCCGTGCATCTTCTTTGGTTTTGCTTTTGCAGGCTTACTGTTGTCTTTCTTGGGATAGATGAGTAACTTCTTCGTTTTACCATTCTTTTTTCTTGCCTCTTCTTCTGCCAACTTTTCTCTGACAGGTGTTTCTGTCAATATTTCTGATTGTCTTTTTCTACTTTTCTTTTTAGTTCCTTTTCTCGAACCAGCTTTTGGCAGTGGGCGCAAGGCAGACGGGCTAAATTCTGTGTTCGAACTTGTACATGGCTGTTCAATCGAAGCAGATTCGTTACAGTCTATCCCTGTACTATTAACTATACCTAAAGCTACACAATTCTTCGAAGAAAAGGAAGGAATATTCAAATCTCCATCGCTTGCATCAAAGCAGTGACTCGAACATGAGGTATCTGATAGTGGCACAGCATTGGGCATCAAGTTCACTTTATCAACATTGATGCTTGCAGAATTGATAGGCGGTTCTGTTGGGCACTCAAAATTTGTTGCTTGCTGCCTTTCCGTGACATTGTTTGGGTTTGGTCGGTTCGTAACTTGTGCAGCGGCAAAATCGCACTCCTGAAATATATCTGGATTGAAAGGCCACAAGCCAGTTACCCCAAAACCAGACTGGATATTTCTTGGTGTCATTGCTGAAGGAAATACAGTTTTCACTAATCCTGGAATGTTGTAAATTGTCATTGGTTTGGCAGGATTCATTTTCATCCATGCGTCTGATGCAGAATTTATCAGTTTCTTGAATGGTCCGTATACGGTGCGATCTAGTGGCTGCATTTTGTGGCTGCAATGTGGCGGGAAAGTTAATAACACAATCCCATTTTCTTTGCAGAAGTCGATACCTTTTACAGATATGTGTGAGCTATGATTGTCCAACAACTACAAAATCTTATTTTTCTTATTGACCTTGGTGTGTTTTTGAAAGTGTTGAAGAAAAAGTAAAAAGTCGTCTTCTTGCATCCATCCAGACTCATTGCCGCTTCCTGCCGAACCCAAAGGGCCATTTTGTACAAAATGATCCTTATAACGTTTACGAGGAAACACAAAAAAAGGAGGAATGCTGTTTCCCAGTGCCTGAACTGCACAAGCTATGGTTACCAACGTGCCTCTTTCTCCAGATGTCATTGCGCCAACCTGTTTAGATCCACGCCTAGCAACAACATTAGTTGGCTTCTGAACAGTTGTTATTCCTGTTTCATCGATGTTCCAAATGTCGTTTCCAGCAAACTTGTGTGTTTCCAAAACATGAGTCAACTGATTAAAGAACCGCTTCACATTCTCTGGATTGAAACTGGTCACTCTAGCGAGGCTCGTAGCTTCTGGGTTTCTTATAGAAAGCGTGGGATGTCTCTTCATGAAATTTGAAAACCAGTCCACTCCAGCCATTTTATTTTCGTCCCATTGTTGTGGATGATTGACGCCAAATGATTTAGCTAGCTCAAAGGCAAACTTGCGGATCTGAAATACAAAATAACAAAAATGTCCAACTAAAAAACTCTATAGGGTTCCGAATGCGTATTGCAAACAAATAAACTAATGTGCTAAAAACACCTCAAATTCTTCAAGTAGACTAATTGGGGTTCATTGCACGTATGTGGCAGCAGCTAACTCTTTCCAATGGCAAGTCAGCAATACGCCTATCTTTTTTCCTAGCTTAACGCCAATAAACTCGCAGATAAGACGAATATCTAACAAATTGTAGCAGATTTGACCGACAAGGAAACTATAAGGTAGGTCTAATGTAGCGAAATTTACAAGCAGGTTTGAAAACAACTCATAATAAGCATAAGCTACAATATTTTTATACCTCCTTTGGAGAAAGTCCATAGTAATGATCAGCTGCTTCTAACAAATATTTCACCAGTGTTTTCTCTTGTTTAGCTGTAAAAATAGTATTGGGGCTCCAAAACCCAACACGAGGTAGTGCTTTTGATCCTTGTTGTTTAAGTTTTTGAAGTTTATTGCAGTATCTGCATAACGTCATGTGGCATATGTCAAAACATTTAGCAACAGATCTGATAGATTTTCCTGTTTCAACTTCAACTGATGCCTCATTCAATACATTAGCCGGCACACCTCTCTTCGTCTTTCTTTTTCTCTGTCTTGGCATTTTAAAAAAACATGATAGCCTAAATGTGACTGTAGTTGGACGAAATATCAGCTACAAACGCACAAGTACTAGTAGTACTCGTAGTTAATTATTGCTATATCCAAGCAATTAAAGTTATACATGGTAATCACACTAAATAGCTAGGTATTCATCATTTGTATCAAGGTGTTGGCTTAATATACCTTGGGTATGGTTGTAACACCGTGTTACAATCATACCAAGGCATGTCCGCCATTTTTTGCAGGGTCTAGTGTCCAGAAAACTTACACTTAGATCTAGTTTAATATACCAAACTAAAACTAAAATCAAGCTCGTTTCAGGCATGATAAAAAATTTATGATGCCTGCAGCTACTTTAATGCAAAGCAAAAAATACAAAATTTTTAAAAAGTTATTTTCGTACCTGAAAAACCGATTTTCTTTCACAAAATTTTTGTGTGACTCCCAGTTGCTTCAGAAAATTGATGGAAAATGCGAGAACAAACAAGAAATGTACTAAGATAGTCACGTGGTCTTGCATTGACTACGTAAGGAGAAAAGTTGACTGTTACAACCATACCCGTGTTACGTTCATACCCGGTCTCCCCTACTAATTAATGGTTACATGAAATTCTAAGGCTTGAACTTCCAGTCTAACTTTGGTTAAGAGCAGTCTTTTAAAAACTTTCGAATTGCATACAATATAATTACGGTGCAGACGCTAGCGTACCTAAGAGGGAGGCCACTATGCCATGGCCTTCCCCTCAGACCCTAAAAATGAAACAAGATGAAGCAAAACTAAGCAGTTTTAAGAGGATGTACGTCATTACTGCGTAAATGCAAAAATTAATCGATTATTATTTTGGTTTGTCTTCTTCCTTCACAAATGGCCTAGTTTTTTAATTCCGTAATGTTTTTGAAGCATTTTCATTTTAGGATTTCATTCTTCTACTAAGTTCGTAAAAGCATTATACTAAAAGTTGCTTCAAAAATGCACTAAAACGCGTATTTTTAGTGCAGTTTTGTACTTTTTTTCCGGAGCATGCCCCGGGACCCAGAGTTGTAAGTCGGGTCGGGCTTTTCGGGTCGGGTTCAGGCCGGGTTCGGGCCTAAAGTTGGCAAAAATTTCGGGCTTAATTCGGGCCTGAGACGTGCTTTTTGTCTTAGGTGCACAAAAATATAATCAAAATGACATGGTAACATTGCTAAATTTTTCAGACCTAACTTGACTTTCGGATTTTTTCGGGCATGAATTTGGCTTCAAATTAATTTTCGGGCTCGGGCCTGAACTAGTCGGCCCGTTTACAATTCTGCCCGTACCACCCTGCAGTGGTCTTGCCTTCGGCACTCTCCGTAACATTGATTTGTGACGTCACAATGTGACGAAACTTTAGGCCCACCTCGAAAACTTTTTGCGTACGCCACTGGGTGCAGATATTGATTTTGTTTGAAAACTCGCTCTTATTTAAAATTTTTTTGTTTCTCTTTGTGGTGCTGAGCAGTCAGCGCTAAGCACCCAAGGTAATTGCAAAAGTAGAAATTTTGGGTTTTAAGTCTTGGCTATCGGTATGTAAGGCAGGTTCAATTAATGGTTACTGTTAAACCAGAAATTTGTTTCGACAGTGGCCAGTTTGCTAGTTGTGCCAAAAATCTACGAGATCAACGTGCCGTAGTAATTTACCCGCCAAAAGGTTTGTCAATATGATTAACTTTGCTCGTGAATTTTGGAAAAATTTTGGAGTAACGCCGTCAACTGCTTAGAAATTTACGCCATTTCTTAAACAAAAAATAGGTTAAGCATTTTGACTCATCATTTGCATAACGTACAAACTTTGAAAAATCAAAAACGCGTAGTGTTATATGATGTATATATTCCCAAATATCACAAGATTATTCAGGATACAGAAATGTTTTCCAGGATTCTAAAGCGGGCAGTAATATTAATTTTTAAAAATTTTTGGAAATTTCTTGAGTGGCAACACGTGTAGTCTGTAGTATGCATTCCAAACAGACAATCAACGGAACTAAAAACCAAAAGACTAATAGGATAAAACTAACATTGAAAATGTTGGTAGGCCTGCAGCCTATTTATTTGCTGAACGTTCTGGGTATGTCATCAAAGTCGTCTTGTGTAACCTTATGCCACTTCAAAACTTCAAAATAAGCCGTTAGAAGTTTCTTGACGTTAAGCTAACTCATTTTGCTGTAAGAATAGCAGCACCTTTGGAAAATAATCGTTCCACAGCAGCGGAACTTAGAAGGGGATGTAGTACTTTATAAATACAACCACCTAAATATGTCGATACATTAAATCGTAACAACATATTTTTTTGGAAATTGCAAAGAAACGATCCCAGCGATATTGTTGATTTGCGGATTTGCGGTAGATTTCAATTTTTACCGCAAATCCGCAAATGTTTGCGGTAGAAATCGGTTCCCAAATCCGCAAACCAAAACCTTGAGTCCGCAATTTGCGGACCGATTTGCGGAAGTGCCCAGCACTGCTGTCAAGCTTCACTGCAGCACAGCATCGCACACGCCACAAGATAGCCGTTACAACAAAACTCCGTTGTGTTTGCACAAGCATTAAACCGTCCAGTTGATTGAGCGGTAACGCGTTCGTCTCTGGAGCGAGAAGTCTGAGGTTCAAATCTCGGCCCGGTTTAATCAGATGCAGTTTTGTTAACTGCTAGGTGCCGCCAGAGTGTGATGAAAGATTTGATTTGCAAGAGCATACTAAAGTAGCGGCGGAACAACTAGTGACTTCCATAGTCAACGTTCGTTTCTCTGCTATGTTGCCAATGCCATTGTAGCAGCTCGGTCATAATTACTCGTAGAACTTTACATCATCATAATTGCTCATTATAGCTAATAATTCCTCATTGCTCATTACACGCATCATCATAATTGCATGTGGTTGCATTATCGTGGTTACCTGTTTCTTCCTTTTTCTTGGCGCCACCGTATCTATTCGTTTTTAATTTTTCATTACAGTAATTCACAGTAATTCATGTAGAGAAAAAACCTTTTCGGCAGTCACAATATGAAATTGACCTTTTCTCAAAATTTACAAATTGTGGAAATACGAACAAGTGCTCTGCAGGGTCGTTAGCGAACTCTCCGCCATGAGAAACGAAGGTTTCTTACCGGTAAGACTAGAGAAGACAGTAGTAACAAGTAAATAGAAGTCACCTCTACACCATTTCTGCGACTAATTTTCAAAAAATTCCACTATTTTACAGTAATTTCAAGCTACTGTTTTTCGACGTAATTTTCAAAATTTGCATTCCTCTAGTTTTGTTTTTTTTTAATCAATAAACATTCAAAAACTGCGCAATAAATTTTGATCAAAAAAATAATAATTTCGAAAATTATTTGATGTGAATAAAACTTGTAGTTACAATATCAATGATTGACTACTTTGCATAGCAGCGAGGGGCAGCGGTTTTTAATAAACGAGTTAAAAATAATGTTCGGCATATGCGTCCAACTCGTCCCAAAAGTCGCACTCGTCTTTGTACGCGTCGGCAACCACCCGGTCGCCCTCCCCTCTCATTTCCAGCGCTTTATAGCCACCCGCATCGTTCCAAAGAAATTCTGGCCAATTGGACAGCTCGATTGTCTAAAAGGATAAATTACAGTATTTTGCTTTTGACTCTGAATTATTGCCACAAAAAACACAGAAGCAGTTGCTGAAAGCACAAGCTCAGGATAGTGCACAGTATTCACCGGAAGTAGCACGAATTTTATGTAGAAGAGCGGCTCTCGTCTGGTGCACGAGCGTTATCGATCCGAAGGAAGAAAGGCAAAGGTTTTTAAAAAAAGCCCAAAACAAATAGCGAATGGGTCAAACCAAAGACGATGAAAAATAGTATTAACTAGGGTTACCATATTTTCATCACCAAAAAGGAGGACACATTTTTAATGAAATTTATTAACAGCTAGTTGTTCTGCATCGCCTATACGGCAAAAGACAAACGAAAGCAACAAATATTTTAGCCATAGGTGGGCAAGTTAATGCAAAACATTAGCTTCGTTAACCAGTAGTCCGTTAACACACTTCACACCTCCGTTAACGTTAATCCGTTATTTTCAGCTTTAATTAATGGAAGTTAATAAAGTACGTTAATCCGTTAACATTTTGTGTGTAATTCACATTTCTTTTTATTCACTCGCTTCTAGAACACGTATTGACGCTGTTGAGCTGATTGTAAGGAAATATTTATTGCTATGGTGGTCTTTTTGTGTTTTGGAAGTTACATTTTACAGTCTAATCTAATTTCAAGATAAAAACAAGTTCAAATGCACAACGAAGCTGCAAGATATTAACGATAAAAACCTTAACGGAAGTTAACAGAACTTAACGGAAGTTACTTCAGTCCGTTAACAGCACTTAACGGAAGTTAATTTAATCCGTTAACATGAAAAAACTTTTTAACGGATTAACGAGTTAATGAAAAAGTTAGCTTCGTTATTAACGGATTAACGATTAACGGACTTGTGCCCACCTATGATTTTAGCTATAGGTCAAAGTGTTATTACCACTAGCGTACCAGAGTTGTAAGTCGGGCCGGGCTTTTCGGGTCGGGTTCGGGCGGGGTTCGGGCCTAAAGTTGACAAAAATTTCGGGCTTAATTCGGACCTGAGACGTGCTTTTTGTTTTAGGTGCACAAAAATATAATCAAAATAACTTGGCAACATTAATAAATTTTTCAGACCTAACTTAACTTTTTCAAATTATATTTCGGGTTCGGGCTTAAATTTTCGGGTTCGGGCCTTAACTAGTCCGCCCGTTTACAACATTACTCTGTAGCGTACGCAGGATTTTCGAAAGGAAGGGGGAGGCAGGAAATTTGAGAATAATTGAAATCAAAAGAAAAAGGTCTTCACTCAGATATAGTCCGTTTTTCTGCCCAAATTTACGTCATAAACACCCCCGACTGTCCTAGAAAACTTGGTAAGACGCAAGCTATAGCGCGTGCGCGATATATAGGCCTACTTTTAATGATCTAACTGATGATATATTTATAAACTAAAAGGCTGCGTGAGTGGACATGTTTTATCCGTTCAAAATGCCGAAAAGGAGTACATTTGGGCATTTTTAAAGTCCTCGGAGGACAAATTATTTTTCATTAAAAAGGAGGACATGTTCTCCAAAAAGAAGACGTATGGTAACCCTAATTAACAGCTAACAGCATTCATGCTGAAACGTTCAGCAATAACAAGAGAGCGTGAAGCCTCCACCGTGTGTGATAGCAGGTGTGCCGAGAGCCGAACGTGGGCCCGGGGCCAGCTCAAATATGACGGATTTCCGGTTTTGTGAACTCCAAAACAGACGGAGAAAATGCCGTGTTTTTGTCCAAAAAAAAAAGGTCTTCATCGAAATTCTAACGGTTCATTCGGTAGAAATTAGGTGATCTCCAAAAAAAAAACGGTCTTCACCAAAATTCTAACGGTTTTTTCGGTAGAAATTAGGTGATTTCCAAAAAAAAAAACGGTCTTCAGCGAAATTCTAACGGTTTTTGCGGTCGAAATTAGGTGATCTCCAAAAAAAAAGGTCTTCAGGCCTCACATGCTGATTTCTCAGTGTCATTTCGATGGGCCCCCTCATGGGCCCCCTAAAGTCCATGGGCCCCGGGGTCAGGGGTCATTGTACCCCCCTGCCCCCTCTCTCGGTGGCCCTGTGTGATAGACAGATGGGTAGGTGGCAGTTTGACTCAAAAATCGAAAGGTTTCTGAGCTGTATCCTAGTCAAAGCAACTAGGTGTAGTAGATAAAGAAGTAATATAGCTAATAGTTTCACCGTACGGGGAAGACCTAACTAGTTTTTAAGATGAACAAAAACTTAGTCAGTATTATCAGCAAAGTTTTCTCAACCAACCTGGCCTTCCGTTTTTTTAGGGTCGCCATATTTGGCAAAGTTTGTCCAATGAGCAATCAACCGTTCCGAGAGTTCCTCCTCTGCTTTCGTGTAACTGAATTCTGTCAGAGTTTCGATGCCGAAAAGATAGGCTAACTCAGCTGCGTGGCACACCTTGTCGAAGCAAAGTGGAATTCCCCAAATTTCCTACAACAATGATTAATCAGTCAATTTTTACTTTTACTTCTCAACCATAGTTGTTAACGGGTTGCCTAGTTCAGACCTAAACCCAAAAAATGATTTGTAAATCAAACCAGAAATAACCAAAGTCAAGTTGAGTCGAAGAAACGTATGGGGGTAATTGTTTCTTTCCTTTGAATAACTTTAGTTCGCTGTGAATAAATGAAACGTATCATTGATAAATTGTGATGCAATCATGATGATCATGTAGACTACTGTTTAAATCAAATCTTTTGTTGTACTTGCTGTATTACGCCGAAGCGTGTAACGAGTTTGCGGGGTCCATCTCTGCCTCATTGCGCCCGGGCAACGCAACTTCGACTTTTCGAAGAAGTTTCGCAGCGGTGGCGAGCCGTTTCCAATACTGTGTCCAATTTGACCCCTACCAAGATTTGTACTCCAGATTTCCTGCTCCAGAGACGAACGCGTTACCATTCGACCAACTGGCCGGTCCATAATATTATGGACTAATAATTGCATTGATACCTAAATGAAGTCTTCATTCAGTATTGCAAACTTACGAGTATTTCGATGATGTTTTTATTAACAACCTGAAATCCAAGGCACTCACCAGGCCCCAAATTTTGCCAAACTTAAGCTCGAACCCGGCCCAAAAAGCCCGGCGCGACTTTAAACTTCGTACTCCAATAAAAAAGCTACTTCTCCAACCTAATATGGTCTTGTACTGCGTAGCACCCTCAAGACTTTCAGTTTTAAAATTTATTTGAAGTTCGCTCTGTTCTAGAAAACTTACGAAAAACGACCATGTTTGATTGAATTTGTACACCCATCGATTTCCCGCCGACGAATTAGCCGCCCGCCTCTGTGGGCACACGAACAAGTAATCGGAAGCCAGCTTGCTCAGTAGAAAACGGTTGTCGCAATTTTCCGACATACTCGTAATGCACTAAAACGTACGGTATTTTACATGCTACAGATTTTGAGTGTAATCTATGACTTGTATTGCATAATGCACACCCATATATCATCCTAAATTTTTTTTCATTATTTTACTCTGTGTCCCTTAGTTTTTTGTTGTTTTTTTTACCGCGCATATTTATCCTCCTGCACCGAACAGGATCAGACCCAACTTATTAGACAATCCGCACACTTTTCATTGTAATGAGTCCTTCGTGATTGGAAAAATCCACACTTGTTTGGGAGTTTCCAGTGATCCAATGCTCAAGTGGATTACTTACAATTCTTGACCACTGAATTTGCTGCTTGTTCAAAGCCATTAAGCAGAGACAATCATCGTAAAGCGTCTTATCCGAGGACGCAACAACGGTACCAGGGTGGAGTTGAACCTAGACAATTCGATTAGGGTCGGCGTAAAAACGACGGTTTTACCCTCTCGGCCAGGCTTCCGGCTAAGTTTTAGTTCAACTTGACTAGAACTTCACCCGTTAATAACCGGAAAACCGGACAAATTTATATCTGTCAGTTTAAACTGACGCTATAGGAGGCACGGAGCTATATGATACACACAAGTTTTTAAGAACATCACTACGTACTATAAGCCATGAATTCGCCAATGTAACGTGTACATTTAGAACAGTCCCGGAATTTAAAAATCGGTAGGCTCTTTAGCCGAAAAAATTGCCAAGGCGCCGTTTATACGGCGATATTAATCACATGATTTGGGTTTAACTCGCACATGCTTACGTATGTTGTTGCGTCCTTGGATGTAGCACTTCACAACAATCACGGTAATCATTTCTTTTTGGTGACTTTGACCAATTACCGGTAGCCAAATTTGTGGCTAAAGCTTGAAATTTGTTCAACTTCCAAGCGAGTGCGAAAAGTCCAAAAAATAACTAAACAATTTTTTTTTAAATCACTTTTAGGTTACTAAGGGATGAGAGCCATAGGCAACACTGCTATGACCAATTTGATCGGCCTGAGATTTAAACCTCAGACGTCGCACACCAGATAAGAACGCATACCCGCTCGACCAACAGGCTGGTAGAGATAAAAGCGCTCTAAATAATGCCAGTGGAACAAAACAATAATCAAAGAGAAGCAAAGATTTACCTCGGGAGGATATTTCGCGATAACCGCATCGTAATCGTCTTTGAAGACAATCCTCATGGCGACTCGGTACAAGGTATCGTTCATCGGGTTTGCAAAGGCTCCTGCAACGTAGCTCATAGCCTCGTCCACCGTTGCCCCCATCATCATCGGTTTCTTTTGCTCCTTCCCCTGAAAAAGAACGGGCATGAAGCAAATCTCACATCAAATCTTCCATTACACTTGCTGCGTTAAATCGAAGTGTGTAACCAATCTTTAGCGTGCTCATTTCTGCGTCATTGCAACTAGGCAACACAGCTCCTTTTGCAGAAATCTCGCAGAAGTGGCGAGCCGTTAGCCGATTTAACCGGCCTAAGATTTTCATTTCAGGCTTTGCGCTGCAAAAACGAACGCGTTACCGTTTAACAATTAGACTTTTGATGCTGAAGTTTGACTGCCGAAAGTGCCTATGACCGATATGATTTGAGATGTGCATTTTTTAATCGCCCACTGATCCATTATGGTTTTGGAAGCATTACCTAAGTTGCCACATGCCATGGCCATTGACCATCCAGCAATTCCTTCATTTTTCTTGGTTGAAATTCTAAGTCAACCTAAAGCCAAAGTGATTTCAGCCTCAACGTAATCGCTTCAACTTTTTCGAGATTGTCATCTTGATTTTTTCTCTTTACGTAAGTTCGGCATTGCGCCAAGAAAGAAGGCATTACTTTTACACTACCCTGATCACATGATGTGGGTTCAACCCGCAGTCTGGTCACGTCGTTGCCTCCTTGGACAAAACGCTTTACGATGATTATCTCTTCTTGCCGGCTTCGAACAAGCAGTAAATTTACATGAGGATAAGTAAGACGTCAATCAGAAAACTTGAAAAATAGTCAAATACTAAGCAAAGGCAGAATAGCACCACCATCGTTTTCTCGATCCAAGCAGATAAAATGTATCAATTAATTAAGTTTTAAAGAATACAAATTTTCTTGGTTGCATTCGATATAGCTGCAATGATTTGCCTCTATCTCAATGCTTTTTCTCAAATTGCGTTGTATTAATTGGACACTAAAAATAATCAGAGGCAGCATTATGCGCGGTTGTACAAGAATCATCACTTCGTAAGTCGTTTCAAACAGCTTCAGACATCGCAACGTTTGCAATGCCTTGCCGCACCATGAACCTCTTAATGATGCAATGCTTTCATTTTTGCGGATACGAATAAGTATTTGCGCCTGTAGCTGAAGCCCGTAAGGCGCAAAGATGGATTATGATGTGATTTTGTTTTACCTCCAAAAACATTTTGATTGGTTGTTTCGGCACTACATCACCATCAATCACGGGACTCCACGGCTGGAATATGATCATGATGAGGTTTGGATCAGTGAAGCCCAACGACGTTTCATCATAGGCTTCCTTCAACTCATCCACTGTCCTGTTCAAACGATGAAAGTATAGCTGGCAAAAATTCGAACTATATTCAGAAACCAAAGACCATAATTGTTGTTGTTGCGCATATTTATCCTCCTGTCACCGGAAAGCGTTAGACGCTAACTATTGGACAATCTGCGCACTTTTCATTGCCATGACTACTTCGTTGTTAGAGTAATCTGCACCTGCTTGGTAGTTTCCAGTGATCCAATGTTTCTGTGGATTACATCGAATTCTTGTCCACTGAATTTGCTGCTTGTTCGAAGCCACCAAGTAGAGATAATAATCGTAAAGCGTCTTATCCAAGGACGCAACAACGTGACTAGAGAGCGGGTTGCATCCAGATCATGCAATCGGGATCGCCGTAAAAAAGACACCTTTATCTTTTCGGCCACGCTACCGACAATACTACCGTGTGCTGCAAAAAGGAAACATCGAAAATTTTACAATTTTTTTTTATTGTCTGTTTTTGAAGACTTTTTCCTTCTCCGTCTTTTGCAAAAAAAAATTAGCTTTCTAGCTGGTGTAGTTTTTGAGATTTTCGCGCTTGAACTTTTTCGCTTGTTTTTTGCAAAAATGTGCTGCAAAAAGGAAACGTGTAAGAGGCATTGTTAACAAAACAATTGAAATTCTTACAATCGAAAATTTAAAAATTATATTGCAATCCATATTCAATCTGACTGAACAAGAAAAGCGCTTGTGCGTAGGTAAGTGCAAAGTTTAACCCTATAGTTGCAAATTTGGCGGTTTATTTTTCAGTTTAGTTCAAAAAAAGAACTAAAATATTTATCAGCGATTAGGACGAAGGTAGTGGAAAGGAACCCAGCGAAAACGTGCTTTTTTTCAATTCCTTAACAGTAACTGGGCTTTTGACCTAAAAAGATATTTACAATAACCGCAAAAAACTTTGCATCCGAAAGGGTTATAATTTGAAGCTTCTTTATGACCTTCATTTCAGGCCGGAACTTTCACTTCCAGTTGCGGTTCGTACCAGTTGGTATCAAATGTATATATGAGATATCATCGTTTACTGTTTCGATTTTGAGAAATGAACTTTTGACAAAATAATACAAATCAATAAAGAGCTTACTCATAGCCGAATGGGAAAAAAATTTTTAGGGATGCAAACTAATTTTGCCCAAAGGTTATGAATATTCAAACTTTGACTGAGGAAAGTCGATCACGTAAACCGGAATTCATAAACTTATACTGTAAAAATGTTTAAATTTATGAAGATGTTTGGTTTAAATTGATGCAAAGCGCACAAATTTGCATTGATCATGGATTAATGCAGACGCATAGCCAGAAATATTCAATCGGGGGAGCGGCTATCTCAAGGGTCTAGAGGCAGAGCGCTTAACACTCGGAAAATTTTGCAGTCTTTTTTGGCAAAGATAATTTAATAATAGGCTTATTGAGGTAATAATTAATGCTTTTAAAACGTCCTGGCATAACAATTAGCGAGGTAAAAACATGATTAAACTGGCTACGTAAACGGGCTATGAGGGCGGTGGCTAATGGCAAAATTTCAGCCTTTTTTTATGCAAGCCCGTAAATCTGGGAAAAAATACAGGGTTTGACCTAGTTCGTCTGTATTAAAAAAAATTGGGGAGAAGGAGCTGAGAGAACAATAATTTAAAGAAGTAGTGGGTAATTAGCTAAATTCACTACTGAATAGCCCCCTTCCCCCATTCTACCCAACGTTTTTTAAGTCTACGTTGAGCATTTCGCGGGAGCTATCAAACCTGATCGCTTATTTTTTGCCATTTTTAAAATTTTTTACTGATTTGTAAGCTTTGCTTTTGACATATATTATCTTCCCTTAGTAAATGCTTCGAAAGCGGCTTTAAATTACTTTAAAGTTCATTTTACAGAAATGATTGTCTTGGAAGTGCAAAAAACTTGATATTGTGTTGGTGCATTTTGGTCGACAGACCAATGGGAGGGGGGGTTATAGCTCCTCCCCCTTCTGGCTACGCTATACTAGATTAATTATTTTTGTTTTTTGCTGTTAGGCTTTTGGTGTGATTTTTCAAAAAAAAAACGTAGTAATTTAAAGGCCATTTGGGTCACATTTTGCAAGTTTTTAAAGCTATTTGAAATAATTTAATTGCTAAGATAAGGAGGCTATTTGAAAGAATTAGGCCCAGACACTGCTTTTGGTCCTCACTCTCTAGTACAGGTCAAGTCCAAAAGCCCTCTTGACTGGAAGCCCGTGAGGTCCATTCGAAGTTTCTTACTAACGCTCAGATAAATTTTATGTGACGATGAGTTTGCAGTGCTTTTCGTGTTACGATTTCCTTACATAACTTTGTAATGCTTTCTATTCTAAGTTTCATGAAAAAATAAGTAGGGTTGACCCGCATGCAAAAATATACCTCCCTATCAAAGTGTAAACAACAGTGGTTGGGTTGGAGTAGCTGCAAATTTATCTATCACACTTTATATCTCAGATTTTTGTAGTAGACATACTGTATATACTTGATGTAACCAGGGTGCAACTGGCGGGTGGCTAAGGGGACATCACTCCCTAAGCCAAGCCACTCATAAAATTTGGCCCCAAATACAAAATGCCTTTAAACGTGTTTTTGGACTTGAACCATAAGAAAGGGGAACTGAAAAGACTAGGCGATTTAATTTTTTGAAATGACTTCAAAATTTTAGCAATTTATTGCTTTTAAATGGCCTCAAAAACGTGCAAATGTGATCCAACTAGCGTTAAAATGGCTATTTTTGCCGAAAAATTATAAAAATTGCCCCAAAGTTTTGTATGCTTAACGTTGCACCAGTTTGCACAGCTTCTCCACCTAACTAATGCATGTTTGAAACAAAATATTTTAAGTTTTGGTGAGGCCATTCCTTATCAAAATCTTGGTTGCAGAACGAAATGTAAATTTAGTTGGAAGTTTGCGTGTTTAGGACCTTTGTTTTACTCGGCCATTTTAATCAATGAACATCAAAATTTATTAATTTGCTTATAACGGTCAAACCTGGAAAATTGAATATCGGACATATTGGAAATAACTAAAGCGACATAAATGCCGATTTGGGGGATGTTAGGTCATGTGATCGTGATTCACGAAACTACAAACCGCGTGAAACGACAATTTTTGGGTCCAAAAATTATTAATTCGCTGGTAATCCAAAAACCACAGGACCCGAAAAGTGTAGTGGTTAAGGCGCCATCTCGGCGTCTGACATGTCTGAAGTTTGATTGGCGCTGCGTTCTTTAATTCTTTCTCTTCAAAACCTTGCATTAGAGTTATAGGATTCGGGCAGCCAGTGAGAGCCTGAGAGATTTTTAATCAACGTTCTCAAAGAAAGGGTACACTTCAAAAATATGCTGCGCCGTCATGTGACTGCAATTTTAGAGACTCGAATTCGGCAAAAAGCGGATGCTAATCTCGATAAGTACTGATATTGATGAAAAATGATTTGTGTTTTTTGAACACACTATAAGCCTCGTTCCTTTTGTTTGTGTTTATTTAGACTACTTTTCTTTTTTCCTTGTTTCTTTATTTCTTTCGTTTTTGTTATTTCTTTTCTTCATCTTACTTTTAAACCAGAAAATGAGAGAGATCAAACTTCGATCGGTAGTAGAATAGATGTCACAAAGAACTGGAGACCACTTGAAATCGGAAGTAAAATGCTGAAGGATTTTCCTCAAACGGGCGTTCAAGAATTTTGAACTTTTGAACAGTTCAAGCTGTAGATGGTTTATATTCTTGAAATAGGTGGGAATTGAAACTATGTAAAACAAGGCAAAAACTGGGGTTGCCGCGTTAGGGGGCTTCTCTCAAGCGGGTCCTCCAAAATTCAAAAATTTTAACCACTCGATATGAATAGACGATGAATTTTCAGGATAGGAAAATATAAAGGAAAGGTAAAATTTTTAAAATTTGGGGCTGTGCCACTATGAGAATAATCCCTTTTAAACGAGTTCCACAGTATTCAAAAATTTTCAAACTCCCATGCTGGACAGACGAAACGATTAGGATAGGTAAATAATAAAAATGTAAAAGACGAAAAAATTTGTCGATGCCACGTTAATGTGGATTCTCAAAATGTCCTCCTTCGAAACTTAAGACATTTTAAACCCTTGAGCTAAAAAGATAAGATTTTAGGGATATATAGTGAGTTAGATATACACGAAAATTTTTAGTGAATCTACGTTGGTAGGTTTTCCGCCAACAATGCCTCCTAGATTGAAAAAAAGATAATCACTCAATTTAAACAAGTTAAATTTCTAAGATAAAATCAATATAAAAAAGATGAAACTCGAAAAAGTTTTTGGGGTGCCATGTTTAGGGTGGAGACTCTCAAAATTTTTAAATTCTTACCTACTTGTGGTAAACAAATAAATTTATAAGATAGTTTGGTATAAAACAAATATGAAAGGAGTCAAAATTTGATGCTGTGCTACGTTGGGAGTGATTTCAGCTAGGCAAATTGAAGTATCGTAGGCTAATATACTGTACAAGAAAAATGAATTTTGACAAAGCTTGGGAATATCAGGTTGAAAGATCTTAAATAGATCGACCCACCCGAAAATATAAGAATTTTAACTGCCGTTAGCTAGATGGTTAAAATAGTCATAATGAGTTGATATTAATGGACTTGGGGGTTTCAAGATGGAAGATTTTTTCCCAGATGAACTTCCAACATTTAAGGTAGTGAATGAAGTACTTAAGCTAACTGGCTTTAACAGATTTGAGCTATAGATTGTAGAGTTTTTTAATAAACTGCCTTCTATTACGTTAAAAAAACTTCTTCTAGCGCCTCGAGGTTTTTTAATTAGGAGAATTTTAGTACTAAATAATCGACTTAATACGCAAGTTCCCAGATGTTGGTTGCTACACTACGGAGTGTAATTCTAATGAAAAAATGGCTACATAAATTGTCGCTTATCTCTAACGGTGATAAGAATGAATTTGGTTCTTGTAATTAAGTTTTCATCAGAAGTTGCTGGAATTTTAAAGACTCTTTACGTTATTTCATAATAAATTGAAAACTGTAAGAAGTTGTGAAAACTGTGTTTGGCGTTGTATTTTGCGCTTTTTGATTGAGGTTACTTAATTATTTTGATCACTTTTTTAGATATTTAAAAAGCGAATAATCACAAAGCTGTTAAAGATTGTGAAACAAAATTTGAAAAGGGCGCATTTAAGTTTTTTTTAATCTGACTTTCAGCGACCATGATTTGCTAAACGCAATTGCGTCACTAATTTGAAAGTTAATAAAGCTCAGTAAAAGTTGGATACTGTCGCAAAGTTTGTCAAAATCCACGAAGTATTTCTAGCGATGTCACGTTTTATTACATGGTTTCTTTTTACAAATGCCACTTTACTAACAATAGTTGAAATGGGTGGCAATGACTGCCCCTTCACAAACCCCTTACAAAATTCGAGAATTTTCAGGATGCATCGAGATTCAAAAGAAGAAATATCATGATAGACTGCAAACTTATCACAATTAGAAAATACCAAACAAATTAGTCGCTAGAAAATTTTTGAAAGAAAAAATTGTGTACTTAAACATCGCGTCAATCATCTCGAATTCTTGTTAGTTGGTTAAATCTTAAATCTATTGGACTTGGGATGCTATAAAAAAAAAACGCCCAACGCCTCAAAATTTCAGCGCAACTTTTTGTACTTTAAAAGATTATTTGTTTACACTTTCTGCCAAAAATTTTGCATGCATTTCTCCAAAAAGCGTTTTATTTTGTTGCACTCTCCGCAAAACAAAACAAAAAAGCAAAACAAAAATGCACTCTCAGAAAAACAAAAACAAGTAGAAGTACTTTTTTTAGATTGAAATGGTTGCTCTTTCCTTGAAACTTAATTGACTGATTTTTAATTTCTTATGGAAAAAGGAAAAAGAAACAGCTATAACGCAAACGCGTAGTATCTTGCGAAAAAGCTTTAAAAAGCATTTACCTATATTTTTTTTTGTGGTGTTAAATTTCAGTTTCATTTCAACCGAATTTGAAAATTTGAGCTTTGTATGTTTAATACTTTCAGCGATATTAACGTTTAAACATAAAAAGAAAACAATTTAGCATTTTATAGCGGTAAGTGCTGCAAAATAAAAATGCGATTTCAATAAATTTTTTCCTATTGTTGAAAAACAATGAAAAAATTTGCGAAAAAATTTACTTGTTGCGTCACATTAAGCTAACAATAAGCTAACAACTTGATTTTCTCGAAACAAGAATTTTACCATGTTTCCTTTTTGCAGCACACGGTAGAATAGTGTGTAAATTACGAAAATCAATATTGATTGAATGTTCAAATCTTCATTATATTTGTATACTCGCTATGATACGCCAAAGCGTGTAACGAGTTTGCTGGGTTCATCTCCGCCTCATTGCGCCTGGGCAACACTGCTTCGTAAAGAGAAATATCACAGCGGTGGCGAGCCGTTGGCAACACTGCCCAGTTTGACCGGCCAAGACTTAAACCACAGACCTTACGCTACCGCGACAAATGCTTTATAGCTTATCTCAATTCTGAAAAAGATCATCAAAGGGCAGTTTTACTAAATGATTAATTATTCACGAATCACTGTATAATAGGGCAGAACATTATAGGGTCATTTTGGAATTTCGACTTGCCTGGGAGTAATATTTTTGCCTCTGGCCAAAAAAATAGAATATCCAATTTTTTTTGAAATTGGACCCCCTTTATCTACTGCCCCCGGGCTTTTTTGAATCGCTCCCCCAAAAATATACCAATATCGAGAGAAATAGAACCATTAGTGCTAGATATGCAATGTTAGTACTCATATTTAATGCTTTTTAGAGAGGAAGACCTTTATGACCTTGAAAGTTGCTTTGGGGTTACTTTGAATTTTTTTAATTTTTCGTAATTTGTTGTTTAAAAGAAAAATTATAGCATTTTAGCCTGTATTGTCAAGTCAAAAGTCGGTCAGTTTAAGAAAACGATGTACTGTACCAATAATCACACTTACTCAAATGCACATTGCGATTCTACGGGTTTTAGGTACGGGTACTTGGGGTAAAAGTGGGCACTTACAATAGGTAGATGAAGATGCTGTGTTATTTAATATGTCAAATAAAAACTTGGCCAGAAAAAAATTTTTCCATTTATTAGTTTTATTGGTGGAAAGGATTTAGGAGTTTAATTGAAGTGGTTTTTGACTTATAACTTTTGCTTCGGCAATATTAAAAATGCCTGAAAAGCAGCTTTTGTCAAATATTTGCATGATAGTGATTGCATTTAAACAAACAAAGTTATAATCCAAGGAGCTTCTGTAATTTTAAACTTAACTTTAAAATTGTTAATTTCTACCAGTATTCCTGGCTAAGTTTGCATCCACTTCCTATTAACTCTTGTCTTTCATCATAATCTATTGGTCAACTTTTCAAGAATGCACGTGGCCTATTAATGTCAGTACAAAAATTGGCATGATCAATATAGCCAATTTTCTGGTGATTTAGTCAGCAAATCCTACTCTGCTAATTCTAACACAAAAAATGTAGAACAGATAATAATTCACATAAAAACGGTCTCCCATATCACTAATCAACTGATTTTGGTACTTTACTGATGTAATTTTGCTCTAACTTTCGTTGCTTGCTTGATTCTTTTTCCAAATCTTCAATTGTTTTTTTCCAATCTCTTGATATACTGTAAGCTTAGACCGCAAAATTGAAATCTATATGTAGTTGAATATCTGTAGATGGAAAAAGGGGCACTGCATGAGATATTTGGTGGTATGAAGTTCCAGATCACTATCACAATTACTTTTTTCCTCTTCTGTCAAATATTGTTGTGTTCTGTGGTCTGATTCTTGTTTTCCTTGTATGCAGATTTGATGGAAGGTAATATCTGCTTGAAGCTTGAAATTTTCAAATCTAATATTGCCTTTACCATTGTTTTTATTTAATTATGAACCGTAAGTAGGGCGGTAACTGACTTTGACCATACGGTCTTTTCTTTGTCTGCCAAGTGCCAGCCATTTGCATTTACATGTGGTGTGCTTAAATATCTGGAGTAAATAAATAAATAAATAAATCTGAATTTAGATTTTTTCTTCTGTTGACCCCATTTAGCCATGTTTTGTTGCAACACTCAAAAAGGTGATCTCTGGACTCTGACAGCTGGAAATTGCAGTGTTGAAAACAATAAATTTTTCAACATTAACAATGCTGCTTTCCATGTGATTGGGATCGTGATAGTATCCTCATTTCATGAAAGGGAGCAGCAGGCGGTGGTTAACGAAGCTAACATTTTCCATTAACTTGCCCACTTATGGTTATTTTTTTATTAATAACAAATCACGAAAGATTAAAAAAATTCAAAGTAACCCCAAAGCAACTTTCAAGGTCATAAAGGTCTTCCTCTCTAAAAAGCATTAAATATGAGTACTAACATTGCGTATCTAGCACTAACAGTTCTATTTCTCTCGATATTGGTATATTTTTGGGGGAGCGATTTAAAAAAGCCCCGGGGGCAGTGGATAAATGGGGTCCGATTTAAAAAAAAATTGGATATTCCATTTTTTTGGCCGAAGACAAAAATCTGACACCCAGGCAAGTCAAAATTCCAAAATGACCCTAAAAGGGTCTGCCCTACTGTGTAGTAGTTTCATAGATTAACAAAACTTGCTTCGATCTCAAGCAAGCCATATCTCCTGGCTGGCAGTTGGCTGCTGTTGCGAACTTGTCGCCATAAACCTTCGCATCAGCCAAAGTTCTGAAGGGAAGACCGAACGGATTGCTCTCCATGATCACTTGGTGGAAAAGATCTTTACTGATATCCGACGTCAAATGTACTCCGATTGACTCCGCTCCAGCGCTTTGCCCAAAAATGGTAACCTGAAAAGTGCTTGTGTTGGGATTCATCTTCTGTTTATGTGGCGAAGGCTGCTGTTGAAAGCTTACAGACAGTACTTAAATTGTAAAATTTTGCATGGGGGGACGTTTTTGCAGCCTTGACCTAACGCATTTGGCATGCTATATAGTACTTTAGTGACGATTACGTAATTCCGTCGCCGAAATTGAGTAAACACCAAAAAAAGGTCTTCGCCGGAAATTGAAGTGTTTTTTTTTTTGCTAAACTTAGGTATAGACCAAATAAAAAAAAAGGTCTTCGCCGGAAATTGAAGTGTTTTTTTTTTGCTAAACTTAGGTATAGACCAAATAAAAAAAAAGGTCTTCGCCGGAAATTATAGTGGTTTTTCGCCAAAATTAGGTGAAGAATTAGGTTTTTTTCGTCTGATCATCCAGCGCTCAAATGTGGATGAGGGGACACCTAAATCTCGATGGGGGTACGCTAAATCTCGATGGGGGGACGCTAACTCTCGATGGGGGGACGCGTCCCCCCTACAATTTTAGTACTGCTTACAGATCGAAACTTCATTGATCACCTCTGTTTAAATGTGAATCAAGCTGTCAGCAGCTGCAGACTTCGTGGTTATTGTAGCCACTTAATTGGAAGTGGAAGTCATTGAAGCCACAAGATAGACATTATTTTAATGAACTATCAAAAATACCCAGTCATGCCTGAATATTTCCACTGCAAAATGCAAACTATAGAACCGTACAAATGCAGCACTTTTAACTTTTTCGTATTGTTATTAGGGTGGCCGAAAGAATAAAGGCGTCGTTTTTACGACAATCCTGATAGCCTATTGGCCTGATTGCAAGAACTGGGTTTATGTTGTTGTATCCTTGGATAAGACGCTTTACGATAATTATCTTTGCTTGGTGGGTTCGATCAAGTAGCAAACTAACGTGGAAGAAGTCAAACATCAACCGGTAAGGTTGGAATACGGTCCATTCCTAAGCAAAAGCAGTCGCTTTCTCGCGAGTTGAGGAAAATTTGGATTAATTCAATAAGCTCCATCAGGTAATCAATGAGCGCTAACGAGTGCAGAAAAGCTACTTTATTAGGATTTCCACCAAACTTCGCGATGTTATTTTGCACCCATCGGAGAGCTCTGACTTGATCCCAATATCCAAAGTTGCCTTTCGATCCTTCGCCATTTTCCCCTTGAACAAGGAACCCGAGATGTGCGAGTCTGCAATGCATTGGCTGGTAGAGCATTAATCCTCATATCCTACTTGTTATTTGAAGGAAGCATGGTTAGAGGCTTCAGCTTCCAAGACTAGCTGAGATCAATAAATCTCTGAAGTCGTTATTGTTTACATGCATGTTGTGATAGATGATTCAAAATATGATGGCCTTGAAAATTTATTAAGGTTGAGTCATAAAAAAACACGATAAAATGTAAATGCAACGTGCGTTTAAAACCATTAGGAACTAATTTGGAGTTAGATTACCGAAAAGCCTTTTTTTTAAAGTATTGATTTAGAACGTGGATAGAAATAAGTTATCCGATTTCAACAGTAACTAACTCCTCACATGCAAGTATATCGTACAACAGTACGTACAAACAAAGCAGTACAAAAAAAAACAAAACTACAGCAATAGCAAAGCCAAAAAAAAGAAACGAGTTCATTTAAGTTCATCAATAATCATGCTTGGTTGGACAGTCTAACGCAAATCACATATGCACATAAACTTTCTTAATATATGCATCTCTGGAATGTTTCATTACCACACCCTGGAAACCGGAAGTGACGATTGATCTTATTGTAAATGGCCGAAATAGGTCAAAGCAAGAATTCAGCATTACACAACTAACCAAACCAGATAAAAATTATCACAAATCCGGGTGCAGATGTGAACTAACTGATTCATGGAAGGAGGAGGGAAACCTTACAAATTACTGAAACAAACTCTGCAAGTTATAAACTCACAAAAGCAATATTTAAAAAGCATCGTGCATTAATATAGTTACTTTCACTGATAAATTCTTTACGATTCTTTATTACATAAATTCGTTAATACTAATTTTATCACCTGTAATTGGTTGTCACCACAATGACGTCACCCTTGCTCGCCATGAACCTCCCGTCGTAGAGAATAACGGATCCGGCTCCAGTTTTGAAGTTTCCGCCATAAAACCAAACCATCACTGGGAGTGGTTGATTTTGTCCTCCAGGGAGATATTCGGGATCCACCTCGTAATGGTGTTGATCCAGAACCTTGTTGGGCATCGCTTCCCTTAGTAATTTGGATGGAACCCAAATGTTTAAGTACAGGCAGTCTTCGTCGACCTGCGGCAGAAAAATTGTTATCCCTCGGTCCGAATCCCGAATTGCGTGGCATCGAATCGTGCTTTCAAGTCAAAAACAATCTTTAACCCTATTTTACACAGCAGAAAGAGCAAAAAATCATTTCTTGGCTCATATTTACCTGAAATGACGTTGCAAGACATTTTTGTGACGGAATTGCTTTGACATAATCATTTTATGGCTCAGATTAATTTAAAAAACAAACCAATGTGCAAAATTTAAACCGTCCTTGGCGTCATTAAAAAAAAGGACGTCATTTCTGTTGAGGTTGAAATCGTTCGTGACACGTGACGTCACTGTGATGACGTCATCAACCCAAAATCATTTATTTCCGAAAAATTTGATGATCAAAAAGCCACATGTCAAATTTAGTGTTTCCATTATCACCTTTAGTTTAGGAGTTAAATTGGGGGGCATTTTTGCCCATGGTTAAATAGATCTTGTAAAATAGGGTTAATTTTCATTGCAGAAAAAAGTTTACTAAGTTATGTGCTGCTTGCATGCCCTGGTCCTCAATACTTGTGAAACACACTATCACGCTAATACAATGCACTATTCTCATCAGCAACGTCCACCGGCAAATGGGAAATAGAAGTTCATTTTGTATCCCAAAGGAAAAAATGGCCAAGACGGCCACCCAGCCGATGTTAAAAAGCGACCTAATCGGTAACTATCAGCTGTGGTGTTCTTTTATTCTTTGAAATCAGAGCTTCAAAAAGTGCTCGATAGCGAAGAGTTAGAGCAAATATCACCGTAGATTACCACAGTATTAAAACAATAAAAATATTAAAAATCAAAACCTTATTTAAGTAGAAAATTATTCAAATTCTATTTGATTAAGATTTTAATGTTGAATGTTTTTAATGTTGTAATACTGTGGTAATCTACGGTAGTATATTTTGTGTATTGTTGGATTTTACTGCTTTGCAACAAAAAGTAAATTGAAATACTTGATGTTGAAATACTTTTTAGTAACGTGTTGAAAATGGCAACTTCATTCCAGAATTTTCCAGCACATCGTTATGGTTTTATAATGTTACATTCCATGATTTCATTCTCTTATTTGCAGACAAGAGTTACATGACTCGAACAATCAGGACATCAATGATCAACCAACAACTAGTATTGCCAGAACAATTCGATATAAAAAACAAAACAAATCAGAGTACCCCCGAAACAAAAAACGAGTGTTTTCTGAAAAAAACAAAACAATAATTTTAGATATAGTAAAATTTGCCTGGGATTGAAATAAAGACCAAAAAAAGTGTATCACGTGTTGCTCTAAAGACAATTTCCCAAAAATTCTCTATTTTTGACTAAAAATAAAGAAAAGTTTGGTGTGAGTTTAAAAAAAAACAAAAAAATTCGGGCCCCCCCAAAAAAAGAAAATGTGATCCACTTAGCGCAAACGTTTTTTTAGTAGAACCCCTCCCCCCTAAAAGACAGCAAATCAGATTGAAAAAAAAATGGAAAATTCCGACCTGACAACTATGTCAACATCTGACTTACAGACAGAGGGCATGAATATTCCGGAACCGGTCCTGTACAGATTTGCCAACATCCGGGTCTCTTATAAGTCGCATCCCAATATGGGCCTTCATACTCAACAGGTTCTCGGGGATTTTGCCACCGGAAATCACCTACTGGGGGCCGGCTGAAAGGAATCCCCCAAAATATTCCAGTCTCAGAACTTCGAGTCCCAATTACGGTTCCTTGAGCCACTGAAACAATAAACGTAGCTTAGAAGCAAGTCTACAAAATACAGACGAGCACCAAACTATACAATGCGCAACGATGTGGGTTATTTCCAGTTTTTATGAAAGCAACCCGTTGAATAAATTTCTACAGTTTAATTAATTTAAAAAGGTACTTATTAAAGAATGAAATAAGTGACTAGAGGTTCTATGCATCAGAAACACGGTAAGCTTACATCACTTTTAACTCTTCGGAGTAACTATGCAGTAAACCAAAAAATGTAAAAACTTAAAGATTGCTTCACTTCTTGTCGCCGGTATAAGACAATCTATGAACACCACTCTTAACCCCAGATGATTCCGACAACGAAAAAAAAGGAATGCAACCGTCAGCTCCTGATGATTCCGACTACTGGCAAAACAATCTGTGTAGGCTTTAAACTTTAAATTTTAAGTTATTTTTCCGTACTGACGTGTGCTGTGCTCTTTGATGAGGTAATAATAACCGCAACACAAACTGATAAACCATAAACGTTGAAAAATATCGTTGGCCTTACAAAAACATTGAATAAACTGATAAAAAAAAAACTGTAAGATTTTCGAACTCTTTTCTTCCTGGGTAGAAACAAGTCAGCTTTTAAGTTTGGTTGTTATCAATACTGGCATTCGCACGGCTAAGCACCCTTTTCATTTCTTCTATTTCGTTGAATAGGGCACCCCACTTGCCTATTTTTGTAGCATTTTCAGCCAAAATCTAGATTGTTTCGTAAGTGATTTTCCACGATATAGTTTCGAAGAGTAAGTTATTATAGAGTTTATAAAATATTTCCTCTAACTGGCGATTGTTTGTTTCTTTGTGTACAATCTTTCTTTTTTCCACTATTTTTACTGTTTTGTTTTCGTTTGATATATCCGGCAGTTAGGGAAAGACTCATGACTCGGTTAGAGTGCCGGGTCCCGTGCGAATGATTCCTCATGACCATCAACATCCAAGCTTGCAGTGGGGTTAAAAACTCCGAACAGAAACGAAGCAAAAACCGAAAAATAATTGTACTCTGTTTAGTGCAGTTCCCAAAGCGTCGTGCTCTGGACAGTTGCTTAGTTTGCTCATTGGTTAATCTGATCTTAAGTGAAAAAAACTTCTTAAACGCTTGGTTTTCAAAATTTTTGCTAAACCATAATTGCCATTAGTTACATTGCAACTGTCAAGTCATATTACGTAACGTTTCGTAGCAGTTGCATTTGCAACTTTATTTAAGATCTTAAAACATCGTAAATCGTGAAATGCATTACATAGTTAAATTATTCCTGAAGTGAAATAGGCAGAACTAATTTAATAGTTCACAGAGACATCACGTCTTACAATCCAGCATTACATAGTGTTACTCTTTACCTTCACCCCTAACCCCCAGCTGTTAATACTTACCAGTGACTTCCACCAAATCTTTTGGGGGAGGTTCGGGTGCATTTGGCTGATCGGAATCACCAGGTAGAAGTAGCACAAGTGGCACCGTGATGGCCACCACCACCACCACACCGACAGCAACTATGATCGCGATCTTCACGCCTCCCATGTTCGCAATATAGCACGGCTGAATGATATGTAACTTACATAAACCTAAACTGATCAATATGATTTGCTAATGCAGCTCGATGGAAGCTCTGCGGAAATGGAAGACTTGATTTCATTTTGGATTTAGGTCAAACCAGCAACTGCTAAATCGATACGCACTGCTTCTTCGCGCTATTTTAACAATAAAAAGCGGAGTTCCACCTGCGAACCTCCACAACACGCGGTGGTGTTCGAAGGCAGATCGCAGGGTCACTCTATTGTTCCCTGATCAAGATAGCTTGTTAATTACATGTCATCGTCAGCCCACATTAACAGTATAAAGTTGCATGACCTCTCTGTTGTTTTTGTCAATAGAGTCAAACCTGCCAGGGATAGGGGTTGCACTAAACCATGTATCCTGTAATAACCAGAATAATACATTATGCTCAAAACTATCACTTTACAATTCTGCAGACTGTTCAACTGCAAGATTATTTCTAATAAACTCTTTGTTTTAAATGTAATCAGCTTGTGATTTAAATTCTTTTTGTTTCAATAAAAATGTATTAGCCAATGCAATAAATATGGTTGCAACTTTTTACGATGTAGTTACGCACTTTTGCTGCAAATTTGCAATTATTTTTAAAATAAGTTTTTCTTGTTTCTATGAAAGTTATATTATTTATTTAATTATTTTACAAGGCAATATAACGTAATTTATCGTTTCAAACATTCCTAATATGACTGAAATTATAAAGTTTATTATATTGACATTCTGTAAACTATTTGTAATATTACGATGTTAAGCAAAGTCAGGGGTGGACAAACTTTCGCTTTGCCGGGGGTGAGTGATTTAACATCCGAGTAATTGAGTTAGATGCGTGCCAAACTGACACTTACAGTATCATCGAATAAAAATAAGGGAGATAATTTAGGAGGTTTGGAAACAAAGCCTCTTCTCTTTCAAAAATTTTTGCGTTTTTTAGAAGTATTTCAAGCCTATTTTAATAAAAATTATTGTTTAGATAACGTTGCACAATGCCCGTGAACGCTGCAAACAGATGCCTGAACTCGTTGCAAAAAATAACTAGAATGGGCAGTGGCAAGCATAGTCAACTGGTCATTTAAAAACTTTAATCGTTTTATTACTAGAGTATGCCAATTGGAAAGAAAAAAAATTCTGCAAGTTTTATTGATCTAATATTAGAAGATATAGTGGCTCTATGAGCTATGTTTAAGAGAAATTCAATTGCGTCCTCCCTATGTTTTTTGCTGTACAAATTAAGATTTAGAGAAAAACAAATGTAGTCATTTTGCAAATAACGAGCAAACGTGACGACAATTTCTGGTCAAAACTTTCCAAAATTATACAAAATACTTTTGACAAATTTTAATATTTTATCCTCCTCTTCTCGTTCGAAAATTGGCTTTAAACAATGTTGAACAACTGCAAAAGCCTCTCGCATAAGTAAGATAAAAGAAAGTTCAATGGGATATATCGTCCCCTATTCTTCTTCGTGGCTAAATTACTAGCTGGTCAAAACGTAAATTTTAATATCTTCAATTGATTACAGGGGGGCTCTGAGGGCGGTTTTCCATTTTTTAAAGCCGCTGAACTAGCACTGAGGAGTTGCCAATTTTGCATTTTTTTAGAAAAATATTTGTTTTTACGTCATTTGAAGAAAATTCAGACCCAATTTTAAGACGACTAAGACTTAAAATGTATCGTAGGCGACCACGAGATCAAGATCAAAATCGTAAACAAGAATTTGTAGAAGAAAGAACCTCCTGTAGCTGAGCGTCTTTTCATTGGTAGAAGATGATGCAAAATTAAAATCCCTTGGAAATCTCAGGCTTTTTATGGAAAGTATGAAGCAGTTCATTATTTTTCTCAAACTGACAGTAGCTTTATAATAACTATTCGCGGCAGGCCACAAAATGTCAGTTCGCGGGCCGCAGTTTTTACACCCCCGAGCAAAGTGATTTGTGGGTCAGAGTTGTAAGTCGGGCCGGGCTTTTCGGGCCGGGTTCGGGCCTAAAGTAGACAAAAATGTCGGGCTTAATTCGGGCCTGAGACGTACTTTTTGTCTTAGGTGTACAAAAAAATAATCAAAATTACTTGGCAATATTGCTAAATTTTTTAGACCTAATTTAACTTTCGGATTTTTTCGGGCATGATTTGGGCTTCCAATTAATTTTCGGGTTCGGGCCGGGTTCGGGCCTGAACTTATCGGCCCGTTTACAACTCTGTTGTGGGCAATTGCGATATCGCAATAAATTAGTAATATAATGATTACCCCCAGTCACATGTACTATAATAATTGATTTTGCGGTAGTATTGACGTTGCTTGTTACAGCTTTATTTGATACAAGAGACAAAAGTTGTTTGTATGGGAAGCGGCTCCAATAATTGTCATAAATAAAGTAAATTCATAAAGGATTAAATTGCCAGTTGACCTACTGCAAAATAAGACACTAGAAAAACTATGATGATTGATTTATTTGTTTAATTTTTCGACAAGTTCAACCTTTTTTTACTCGGGAGAAGGAAAAATGTCTCCTTTTCGTGTTTTTCGCGTTTAAAAAAAAAGCTTTTTCTTTACATCAATTTGATTTTGAGTCAAGTTTATTGATAAATGTCTCCTAAAAATTTGAAGTTGGTAAAGTAAGGAAAAGCTTTCCAATTTTTGGGTTTGCCAAAGTCAATTTCCTAAATTTGAGCATTTTTTGGTCTAAAGCTTTAACAACGTCATATAACGTTTTTGCTATGACGGAACCACATTGACCTAGGTATTTTCTGATTCAGTTTCAAAAGAATCCTATGCGCAAAATTTGAACCGCCTATGACATCACCGAAAAAATGATGTGGCTTTTGGAAAACATGACTCTGGCGTCACTATGAAGACGTCATTAAGTCAAAACCAATTTTTCTGAAAAACTTTGGTGAATCTAACTCGCATGCCAAACTTGCTTTTTCCTGACTTTTGGTTAACAAGTTAGAGCCCCCCTCCGTGTCATATGCGTTGGTCAAATACCCTAATGGGGTTAAAAGTCTCGATTTGACTTAAGTTAAAAATTGTGCATAAATATTGTGAAAAGGTTTGTCACTCGTGGAGAATTTTTTTTTGTGTGTGATTGGAGAGAATTGGAGAGGCAGAAACTGCATTTTCAAAAATTTCGGATAGCATTTCCAAACGAGTAGAAAATATCTGTTCTGATAAAAAATAAACAAACAACACTGCTAAGAGCTAAACGTTTGAAGCTGCTGACTAAACCTGAATCTACGTTAGAATTTAGCGCAGAAGGGTTCAGAGTTTTACTTCACCTCCTCAACTAAGTAAGGACCCCAAATTTTTGCTCGGGTCTTCTCAAGACTTCAAACTCTTAAAAGAAATTAGAGAAATTGATCGCTATAGTTTATCTAATCTAGGTCAAACGACAATTCAATCACTATCGGTACAAAACTTCACTCCAATTATGTGTCTGACTGAAGCAGCATTGTTATAGTAAGACTTTGAAATATGGTCGGTTTTTTTGCCCCACCCTGTGTTTGAATCGTTTGATGCTATTGTGACTATAAGCGATATTTCGCTTGTTCAGGAAAAAATGAGAAATTAAATGAGAAAGGTTGATTAAATAATTTTGATTAAATGAGAAAAGTTGTTTAAAAACTGCCAAATACGGTATTATTTTCGCTACTTTATGCTTAAATAAATTGAGAGACTTTAGGGTTTCAAGCACTGAGTACAGGTGACGTGAGCTTGATGTTTTGATTGGTTGATCCATCCTCCAATCACAAGGAGGCAGCGGCAACGCTTTTGTTTTGGACGATTCCACATCCGCTTAAAGGAGTTGACCGTATTCCAATCTTTCGCGGTGACGTTTGATTTTTTTCCGTATAACTTTGTTCTACTTGTTTGAGACCAGATCCTGCGATGCTGAACCCAGATCACGCAAACAGGGTTGTTGTAAAAACTACGCCTTTATACTTTCGTCCACCCTAGGCCGACAATTAAGCTTTACAGCTTAATTTTGAAGATGTTTTCAGATATAAGAAATTGGTGATATTCCAGCTACTACTATTTAGTTATAGCACAAATTATTTCTATTTGTAATTATTTTTCGGTTTGTAAATAAATTGAGTTATCAATACAGATATAAAAAAATTTTCTCTTTAAAAATGTGTTTAGATATGTTGGATAAATGAATTTCCAGATGATGAAAAATAAAACCAGGTGGTTATGACGGATGGCTCTTGAAAAATATTTAGATGATTGTATGCTGCAAGCCTGCGGCCAGGCCCATTAAGCAGAAGAGTGTCGACACTCTTAAAGAAATCGTAATATCCGCTAAGTTTTTGATTTTTTTTCTTGCCCTGGGCGGGTTAAACGATAAGGCAACCAATTCTCCTCAAAATAAGGCTATCATTTCTCCTGACATTAGGCTACCAGTTCTCCTCACAACAGAGGTACCAATTCTCGTCGCAATCAGGCTACCAATTCTCATTGCATAGTTATACATTGGCGCAACTATTTTGTAAACAAAACATGCATTTAAAAACGATGACTAAAAAAAGTTAAAAATAATGTTCGGCATATGCGTCCAACTCGTCCCAAAAGTCGCACTCGTCTTTGTACGCGTCGGCAACCACCAGGGCGCCCTCCCCTCTCATCTCCAGCTCTTTATAGCCACCCGCATCGTCCCAAAAAAATTCTGGCCACTCGGAAAGCTCGATTGTCTAAAAAAGTTGGAGCAAAGAAGTCGTGGTAAAAAAATTTATAATCTACGGTAAATACTATAGGTATTTTAAATGATTTTTCTGGTACATCAAATGATCAGAGATACCGTCCAGTTGGTCGAGCGGTAACACGTTCGTTTCTGGATTTGGAGGTCTGAAGTTCAAATCTCGGGCCGGTTAAATCAGACACCGTGCTTTCAACGGCTCGCCACCGCTGCGACATTTCTTCAAAACGATCTGTGTTGCCCGCAAGCACAATGACACGGAGATGGGTTCCACCAACTCGTTACACGCTTTGGCGTACTACAGCGAGTTTAATGGAAGATTTGATTTTTGATTTGATGATCAGAGAACAGAGCAAAGTATGACATTCTTCACATTCAAATTCAAAAACTTTTTACAGTCTGTCTCACGCTTACGATATTATTAAAAGGGAACTTCTTTTTTCAATCGAATCTAATTGTTTTGAAAAAAAAGTGTTTGAATAAGAAGTCCATTCTGATGATCCGGAAGGGTCGAACAGTCTGCTAAGAGTTTCAAAATTTGACTGTGAGTAAATGTTATGACAAATACTTCGTATTAATTAGAAGTTACGGTACATTTAAGACTTTTGTCTGAAAGATTTAATATTAACTAAGTTATTGTTTTATGTATTGATACCAAAAAAGAAAAATATAAACCAACCTGGTCTTCCGTTTTTTTAGGATCTCCATATTTGGCAAAGTTTGTCGAATGAGCAATCATCCGTTCCGAGAGTTCACTTTCTTCTTCCGTGTATTCGAATTCTGTCAGAACATCAATGCCGAAAAGATAGGCCAGCTCAGCAGCGTGGCGCGTGGCACACTCTGTCGTAGCAAAGTGGAATTTCCCAAACTTCCTGCAAACACAAACGTATCTGATGTGTCGGATCAATATTGTTTCGCTAAGTTTTGATACGTACCGATAAAATTTTCGCTGAGGCTGGCTGTTTGTAAATTTTAAAAAGTTTCCGACCTCATTTGTTCTTACGTTGTTCTTAACTTTATTCGAAAATCGAGCCGCACCAATTATTGTTAAGAAGTCAAAAAACCAATGAACCTTATCTCTTGAATTACGCGAATTACACCACATGCCGGTCATGATAGCACACCCACTCACAAAACATAGCAGCCTAGAAAAAATAAAGTGATTCGTTGTTGTGTGGTTGAAAGTCGTTTTTTGTCATAAACCATGACGTCAGTTGCACAAGTTAATAGCAAAAATGTGCAAAAATTTTCGAATTACTTTCGAATACGTTGTGCAAAGTCGAGTTCTCACTGCAATTAGTTTTTATGCTATGACTACCGTTGCTCTTAATTTGTTCTTAAATTTTGAGGAAAAATGAGCCTCATATTCTCATAGAAAAATATAAACCTAATCAAAAGCATGTAAGTAAAACTTTGTTTTGCTGATGGTCGCCAATAGTTTTGTTTTACAAATCTTTCAATAAGGTTAATTATCAAGGTTCTTAAAAAGATTTTTCAGCTCGATCTTGAGTTGCTCCCCCGCAAGCATGCAATCTTCACGGAAAAGCAGAAAAT
Organism: Trididemnum nubilum; assembly: GCA_963965965.1. Classification (NCBI taxonomy): domain Eukaryota; kingdom Metazoa; phylum Chordata; class Ascidiacea; order Aplousobranchia; family Didemnidae; genus Trididemnum; species Trididemnum nubilum. The sequence continues at coordinate 44,146,111 of OZ014477.1, read as the reverse complement.
GAAACAAAAAAAACGATAAAAAAAGAATACGGCTATCGAAAATCAATACCGGTAATAACTATTCGTAAAGTAATAGTTAGTCATATAAATTGCCCTCATCTGTTAAAAATTGAAGAAAACCTACGAAAAACGACCTTGTTTGATTGAATTTGTACACCCATCGATTTCCCACCGACGTATTAGCTGCCCGCCTTTGTGGGCACACGAACAGGTAATCGGAAGCCAGCTTGCTCATTTGAAAACGGTTGTCACAATCTTCCGACGTTTCGCATTAAAAAACGGTGATGTATTGTGCAGATCTTGAAAGCTAATCACTGCAAAGCGGTTGCAAACTGCCGACTGGTTCAGGCCCAAACCCGGCCCAACCTGACCTACGATTTGAAGCCCAAACAAGGCACGAAAATGACCGAAAGATAAGTTAGGTCTAAAAAACGTTTAAGGTTAATTAATTACTCCTTTTCTTTAAATAACTTTAATCAGCTGTTACTGAATAAAACTACTTCTTGATAGATTGTAATGCAATATTGATAATTGTGTACTAATAATCGTGTATTGATGCTTAACTCAATTTCCACATCAAATCTTTCATTATACTCGCTATATTACGCCAAAGCGTGTAACCAGTTTGCGGGGCCCAATTCCGCGTCATTGCACCCGGGCAACACAGCTCCTGTTGAAGAAATGTTGCAGCGGTGGCCAGCCGTTGACAACACTGCGTCCGATTTGAACGGCCCGAGATTTGAACCTCAGACCTCTCGCTCCAGAAATGAGTGTGTTACCGATCGACCAACTGGCCGGTATTAACTCAATTTTACGCTGCATTTTTTGTGATAAATTTCTGGAGAAAAAATATTTAGTTTGAAATAATTTGACTTTGAGTAAAATTTATTCACAAAAAAATCCTGGAAATTTCAAGTTGCTAACGCAACTAGATTAGAAATTTCCCAATTTTGAGGTTTTCTGATGTCACTTTGCAAAATGTAAGTATTTTTTGTCTATTTCGACTTAAATATGAAGTCATAAGACGTTTTCGGGACATATAACCAACTAGACTCAGGCATTTCATGATTCAGAATCAAAAAACAAACCTATGAACAAAACTTTGAACCGCCTCATCGCAAAAATGGTATCATTTTCCAAAATGTAGACGTGACGTCACAATGATGACGTCATCAATTTAAAACCCATTTTTTAAAAAAATTAGTTGAACACCACCTCCATGCCAAATTAGCAATTTTTGCGGTTTTGCAGCAAAAAAATAGCACTTTTAACGCCATTTTAATCACATTTTGCACTTTTTAAAGTCATATGAATCACTAAATTGCTAAAATTTAGAAGTCGTTTCAAAGAATTGAATTCCTTAGCACCTTTGGCCAGGGGCGAATTTAGGGAGAAGCATTCCCCCCACTAGCCTAAACCTAACGTGCATATGAATATTATTAAACTTATTTGAAATAGACCAAAAACAGCAATTAGACATTTTCCAAAACAGATCGTTGAGCTGCGTGGACCTTATGTAAGTTTTTTTATTTTTTGAGATCACTTTAGAATCCGAAGAAAACAATGTAAGCATCATTATTTATAAACAACCGAAATTTTAACTCATAAACATCCAAAATTTTCAAAATCATCCCCCCCTACCAAAATGTTCTAAATCCGCCACTGCTTTTTCCCCCCTTCCTTACTTCAGGTCAAATCGAAACTAAGTTTTAACGCTTGTATTTTGAGGATAAATTTTCTAAGTGACTTGGCTAAGTGGGCTTAAGCCCCTTCAACCTGGTTGCGCCACTGACTACGACCTCAAAATCTTGAGTGTGCTTTAAAAATCAAAACAGCTGGTCTTTGAAAAAAAATGTTTTCACGTTTTTCATGTCATGATCACTAACGAAATACCGGTAACGATTCCGCAGGCTTACATGTCTCTTCCGCGACACATCCGTAAAGGCGTGTTAATAAGACGGAATATTGCGTCAGATTTACACGCAGCAGCTGGTTGTCAACAATTTTGCAAAAAAAAATTGAGAAAACGTCTTAGGAGAAAAACGTTTGGACGTAATTATTCCTTTTTCCATCATTGTCTGTTGTCTTGTGGTTTCGTGATGTTCCAAAAACAGTATTTTGAGTGAAACAAAATCGGGGGCACAAGCAGCCGTTAGGGGGGCACGGCCCCCCCTATTCCCCCCATAGCGACAGCACTGATAGCGCGTGGAAATAGGGATAAATGAAGCCTGCGTTCAGCGTTTCAAAGTTATTTTGCTTATGTTTTCATAACAACAAACCGCAAATCTAGTATCAGGCAAGAATTAAGACTGACGTTCTTAACTTAAGCCTAAACCTGTCACGAAAAGCCCGACACGACTTGCAAATACTCAAGTAAGCAGTAAAAGCGCTTTACCGTGGGAGGATATTTTGCCACAACTTGGCCGTAATCTTTTTGAAAAACAAGTTGCAGCACCCGTCGATACAACGTCCCGTTCACTGGGCTACTGAACGCTCCGTCCACGTAGCTCATGGCCTCGTCCACCGTCGCCCCCATCATCATTGGCTTCTTTTGCTCCTTCCCCTGAAATAGAATGAGCAAGTAGTTAATCTTACCCTTTCAATGAAGTGTGCTACAATACTTTATCGGTCGAAATCTTCGCCAAACATTTTTCAACTTCTTAAATTCACCAGATTACAACGTAAATTTGTCTCTCCTCTCCGGAATTTTTGTTCCACTGGAGTGCTTTTCCCTTCATACCTATCAACATTTGAAAATGCCGAATCGGGAGATTTCTTACCAGCAAATTCAATAGTTGGGAAGTTTCGCCCCTCAGACCTCCCTCCTGTTTCTACTGGTTGAATAATTATTGTTATCTTTTAATGTTGGTACACATTACAAAAATTTTGACATTACCATTTAGGTTCTAGCAGTTCCAGCTACTAAAAGACCGACTAATTAAATCAAGCAGTCTTTTTGTTTTGGATACGGTACCAGGTAACCGGTAACATCAATATTGTTTCATACACTTCACTGACTCACGACATAAAAAGTCAAGCAACATTAAGCGCAGCAGACTCTTTCCAAAAAATACTGAACGATAAAAGTGAAATATCATTCAGCCACGTCCAGGGGTGCCGAAACCCGGGGGGGATATATCTCCCCAATAATTTGACTGTATTCCCCCCAATAGTTTGAGTATATCTACATTTTGCATCCCCTTCCAATAATTTGACTCTGGTGTGCATCTGAGGGTAGGAGTCCACTTGAATTCGGGGAAAAAAGAGTTCCATGTTTGGTTAAGACCTTTTTTTTGGTCTTCACCTGAATTTGGGGAAAAAGTGTTTACCATTTTTGGTGAAGACCGTTTTTTTTTTGGTCTTCACCTGAATTCGGGGAAAAAAAGAGTTCCATTTTTTGGTGAAGACCTATTCTTTTTTGGTCTTCATTTAATTTGCTCACCTGAACAAAATCGTGGTCGAGGTTCATCCTCCCCAATGTTGAAAATAGGGCAAAATTGAGGTAAAATTGCAAATTATCCCCCTCAATGCTCAACAAAGATCGGCACCCCTGGCCACGTCTACTTTAACCAGACAAGCAACCCCCCAGAAAATTTTTTCGCCTCCAGGCCTAGACAAAATCAGTTGTATACATGTATAGTGGTATATTAACTAGCGCACCCTCTTAAATAGCTTTCACCCCTTCACCCTTACCTTAAGCATTTGCTTCTACTTGCGGGCCTGACTTTAACTCTTGTGGGCTTAATTATATTTGTATGCGGGTTTTTGGCAGCATTCAACCCTACTTTGGAAGGTTTAAAGCCAGCTGCAGTGTGGTCACAATTTAATTTGCAATTTAAAAGCGCACACACTCTGTCATTGTGCAAACTGGTTCTGTTTTTGGGTACAATCTTTCGCACCATGGAAAAGGTTCTTTCGCTAGATGCGCTTGAGTGAGGTATGTACAGGAGCGATTTCATTGATGCAGCAAGATAGCTGAAAATTCTTTCACCGGCTATTTTCTTTCCCTCCATAAAAAAGATTCGCGAACAAAATTGATTAATTTTTAAATTAAAACAATCTTGAGCTAAATCGTGATATCGGGAGATTTTCTGTTGAGATCGGGTGATCGGGAAAAATCCTCGAAATCGGGAGTCTCCCGTCGAAATCGGGAGAGTTGACAGATATGTCCCTTGCTCCTCCATTTGACGCATAGCAGTTGCAGTTTCTTTACTCTGCTAATTAGTTTCCTAGCACTTAAGCGGGTCGTTTATGCTGCGCAACAGAGTTGTGAGTCGGGCCGGGTTCGGGCTTTAGGCTGACAAAATTTCGGGCTTAATTCGAGCTTGATATCCGTATTTAGCTTGTGTTTCGCCTCTATAATCGTGCTTACACACTGACTTACGACTTTGTTTAAGCATCAATGCGATTAATGTTACACAATTTTTCTTATTACGTCACAATTTATCAGCAGTAAGTAGTTTTATTTTAATTGTATACGAGCAAGAACTGCTAATTTTTTTGGTCTAACCTAAAAATTAGCAGCAATTTAGAATCATTAAAATTTTTTAATCAATGATTGTCAACCTAAAACTATAGGTTTTTGTGTTTCGACGAGTAACTTAGGCCGTCTTCACGGCTAGCATTTAGAAGCATAAGTTATTCATCTATCCAATTTATTATTGTAATATACAATGCTAATGAGCTACCGCGGCGCGTTTCGACCTTGCACTCAAGGGTCTCATCAGATTAACGAAACAGAAAACCTATAGTTTTAGGGTGACAATCATTGAATGAAAAATTTTAATAGATCTAACCTAATTTTCGGGCTTTTTCGGAGCTGGTTTTAGCTTCAAACCACTTTTCAGGTTGGGACTTATGTTTTCAGGTTCGGGCCGGGTTCGGGCCAGTACTTGTCGGTCTGTTTACAACTCTGCAGCGCAATGCTAACGCAGCACAAAATCAATTGCACAGATTTGTTTGTCTTGTAATCATTGGATTGAATCTACCTAGCTGCGATAACGTGTTATGCTCAATTTTCAAAATATTTTCATATTAGATACCTTTGCAACAGTTGAAGAGTGCGTGTGTAACTGTGGCGACAGCGAGAAATTGAAGTTTTGTTTATGCGAAGACTTACTTATTCATTTGGTTTGAACTTTGAACTACACTTGTTCTGTTTTTCTCAGCAGACATTTTTGCTACGGGAGACCGTGCCTTGCCGGCAGAATTAAATCTGCAACCAGTAAAGCCCTGCGGGTCTCGGGACTTGCACAACATTTTCATCACTTGAAGGTGATAGTTAAAAAAAGAACAACTACTGTATACTATATTTATGCATCCTGATTTGGTAAATTTGATTTAAAACATTAAAATCGTTGTTTGTTTTTTTTGTGAATAATACTGTATTAAATTATTCCTGAAGTGAAATAGGCAGAACTAATTTAATAGTTCACAGAAGACATCACGTCTTACAATCCTACTTCATTTGACAACAACTTAATGCTGTCTCTAAGTCTAAATAGGAAATCATTTCAATCCCTAGTAACGCAGGTGAGGCAGAACCCCCAACGCGGAAGCATTTCCGTGTTTCGAAGTAAATCAACTGGTAAATTTGAATAACCAAGCTATCGGTATAGGCTATCGTCTTCATCTCGTAACTTCAGCTACTAAAAAGGCAGACCTAAATTTTTCCGACGTACTGCTCTGAACCCGAGTTTCGCATAATACCAACGCTCATAGGCAGAGCTGACGTTCAAACCGAACTTCAAAAGCTAAACTACGCTGGCCTACAAACCGAAATCGAAAATCTGACTAAACTAGCCCACAAACTTAAAAGCAAAATATGACAGAGAAAAATAATTGCAATCGCGACCAGGGTAACCCGGATAAAAATGGGGGAAATAAAAATTAACTCTGGACAGGGGACCAAGTGGGCTAATAGACAGGAATGAAAAATTAATTAAATAAAATAATTAAGTACTGTATTAATTTTTCGCAGTTTGCATAATTTTTGGTGCGTTTATGTAATTCTTGAAACTTGCAAATGTAAGATATACAAGCTGATAATATACGAAATCAACCGTTTACCTCCAGAAACATTTTGATTGGTTGTTTCGGCACTACATCACCATCAATCACGGGGCTCCACGGCTGGAATATGATCATGATGAGGTTTGGGTCAGTGAAGCCCAACGACGTTTCATCATAGGCTTTCTTCAACTCGTCGACTGTCCTGTTCAAACGGTAGAGCATTTCAAATTAACTGGAAAAATTTAGCGACAGCAAAAAAAGATATAACACCGCCTTTAATAGGGATAAATTGCTTTTGCAACTTCGTGGAAGAGCATAGGCATAAATCAATATGTACAGTATTGAAGACAATTTTTTCTCTTTCCTTGTCATTTGCTCGGAGAGAAAAAGAGCAATATCAATACTGTACGTGAAAGTAAATCAGGCACTGTGACATAGCGTGAGGGACAATAATGAAATTTTGTATAATCATATACGTTTGAGTTTTTGATTGTAAAAGACATTACCCCTCGACTAACTCATTTCCCTTTCGATCAAAGAATTTTTAAATTTAGCAAAATGGCTACAAAGTTAAACATTTTAGAAAGGTTTGCTTCGATGTTGGGGATCTCAAACTACAGATATCGTACAAAGACTGAACAGATGCGTATACTGTAATAATTTTCTACCTGAATTTTAGCTCAATCGCACAATGTGTATATTTTGTTTTAAGTGATGTATGTTTTGTGTTATTGTCGCCTGATGAGACCCATGAGCAAGTTCGAAACGCGTCGCGATAGCTCTGCGCAGATTGCATTAAATTGTTTTCAGTGTATTGCTTATGTTTTTGAATGCAACGCCGTAAAGATGACATAAAACTGTGTCGAAACACGTTAGTATCTCTATGAGATCCCACACATCGAAGTAAGCTTTTCTAAAATTTTCAAATTAATTCACGAATCAACAAAACTTGCTTCGATCTCAAGCAAGCCATGTCTCCTGGCTGGTAGTTGGCTGCTGTTGCAAACTTGTCGCCATACACCTTCGCATCAGCCAAAGTCCTGAAGGGAAGACCAAACGGATTGCTCTCCATGATCACTTGGTGGAAGAGATCTTTGCTGATATCCGACGTTAAGTGGACTCCGATTGACTCCGCTCCAGCGCTTTGTCCAAATATGATAACCTAAAAACCAAAGCGGTATTCATGGCATTATTGGCCGGCCCTACTCACTACAGGATGCATCTGATATTCACCTACACTTGGCAGAGACAGGTAGTATGAACTGCGTACTGGGTGAATTAAAAAACGTGCATCGCTCTTTGTTTGGTGGTTTAGTGAACCTATTAAAATATTGCATTATCCATCCTTAGATCTAACTGCAAACTCAATGGCCCTTATTGCATTCTTGGAAGGAGGTTACTAAAAATCGCAATACAAGTTGACCAAGCAGGCATTAATGGACAAGATAATAACGTCGTGAGAGTTGATGCTGTTAGTAGAAATGCGCAAAAGCAAATCTGTATGTTATGGAAGAAGTGGTATGAGAGAAGTCATGGACAAAGATAAAGACACCAATAAACTAATGCTACTCTGACTTTTCTTTTTCGAGACGATGATTTTGATTTTAACAACAATAAGCTTGAAATAAATTGATTAGATTGTTTGCAAATACGTGCATCTCAAACTAACTGTACGTAAAATGTTTACGAATGTTAGCGGTGCTATAATCGAGACAATACTAGCAAGGAGTATTCACAACGTGATCGGGTTGTGGCACAATTTTGCTGAACTGTTCTCGGTAGGTTTCCCTTTTCTAGCCGTTTCAAAAATGGCTTTCTAATGTCTGCTTGAGAAACGTTTAAAAAGAGAACTCAACATAGTAAAAAATGGTTTTACCACCATTTTTTAGCTGCCCATAAATTCAACTCAACAGTACAAATTTTCTGATCCTCAAAGTTTCATTCCGTATTGGAGGCTATCGCTTAAACAGAAATTTTACCAAAGTCTTGTACTGTGAGTAAACCCGCTGGTCATCACTATATGGGCGTACAAATATAGATAAAATAATCAGCAAAAAAAATGTAGATTTTTCGAAATTGTCTGGCGAAGCTGCAAAATGTGATTAAAATGCTCGCCAATTTAGTGTTGTTCATTAATTTCAATTTTTTTAATGATATTATTGATTAATCAAAGTTATGGATATAAAATTGTTGGTAGCAAAATAGAAATTTTTCATACCTTATTGGGATTTCCACCAAACTTCCCGATGTTGCTCTGCAACCATTGAAGGGATCTGACTTGATCCCAATATCCGAAGTTGCCTTTTGATTTTTCGCCATTTTCGCCTTGAACAAGAAACCCGAAATGGGAAAGCCTACAATTATGCGCGGATTTTACTGGATGTGCCTAAATTTCATGTAAAAAAAACTACGTAACCGCACCGCAAATATTCTTCATTTGGTGAGCCATTACTTTTTAAAACAAGTGCATCTGTAAAATATTTTCAAAAGTTTTTTTTTATCCGCGTCAGCGCAGGTAGCAAGTTTTGTTCCTTTGGCTGTACAAGGGTACTTACTTGGATGACCTCGAGAAGGTATTTTACTCTCATCTCCATTTTCGAAAGCGATAGTTTTAAAACGATGCTAAAGAATAATGCCAGCAAAGGAATCCGACGACCAAAAATCAACGCGAAATTAAGAAAGTGAGTGGTCTTTTCCGCTTCATTTCCTACTGTGTAGTTCTATTCAAAAAGCGCAGTTGGTTTACTGTGAGGCATCAAACATTTTGATTACTCGAGAATGTTTGGTGTTGCAGGAAGGAGTTTAGGGTCAAAGTGATCCCGGCCAGTTGGTCGAGCGGTAACGCGTTTGTCTCTGGAGCGGTAGGTCTGAGGTTCAAATCTCGAGCCGGTCAAAGTAGACTCAAGTGTTGCCAAAGGCTCGCCTCCGCTGCGACATTTTTCGAAAGCAGTGTTATTTACAGCTAGTTTTGTTTACAGGCGCAATGACGCGGAGATGGCCTCGTCAACTCGTTGCACGCTTTGATGTATTGTAACTGGTGTAACAAAAAGTTTGATTTGAGTTAAGTGGTCTTTAGTTAAGTTCCTCTCTACTTAAATGAAATAAAACCAAGTGAATTCAAAATTTGGTATGAGTTAAGAATAACTCTGTGACTTCGTACGAGTCAAGAATGACTGTATTGTAGGTTCTAAAAAGAACACCCATATTTCTACATCTGAGCAACAAGACTAAAATATTTTTCGAACATCATGCAATATTATATGTTTTATTTTTGAATAAACTTTATAGGAGTAATAATAATAACCGCGTTGGAAGTGGAGTTGAAGATATTTGTTTAATTTGGATTTGAGATTGATAATAATATTCGTTTACAAATAAAATTATTTGTTTTTGTATTTATACTGTTACGAGCAAATCATTTTATTTATACTCGTAAAATACTAAAAGTTCATGAATGTTCACAAAAAGTTTGAATGCAGAAATGTCAATACTTTGTCGTTGAAGCATCAAAGTATGGTCACCTCTAATTAATTGTTACCACAATGACGTCACCCTTGCTTGCCATGAACCTCCCGTCGTAGAAAACAGCAGATCCGGCTCCACTTTTGAAGTTTCCGCCATAAAACCAAACCATCACTGGGAGTGGTTGATTTTGTCCTCCAGGGAGATATTCGGGATCCACCTCGTAATGGTGTTGATCCAGAACCTTGTTGGGCATCGCTTCCCTAAGCAATTTGGAAGGAACCCAAATGTTTAAGTACAGGCAGTCTTCCTCGACCTGAAATTGTAATTAAATATTTATTTACCAAATTTGTCTTGGCCAGCAGATCGCAAAAGGACTATTTGGTCTTCGAGTCACACTGCTACCTGCCCACCTGTCCGTTTCACACGGTACCGGTATAGACTTGAGATTGTCTTTTTTTTTAATATTGCTGAACGTCATGCAAGAGAGTTGTAAAGACCAAATTTTGTAGTCTTTGGTTTGACCCGACCGGGAATCGAACCCAAGTCTATTGTTTCAGTAGCAGACGCTCTATCTACTCTACCACTGATCAGTTAAAAGAACAAACAAGCGTTTGGCTGCCAGGTTGCACCAACTGACGATCTTATGTTTTAGTTTGACTTTTAATTTATTTGCTGAGTAAAAAGATTGCTCTAAAAAGGGCTAAAGCTAGTAAAAATTTGTGGCTCAGAGTTCCATTAATAACAGAGCAGCTTTAAATGGACTCAGGAGGTGCCGCCACGAAGATCTACGTTACCACCGCAGGAGACAAAGAAAAGTTCTTTGTCTGTTTAATGCACAATCTTTACGTTGATGCATAACTGTATATGACGGCAAATTGACTTTCTTCTATCTGTCAAAAAGTTGTATGGTTCAGCGTTATGAGTGAGGTTTGCTCGTTTTCTCGCTCAATGGTCTTCTCACAAATTAATGGCGGTTCTGGCTAATGGCTTGCTCTGAGTTATTTTACTAAATCAAAACGCCTTAAACTAATTCTAATATTGTTGTGGTATACTTGTTGTTGCATATCTATCCTTCTGGCACTGGGCAGCGTCAGACGCTAACTTATTGAATGATTCGTACACTTTTTATTGCAGTGTCTACTTAATTGTGTTTGGAGGAATTCGTACCTGCTTAATAGTTTCCAGTGATCCAATAATCTTATGAATTTCTTTTAGAAATTCTCGTCCACTGTATTTGCTGCTTGTTCAAAGCCACCAAGTAAAGACAATTATTGAAAAGCGTCTTATGCAAGGACGTAACAACTTAACCAGGGTGCGGGTTAAACGCTAACCATGCTATCAGGGCTATCGTAAAAAGTCCCTTACTTTGTTCAGAGCCAGATTAATCAATGGGCAAGCTGGGTATTTGCCCCAAGCCTCACGCTTTGTTTTTACTTTAGTGCTTGTACTGGTGTATACTACTTAACAAGTTGACTTGTTAACAAAATTAATAGCTTCTTTTTAAATTAGTAGGCTACAACTCTGCTTTGGATACTCTTGCCTGCCTAATTCATCGCAAATTTGTCAATTGACGAATGTCAAAATATGGCTGCAGTTTCGACTTCAAACGTTTTCCAGTGAAAAAGATTTGATACTACGATGAGCAGCGCTTAGTTTACCCTAAAAACGTTTCTCTTTTGCATTGGCCAACCATGAGGAACTAAAACGGCTCAGCCCCCCCCCCCCCCCCCCGTAGCCAAGTCATGAAAAATTTTTCTTAAAAAGGCCAAAGTTTAAACGTGTTTTAGATGACTTGAAAATAAGAGCGAGACTGAAGGGGCTGGGCAATTTATTTTCTCAACTGGCGTCCAAATCTTAGCAAACTAGTTCGTTCAAATGGCCCCCAAAAGAGCAAAACTTTGACCCAAATGGACTTAAAATCGCAAATTTTTTTCCAAAAATCACAAAAAGCCCAGCTGAGGGTTCTGCCTCAGTGCCCTCAGAACCCTGGCTGTAAAACGTTTGCTAAAATTTAAAGTTTGGTTTAAACCCCTTTTTTAGCAAAATCCTGGTTACGTGCCTGCCGTTATTGTGTCATTTGCAAGTTGCCAGCTTTCTCGAAAAAGTCGCATACATGGAAATAACTAAGGATGACACGGCCCACTCGGCACCGGTGGGCCAAGCGAATGACAAAAAAGTAGCAGATATTATTTTGTGAGTAGCGATTGTGTACAACCAATATGTAAGCATTTATTACTGTGCGCTTTTTACTTGTGCTGTTATTTAAAGGGGCATTCAAGTCAAGTTTTTCACTGTTGACAAAAATGTTGGTAAAAGCCTAAAATGCATTCTCACCAAATTTGAACTTTCTACGTCTTGCCGGTTTTCAAGATACTGCAGTTCAAAGTTTCTTTTCCTCTTACATTATACAATTTTCCTCCTATTTCAGCGATGCCATTTTGCCAGTATTGCAACAAAAGCTAAATTTTTATTGAGTTGATGAGAATTTACTTGAAAAGTAGCCAATTTGCAATTCGGCCTTTTACTTCGTTTTGATTACAACACTGCCGAAAACACTTATTGAGAGTTGCAAACACGCAGTAACTTTTTGAAAATAAAAAGTTCTTTACAACTTAGTTGTTGTTGAGTAGTCGACAGTCGTGCACCGTAAGATTTGTTTCTGGTGGGCAACCCGGACAAAATTTCTAAGGGGAAAAAAACATTTCAGGGGAGGAATTTAAATTGTCATGTCTTGGAAGTGGAAGGTCGTAGAAAGCTCAAATTTGACAAAGTTAGTCTTCAAATCTGTCAAAAAATTTTGAGAAAAAAACGAGCAAAAAATGTTTTGACCTGAATGCCCGTTTAAGGACCCTACACTCTTTTTTGCCCCAGACTCCGCCAACGCTTAATTCGCCACCGACCCAGCCTGCCGCGCAGCCAATAACTTTGACTGGGAGGAGAGGTTATAGCGCTCCTTAGACTCTTTGTAATTTTATCGCCTTCATAATACAATATCACCAATAAGATGTTTAACAATACATTTGCAACACTTTTTTTGCAATTTATTTACTAAATGTGTTTACTTCACATATTAACATCGTAAAATGGAGCACACACATTGCAATTGGAGTCAAATAAATAAAAATAATACAAATAATTTTATCCCCTTCCCTAAGAAAAGAATTCGCTTTCTTGAGAAAACCCGTTTAATTACAGCGCTGCCTACCGTTTGGGGACATGAATACTCCGCAGCCGGTTCGTTGCAGACTTGCCAACATCCGGGTCTCTTATAAGTCGCATCCCAATATGGGCCTTCATACTCAAGAGGTTCTTAAGGGTTTTGCCACCGGAAATCACCTACTTGGGGCCGGCTGAAAGGAATCCCCCAAAATATTCCAGTTTCAGAGGTTCGAGTCCCAATTACGGTACCTTGAGCCACTGAAACAATAAATGTATGATTATAAAAAGTTGTAGAAATACGCTGGAGCATAATAACTGGAACGTTTCAGCAATCTCAATATAAAGCAAAGAGCCAAAACGTGAGCGAACATTTTTAACTGAACGTTTCAACACATTGCTTGTCTCATCAGCAGCAGAAAAAGTACGATTTGTGACATTTATACAGTGCCTCGGATATCAAAAATTTCAGTGGACACACGACGCTCGCTGTGCGCGATTGACGAGTATTCCGTCGGGGATATGTAGTTATAGATACCCCTGGTATTACGTAAACTTATTGACTTTAAATCAACTCAAAGCGTGCAAAATGCCGTTGCGGTTTTAGCGACCCTCAAAAAGCATGCAGATCATCAGATGGCAGTGAAATTGATGCGGTAGTGCAGGCTTGACATTAAAAGTATGCTCGTTTGTGTCAACGCTGTTGAGTCAAGGTACGGTTACAAATTAATTAAAAAGGCTTTTTTCCCTTAAAAAGTTTGCAGGGTTGTCAACAACAAACAAAATTTCAAAAAGTTACCGCATGTTCACGATTTTCTAAAAAGATTTTGCGGCAAAGCAGATGCAAAAGAAAGTAAAAGTTTATAATATTGTGTGGAAATTTATAATGTAAAAATATAGTTGCTTTTTAAAAAATGTAAGCCAGTTTTTCAAGTTAATCTTTTGTCACAAATCTGGCAAAATGGCAACACTGAAGTAAGAGAAAAATGGCTAATTAGAACCGCAATATCTCAAAAACGAGACAGGCGTACAAATTTCAAATTTAACGAGAATGCACTTTAGGTTTATTCCAACACTTTTGTCCAGAATTAAAAACTTTTCTTGAATGCCCTTTTATTGCCTTACTGCATCGAATGACTTTTGTTGTGTTTTTTGGTTTGTTTGTATTGTTTTTTGATATAAAGATTCAAATTTGCTTGGGTCTGTTTATAAAACTACAAGAACGTATTCTTACTGCGATTTTGGAATTTGAAAACATTTTAAAATTTAGAAATATTGTAACTTACCAGTGACTTCCACCAAATTTTTTGGGGGAGGTTCGGGCGCATTTGGCTGGTTAGAATCACCAGGTAGAAGTAGCACCAGTGGCACGGTGATGGCCACCACCACCACCACACCGACAGCAACTATGATCGCGATTTTCACGCCACCCATGTTCGCGATATTTCAAAACTTTGAATCTTACAAAGAAATAAAGTAATGCTCTGAAATATTGTAGCCTACCAAATGTCAGCAAAATCCGTTGGCTTTAATGTTGAGAAAGCCGCGGGGTCTTTGCTCACAAACATTAAAAACATAAACTGTTTCAGAGATTGTGGTTTTTGATTGAACATGGACGTGTTATCAAAAAATTAAATTTGTGACTAAAAAATAGAAAAAATAGAAAAGACTAAAAAATGTTTAGACAAAAAAACCAGAGCCAAGATAAAATGAATCATTCTATTTACTAGACGTTTCGACTTAAACTAAAGTAATTATCAATCTTATTCAAATTGAATTTGAATAAGATTGATAATGTATCATTCTATTTGAATACGATTGGTGATGACTTTCGTTTAAATCGAAACGTCTCGTAAATGGAATGATTCATTTTATCTTGGCTCTGGTATTTTTATCTAAGCTCTTCACATCGTCCCGTTATTCTGCTCCGAACTAAAAAATGTATTTCACCAAAAATTTGTATCTGCTTTTGTATCAATTCTCACCCAAATCTGACCCAAACTCATATCCTAAACTAAACTCAAAAAGGAAAATAAACAAACAAAAGACAACACAAACTTCTAGCTGGTCAATTCGCTTCCTTTTCGTGTTAGAAAAACAATAAATAGTCAGTTCCCAAGTAATACTATAATAGCCCAGTTCCCAAGTAATACTAAAACTTATTTTACCTCAAAAGGCATTGTGTAAAACAATGCGGGGACAAAAAACATTGCAAAAAATTGTCTTTTTTCTTTTTGCTAATACTTCTAGTGTAGGCGGTGCAAAGCACCAAGGCCCCACAGGGCTATGATAAAAAGATCCGAGGGAGGAGAAGCCTGGAGCATAAGCATTTTTGACTTGCTATCGCTACAATATGACCGACCTTATCAATGTCGGAGTTTGAATTCTGAAGAAAATATGTGTGTGAAAATGGAATTTAATGTTTCCAGGAATACTGAAAATTCCGGTGATAATGATAATGATTACGTCACTACTAATGATTATGTCACTACAGTGACGTCGGAAAAAAAATTGGAAGATTACAGTATTGTGACTACTGTAGTTAATCAACTTCATCGTTTTAATTATACTGTAGTACAATTATTATTATTCGAGAAATGATATTGTAAAATTTATTATTTTTTTTCCGATGTCACTTTTTTATTTAGTCATTTTGCAATTCTTTTCAATATTTGGGTTAGGGTTATACAGGAGGTGGAGTCGAAGACGCAACGTTCGCAGTCAAAGCCAAAGACATAAAATAAGCGAGGCCGAGGACCGACTTTTGGAGGACAGCTGCAGCTCTCAAAGCCAAAGGAAAGGAATGGCCGAGGCTAAAGCCAAAGGACCGAAAACATTACTCTTTAAAGACAATTTTTTTTAAATTATGGTCCGTAAATTTTGTAATTTTTAAACGTGAAAATTTTAAAATTATTATATTTTATAAGTTTTTGATGATAATTTGAAAATGGTAGTTTTTAAAATAGTTTGATGCCATTTTGAATTTTTACGCGTTAACAACGTATTGATTATTTTCCGTATCGATATCTTGGTAATATAACTATAAAATCACAGTAAAAGGTTAAAAGCACAACAGTCTGTTTCGTCGTAAGGACTCGTAACCTAATGTTGTGCTTTTAACCTTTTACTGTGATTTTATAGTAATATTTTGCTTTGATTTTACTTCGTATATCATCGAGCACTGTTTCAGAAGATTGACTCTCAACAATTTTCTATCTTGGTAATATAACAAAGCCGTAATATCTGAATGATCAAATCAAATCAAATCTTTCATTATACTCTCTGGATTACGCCGAAGCGTGAAACGAGTTGGCGGGGCCCATCTCCGCGTCATTGCGCCAGGGCAACGCAGCTCCTTTCGAAGAAATGTCGCAGCGGTGGCGAGCCGTTGGCAACACTGTGTCCGATTTGACCGGCCCGAGATTTGAACCTCAGACCTCCCGCTCCAGAGACGAAAGCGTTACCGCTCGACCAACTGGCCGGTCATATCTGAATGAGAATAGCTAAATTCTAAACGTGGGAATAATCAATTTTAAGACTTTAGCTTCATCATTTAGAAACCCCGGTGCAAACGTTCACTGATTATAGAGCCCCACTTTTCAGTAGTTTCTCAAGCGCAAAACCTTATTGTTTGGTTGGATAAATTCTTACGGTTGAACATTTAGAAAATATCATTATCTAAAAGTACTGCAAAATATATTTATTTTCTTAAAATGAATTGAAGTACCGTATCGTATCCAGTATTTGTAAGTTCAAATGCTTAGCCTTAAAAAAAAATCTGGGTTTTGGGGGTGAGGGAACTTCAGTCCCCATTCCAGCAAAAAAAAATTTCAGTAATTTTTTTTTGAAATAGTAATTTTTTTGACCATTTAAGGAGATTTCACGATTAGGTTTTTAAAAAAGACAATTTGAAAAAAAGAGAACACCGTACATAAGTGAGAAAAACTTCAGTTTTCTTCCACTTACTCAATTCTAATTTTAACTCATTCTTTTTTTAACGCTTCAGTGCACGAGATGTCTCGTTAGTCTCGCATCTAATGCCCATCACTGAGCCCCTAGTTTTGGCCGCTTAAATACACTTTGCTAAATTTAACACAAATTAATTTACCGCAAAAATAACCTGAGGATCCCAACAAAGCCGTGTCAATGAGACAGGCACTGAATTGAAAAGGCATTAGGTCCACAATCGTAGAAAGATAAAAATTATTGACCATTTTAATTATTTTTCGTAAAAATGTCCGATGTTTTTGCAAAAGCTTTGTCAAGCATTTTCGCGACTGTGCAAAAAATTGATTAACCTAAATGCAGCGCACGTTTTCGAGGCACTTGAAATATTATAGTTATATTTAATTCAACAATCGATTTTTTACTAATTCTTCATGAAACGTTTGTTATCATTCAGCGTTGGTATATTAAATATTTGGGATTTCTGGCGAGGATTTCCAACACAAAAATCGTTCAGCGGACGTGGCTTTGACCCCAGACCAGCCCCTGTTATAACTTGTTCTTTCTTATTTCAAAAACAAATGTCTCTTGCAGCCTCGCTCAGGCGTATAAAAGTTTTTTAAGTAGTGAAATCGCGTTACCACGCAGTAGCATAGTTGTTACCTCACTATTCGCGCTTGTAGCACCTACTCTCTGCTGCCAGAGAAAACGCAATTCTGAAGAAACATTTTATCACGTTTAGCTTTTAACGTTATATGTTTGTGGCATTTTTTTTTTCTTTGTTTTTGTCAAAATATGAAAATTATTAAATAAACGTAGTAACAGCTTTTATGATGTGGACATTGTGCATTTTCATAGACAAAAGCTGGCTTTATTTTTATAGTATCATGTACTTTCATGCTTCTGCAATAATATTTTACAGCGAAATAATTCCAATGTTACGAGGTTTTATTTTGTTTGGGAATCACAAATAAAACATGAACGTCGTTTTTGCAAAATTGCGGGGTCAAAGTGCAAGTATTGTGACCGCTAAAGTGATTAGTATTAATGCAGCACCGCTGCTCGTTCAGACAAATTAATGGCCACAACTTCTTAAAGCTAGGTATGTAAAGCTTGGTGTGTAAAACGTTTAAAGCTAGGTATGTAAAATATTAAAATAGCAAATCAAATCTTTCATTAAAAAGTATGTAACGGGTTGGCGGGGCCCATCTCCAAGTCTTTACGTCCATGCAGGGCAGCTTTTTTTCAAGAAATGTCGCAGAGGTGGAGGGCCATGGGCAACATTTTGCTGCTTTGACCGGCCCGAGACTTGAACCTCAGACCTCCCGTTTCAGAGACAAACACTTTACCGGTTGACCAACAAAACTATTCGAAATGTATTGAAAAGTTTATGTACTTTTAACTTACTTCACAGTTTCAAAGAGAAACCCAAAAAATATTTGTCTGATGACGTATACCTAGTGTGGGATGTACTCCTATTAGCCATGATTTAAATTAGTTTTCGATGTATTGAAAATCTCAAGCCTCTGCGGAGAAAGAATAAAGCTTTTCATGGTTGTTTGACGCATTATGAATTGCTGGTAATTATTAAAAAATCAGCTTTTAGTTTTCTGAGTAAAAAAAAAGTAAGTTTGCTGTAAAGGTGAAGCTAGCCATCACTATGCAAGTTATTACAGACAGGTCAGGATAAGAACTATTTAGCTGATGAAATTTTGATGATGATGATTGATGAGGGATTTGTGTTAATCTGAAGGCTTTTAAGTATTTGAGTTAAAAACTGTAAATAAATGTGGAGTGATGCGTGAAACTTTGCATCTTTTTGCTTCTATTTAAAATCAAAAATATATTATATTGAATCAACGATCTGTATTAGCAGTAATAACAAATTTAGCTGCACACTAACCGAGGAGGGACTAAGTCCTTTATTTTAAAAATGACATAAAAAGTAAGAGGATCCCATTGACCTCTATGCAGAGGTGACATTGCTTGCTTGATTGTCTTGCAGAGTATTGTAAACAGGTCCAGAAGTTCAGAACCAAACCCGGTTCGAACCCCCAAATTGGTTTCAAGCCCAAATCCGGCCAGAAAAAGCCCGAAAGTTAAATTAAGTTTAAAAATCATACACGGATAAATTGCTCTTTTCTCATAACTTTAGTCCGCTGTAATTGAACTGAATTACTTATTGATAATTGGGACGCAATAATAATAATAATATTAATAAACTGTGAGCTAATAGTTGCATTAATACTTAAATGTAGTCTTTATTCAGGGTTGCAAAATTGTTTGATTATGTTTTTGTACCTCCTTATAACACAAGGCGCGTATCAAATCCGAATTAAGCCCGAAATTTTGCCAATCCGCCCGAACCCGACCAGAAAATCTTGGTCCGACGTACCATTCTGCGTCTCGCAAAAAACGCAAGCAAAATGTGGACCAAAACAGAATTGATACAAACTTTAGCACTTTTATCAACTCTGAAATTGACGTATCTCAATATTGCACTGTAAATGAAATCGAAGCCAAACTTGAAGTTATTCATTCTAAAAGTTGCAGAGCAGACTTTCAACATAAATTTTCTACGACTGTGAAGTACAGCACTTCACTCACCGACCTGCTTCTTCTTTCAAATATCTGCTTTCACTCATCTGCTGTCAGAAATGCCCTGTTCTCAGCTCGAGGAATGGGAGGAAAGCACTACTTTTGATTGGTTGAAAAGAAAAATAACTATACGAAAAATACTCTAAACTCCTAGCCTGGTAATTCGTTTTTGTTTTTTTGTTTTTTTCTTACTTGAAAAATAAAAAAAATCTGCCAAGTCATAGTAAAGTTTATCTTAAACGGTATTGTTTGAAAGCTCTAATCGGAGAATGGGGTGTCAATAAAGGCAGTGTAAAATAGTTTTTTATATTTCTGGTAATATATACTTCGGTTGCGGGTGGTATAAATGGAAAAACTAAAACCATCCAGGGCCACAACAAGGGACCCAGGATCCGTTCACAAGCACTTTTGAGTTACTAATGCAAAAATATGACCTTGCCTATCTGAGTGTGGATTAAGAAGAAAGTATTTACGTGATAATAAAATGTAATACAGTCACCAGCGATCTGGGATGTCCTAATTATGTCAGTGCATCTCTGATACAACTAACAAAACGTATATTGAGAAAGCCAACTTGTTTTGAAAATACGCTGGAGCGTTTGTTTCAAGATAAGAAAGAGCAACTCTAATCACCTGCAAGCAAACCACATTCGATGAACAATTTTTGTGTTGAAAATTGCCACTTTAAGGAATCCCAAAAAAATAAATAACTGTTGTATCAAAAAAAACAAAAACGCTGTTTGAAAAATTATTAAAAAAGCGATAGTGAAATTAAATATAACTGCAACTGTTCGAGGCCTGGAAAGATGCGCGCTGCACAAAATTTTTCATATGACGCCATGAAGATGAGGAGACGAAGCTCCCGCATAAAGCTTGGGCATTTTTCAAAAAAAAAGACTTATTATTTTTACGTTTCTACTAATGTGGGCCATTTGAAGGGGGAGAGGGGGCAAATGTCTCCAATGCCTCTTTCCTTATTACGGCCCCGCAGGAATCTTCCGGTTACTTTTTGTAGTTAATAAATACCTATGTTATTGGCGACCGAAATGTGGGCGAGACTATGGAGAGATATCACGTGCACTACACCGTAAAGAAAACATTGGCTTAAAATTAGGATTGGAAAAATGACAGAAAAGTAAAGTTTTTTTAACTTAACTTGAACGGTATTTTCTTTTTTCAAACCGCTTTCAAAATCTAATTGTGTAATTGTGTTTAAAAGTCACTAAAATTGCTATTTTATGAAAAAGAAATTATTAAAATTGTTCAGCGGAGGAAATGAAGACTTTACCGTCGCCCCCAAAAGCCCCATTATTTGAAGGACTTGAGCTTGCAAAAACGAGTACGGTACCTCAGTTCATTTTAAAAGCATAAATTATTTAGAGTGTTTTGCTATACTCTTATAAAATAATGTCATAGTCGCCATGTAATATTTAAAAACTACGACAATATTTTAAAACACTTTGTGAAAAGAAGTCGTTCAACCAAACAGTAAGGTTTGTGTTCAAAAAGCTGCTAAAAATTGGGGATCCATAATCAGTGGACATTTGCAGCGGGACCCTAGCTAATGAAATTATAAGGCCTTAAAAGTGACCATTTCCAAGTTTAAAATCAGTTATTCCCACTCACGAGATACAGCGTTAAATGTTTTATTACCACGATACCGATACGGAACGTGACCAACATTGCTGCTGAATGGTAAAAATTCAAAAAGACATTCATCATTTTTAGAAACTACTATTTTCGAATTATCACCAAAAGCTTAACGAAATGCAATATCTTAAACACTTTTACATTTAAAAATAGTGGAAATTTTACCGACCATAATTTAGCAAAATTGTGTCCTTGGCCGTGATCATTTCTGTCCTTGGCCGTGATCATTTCTGTCCTTGGCCTCGAGATGGTCTGTCTTCAAAAAGTCGGTTCTTGGTCTCGGATTTTTTTAAGTTCTTGGTATCGAACGTTGTGTTTTCGACTCTATCTCCGCAAAGGGGTATTACTTGATCATTCGTTAATTTGGAAGCCTCAGATTGAAAGAGTAAGTTCTAAATTGGCTGGCGGGTGCTGTACGTTATATCACATACGAAAATATGTAGATTGTAAAACTTTATTAATGGTATACTATAGTATAATTCACTCACATCTAAGTTACTTTCTTGGTAGTTGATGGGGCAGTGCTTCCGTTTCAACATTAATGCCAATAAATATATTACAAAAAAGAGTCTTAAGAGCAATTACTTTCAGTTGCATAAGATCATACACTAAACTTCTATTTTTTAAGCTACAAATTTTGATGATAAATGTTACGTACAAATTTGAAATTGGAAAAATTGTGCATAAACTTCTAGCAATTTATCTTCTCACAATTTTAAATCGTTTGTAATAACTGATAACGATAAGATTTATATAAACAAAATACAAAGAAAAACCACTTTTTTCCTTGAGAACACATAGGCCTATCTCAAACCCAAAAACTATTACGCTACTGGGGTGTAAAGTTATGGAAGGAAATCCCACAACCAATCAAAGAAAATATTTTCTTCAGACATGGAAAAAAAATAAAAATTAACGTATTGTCTCAATATCCTGATTCATTTTGAATTATTATTGCCATTTTGATCATACTCTCACATAGCTTTTTTTAAGCTATTGAATTGAAAAGTTATTTACTCTTATATTTATGTTTTGCTTTTTGACGGTTTTTAAGTTTTGTTGTGTTGTTTCTTGTGTTGATGGTTGTGACAGTTTTTTTTTCGGGTTTTATTGTGGCTGCAGACGTAAATGATTGTACTTGTCTTTTTACATGCCTTAGTAAATTGAAATTGAAATTTTCCGCAAATTAAACGATTGATTCGGCTTTGTTTGAACAGGAAATTATTTAAATTTTATAATCCGCGGAGATTTTAATGCCATAAATAATCAAAAACTCTGCAAGAATTTTTCAGTCGAACCGACATGTCGGAAACTTTGACGAAAATTTTGGAGCAATTGTAACTCATTTTTGTGAAAACCAAGTCTTGTCTTGTTTGCATGCACCCCTTTGGACAAATTTTTTTGGCATCTATTGGACAAGTCTTCTTGTTTATACAGGGTGGGCCAAAAAAATGTTACCACTTTTAATCCATACACAAATTTTAAAAATGAACATTTATTCGAAATTTTTTTTCACAGATGTTTAACAAAAATATCCAATTAAAATTTGATAACAAAGTCTTTTCACTTTGTCTCTTGTTTCTTACACAGTTCAATAATTGATAACATGTTCAATCCAAGCTCCTCTTCTGTGGAGTACAGCTGCAACACGCACATTGAAGTTTGTGATGACATTGCCGCACATCTCAAGCGGGATTCTTCGAATTTCCTGACAGATGTTGGTCTTCAGGGCTTTAATGGTCTGTGGGTTGTTGTAGTACACCCTCTCCTTCAGGTACCCCCATAGGAAGTAGTATGCGGGAGAAAGATCAGGAGAGTAGGCAGGCCATGGGTTGTTCGTACGCCGTGAGATGAGTCTATCTCCAGGAAAGTACTCGTTGAGGAAATCCAGTGAGACATTTGAGCAATGTGGAGGAGCACCATCTTGCTGGTAAATGACGTTATTCATATTGACTCCCTGCTTTCTCCTAAGAGCAGGAATATGAAACAAAAGTCTTAGTAATTTTGAAAATGGCT
Source organism: Trididemnum nubilum (assembly GCA_963965965.1). NCBI lineage: Eukaryota > Metazoa > Chordata > Ascidiacea > Aplousobranchia > Didemnidae > Trididemnum > Trididemnum nubilum. The sequence continues at coordinate 44,123,269 of OZ014477.1, read as the reverse complement.
AGAATATAAAAAGTGGTAACATTTTTTTGGCCCACCCTGTATGTCAAAGTTCTGTCTAAAATCGCCGAAAACTCAATTATAAGAAGGCATGGATTGTGAACAGAGCGATCGAAGGAAGACTTGTTTAGTTCGGGATTTAAAACACCTTGTTTGGTTAAATCTTAAATATTTTTGCAAAGTCCTCCATTAGAAAAACAAGCTTTTTTTAACTAAAGTCTAAGTTAGATATTCTAATACTTTTAATTGCCTGTATGTGAGTGATTCAGCATGTGTGTTTTCTTGAATGTTTATTGGTCAACATTAGCTTGACCAGATCTTGTACCCTGCAATTTTGAACTCGTGCAAACTTTAGTTAATTAGTCACTGTTCATCACAAAACGATCCGAATCGCTATGCTCAAGGTCACCCCTGAGTAAACTTTGCCCAAATTGCCTTCGTAAACAAAAGCAACCATCAAAGTCGTAATATATCACGCATTAGTGATTACAGCAAACAAACTCAAAAATCAATAAACTAATAAGTGTTTGGTTGTGGTTATCGTGTGCAAATTTGTTTAGATGAGGAACAAGAATGAGTTTTTGTGTAGAATCGCAGGATGTACTTCGATGCCGGTGGGTATGAATATGGTCATGAATATTAGTCCGTCATGTATATTAAGTGTAAGATTTGTAAGTTAATTAGCGTCAAATCAAATACTTCATTATACTCGCAGCATTACACCGAAGCGTGTAACGAGTTGACGGAGCTCATTTCCGCGTCATTGCGCATGCAGGCAACACAGCTTCTTTCGCAGAAATGTCGCAGCGGTAGTGAGCCCTTGGCAACTCTGTGTCCGATTTTAACCGACCCGAGATTTGAACCTTAAACCTTTTACTTCGGAGACGAACGCGTTACCGCTTGACCAACTGGCCAGTAGTTACTGATGTAATAAGCGTAATTGACCTTAACAGGGATACAAAGTTGCAAGCTTGATTGGTTTTTTATGCCAGTTCACGGTCGTGCTCAGTAAATATTGAATCTTCCAAGTTCAAGTTCGTCAAAAATATTAGGTTTGCTCGAGTTTAAGTTTTGTTGGAAGGCAGGTTGTGGCAATCAGCTTAAAGGAAGATAACTAAACTTTCTTTGCAATATGCATTGTACTTCAGAGTTGTGAATGGGCCTTCAAGTACAAGCCTGGACCCAGCCCGAACCTGAAACGTGATTTGAAGCCAAAATCAGGCCTAAAAACATTAGGTTTGATCTAAAAACGAGTACGGTTAATAATAATTGTATAATAACGATCGCATTGATGTGTAAACCAGAGTAGTAAACGGGCCGACAAGTTCAGGCCCGAACCCGAAACTATAAGCCCGAACCCGGCCCGAACCCGAAAATTAATTTGAAGCCCAAATCATGCCCGAAAAAACCCGAAAGTTGAGTCAGGTCTAAAAAATTTAGCAATATTGCCAAGTTATTTTGATTCTTTTTTTGTACACCTAAGACAAAAAGTACGTCTCAGGCCCGAATTAAGCCCGAAATTTTTGTCAACTTTAGGCCCGAACCCAGCCCGACTTACAACTTGGTGTAAACAAAGTCGTGATCCATTGTTGCCAAAGTTATTTGAATCACGCTTTTATAACATTTAAAAGGCGAAAACGCAATGAAGCACGTATATCAAGCCCGAATTAAGCCAGAAATTTTGCCAATCTTAAGTCTGAACCCGGTCCGAGCCTGATCCGAAAAGCCGAGGCCGACGTACAACTCTGTTTGCACTTACTAATCAAAGATGTTTGTTACCGGTGGTAAACATTAAAAAAAAATTCTGCTAATTTTTTAACCCAGCGTTATTTCATGATTTTTAGGAATTATTGATTCAGAGAATTCGAACTTGACTAATGTTTTTTCATACTTAAGTTTGAGTTTTGAACAGAATAATTTTCGAGTTCAAATTCGATTTCACATCTCCGGATTATATTCGACAAAGTTATATGAATAAAGCATAATTATAGAGGCAAAATACTGCAAACTACAGCATGGCGGTAGCAAAAAGCTTTGGGATAATTCTGGTTGGAGCTGTGTTGGTGGTTGCGATAACAGTCCCGATCATCCTCCTCATCCCGCAACCCATCGTGCTGAAGGAACTGGTCGAAGTGACAGGTACAGGAGGGTGGGTTTCACCTCCAGGAGGATTGTCCACCTTCGTGGAGCAAAATTTATAAAAAATTACCAAATTTAAAACTGCTTTAATTAAAAATGTTCGTGAAGTGTGTAATAGTGTGTCAGTATAATGAAAAAAGGTTCATGCAGAACTCCTCTTTGTGTAAATGTTTCGATTGCACATGTTTCCACGAGTCGTTCCAAGAAAAGATTACCATGCTTCTGTACAATAGTTTCTACATCTGCAGGAGATTTTCCGTTTCCTAATGCGAATTGCAGTAGCCTCCAAAGTCTTGCATACCTGCTTTGTTCCTGACTCAGTGGCGTAATCAAAACAATCAAATCTTTATTACACTCGCTGTCCTTCGCCAAGCGTGTAACAAGTTTGCGTGCTCATCTCCGTTTCATTGCGCCAGACTTCTTTCTTTCTTTCGGAGAAAGAAGAAAATATGGCAGTGGTGGCGAGCTGTTGGCAACACGGAATCCATGCGATTTGACCTACCTAAGATTAGAACCTCAGACCTCCTACTCCAACGACGAACGCGTTACCGCTTGAGTTAATGCTGTTTAAATGATTAAATAGATTGTTGTGCTTATAATTTAAAGCCTTTGCGTGGTTGAAAGTCCTCTTTAAAGAACTGCAAATGAATGAGGGGTTGTCCAAGAGCTGTCATTCATAAAACGGTGTGAGATTCTAATAAAAACTGAGGTTAAACCAACGTAGAAACCTGATATTTGTATCAATTGCTGTAGTACCACTTGTTGTTAGATTTTTTGTTGTTTTTGTAATTATTGCATTTACAATGCTATTGCTGTTGTTAGTTTTTTTTTTTCGGTTTTCATAAACCCGTATGTTCTAACAAGTCTTGATGTCATATTTTATTATTGGGGCTAACTGGCTAATTTTATTGTTGCAGTTCTTTCCCAAGGAGCGATGCTTGGAGTGAGGACGCCCGAAGCTGGAATATTTTGGGGAATCCCTTTCGGTGAACCCCCTGTTGGGGAGTACCGGTGGCGTAAGCCACGAAAGCCAAGCTCGTTCCAAGCCCCCTACTGGAATGCAACGTACAAGCGGCCAGCCTGCCCTCAGATTTGCGATCAACCAGTCGCAGAATACTCGTGCCCTCATGCTGTGAGTTGAACATCCTTATGTTAACAAATTTACATTTTTATAGTATCCTAGCATACTGGTAACAAGACTTAAGCTACGATGGCAAAGTGGCATAACGCCTGTTCTGCGGTAATAGAATCCAGTCGGCATATGTATATCTCTTTGGTAGTTGCCAATAGTTGAAACCAGTGTATACCTGGTTTTATACTGGGCTTGGTTCGCTTTTCTTCCGTAGTCATTTTTTCTGACAACCAGAGGCTGTCCAGCTATTGACTTTATATTTTCTTGAATGATATATGGAAGCTATGATCGGCTCATTGAATGGCTGCTTGCTTGATTGATTCCACTGAATAGCCCCACGGTAAGCAAAAAATAGTAAGAAGAAGCTTTCTTAAGTTCAACTTATTGTATGTATTTTCTCATTGCAGACCGATGAAGATTGCCTGTACTTGAATGTTTGGGTTCCATCAAAGATGTTGAAAGAAGCAAAACCCAGCATGATTTTAGATGAATATCATTATGTGGTGGATCCGGCATATCTCCCTGGAGGACGGATGGGACCTCTCCCTGTAATGGTGTGGTTTTATGGCGGCAATTTTCGAAATGGCGCGGGAAGCTGCGTCCTCTACGATGGGCGGTTTATGGCGAGCAAGGGTGACGTCATTGTCGTGACAACCAATTACAGGTAAAATGGTATTTCTTAGTTGTTTTTATTTTTTACTTTGCATATTAACCAGACACTCCGCGTCTGTCTAACCACACCAACGCAGAGCGTTCTTTTCAGGTTCTGTTAGTAGTCTTTTGTCAGGCTGGACACCACAACCGTAGACAAAAAGCTAAATGCTCTGCCACTGCACACTTCATTGTTTAAGGTGACATAGTGCGTAGCTTGTGCTATTTTCAAAGTGTTCATTTGTATTTCGTTGTGAACCATGCAACACCATGATTGGCTGGCAAAAGACTCTGAATGTGCAATTATATTAGCAGTCTATTGAATAATATAGTACACCTTCATCCAGCTCTGTTCTGCAGCACAAAGGCAACATGTTAGATATTGGTAATAATTTGGTTGCGATTAAGCTCCTATGGGCTGGAAAATAGTTCCCAATTACTGTTGCTGTAGTTCTTGTCGTGCATATTTATCCTCCTATTACCGGACAGCGTCAGACGATATCGATTGGATGATCCACGCGTTTTTAATTGCAGTAGCTACTTCGTGGTTGGAGGAATCTGTACCTGCTCAGGAGTTTTTAGTGATCCAATGTTCCTGTGAATTTCTGCGAATTTTTGTTCACTGAATTTACTGCTTGTTCGAATCCACCAGGCAGAGATAATCATCATAAAGCGTTTTATCCAAAGACTCAGCGACGTATCCAAGGATGCGGATTAAACCCAAATCATGCGATAAGTACGTCATAACAACGATGCCTTTCTCCTCTCGACTACGAAGCCGACAAACTGTACTTTCTAAGTACACCCCGTGTAACATATCAGTGCATCTAATTACTTCCTCTAGATAAAAACAAGAAAAAATCAATAACTTTTCTCCAGGGTTGCTCATCTTGGATTTCTTGTGCAAGGTAACGGTGAAGAGGAGTCAAAAGGGAATTTTGGGTTGTGGGATCAGGTCAGAACTATGGAATGGGTGAACGAAAACATTGGATGGTTTGGAGGAGACCCAAATAAAGTAATGTTAACTACAAAACCACAATTTCCGCTTCAATGCACCAGATATCGCTTAGTTTTATACCGAGTTTCTACCTCAGTCGTAGCCAAGTTTTTTGATTGCAGGTAGGGCTAAATCGCAAATCACATGCAATGACGTCATCAGAAATTTTTGAAAGGAGATACTTTTTATGGGGCAAAAATACCGTAAAGTGGAATATCCGAAGACGGGGGCATGAGTTACCTCGTAACCAGAACTTTGCTAATAAGGAAGGCTTTTGCCGAAAGTTAAAATGATCTCATAAAGTAATTAATTGAGAAACGTGGGAATCAAACTACTGTACCTTAAAGGTATCACATACTATGGAGGCTTTGGGGGCCTGGGGACAATGCTCCCAGCCGATGGGCATTTTTTTGGAATTTTTGATAAAAAAAATAGCTATTTTAATGTCATTTTGCACTTTTTAAAGCCATTTGAAAAAACAACTTTTAAGCTTTGAAAGTCAATTGAAAAAATTTAGTTGTTGTTTTTGCGTAGCATATTTATTCCCATATCACCGGATAGCGTCAGAAGCCAACTATTACATGATATCGGCACACTTTTTATTGCAATGAGTCCAATGAGTTTCGTGGCTGGAGGAATCTGCACCTGATTAGAAGTTTCCAGTGATCCAATGTTCCTGTGGATTTCTTCGCATTCTTGCCCACTGAATTTGCTGTTTGTTCCTAGCCACCAAGCAGAGACAATCATTGTAAAGCGTCTTATCCAAGGATGCAACAACGTGACCAGGGTGGAGGCTGAACCCACTTAATGCAATCGGGGTCGTCGTAAAAACGACGACTTTGCCTTCTCGGCTGCGCTGCCTAATATCCGTCTTCCCGTTACTTACAGGCAATTCCAAAACACGTTTAAAACCTTGTATTATTGGGCTTTTGTAAGTGACTTGGCCTTTAGATATATAGATGGCACTGTGGTGACCAAGTGAATATAATTTCATATTTGTCCGTGTATAATCGACTGCGTTATCCGGTTATTGGTACACATTGCTCATGGATGGCATTGAATAATGAACGGATTTCGCGAGACAAAAAGAAATTAATTAATGTTGTCTTGTTCTTTGTTTCACTCGCTATATATATACCTCTGATTTTTGCTTTATGTCATTATTAATTGTTATTTATTCGACTTAAATTGCATTATTCATTTTATTCTGCTTGATAATAAATGCATTTTGAGACTCGTAGCGTTCGAACTCACTTCATTACATTGCCTCCTGCGTTATTTTTAGCAGTAAATGATAATTCGCAGGTAGATTTGCCAAGGAAATTTTTGTTTTGTCTAGAAAATAACCAGTTTAAGGAGTACACGCACGACCAGGGAGCCCGGGCCCTTTTTATCATTGACCGCTTTTCAATTGGCGGGGGCGGACCCCTGCCCCCCTCGCTATGCTCTTCGTTTCCTATCAATATACATTCGCTTTTATGCTCTGCAGCTCAGTGACGGTGTAGAGCTTCCCTTTGTAGAGCGCTGGATTGGTAATCGAAAGGTTTATTCATGCTCCAGGTGTGATTCCCACACCGGCAATGCTTTGCGTTATGGGGAGAACACTTGACACTTAGACTTCATTAGAGCCAAGCAATCTCAGTGGTTAAGAGGTCTATTGATAGCGCAACAAAATAATAACAATAATAGCGTTTTTTGTTACCATCAACTGCAAAGTTTGCATCAAATATTTTTGCAGCAAGAGCCACAATCTTGTTCAAAGCAAAGAGATCCGGTAAATTTGTGCATTTTGAATGCTCGTGAAATTTCTTTTGGCTTAAACGAAACGTCTCAATTAAAATATGTCTAATGAAATAATGATTAATTCTTGCACTGCATTTGATTAATGATGTTCTTTGTACACCTTTAAAATATACTTTAACTACGGATACGGCACGATGAGCCTCTATAAAAGCTAGCGAAATCGAGCACTTTTATTATTTGCTGAATGTAACTGACTTAGTGACTTCTAACCTAAATTTTCCACAAAAATTCAAAAGGTCATTTTGTTTTCGTTTTTAGTCTTTATTGTTTCCGATTTATTTTTCAGCACAAACAGCTTTAGACATTTTTTGGGGTTTTGTTTTTATCCACGCCCGAATTTTGCTGAGGTGGGTTACCTTAGCATGAGGGCGGGGCCTTTTTTGAAAAACAATGTCGCACAGGTCCTGTTTGGGGATGAGAAGGGTAATCACTACCCATTAATTCGACCTTGATCCTAATTTGTATGTATAGGTGACCCTTTTTGGGCAAAGCGCTGGAGCGGAATCAATCGGTGTCCACTTGACATCGGATATCAGCAAAAATCTTTTCCACCAAGTGATCATGGAGAGCAATCCGTTCGGTCTTCCCTTCAGGACTTTGGATGACGCCAAAGAATACGGAGATTTGTTTGCAGCAGCAGCCAACTGCCCTTCTAATGACATGGTGTGCCTTAGATCAAAGTAAGTTTTCCTTTTTCTTGAAAAAAAAATGGATAATATGGATTTAGCAATAAAATAACCGACAAATAGACTATTGAAGCAAAATCATAAGCTTTTATGAAACGTTCAGATTAAGAAAGTTCTATTAAATAAGATTGATAATGGTTATATCTATTAACCAAAACGTTTCTCTTAAGTAGATTATATTGCAAGTACAACAGGTTTGGCAATTATTTTCTTAATAATTTCGAGCGGGTCAAATCGGACACAGTGTTGCCAATGGCTTGCCACCGCTGCAGCATTCTTAGAAAGGAGCTGTGTAGTGTGTAGCCCAGGCCCAATGACGCGTAGATGGACCCAGCCAACTCGTTACACGCTTCGGCGTAATATAAAGAGAGAAATGAAGAATTTATTTTCTTAATAAAAAACATAAAAGCGCAAATTACTAGAACGAACCAGAGTTGGGCAAGTTTATGAGAAACGTTAATTTTGCTAAGAGTTAATTCGCTAAGAATTTTCAAGCAATTTTTTAACTAAGTTATAGTTAAGTAGTTGACTCAAGAACAAAAGTAACGCAAGTTAAAGTTAATTTGTTAATTTTTTTTTTTTAATTCAATATTAACCTGCAGTTGATGCCCAATCAAATTATTCCATTTCCCTATGAGATAAAACTTACTCATTCTGATTTCTGTTACTAGAAGACTTTATTTTTTATTTCTATTATTATGGCATTAGGACACATGGTGTAGCCTAGAAACTCAACGGATTAATGTAAACATTAAAGTAGTTTAACGAAAGTTATAGTGAACGAGTTAAGTCAAAAGCTTTTTAACTTTTTAACTCGTTAATGAAAAACTTAATTTCATTATTAACGAATTAACGAGTTAATGTCCAACACTGGAATGAACTTAAACTCAAGTTCAGCTTGTGCAAAAACTTAAAGTGCGAATAAAATTTTAATGATTGATTTTACCCAGACTTAGCTTTTCAAAGCCGATTCGATCAACTCCAATTCCATGTTTATAGCCTTTTGTCATTAAAACTTTAAATTATAGAATATCAAACGAGTTACGACAATTTTAAAAGATTTTTTTTACCCTATCGTACACAGTCATTTGGTGGAGCAGTTTGTCATAGCGCTCGTCTCTTTAATGGGAGGTTTGTAAATCGATTCCCAGGAAGGTCAAATCAGTATTTTCAGACTATTTTTTCCAACGGCTTGCCACCGCTGAAAAGTTTTTCCTCCGTCATTACGAAGTTTCGCTGATAAAACGATAATTAATTATTATGTTTGCGATGTAATAGGTCCATAAAAGAATTAGAAGCTGCATACAACGAGACTCTCTTGGCTTTGACGGACCCGCAGTTTATCACTTTAGTGTTCCAGCCCTGGAGTCCTGTAATTGATGGCAATGTGGTGCCAGACCAACCCCTTCGACTTTTTATGGAGGTAAGAAAAAAAGTTAGACTTAAATATATTCAGTGCCGTGGCTAGAGCAAGCGAAGTAGGGGCAGAAGTCGAAAGTGAGGAGGTACTAAAACGGATTAAATTATGCGTAGCAATATTTATTTTTACGGATGCTAATGTAGTGCAAAAACTTTCGTTTTAATGCGTAAAGTTGTAATTGAAATATTCCATACTTTACGCGACGTGAACATCACTAACTTTTTTTCAATGGCAATATTCTAATGTGCCGTATAATAGTCAATACTGTGAACAGACACAATTGCAAGACGCCAAACACAGTAGAGATGTGCTTTACTGTTACTTTTGAATAACTGTTACTAACTGCTACTGCAAAAAATTTATCTGTTACTTTTAACTGCCACTTTTTATTCGTTAAGTGAAAACAGTAGACTTGGAGTCCTTGGAGAACACCTGAATTTTCCCAAAAATATGCAATTCTTCAGTGCGAAGACTTTTTTTTGGAGAACGCTTGAATTTTCGCGAAAATTTCCGATATGCTTGGGCGAAGACATTTTTTTTGGGGGGGGAGAACACGTGAAGTTTCTCAAAATTTTGCAATTTGTTTGCGCGATGGAAACCGCTTGACTTTTCGAAAAAATTTGCAATTTTTTTGCGCGAAGACTGAGCTGCTTTGTTTATAACAGTTACTTCTTAACTGTTACAATTCGTTTGGGAAATTATCTGTTACTTTTTAATAGAGAACTGTTATTTTTTTGCACACCTCTAAAACACAGTGCCTGATCCGAGGGGTCCGAACCCTCCTGCTCAAACCGAAGAAATATAAGAAAAACTTGTAACAAATAATATTCATTGCAATTTGGAGCAAGATCTATTTCTTGTCTTACAAGATCTTTAGCCAATGATGTTTTTACAATCTAAGGGAAAAGAACAACAAAAGCCAATGATGATGGGCACCACGGTGGATGAGGCGATGATATATGTGGCCGAGGCATTCACGAGTCCCATGAACGCAACCGTATACAAAGCACTTCTTCTTGCTGTGTTCAAGCAAGACTACATGGAAGTTATAAACCGATACCCGGCTGATTCGTTGGTAATTATTGTACTTACATCAGATAGACTATATTTTGCGTTGAAAAGAAATGCAAGTTGTCAGTGTGGCCAAATGGGTAGAGACGTCGTTTTTACGACGACCCTGATCGCATGATCTGGGTACAACCCCCACCCTTGCCACATTGTTGCGTCCTTGGATAAGACGCTTTACAATGATTATCTCTGCTTGGTGACTTCGAACAAGTAGCAAATTCAGTGGACAAAAACTCGGCGTCTGACGCTGCCAGGTGATAGGAGGATAAATATGCGCAACGACAACAAGAACAAGCTGCTGTATGTGCTACCCGCAAAGCCAGCAGCCCAGTGCATTGACTTGAAGACCGCAAAAATCCTTTGGCGAGGCAACTTGAGGAATAAAGATGTTATCACAGTAGGTGTAGGATCTACGTTACCAAACAGCGAGAGCGAGAGCACCGAGTACCAATACGATTCGATTCATTTAGTATGACTTCGAGATGCAATCGAGATAATCCACAGCCCAGTCCTTAAAACCCTATTAGCTGGTGGTGTGAAACCTCCATCGTGTGTGGTAGACAGGTGGGCAGGTGGCAGCTTGACTCCAAGACCGAAAGGTCTTTTCGCTGTCTCCCAGCAACTTGGTGAATAAAATGTAATTACAATTACATTAAAAGTGATTATGCGAGATTTGATCGGATTTTTCTTTCCATCTCGCATTGATCTTTCAAAATAATTTGCTAACATTACAAAAATTTGCTGTAAAGTTTATGAAGATTTAATTGTGTTCACGCTGTTAAAATAATCACCAGAGGTGGAGTCGAGGACACAAGGCTCGAAGCCAAGGCCAAGGACACAAAAAAAATCCGAGGCCAAGGACAGCCTTTCCGAGGACAGACCCTCTCGAGGCCAAGGACAGAAATGCTCGAGGCCAAGGCCAAGGACCCAGGACACAGCCGCAAGTGTTCTTCAAAAAAAAAGGTCTTCAAAAAAGTTTTTCAGGCTATCTCCACTTTATAGGCGTAGCCAGAATTTTTGGTTGGGGAGGCCTAAACCACAAATCACATGCAATGACGTCATCAAAAATTTGCCTGTTGGCACTTAGCCAGGACTTTGCAAAGAGAGAGGGCTTAAACAAATATAATTGAAAAGTGCAAATACGAAACTTTGGAGACATTTTAAGAAAGCCAGTGTAACTCAAACGTATCACAGACGGGGGGTCTAGGGGTGGGGCCCCCAGCCGCCGGAGGCTTTGGGGGTCTGGGGGCGAAGCCCCCAGCTGTTGGGCGATTTCTTGTAATTTTTAGGAATAAAAAGCTATTTTAATGCCATTGAATAACATTTCGCATATGTTTAGAGCCATTTGAACGCACTAGATTTTTGATATTTAAAAGCCAATTAAAGAAATTAAATTGTTTAATCCTCCTTCTAGTTGCAATTTAAGTCTAAAACACGTTTAACATCTTGCATTTTGGTGTTAAAGTTTAATTGTACGTGATTTGGTCCAGGTAGGGGGAAGTAAGGTGCATTGTCTCGTGCAACATTTTAGCAGTAGATGAAAACCCACTCGGAGATTTTCCTTAGAGATTTTTGTTTTGTCATGAAAATAATCAGTTATAAAAGTGCATGAGTGCATGTTAGGCCAGAGGACCCTGGCCCCTCAATTGAAGTTCAACAATTTGTTCAAACCGCATTTTTCATGGCTAATTTTTTTTAAAGTATTTTGTGCGTAAAAACCTGCGAGGTGAATTAATGAATTGTTATTGAAAAATTGTACAGTAGATGGTTACGTCTACTAACCATGTTATTGCCTGGCCGGATTTACATCGCGCTGGGCCCCTGGCAATTTGGAGATTTTCGCTACATCTTTCTGCCAAATGCAGGTTAGACCATAAAAAGTCTTAACATTTGAGCACAGGGCCCCTAGCTGGTACTGCGCTATATTGTGGTAAATCTGGCCTTGGTTAATGCATTACGTTCATAAAAAAGCTAGACGTGATCCTGAGATAGCAACTTTTAGGACGAAAACCATCCATTTCTTCTAGGCTTACGTTTAAATTGGCTGGCAAAAATTGATTTGAGGAGGTCCAGGGGCCCTGGTCTTCAATATTATTGTTCGCTACTGGTGTAAGCGAAAAATGCTAAAAAGAAACTGAAACTGAAGAAACAATTGGCTTTTTGTAACATTTTTGTCATTGGGGTAATTTCAATTTGGGGGGAGGCCGGCTTGGCTAAGCCTATGCTCCAATTGCGGAAAACAAAAAAGGTATTTGCAAATTTTTCGCGTGGTTTCTGGCGTTTTCCAACAAAATTTCAACGGTTCAAAAATAGTGCTGTCCTCAAGCCGAGGACAGCGCAATTTTCGAGAACCTAAGGCTTCGAGGCCAAGGCCAAGGACTTGAGGCTTCGAGGCCGAGGACAAGGACTTGAGGCTTCGAAGCCAAGGACTTGAAAATGCGCCCTCGAGGACTCCACCTCTGGTGATCACTATAATCTGCTAGCTTTGGATTCATAAACTATTGATTAATTGCTTGGTCAATCATGATCGTATCTGGAGCGGGAGGTCCAAGGTTCCTATCTCGAGCCGGTCAAATCGGACACAGTGTTGACCACGGCGTACAACCGCTGTGACATTTCTTCAAAAAGAACTGTGTTGCGAACTCGTTACACTCTTCGGCGTCATACTTTACAGCGAGTCAGTATGTATGATAAAGATTTGATGTTTTGAAAATTTTTATTCAGTGCGACGCGTCTGACTTGGAGTGCGACAACCGGTATTTGTTGAATCATCTTGCCACGGAGTATTTGTTTCCTTGTCCACAGCGGCAAGCCATCAACTCCACCACGGCCGGGAACCGGTGGATGTATAAATTCAACGAAACCTGGTCGTTTGATGTAAGTTGCTCTTGCGCTTCAACGGCAGTTGAAAGTGCTAGTATTTACTATCAATTTTGTTATAAAATTCTCTCAACCGGTAACAACCGGTAATGGGCAAAAGCATTTCGATACCTTATCACTAAATGCTTTTTTAAATCGCCTGTGCTTCATTCTCGATAGAAGACTAAAGCCGCCCCCCCCCCCCCAGCGGCGACCACCGGGTACACACAAGCGGTATCCAACAAAGTGGTGATGGGGTGCCCCCATTTTGAGTGGTGTGGAAATTTCTCCCGAGTTCTCCCGCTTCACTCAGGTTTTGTGGCATTTCTGCTGCACCATGTTTTCATCCTCAGGACTGAGCTGGGCATCACAGCTAATCGATAAGTGAAAAAAAAAATAATTGCAAATTTGAAAAAAAATTTTAAAAGCATTGTGCATCCACAGCAAGTATATGTACTACCATTGCGCGTCAACAGCACATACCTATACAGTACTAGCATTAGATTCAGTAAATTTCAATCAGCCAAAATTAAAAATAAAGCAAATAAATGAAATCGATTTTGGCATCAAATAGGGTCATCGTCTGTTTTATTCAAATAAAACATTTACGCAATTTTTTACTTTTGTTTAATTTTGGCCGATTGTACAGTTATCATAGCTTATTTTTCACCTGATTCACGACCACCAATCGCGAAGTGAGAAGCTTCACATTTAGGAGAGATCCTACGAAAAGTTTGATGACGGCACTGTGTGGTACCTTCAGGTGTGATGTAGCCAAAAATTTTCTTGTATCAACAAGATTTATCCGATGCGTTTGGGATTACACATACCGGTAGTAGACATAACGAACGAGCAAAAGATCGATTTAGTCAATTCGCAGGCGCACTATAATTATGCCGAGTTAAGACCGTGACTTGTCCTTATAGATAAGAAACTTCACAGCAATAATTATTTATGCTCGGTAGCTTCAAACAAGCAAGCATCAAATTTAATTGGACAAAAAATTAAATTCTTCCAAAAATTTTGAAAAGTAGAGGCTCTAAGCTGGTACGGATTGTATATGCGCTACAGCAGTCGCTTCTTCGTGAATGCAGAGAATAAAGGGATCATTGATACATTATTTTTTAGTTCGCCTGGGAAGTGCCTCTTTGTTTCGACAAGGTGTGCCACGCGGCAGAGTTAGCTTATCTCTTTGGCATTGAAACTCTGACTACCTTTGAATTTACGCAAGGTGAACGGGAACTTTCCGACCGAATGATTTCTTACTGGACTAATTATGCCAAGTACGGAGATCCTGGAAAAACGGAAAATCAGGTAGACCGCTTTCATATTAGTGCGACGATAGCTACAAAAATCATATTATTCAGTAATAGTTTTACTATTTTGTAAGAACCGATAATGTATCACGATATTAAGCAGCGTGGCCGAAAGAGTAAAAAAGACCTTGAAATCATGTACTTGTATCAAACCATGCATAAGTCACGCTATTACTTGGGTCAAGGGTGCAAATCTTTGTTGAGCATTGGGGGGGATAATTTGCAATTTTACCCCAATTTTGCCCTATTTTCAAGATTGGGGGGTGAACCTCGACCACGATTTTTTTCAGCTGAGCAAATTAACAGAAGACGAAAAAGAAAAAAGGTCTTCACCAAAAATGGAACACTTTTTTCCCCGAATTCAGGTAAAGACCTGCGCTCAGATACACCAGTGTCAAATTATTGGAGGGAATGCAGATGAAGACCATACTCAAATTATTGGGGGGATATATCCCCCCATCCCCCCCGGGTTTCGGCACCCCTGACTTGGGTCCTTGGAATCAGACTCTTAACAATGACTATCTCTGCTGGTGGCTTCGAACAAGCAGCAAATTCAATGGTCAAGAATTCGAAGAAATCCGCTGGAACATTGAATCATCAAAAACTTCTACATTATACAAATTCTTCCGAACACTTACTCAAGGCAATGAAAGATGTTTAATGCGGTGCGGTGACAGTAAAACAAACACGAACCACAACAGAGTACGCTATTGTAGTTACTGCAATTCAGAATTGTAAATCGGGCCGGGCTTTTCGGGTTCGGGCTTAAATTGACAAAATGTCGGGCTTGATATTCGTACTTGCGTTGTGCTTTGGCTTTTAGGTACTACCGTACTGTATAAAAACGTCATTAAAATAATTTTGCAACATTGAAAGACAACTACCCGCCAGTTCGCCGCGCGGTAACGCGTTCGTCTCTAGAACGGGGGGTTTGAGGTTTAAATCCCGGGCCGATCAAATCGGATACAGAGTGGCCAACAGCTCACAACCGCTGCAACAGCTCTTCGAAAGGAGCTGTGTTGTCTGCAGGCGCAATGGTGCGGAGATGGGCCGCGCAAACTTGTTACACGCTTCGGTGTAATACAGCGAGTATAACCAAAGATTTGATTTGATTTAAAAGAAACTTCGTTTAAGTATCAAAACGATTATTACAACGTAGTTTTTATTATTGCGTCACAATTGATCAGCTGTGAGTACTTTTTTAACGGCATATGCGAGCAATAACCGTCCACATTTTTTAGACCTAACTTACCTTTCGGGCTTGGTTTTTGCTTCAAATCGCTTTTCGGGTTTGGGCTAATGTTTTCGGGCTCGGGCCGGTAACTTGTCGGCCCGTTTACCACTCTGTACTGCATGGCGTTGTGATCAGATTCAATACATCATCAGTTTCGAGCAGTCTCTCTATTCATTAGTTTTCAAAATTAAATCAGAAGCACTGTTCCAATTTTAGGGAAGCAGCATATTGGATTGGCCACTTTTTGAATGGGGAAAAGCTGATGGGTACAAGGCTTTGGAGTTGCAAGCTGAAGGAGACCTAATGGCTGTGAAACCCTACGACGACATCTGCGACTTTTGGGACAAACTTGATGCCTATGCAGAACATTTTTAAACATTTGAAATATTTTTTCAAAGATTAAAATAATCAAGTCAAAACAAGTAGTTATTTGCGTTGAATTTGCCAAGGAAGCATTAAAAAAAAGAGCCGTGAAAAGACGTTTAAATGTTTATTCCTCAACCCCAAAGTCAATTTTCAAATCTGGTCAGACGATTATACCTCAATTTTAGGACCAAATTTCAATTTTAATACGTCATAGCCTGTGTAGTTTATAGAATATAATTTTGATTAACAAACAAAAGTTATGCTCTAACCTAAAAGCTTAGTCGCAAAGGGGAAAACCGAGACTTGGACACGGTGTGAAGGACGATTTTTAATAATATGCTGCTTACTGGAGCGTGACGCTACATTTATCTTTTCGATCCCTTTACGTTGTTCATCGTGATATTCTTCGTCGGCGTCCAGGTGACAACATCACACTTCGTCTTCAACTCAAGAGAGTGTGCACCATCTACAACTCCAATTAAGGTAGTGTACGTCGCGTTCATAACTTGTGATATCGGGGCAACCAACCGGATTAAAAAACGACTTTGTTGCACATTATGCTTTTTAATGTCTGGGTTGCTTCAACAAGATATATATTTCTTTCGCCACCTTTTGTTTGTGATTGTGTTGTTCACTGTCCACTGGAGCGTGATGATAGACATTGCATTGATATTGAGACTGAGGGAGCCAGACTTCTGCCGCACGTACTTTTGCTTGGTATTAGATTGACGCTTGCCACAGCTCCCCTCACCGTTTAGAACAAGGACATTCCTGGTGCTGTTCCACGTACCGGCTGTAATGGTGAATTGCGTGGGGCACGTCAGGGCCTCAGAGAGAATTTTTTTCAGGAGCTACGAAGACTGGTACAGGCCCCCCCAAACATTATCTAACTCTTTTGTTGTTGTCGAGATTAATCGCTATCCACGTCATTATGGCTGTAGAACTCCATTTGAGAGTGAAGGAATGATGACATTTGCATGGCTTAAAAGGGCGTTTAAGTCAAGTTTTTCACTCTTTGACTAAAATGTCAGGATAAGCCCAGAGGTTGTGGAACCGGTAGGGGAGCAGGCCCCCCACTTTTTTTTCAGGAGGAGCCTTGGCGGGCCCTGATTTACGTTATTCATAATACCTTTAAACGAACAAACTTTCAGCTTATTTCCATGGATGGCAAAACCAAAAAAAAGCGCAGACTCACACTTTTTAAGTGCGCACTGCGCATTCTATCAAATCGAAATGCATTGTTTCCGCATCCATGAGACTTTATTAAATTGCAATAGCTGGTGCTTAAAACAATGAAAATCGCTTTAAGCTTAAAGCTGCACGCAGTGGCGCAACCAGAGGGTGGGGTAAGGTGGCTTCAGCACTCCCTTGGCCAAGTTACTTACAAAATTTAACCAGAAATGCAAGCGTTTAAATATGTTTTGGGCTTGACGTGTACGTAAAGGGGCTGAAGAGGCTGTAATTCTTCAACGGGCTTTTAAATTTTTGCTGTTAAGTTGTTCCAAACAGCTCTAAAAACGTGCGAAAAGTGATTCAAACAGCGTTAAAAAGACTATTTTGTCCAAAAAGTTACAAAATTCGACTAGCGGCTGAGGGCAAACCCCTAGACATCGTTCGTGATATGCTGAAATATGCTTAAGTTGAGCCAGTTATTTCCTCAACACCAAAAAATTGAGACATATCTTGAACAAAAAAATTTTAACTTCGGATTCAAGTCCCCACTTTTGGAAAACTCTGGTTGTTCGTCTGGTCACGCAATAAGCGCTGTAGGCGAAAGAAAAATGATCACTGCTTTTGGGCCCCCTGTTTAAATATGGTTCCGCCGTCGCTAGATAAGCCTAAAATGCATTCTCACCAAATTTGAAGTATCTACGCCTTCCCGTTGTTAAGATATTGCAGTTCAAAATAAACAATTTTCCTTTTTCTTCAGTGTTGACATTTTGTCAGTATGGTGACAGAAGATTAACTTTTGGAAAGTTGGTTTACATTTACTGAAAAGCAGCTAATTTTTAAGCTCTAAGCCTTTACTTTGTCTTAAACTTTTATTTTACTTCCTTAAAACATTCATTAAGAATCAGGAACACACAGTAACTTTTTAAAATTTTGTTTCTAATTGGCAACCCTGGCAAAATTTCTAAGGGGAAAAGTCTTTCTAAGGGGAAATCTAATCTGTTATATCTCAGGAACGGAAGGTCATAGAAAGCCAAAATTTGGTGAAGTTAGTCTTCAGATCTGTCAAAAATTTTTGAGAGAAAATTGAGCCAAAAAATTTCCAACCTGAACGCCCTTTTAAATTCAGCTAAGGGGTGGGGGATCGCTGTGAGCTCCACCAGGGAGTCCGGGGCAGAGCGTTGGAAACTTCAGCCCTTTCAATGTTTGTCAAGGGTAAAATACAGCATTCGATTAACATCACAATACCAAAATTGAGGCAAAAAATAAAAAATTTCTGAAGTTTTTCTGGTGTTCTAGGCTAGCTTTGAGAAATCACTCAGGTGCTACTCAAAAGACTAATTTATTGCTGACGTATCGCTAGTTTGAAACAACTAGCTTCTTCAGAGCACTGCTATCAGTAGTGATGGCAAATCGCCATCAACTTCTGATAGCAAAAAACAGAAAAACGATCCCACACATTGCTGTAGTCAGTAGCGTAGCCAGGGGGGGCTCGAGCCCCCCCCCATTGGCTTGTGAAGTATGCAAAATCGCATGTTTTTTGTGCTTTTGAGGCCGATTTTCTGTGAAAAATGGAAAATAGCCCCACCCATACGAAAAGAGCCCCCCTCAAACGTTTGAACTTGCGAAATTGGAAGAAAAATCGCCCTGAATTTTGGCGAAGACCTTTTTTTTTTTTTTTGGAGATCACCTGATTTTGGGCGGAAAAAAGATTTGAATTTTGGATTTCGGCCGAAAAATCACTCTGAATTTTGGCGAAGACCTTTTTTTTTTTTTTTGGAGATCACCTAATTTTGGGCGGAAAAAAGCTTTGAATTTCCGAGACATTTCGTCTCAAATTTCGGACAAACCGTCTGAAACTGATTCAAGGTCAATGAAAATTCGAGTCAAGGTCGTTTGCACACTTCTCACTGTTTCAAAATAGCCCCCCCCTTTTCCAAATCCTGGCTACGCGCCTGGCTGTAGTAGAATAACTAGCGAAAAAAAATTTCAAAACAAGGCTCCGATAATTTTTTTTGCTATCAGAAGTTGTTTTTTTTTTAATAATTTTTTTTCTATCATATTTTTTGCTATCAGAAGTTGATGGCGATTTGCCATCACTACTGATAGCAGTGCTCTGAAGAAGCTAGTTGTTTCTAACTAGCGAAACGTCAGCAATAAATTAGTCTTTTGAGTAGCACCTGAGTGATTTCTCAAAGTTAGCCGAGAGCACCAGAAGAACTTCAGAACTTTTTTATTTAAAATGCCTGGTGTACAACTACATTACATTAAAGGCAAAAAGTTAGGTCTAGTATGTTAAAAGGTACTGGGTTCAATTCTCGGTGCAAGCAATTTTTAGGGTAGGGGGCGCGTTGAGTCAGTTGTGGTGTTCCTTATCTTTCAAGATTGGAAGGCGATGGAATTAGCCTATTCTACCGCAAATAGGGGCATCTTTGGAGAGGTCCAACTTAAAAATGGGTCCGAGTGCCTTGTTCCAGGCTTGGGCCCCCTCATCAAAAGCAATCGCTCTGGGCCGAATTAAATACACAACTGCTACATTGTCAGTTAAGAAAAGGTAGAAATGCCAGAAAATCTCCACTATTGAAGAATCACATTCTTTTCACCCAATTGGTCTGGCGGACGGTGGCCGAATATTCTTTTCGTCGAATGGACAACCGGTACAGGAAATTTCTTTTGGAAAAAAATTTTTTCCTTGGCTATTTTGACGCTAGTTTTATTAGTTTTATTAAAATTTTATTAAGAAGTTTTACAGAACAAATAACGTGTGAACAGGGCTACCGAGAGGTGGGCACGGGGGTACAATGACCGCGGGGCCCATGGACTTTAGGGGGCCTATGAGGGGCCCATGGGCTTCAGGAAGGCCGTTCGCTTCAGCGGGCCCAGCAGAGGGCCCATGAGCTCGAGAGGGACCCATCGAAATGACACTGAGAAATCAGCATGTGAGGCCTGAAGACCTTTCTTTTTTGGACCGCAAAAACCGTTAGAATTTTGGTGAAGACCTTTTTTTTGGAGATCACCTAATTTCGACCGCAAAACCGTTAGAATTTCGGTGAGGACCTTTTTTTTTTTGGAGATCACAGCATAATGCGGACAAAAATGCGGCATTTTCTCCGTCTGTTTTGGAGTTCACAAAACCGGAAATCCGTCATATTTGAGCTGGCCCCGGGCCCACGTTCGGCTCTCGGCGCCCCTGCGCGTGAACTACTATTAAAGGGGATGAAGCATCCAGCCTATTCCGGTTGTTTGCAATAGCTAAAATCGAAATATTATTTTTGAAATGTTTTGTTCTTATTTTGGGACTGTAGTTGCAAAGATATTCAAAAACTACAAAGAGATATCTCCCACAAAAAGTTTTTGAAAACTCTGAATCTGTTTTTTTAACCTGAACTTCCACGGAAAAAGAGAGACTAAATAACATTTACCCGTCTAGTAACATCATATGACTTATCCAATTTTGATAAAAGCCTTCCTTTTTCTGGAAATTCAGGCTGAGAGAACAAACTCAAGGTTTCCAAAAACTTTTTTGGGGAATATCTTTTTGTATTTGATGAATATCTTTGTAACCGCAGCCCCAAAATGAGAACAAAAATTTCAAAAATTATATTTCAATTTTAACTATCGAAAACTATTGTAATTGGCTAGATGCTTTACTCCCTTTAAGATCTTTCGGCTTCCGGGCCCCTAAGTCTTGGCCTTCCTAGGCCCAATGTACCCCTAGAACCTTCTCGTAGGCCCTGTGCGGAGTTCGATTTTTTCTTTGGCAAATAACCAGAAAATGTTCTCACTGAAAGTTAATCCTTTCGTGATCGAGTCAATAAAGCCTTTGCTAATGAAACGGCAGAGGATCGTGTCAAGCAAAAGACTGAAACATTAGTATTCACAGCTTTCCTCCTTGACTGTCAGAAATTTATGGAATGCAGCAACGTCGAAGCTTTTTCTCGCCATAATGATTGGACGTCAAAAAGCCAGTCTACCAGGCGTCTGATTACACACGAAAGTTTTTGTGAAGCCCTCCACCGTGTGTAGTTGGTGGCAGCTTAATTCGATGACTCCAAATGTCCCTTCACTGTCTCC
Organism: Trididemnum nubilum; assembly: GCA_963965965.1. Classification (NCBI taxonomy): domain Eukaryota; kingdom Metazoa; phylum Chordata; class Ascidiacea; order Aplousobranchia; family Didemnidae; genus Trididemnum; species Trididemnum nubilum. Next base: position 44,102,357 of record OZ014477.1, on the reverse strand, counting down.
TTGCCGAAACAACATGGTGAGTAAAAAAGTAATTTCAATCACAACTAATTCGAACAACCGACGCTCGCGTGGCGTGTATTTTTGTTTTTCCTCGGCCATTTTCAAGCTAACGAGTGCAAAGTTTCAGACTTTTGCTTATAACTCAAGAGCGGTTTGGTATAGCTGCATGAAATATTGACAGCAGTTTAAGATTAATAAGTTGCATGTTTGTACCAGATTTCAAAGCAAAAGATCTCGTGACTTAGGTTTTAGGACCCAAAAACCGCGCCGAAATATTGGCGTAAAAAGCGGTCTCATTCAAAAATGGCTTAAGTACGCAAAAAATATTTCACATGGTTATATATCTTAAGATACTCTTTCATCCCTACAGGTTCGGCGCCAGAGTAGCGTGACTGGGGAGGGGGGGGGCAGAAAAATATTTGGGGGGGCACAGATAAATTTTTCGCTCAAATTCGGGAGTAAAGACTAAAAAAAAGGTCTTCATCCCAAATTATGCCCCGCGGATACGGGCCGTTTGCCTCCTTTCGGGGCACAATTCTCACTCGGGGGCACATTCTTAGTCAGGCCGAGCGTGATGGAATCTTATGGTGCGGATCTCGGGTCTTGCCCACAAATTTAGGGGTGAAGGTTAAAAAAATAGGTCTTTGGCTCGAAATGTTAAGCTTCGTCTTGGCGTTCACTCGTGTTTTTTGTCCTGGAACAAGACTTTACTCAGCTTTGGGGGGAGGGTGTGCACAAGTAGTATTTTGGGGGGCGCAGGCCCCGAAATGCACTCCAGTGGCACCGGGTCTACATTCGTACCTACCCGCTTTTGGCCGCAATAAGGTTTTTTTTCTTTTTTTTTTCTTTTTTTATTTTCTTCCAAAATCTTGTACGCTGTTCTTCTTCTAAACCACAAATCATCGAAATCTGATTTTTGTGTAAAGTTGTTGAGGTGGAAACGCAATTTCGTCTCCCGAAATTTTTGGGTGCCACTCCCCCCGGAACGCAGGCGTAGCCAGGGGGGGCCCAGGGGGCCCGGGCCCCCTCAATTAAAATACCACCAATGATAAAAAATTATGACAACATAGTCTAACGATGTTTAGTTGCAGTTACGGACGACGAGGGACCCCCGGGGCCCCTAATCAACAACCAGGGGGCCCCTAACTAATAACCAGGGAGCCCCTAACCAACAACCAAGGGGCCCCGGAGCCCCTAACTAACAACCAGGAGGCCCCAAGGCCCCTAACTAACCACCAGGAAGCCCTGGGGCCCTAACCGACAACCAGAGACCCCTAACTAAGAAAAAGGGGATCCGGGGCCTCTAACTGATGAACAGGGGGCCCTAATTGACGACCAGGGGCCCTGTAACTAACAATCAAGGGGCTCTGGGGCCCCTAACTGACAACCAGGGGGCCCTGGGGCCTCTAACTGATAAACAGAAGGCCCTGGGTCCCTAATTGACGACCTGGGCCCCCAGAGCCCCTAACTAACAACCAGGGGGCTCTGGGGCCCTTAACTGACAACCAGGAGGCCTTTGGGGCCCCTAACTAACAACCAGGGGCCCCCAACTGACAACCAGGGGACCCTGGGGCCCCTAACTGACAACCAGGGAGCCCCCAACTAACAACCAGGGGGCCCCTAACCAACAACCAGGAGGCCCCGGGACCCCTAACTGACAATCAGGGGGCCCTGGGGCCCCTAACTGACAACCAGGGGGCCCTGGGGCCTCTAACTGATGAACAGGGGGCCCTAGGGCCCTTAACTGACGACTAAAGCTCCCAGGGTCCCTAACTAACAAACAGAGGGCTCCGGGACCCTAACTGACAACCAGGGGGCCCCCAACTAACAACCAGGGGGCCCCTAACTAACAACCAGGAGCCCCTCGGGCCCCTAACTGACGACCAGGGGGCCCCAAACTAATGACCAAGGGACCTGGGCCAGGGGCCCCGTAATTCAAATTTTTAACAATTTATATGCAAAACCTGTGAAAAATCTTAGAGTTTTGTGCTAAAAGTTACAATCCCAGGCCCTCATTTAACTTTATTATGAACTTAGTGCTATAACACAGGCGGTAATGCAAACCCCCTATTGAAATACTACCTATGATGAATATAATGAGACCATAGCCAGTATGTTTTTCCTTGTCCAGAATTGCAGTTTCTTTAGTTTAGGATTTACGCGTACAAAAGTAATAATAATGATGACCACCTGTCCACGTCATAATAATGTCATGCAATTCCTGGAGGTTTCAAAAAACTGTCAACTGACTTGACTCGAGTCCTCCACGATTAGAAAAAAAGTTATTTTAATTTCGCTTTAAATGTTTTTTTTATGAAAGAACTTAAGGGCACGATCTTATCTCAAAATCATAGGTGTAGCCAGGGGGTGGCCCAGGGCGCCCGGGCCCTTCAATTGAAATGCCACCAATGACAAAATTTGACCAAAAAAACCTTGTTTCTTCATTTTCAGTTTATCTTAGCATCTTTGGGTACAACAATACACGCGCACAACAGTAATTAGCAATGAATAATATTGACGACCAGGGGGCCCGGCACACCCCCTTAATTCAATTTTTTGCAACCAATTTAAACGTGTAACCAGGGTGAAATCAAGGGTTTTTGTCCTAAGAGTTGCTACCCCAGGTCCTTATCTAAACTTTTTGTGATTGCAATGCAATAACTAGCGCCGTATTTGCCATATGGGACAGTGCCAGGGCCCAGCGCTCAGATAAGTAGGACTTTTTTTGGTCTTCGTTTACGTTTGGCAGGAAGATGTTGCAAAAATTCCCTAAGTGCCAGGGGCCTCGCGCGATGTAAATTCGGCCCAAAAATACAATGTTTAGTAAGCGTAACCATCTATTGTACCATTTTTCAATAACGATTCAACTCCACCTCGCCAGTTTTTACGCACAAACTACTTTAAAAAAAATAGCTTGGGAATATGCTCATTAAACAAATTATTGAATATCAATTGAAGGGGGCCTGGGCCCCCTGGCCGTACATGTACTACAACTGGTTAACTTCATGATAAAACAAAAATCTTCAAGAAAAATCTTCGAGTGGATTACTATTTACTGCTAAAATATTGCAGGAGGCATTGTTCTTTACTTCCCCCTACATGGACCAAATCACATGCAATTAAATTTTTACTCCATAATGCAAGATTTTTAAACGTGTTTTGGACTTTAATGACAAGGAAATGGAGGATTGAACAACCAAATTTTTTCGATTGGCTTTCAAATGTTAAAAATCTAGTTCTTTGAAATGGTTTTGAACACGTGCGAAATGTGATCCAATCGGATTAAAATAGCTTTTTTTTCAAAAAACTTACAAAAATCTCCCAGCGGCTGGGGGCTTTGCCCCCAGACCCCCATAGCTTCCGGCAGCTGGGGCCTATGCCCCCAGACCCCCCTCTGGGATACGTTTGAGTACACTAGCTTACTCAACACGTCTCCTAAGTTAGATTTGCACTTTCCAACTATTAGTTTGCGACCTTTCCCTTTACCGAAATCCTGGTTAAGTGCCAACGGGCTGCAGCTTCAGATCTTCCATTCTACGATATCTTTGTCCCACAAAAAGTTCCTTTTTTGAAAACTTCTGATGACGTCATTGCATGTGATTTGTGGTTTGGGCCCCCCCAATCAAAAATCATGGCTACGCCTATGCCCCGAAACCCCCCAAAATGTGCCCCCAAAAAAACTTTTTTTATGGTTCAAACTGGGGTGAATTTGTTTTTTATCAGTAGGTATTTAAGAGACAAAAATTTTGACATAGTTTGGGGATACCACCCCTCCAGGGACAGCACTCCCTCGGAACCCCCCAAAAGTAATTTTTTGAACGGCTAAACCTAGGGTGCCAGTGTTTTTCGATATCAGCAGATACTTAACCGACAAATATTTTGACATAGTTTGGGGGAACCACTACCACTCTCCCGAGGACCCCCAAAAATCACTTCTTTGAACGACTTAACTTAGGGTGCCAGTGTTTTTTGATATCAATAGTTCTACATAAAACCACAAAGGGAGTCACAAGGGTACCAGAGACATCACACCTCCAGGCGGGGAACCATAGCGATTCAAATGAAAAACAGAAAACAACGTTGGTAAACAAGTATTTTAACCATCACAACATTATAGGAATTAAACAGATGAGCATCTGCGACCGGTTTCGTCCTTGCTCAAGCAGGGGCGCCGAGAGCCAAAAGCTGGCCCGGGGACAGCTTAAATATTGGGCCCCCTTATATTTTAATTCAACGTTACAAGACACACGTCTTGGTTTTTCATTTAATTACCCAGCGGTGTAAGCATAACAAGACTTTTCAATAAGACGATTTCACACTGAATAGCGGCAATTACAGCAAGGTGTGCGAGGGCGAAGCCCCGGCCGCTGAAAAATTTCAATGAATCGTAAGCCAAAATGTGCAATTTTGAGCATTTTAAAACCAATCAGAAGTGTGATTAAAGTTGCAAAATTCTTTATGTGTTAGGACGTCTACCGGCATCGTGGCCGAGTGAATAAAGGAGAGGACTTCGTTTTTGTAACGACAGTACGATTAATTTAAAAGTGTGGTTCAGCCACAACTCACAACATCGTCGCGGTGTTTCGTCTTCGGATGGGACTCTTTGCGACACTTATTTTTGCTTGCTGTAAACAGGCGAGCAGCAATAGAATTGCGATAACACCTCTCAAAAAATCAACAGAATACCGGAAACTCCTAAGCGGGTGCGGATTCGTTCAATTTATTGCGCTATACTGTCGCTTTCTCCTGGGAAAAACAAACAAACAAACAACAACCAGAAAGATTACCCAGCTATAATGACCTGTAAGTTAGCGTATAATTTACTTCATAGCCGTAGCCAGGGGGGCAGGAGGCCCGCCTCCCAAATTAAAATACCACCCTTGATAAAAAAAATTATGGCAACATAGCCTAGCGATGTTTAGTAGCAGGTTGTTTTTCAGTAATTACGCACATAACGGTAATTAACAATAATATTAATGACAACGAGGGAGCTCCAGGGCCCCTAACTAACAACCAGGGGGACCAGGATTCCCTAACCGAGAACCAGGGGGCCCCTAACTGACAAACAGGAGGCCTCGAGGCCCCTAACTGACGACCAGGGGCCCCAGGGCCCCTAACTAACAACCAAGTGGCCCCGGGTTCCCTAACCAAAAACCAGGGAGCCCCAGGGCCCCAAACGGACAACCAGGGGGCCCCGGGCCCCTAACTGACAACCAGGGGGTTCAGGGGCCCGTAACTGACAACTAGGGAGCTTCAAGGCTCTAAATTAACGACCAGGGATCCCAGGGCCTCTAACTGACAACTAGAGAGCCCCAGGACCCCTGACTGACGACTAAGGGTCTCGGGCCAGGGGCCCCTTAATCTAAATTTTTAACAATTTATATGCAAAACATGCGAGAAATCTAAGAGAATGTCCTAAAAGTTGCAACACCAGGCCCTCGCTTAACGTTATTATGAACTTAATGCTATAACACAGGCGGTAATGCAAACCCCCCTATTAAAATATTATCAATGATAAATATAATGCGAGCATAGCCATTGTTGTCCTTGTCCGGAATTGCAGTTTCTTTAATTTAGGATTTACGCGTACAAAAGTAAGTAATAATGATGACGACCACGTGTCCACGTCACAATAATGTTATGCAATTCTTGGACGTATCAAAAAGTTGCCAAGTGACTTGACTCGAGTAATCCACATTTTGGAAAACACGTTATTTTAATTTTGCTTTGAATGTTTTTTTTTTATAAAAGAACTTAAGGGCGCGATCTTATCTCAAAATCATAGGCGTAGCCAGGAGGGTGGTACAGGGGACCGGACCCCCTCAATCGAAATGATGACGACCAATGACAAAAGTTTGACAAAAAAGCCTTGTTTCTTCATTTTCAGTTTATCTTAGCATCTTTGCGTACAACAGTAAACGCGTACAACAGTAATTAACAGTAAATAATATCGACGACCCGGGGGCCCTGCGCACCCCCTTAATTCAATTTTTTGCAACCAATTTAAACGTATAACCAGGGTGAAATTAAGGGCTTTTGTTCCAAAAGATGCTACCCCAGGTCCTCATCCAAACTTTTTATGAACGTAATGCAATAACCAGCGCCGTATTTGCCGTATGGCTCAGAGCCAGGGCCCCGCGCTCAGATAGTAGGACTTTTTTTGGTCTTCACTTATATTTGGCACGAAGATGTTGCAAAAATCTCCGAAGTGCCAGGGGCCTCGCGCAATGTAAATCCGGCACGAGCAAAAACATGTTTAGTAAGCGTAGCCATTTATTGTACCAGTTTTGTATAACGATTCACCTCCACCTCGCCAGTTTTTACGCGACTAAATACCTTAAAAAAATAACCAGGGAAAATGCTCATCGAACAATTAAAATTTTGCACCATAATGCAAGATTTTAAACGTGTTTTGGAATTTAATTGCAAGTAAAAGGAGGATTAAACAATTACATTTTTTCGATTGGCTTTGAAATGTTAAAAATCTAGTTCTTTCAAATGGCTGTGAACACGTGCGAAATGTGATCCAATGGGATTAAAATAGCTTTTTATTCCAAAAACTTACAAAAATCGCCCAGAGGCTGGGGACTTTGCCCCCAGACTTCCATAGCCACCGGCGGTTGAAGGCTCCGCCCCCTGACCCCCGTCTGTGATACGTTTGAGTACACTAGCTTACTCCACACGTCTCCTAAGTTAGACATTTGCACTTTTAGCTGTTAGTTTTCGCCCACTCCCTTTACCAAAATCCTGGTTAAGTGCCAACAGGCTACGGCTTTAGATCTTCCGTTCTGCGATATCTTTGCTCCACAAAAAGTTCCTTTTTTGAAAATTTCTGATGGCGTCATTGCATGTGATTTATGGTTTGGTAACATGATCGATAGTACGTAACTATCTCGTGGAATTAGCAATTTTGTTAAAGTCATTATAACGTCATACTACACTCCCGTATATGCTTTGAACCAATTTATGGTTGTACTTCCAGGGGGGACATGACAGAACGTGCTAGCGAGCTCGTAAAGACCATTCTCGCTTGCTAAAAAGCGCTAACGAACAAAAGCTCTTCGTAGACAAACTGCCATTTCTGAGCCGTCTCGCCCAACACACGTTAAAACAGTTCGCTCGAATTTCTTTCCGAGATGTTCGTAACTTGTGTTAGTACGTAATAAATATCTCATTGTGACGTCAGATGCTTTTCTACTTCAAAATAATGCGTTCAAGCGTACTGTATGTACTACATTGTTATGGAAAAAGATACCATAACCTATGCGTTATTATTCTATGCAAGTAAATTCCTCAACTAATGATAATTGGTAAATGAACGACAGAATTTAATTATATTTTTGGATCAATGTGAAATAAGAACAACTTTTTCTAATTAAAATAAGAACAACTTTTTTGATCACACTAATTACCGCCAAATTTTAGGTCTTCCTATGGGTTCGTGCATTTCTCCTGTGCTGAGTAATATCTTTATGGAACACGTTGAGCAATTGGCCATTTCAACCTTTTCCACTCCCCTAATTCTTCGGTGCAGATACGTGGACCATACTTTCTGTATCTTGGATAAATCACAAACGGAAAGTTTTCATCAACACTTGAATTCAGTTTGCAAGCACATCCAATTCACGAAAGAAGTAGAATTTGAATTCTCCCTACCTTTTCTTGATGTTCTTGTTTCTCGATCTGGCAACAATATCTCCACCCAAATTCATAAAAAACCTACCCACACCGATCGTTATCTTCCCTATATTTCGCACCACCCAAAACACCAGAAGTTGGCTATAACCCATTCCCAGCACAACAGGATATCCTCCCACATCACAGACCAGACGGAGCGACAGATAGCTAGAAGGGAAGTACGCCAGACCCTCAGAACAAATGGTTATCCCTGTAAGTACACTTACCCCCCAAAACCCAGATCACAACGTGAATAACCTACGTTCACCAAATTCACATCACTTCCATACATTCAAGGAACTACAGAAAAGATTAGGAGAATTTTAAAAGAAGTCGGCGTCAAAGTTGCAATGAAACCTATTCGGACCATTGGTCAATATCTATCTTCCCCTAAGGATTCTATCAACACTGATGAAATTACCTACGTTGTATATGAAGTTCCTTGCAAAGACTGTGACTTTGTTTGTGTTGGCCAGACCAAACGAGACCTAAACTCCCGATTAAAAGAGCACCAAAGAGCCATTAAGCAACAAAAACCAGAAAATTCCGCCTTGTGTGAACATGTAATATTATTTGATCACGTAATTGCTTGGGCCAAATCACGAATTTTGAAAACTGAAAGTAATTTTTCTAAAAGATTAACCGCCGAATCTTGGTTTATTCTTTCTAGGCCAAAAGTAATTAATCGTTCAGATGGTGAATCTTTTCCAATAGTTTATCGTTCTTTGCTTTAATGTCTTGATGCTTTGATATCATTTTAGTTTACACTTTATACTGTAGTTTTTTGTGACCAAAGTTTTAACACTCTCCGCTTTTCTACGAATTTTTTTTTATTGTTGTGATGTAATAATTAACTTTCGGATTTTGAAAACTATAAAAATCTTACGATTCATATTGATGCTACGTAGCAGTCGTAGTTCTTTATCGTTGCTCGTATTCTGATGATGTTGGTCGTCATGACCAACAAAACGTCAATAAAAACAAAGCTTTTAAGATCAAGCTTGCTGTGACTATGACTTCACCGGAAGAACGCAAGAATTAGAGTTATTTTACTTAAGCCCGGTGAACATCAAACCTTTAGGCCTAGTAGGCCTATACCTACCGGAGTTTTCCACTTATTATACCAGGTATAATAAGTGGAAAATGACGAAATTGAGAATAAAGTTTGATCCAGGTTATTATACCATGGTATAATAACCGGAAACGGCAGTCTTTAAGCCAAGCCTACGATAGGGTATGCGGTAAATGCTCGAAATCAATTCCTCGAAAAATTTATCGTTAGTTTTCGAGCAATTTGTTTTCGATTAAAACTTAACAGAACCGTTTACCCGATGCGGGCCGTATTTTTTCACAAAACCTCCCTGCAGTCTGAATGCTCTTGTATCTTAGGCCTGCCTGCCGATGATACTGGTAGCTTACCGGTACTTAAGGATGATAACGGTACCACTACAATAAGTAATAGGCCTATCGGTACCAGTAATGACGATGTGAATTATCATTGTGAAGAAGGAAAATCTTATGACATCACAATTGGAATTAGCCTAAAGAAGACGGACCGCAATAATGCCACTGCTTTGCTACCGGTAGTGGCTATGGCAAGTTACCGGTACAGTACTTTACTAGAAGAAATACGGTACATACCGGTAATTGATGCAAAGAGAACGTGCTTGCCTAATTATCCCCAAGATTTCAGTCGATATGCATACGGCAGCGCTGCCATTGCGATGCTTGACAAATTTTCGGTCACTGGTCACACTACGGAAGTTCGATCCGGGTTATTATACCATGGTATAATAACTGGGGGGGTATAATAAGTGGAAAATTCCGGTACGTTTGCAATTTTTAACAACTTTTTCCATACTACAATTTTTTTAAACGACGTAAAGCGCCCTTGAGGTTGTTGGTGGGTAAACTCAATTGTTAACAGTAACTCTAGGTCTTTAGGTTTCAAAAATTTTCAAAAGTGAGCAAGTCGAAGTACACTCTTCCTTTTTAGAACCGGTAAATCTTGAGTCGAGACTGGCTGTTTATAATTTTTTGTCGATATTCTGTCTCATTTGTTCTTGATTTTGTAAAACTTTTGAGAGCATCGATGTCAATTTTAGCGGGCATGTTTGAAACACTTTTTAATTCTTATTGCTCTGTCTGCACACTTTTTTGACGTAAATGTGGAACATATAGTAGTCCATTTTGATATAAAAGTGACACACTGGCATACCTTCTATCCGGACACATATCTTCGTAATGCACCGGTATTTTTGTTGTACTGTCACCCAACGGTACTTGGTATTATTTTAATTTATCTTTTATTCAATACCATGTGCACACTGCCCAGTTTATGACTTGATCTTGATTCTATGTTCAAGTAACCACACAACTGTCAAGGATATGAAATAAATGTACATGCACATTAGGTAAAACACAAATAACTTAGGCTATTTAACAAATCTAAAATCTGTAAAACATTTTACTAAGCAATAAAGAACAGAATTTGTACCTGATCAAATTTTTCATAAACTATTTATTCAAAACTATTTTTGCAAAGCTTAATGCAATCTAGAAAAAGTTATCAACCAGCTCAAACTTGTGCTTTGTATGAGGGTTTAGAAAGCCATAATTGTGCAGGACAGCACGTTATTGCAGATTGGGGTACAAAAATTTCAGCTACCGGAATTCTTTCTTTCCATTTTGTTTTTTCAAACAATCAGAATTTTAACGTAGACCAGTAAGTAAAAAGTTTGCTCACAGCAACTTGCTACAGACTAAGATAAATCTGAAATATTAGTTGGTTATAGACATTAGTGTCGCAATAAATCTATGAATGATTAAGGCCTGCAAGCCTACCGCAATTCACTTAGCCTACACAGTAATTGTAGAGTAGTGTGTCGTGAAACTTGGGTAGGCCTAGTTCTTGTCAAAACTATTTTTGCAACTGGTTGCCAGTAGACCTATCGTTTGTAGGAGAGGGAGGTACCATTTCAAAAAATATTATACTTTTTCTGTAGGTAGGAGTGCGATTGATTTCTAGAAACAATGCAATAAGTAATACACTTTACTTCAACATATTTTAGGAGAAAAAAGCTGGCATTGGTAGCAACAAAACGAACAATTCAGAATTGGTTAGTTATTTAGGCCTAAGAGTAAGTTTTCGGCCAAATTTTCTAGGCCTACTTCAAATGTAGAGACAGGTAACACAGGGATCTCAGTCTGAGTCCAAAAGCCTATAAACTGTCCAAAAGCCTATGTAGTCTGAGTCCAAAAGCACTAAGTCTGCTTATGTTATTTCAAATTGCAGATTCTTCCTTTTAAGCGTCTTATTTTTGGCCACGCGTACCAAACCTATTTTACTGAAAGTGATACGACTCGCCCATGCAGTAGGCTATACTAGGTAGACAGTACCGGTAAGCTTAAGCTGCCGATATTGACCTATCGTTTGCCTCCCCCAAAAAAACTATACCAGTACTGCCTACAATCGCGAAAACGACATTGTTTACACGTACTTGATCTGATAGTACTCGCCAGCAATATGATCGATCGCGCAAGCTGTTTTCTGCTTCTATATTAGCTTTTTTTCTGGACATTTTCTCGCTCTTATGGCAAAACCCAGCCAAACTGAACACCCGCCAAAAAAGTAGAGGCTCACTGTCGTCATAATCACCAAGACAATGGAACACTAAATTAGCGATTTTTCGAAAACGAAAGGGTTTTTAGAGTCATGCTTATGTTGCTGGGTTCAAAAGTAATTAACGCTATTTTTAAAATAATTTTCTAACGCCATTATAGCCCGCCTTTAAGTGAAGGCTTTTTTCTTGCTTTTGCAGCATCGTAAAATTGCAAAAGCGAAAAAGCAAGCTTTTTTCAAGTTGAACAACTGCCATAAAAATTCTCAATTGCTTGCGCAGAGCAACAGAACTTTATAAACTGGAATAGTTGCAATTTTGCTTGCAAATACAAAAAAATCACTGAAATTTTATCGCTTGAAATCAGCACAAATTTTAGTTTCTTTGATTAGTTTGAATTTTTTTTTTTGTTTGTTTTTGGTTTATTTTGCTGCCGAGGCTGTTATTGTTTTTATTTTCTTCTTAAATTTTGAGCAAAAATGAGCCTCGTGTTTTAGAAAACCATTCTTATAAAAGGAGTGTATTGCTACAGGCCCGGCGCCAGGATAGCGTGACTGGGGAGGGGGGGCGGAAATAAATTTTGGGGGGGCACGAGAAGTTTATTTTGCGTGAATTCGAGAGGGGCACAAGGGCACGAGATATTTATCCCAGTCTGGATGAAATAAACAAGATGAGGAGCAAAAAGTCAATGGGATTTTCCTGCCGAAATCGCAAATTCAAGCAGTTTTTCCGGCCGAAAGCAGGTGATCTCCAAAAAAAAAAAAAAGGTCTTCACTGAAATTGCAAGGGATTTTACGGCCGAAATCGGAAATTCAAGCAGTTTTTCCGGCCGAAAACAGGTGATCTCGGAAAAAAAAATAAAAAAAGGTCTTCACTGAAATTGCAAGGGATTTTCCGGCTGAAATCGCAAATTCAAGCGGTTTTTCCTGCCGAAAACAGGTGATCTCCAAAAAAAAAGGTCTTCATCCACAAAAAACACTAATTTGGACCTCGATTTGCGCTCCAGAAGCCCCGAGCCTGTTAATTTCTTCGGGGCACAGTCCTCGCTTGGGGCACAATTTTCGTTTGGGGGGGCACAAGCAGTCAGTTGGGGGGGCACGGCCCCGGTATGCCCCCCCGTGGCGCCGGGTCTGTATTGCTATTTTTGTCAACTGCTGGCACTACTTAACATTTCTTTATCAGTCGAAACAGCTAGTGGTTCTCAATGCAATTCGCTTTTTTTTTTAGCAGTCTGATAGCAAACATGGTGACGATTTTAATTAATTTTTAGCAAAAATTCGCTTTGGTTAGAAGTTTTCAACATTTCGCCATTAACTATCTGAACCAAAAAGATTTCTCGCACACTTAAAGAGTGCTTCAAGATCCTCTTTAAGTTGGCAAGGAAAATGTGACTTTTTTTTTAACTGCTTTCCGCAATCACTCGAAGCATCTTAGCGAGAAAGAATGACGTAACGGATTTCGTAAGGCTTTACATACGCGTGCAATAATGACCTCTTACGTTTAGCGAGTATTTCGTTCAGTAGCGCCTCTTAAAAAAAACTCCTTAATTAAAGGGGCATTGAAGCAGGGTGTCGAACCGAACCTGAACCCGAACCGTAAACCCGAATGAATCGCTTCATTTTGGTGAACCCGAACCGAACCTGAACCAGCAAAATTTTACTTCAGTGAACCTGAACCAAACCTGAACCCTCAAAATTGTGCTCAAGTGAACCCAAACCGAACCTGAACCCCTAACAAAAGTAAGAATATATTTTTCCATATCCGGATGCTGCTGGCGCTGGTACACGCACAATAAGAGCAGTGGTGATCATCAACAAGATCAGCAATTTCTCCTTTTTTTTTCTGGACGAAACGAATAACGACAGTTAAATTTTAATCAATACTACAGGTAGGCTAGCCTACTGTTCTTCCGGTAAAAGGACACACGATTAGCATAACGCTAATTTATTCCCTTGACGTTTCGTTATGCTAATCGTGTATATCTATATCTTGACGTTATGCTAATCGTGTGTCCTTTTACCGGAAGAACAGTAGGCTAGCCTACCTGTAGTATTGATTTTCATGCCCGGTAGACCAGATGGTTCTAGAAACCACTCTTATTCAGTTTTTGAGTTAAATTTTAAGTCGATGAAACCGATCCGAACCTGAACCAGTAATAGTTTACTTGAGTGAACCTGAACCAAACCTGAACCTCGAAAATGGTGCGCAGTGAACCCGAACCAAACCTGAACCGCTAAAATATTTTGAGCAGGAGCTAAACCTGAACCCGAACCGTTATTTGAAACGGTTCGACACCCTGCATTGAAGTCTAATTTTTAAATTTTAACACTAAATTTATAAAAAATAATTGTTTAGCAACGTTTTTGTTCCGTTTTTTCATTGTTTGAGGTTAAATAGGTTCAAGGAAAAAGATTTTGAAATAAGGGAAAAAATTTTGCAGTGGCAACACTACATCAAATTTGCATAAGCGATTTCAAAACCAACTTTGCCAAATTATAGGTCTGGGAGTGACGACGTACCTTTGGCAGGTTTTCTGCTGTGGCTTCGGTACTTAGATGAGTTTTAAAAAGTGGAATTCATCTTAATAATTTAAATTTGCTTCTTTTAGCACAAGCATATTTGATTTAGTGCACTTAGAAGAAAAAATGAAAGGTAGGCCTATTTTTGGCCTAGTTGTTCTTTGTAATTATTAGGGTAAACCAACCTGTATAAATTGCTGTAGGTTAGACTAGACTTTACTGTTTTTTATAATTTCTTAATAGGCTAGGCTTACATACCGTAGGTAATGATTAATGTCATCATTGGAATGACCGACGCTCGCGTCGCATGTTTCTTTGTTTTTACTCGGCCATTTTTCAACTAACGAGCGCGAAATTTCAGGCTTTTGCTTATAACTCAAGAACGGTTTGGTCTGGCTGCATGAAATTTTGACAGGAGTTTGAGATTAATGAGTTATATGTTTGTACCAAATTTCGAGGCAATAGGTCACGTGACTTTGGTTTTAGGACCCGAAAACCGCCCCACAAGTTTGGCGTAAAAAGCGGTCTCAGTCAAAAACGGCTTAAGTACGGCAAAAAATATTTCATATGGTTGTGTGTCTTAAGATGCCCTTTCATCCCAACCAACCCAATTTTGGCCGCGATGAGGTTCATTTCTTTTTTTTTCCGTTTTTTTTCTTCCTAATTTTTGTACGCTCTTCTTCTCCTAAGCCACAAAACAACGAAATCTAATTTTTGTGTTAAGTTGTTGAGCTGCAAACGCAATTTTTTCTCCCGAAATTTTTTGGGGCAACTCCACCGGGAACCCCCCAAAATGGGGCCCCAAAAACTCCATTTTTTGAACGGCTTAAGCTAGAGTGCTACTTTTTTTGCTATCAGTAGATATTTAACAGACAAATATTTTGACATAGTTTGGGGGTGCCACAACCCCCGTAGACTCCCCCAAATGAATTCTCCCAAAAATCAATTTTTTGAATGGCTCAACTTAGGGTGCCAGTCTGTTTTGATATCAAGGGATATTTAACTGACAAATATTTTGACTCTACTTTTCTGGAGGTTCCATAATCAGATATTTTTGAATAAATGCTGATTTTAGGGTAGACAAAAAGTACTTTTGAGCGTCACAGCATTAATTAGCTTTGCGTCGGTCGTTCACTGGGTTTGCTGGCAAACCCCCATCTAGTTAATAGGCTAGGCTTACAAACCGTAAGTAATGATTAATGTCAGCTAGCGTGTAGTAGCCCTAGTAACAGTGACAGCGACACCAAACGTAGACAAATTTTTAAAAAAGTGAAAGAAATTCTACGAAATAAGGGAAAATAAAAATGCAATAATCTTTTGAAGTAGTAATTGTAGAATTCTGAAGTTGAGCTCAAAAATTATTTTAAAAAGACAAATTTTGTTTCACATGCAATAAATCAATAAAACTTAGTCTTCAATGCTCCTTTGAAGCGAACGAGGAACAATCTGTCATGTGGGCCCAGGTTCGTTCAAAATAATAACACAATACTTCAAACTCAGACATCAAACGAAAACGCCGAAAAACGTAATAAGCTTATTCAGTAGGCTATTATGACGTCACAGCAGCGACTCGATTACTTCGACTGATGTGAAACTTTTAAGCAACAAGAAATATCTTGATACCATTTATGATTAATAACTTGCGATTTAAAATTTGTTCATTAAACATTATCAAATAAAGATTTAAAAAAGATTTAAAGTTTAAAAAAATTGCTTGAAATTATCAAATTTGTTCAACAACATTATGACTCATCACAGAGTCACGACTACTTCGAGCGATTTTTTCATGTCCAATTTCGTTATTAAAATAGCTGTTTATCAACAGAGCATCAATTAGTATAAATTTATGTGAACCGTAAATGCATAATTACGTCACAACAGCATCTTGACCTATTTCGAATCTATATGAAACCTTCAACAGCAATGAATCCTTTAGACACCAGTAGGCCTATAGTTAAATATCGACAACTGATATAATTAAGTAACACTTGGAATAAGCAATGTCGTGAATGTCATTATGACGTCATAGTGTACTCTCCCAACTACTTTGAACCGATTTAGCACCTTAAGGTTTGTCACTTAATTTCTTCAATGCAAGCACTAAAATGCTGTTTAACAGCAAGCACTAATGTAAATTTTGCAAAAATGCTAATTCAATATGACATCACTACAATATCTCGACAACTTCGGTTGGTGCAAAACTTTGACATGCAACGATCGAATACCTTGACATGATTTATGATCAGAGGTGGAGTCCTCAAGGACGTCCTTGGCCTCGAGGACAGATTTTGAAGTCCTTGGCCTTGGCCTTGGCCTCGAAGGTCAAGTCCTTGGCCTTGGCCTTGGCCTCGAGGCCTCAAGTCCTCGAAAATTGGCCTGTCCTCGGCTCGAGGACAGCACTATTTTTTGGAAAGTTAAAATTTTGTGGAGCGGTTGAAAAATTTTTTAAAAAGCGTTTTTTCGTGGAGATCGCTTGAAAAATTTTTGTGAAGACCTTTTTTTTTTTTTTTTTTTTTTTTTTTGGAGATCGCCTGAAAAATTTTTGTGAAGACCTTTTTTTTTTTTTTTTATGGAGAGCACTTGCGCTTTGTGTCCTTGGTCCTTGGCCTTGGCCTCGAGCATTCTTGTCCTTGGCCTCGAGAGTGTCTGTCCTCGGAAAGGCTGTCCTTGGCCTTGGCCTTGGCCTCGGATTTTTTTTGTGTCCTTGGCCTTGGCCTTGGCCTCGAGCCTTGTGTCCTCGACTCCACCTCTGTTTATGATGAATAATTTTTGTAATATCTCTTAAAACCAGAAATTTGTTAAACAACATTATGACGTCACAATAAAGTTCCGACTACTTCTAGCCATTTTTGCAGTTTCAGTTTTGTTGCTTATAATATTATCAGTGTCAGCCCAAAAAATCAATCAGCAGTGCATCAATTAGTAAGAATTCACTTAAACCGTAAATGCGTTATGATATCACAATAACGTCTCGAAAGGGACGCCACTTCGACTTGACACATGAAACTTTCAATCGTAACAAAGACATTGATGAAATATATGATAGATAACTTTGTTAGTTCGTCAAAACAAACATTTTTGTCACTTCATTATGATGTCATAATACAGTCACGACTATTCAAACCGATTTACCATTTTCAAGTTTGTGGTTTTGTTTATTCAATATGAGCATTAAAAAACTGTTTAAGGGCAAGCATTAATACAAAAAGAAAAAACTGTCAAGACATTGTGACATCACAACAGCGTCTTAATCACGTCGACTTGATATATGCTGGCAATTAAAATCTCACTAAATGATTTATGATCTTTAATTGCTCCAAAATTGCTTGAAAATAGCAAATTTGTGAAACACATTGTGACGTCATAATGGAGTCATGGCTACTTCGAGCCGATTTACTACTTTCAAGTTTTTATAGTCAATTTTATGAAAACGTTCAGCAGTGCAAGAAATAATCTACATTTAAGGAAACCGTAAATGTTCTACGACGTCGCAAAAAGCATCTCGAGTGGGAGTGGCACGGCAACTGAACCTGAAAACTTTTAAGTCATAACAAACACAGTGATGGAAATTATGATAGATAGTTGCATTAGAATCGTTTAAAATAAAGAATTTGTCACTTCATTATGACGTCATTGTGCTGTCGCGACTGCTACTTCAAACTCATCTATCATTTTCAGATTTGTTGTTTTTTCTATTCGATACTACAGGGTGGCCCACTTAAAAGTAGCCCAAAAATTAAATTAAATCGATGTCAACTGGGAGCACTTTCAGCATCTTCTAGAACATCACAGATGCGTGGATTTCAACTGGGGAGTACTTCCAGAATCTTTTGTAACACTACAGATTATTTAAACAATGCTACAGCTAATTTAAACAATAAAATAATGTTCCTCTTCTCTACAACATTTTCCGGGCTACTTTTAAGTGGGCCACCCTGTAGTACTAACAAGCTGTTTAAAAGCAAGCATTGATATAAAATAAAGAAACTCTCAATGCATTGTGACGTCACAATAATGTCTCGATTACTTCCACTCGATGTAAAACTTTCAGCAGCAACAAAATGACTTAATTCAATTGACGTTCGATAACGGCTCTGAAATCGTTTGAAATTAGCAAGTTTGTCAGGTTATTATGACGAGATTTTGGAATCCCGACTACGTCGAGCATGCTTTCGCGCCGACACACCACTTTCAGCTTTGTAACTTATTTTATTCAACATCGACGAACCGAAAGCGGGCAATGAAGATAATGTATCGAAAATCAAAATATAGCAATCGAAAATACTTTAGCGTCTTTAGTGTTGAAAAAGTTGCATGTTCACTTCACATTGAGTGGCGGCCACCGATTAAAAATCGTGGACAATGGAATCAATCGGATTGAAACTACTGTATGTTCTCTATTCCACAGTATACTGCAAGATACTGCGCCTGGCTCCAACGTTTTCTAAAGTAATTATCTGTTGTCGAAAAAAATCCTGGAGGCAATGATACCTTGTCTTTCAATAGTATCGAGTGATTAGGTGTGAGGGCCTGTAAGTCACGAGAATCGTCAGTGATGGTGGTGAGAGGCCTGCTATTCAAAACGCCTTCCGCTTCGCCTATAAATGTAAGCAAACTTTCGTCAGTTAAAATTTGTTCAGAGCAAAGGGCGGAAAGAATTTTTCGTACAGACGTAATGAGCCGTTCCCAAACACCACCATGATGCGATGCGTAAGGTGTGTTAAATTTCCATTATATACCCCGTTGCAAAAGAAAACTGATAATTTGAGACTGGTTCTAATGTGTAATGGCATTTGCAAGTTCCCGTTCGGCTCCTACGAAATTAGATCCGTTGTCGAAACTGAGCTCTTCGACTTGCCTTTACGTGCCCAAAAACGTCTCAAACTTTGAATATATGAACTAGTATTCAAGCTATGGGCCACCTCAATGTGTGCAGCTTTGGTGATCAAACAGGTGTATAGTACCCCATACCTTTTTAATTCTGACCGCCCATGTTTAACTAAAAAGGGCCCAAAATAATCGACACCCACAAAGAAAAAAGGGGTTTTATCCGAAATCAGTTTTTCCTCGGGGAGCCTTTGTGTGTTTGCGTGGCCTTTTATTTTGTGTGTTTGCTTGGCCTTCCTTTGTGTTTGCTTGGTGTGTTTGCTTGGCCTTTTATTTTGTTGCATCTAAAGCATTTTGATATTACAGTACGGGCAAGGGTATTTACATTTACAATCCACAGTCTCTCTCTTAACTTAGCGATAACGTATTGGCGCCCAGTGTGACCCAATTCGCCGTGCCTTTCAGTGATAATTAGTTCAGTTACGTGACACTTGGGCAAATTTATTTGGTGCTTACTTTCCCAATGGGTACAAAACGTCTAAAACGAAAATTGGTCTAAAACGAAAATTGGTCTAAAACGAAAATTGGTCTAAATGTTGTCTATTTTGCAAAATGCACAAAGTTGAATAGACGTCTTCACAAAGACGTCGAATATGCGCAAAATTAAACAATGTGTCAAGATTTAAGAGTTACGTATATTCGACTTTTTTGCAAAGACGTGTTTTGAACTATATGCATTTTTGCAAAATAGACAACGTTTAGACAAAAATTAAACCATCTTAGTTACGTCTTCTGCATAAATCTAAGTCATGTTTAAACGTCTATTTGACTGACTTTGTGCCCATGAGGTTCATGTAGCAAACGTGACCTCTCGAGCGGCCGCCCATCCGTAACAACCCATTATCTAAGTAATAGTCCAACTTACACAGTGAACTTGAAAAAAAAGAGTCTCGTTGCTGGTGGATAGTATGCCAATTTCTTTAGCGTATTGCTTAAATCACGTTTTCTGCCTTCTGTATTTGGTTGATGGTAAAAGGGTCCTCATAGCGGGTGAGAGAGCGGCCCAGCCAAATATTCTTGAAACGTATCACCCAGGCACAGACGCGTTTCATTTTATACCAGCTTGAGTACTTTGTAATCAGTTTTTCTAAAAAATTAGTTTCTACATTTAGAGAACAGGTTACAATGTGATCCTTCCTAACCTCTGGTTCGCTGGCTAGATCGGCAGGAGTCCCTATAAGTAATGCAATGGCGAGGGCCAGTTGTCCGATTTCCTCAAAAAAGAGGGCCCGTGCTTCTCTTGGAATAAGAAATTTTGTTAACGTCATAGTACACTCCCGTATATGCTTCGAACCAATTTAGGGTAGCACTTCCAGGTTTGTTCAAACCAATGACATAAAACAATTCAAACTCAGGCACAGGCCCTGCGCCAGGATAGTGTGACTGGGGGGGGGCGCAGAAATAAGTTTTTGGGGGACACGAGAAGTTTGTCTATGTGAATCCAAGGGGGGCATGGGTGCACGAGTCGAGTGTGGATCAAACGAAAAAGGTGAAGACCAAAAAAAAGGTCTTCAGTACAAATATTTCCACAAATTCTGGTTGTCGTCTCAAAACCCTTGCGATTTTCCATAAATTCTTAAGTGAAGACCAAAAAAAAAAGTCTTTGTCCCAAAAGTTTTATGAAATCCGGTGGAGTCCAAAAAAACTACGAAAACTCAGTTCTTGCTCGCGAATTCTAGGGCCGTAAACAGAGGCGTCGCTAAGAATGGTGGCACCCGGCATGGGATTTCGTGGTGTCACCCTTTATCGGCCAAAATATAGCTGAAGACCAAAAAAAAAAGGTTTTCGCTGCAAAACGAGCTGGTATTCGGTCCAAAAGTATGTGATGACCAAAAAAAAAAAGGTCTTTGCCTACCAATCAGTGGGTTTTTGGTCTCAAAAAAAAAAACAAATGGTGTCACCCAAAATGGTGACACCCGGGGCGGGCCGCTCCCCCGCCCCCCCTAGCGACGCCACTGGCCATAAACACCAATATGGGAGTCTTAGGCCTCAATTTGCACTCCAGTAGCCCCGAGCTTGTTAATTTCTTCGGGGCACAGTCCTCGCTTGGGGGGCTCAATTTTTGTTTGGGGGGGCACAAGCAGTCATTTGGGGGGGCACGGCCCTTGAATGCCCCCCCCCGTGGCGCCGGGCCTGCTTAGGCATCAAACGAAAATGCTGAAAACGTAATAAGGTTTTCATTATTATGACATCATAGCAGCGACTCGATTACTTCGACTGATGTGAAACTTTTAAGCAACAAGAAACGTCTTTATATCATTTATGATCAATAACTTGCGATTTAAAATTGCTTGAAATTATCAAATTTGTTCAACAACATTATGACTCATCACAGAGTCACGACTACTTCGAGCGATTTTTTCATGTCCAATTTCGTTATTAAAATAGCTGTTTATCAACAGAGCATCAATTAGTATAAATTTATGTAAACCGTAAATGCATAATGACGTCACAACAGCATCTTGACCTATTTCGAATCTATATGAAACCTTCAACAGCAATGAATCCTTTAGACACCAATAGGCCTATAGTAAAATGTCGACAACTGATATAATTAAGTAACACTTGGAACAAGCTATGTCGTGAACGTCATTATGACGTCATAGTGTACTCTCCCAACTACTTTGAACCGATTTAGCACCTTAAGGTTTGTCACTTAATTTCTTCAATGCAAGCACTAAAATGCTGTTTAACATCAAGCACTAATGTAAATTTTGCAAAAATGCTAATTCCATATGACATCACAACAACTAATGGGAAATCAAATCAAATTGATCATGACTTTACTTAAACCGTAAATGCATTATGATGTCACAATAACGTCTCGAGAGAGGGGCCGCCCCTTCGATTTGACACATGAAACTTTCAATCGTAGCAAAGACATTGATGAAATTTATAATAGATAACTTTGTTAGAGTCATCGAAATATGCATTTTTGTCACTTGATTGTGATGTTATAGTATAGACTAGTCAGGACGACTTCGAACCGTTTTGCCATTTTCAAGTTTGTTGTTTTATTTATTCAATACCAGTACTAAAAGTTGTTTAATGACAAGCATTAATACAAAATAAAAAAAATACTGTCAATACGTTCTGACGTCACAACAGCGTCTCGATCACGCCGACTTGGAGTAATATTATCAGCCGCTTAGAAAAGATCTTGTATCCAGGGGCGCCGAGAGCCGAACGTGGGTCCGGGGCCAGCTCAAATATTTCGGATTTCCGGTTTTGTAAACTCCAAAACAGACGGAGAAAATGCCACAGTTTTGTCCGAATTTTGATGTGATCTGTAAAAAAAAAAAAAAAGGTCTTCGGTCTTCCACATCCTGATATCTCAGTGTCATTTCGATAAGCCCTCTGAAGCCCATGGGCCGTCTGCTGGGCCCCATAAAAGTCCATGGGCCCCGGGGTCATTGTCCCCTTGCCCCCACACTCAGTAACGTACGCAGGATTTTGAAAAGGGGGGGGGCCAAAAACTTCAGAAAATTTGAGAGAAACATAGATCAGAATTTGAAATTGTCACACTCAAATTTCGTCCCATTTTTCGCCCAAAATCAGGTGAAGAGCAGAAAAAAAAAAAGGTCTTCACTCAAATTTCGTCCCATTTTTCGCCCAAAATCAGATGAAGAGCAAAAAAAAATTTTTTTTTCATTAAGCACAGCGACTGAATTATGCGCATTACGAGATAAATAATTACTCAGTTACACAGTTTCGAGATAAATAATAATGTACATTTGACACAGTTCTTGATGAGGTGATGGCGAAGGACTAAATGTCATGGAGTCAACCATCACCTGTACTTCCGCCTCAAAATATGGGTCCGGTATCGTTACTGTTATTATCTAGATTGGCCAATTCCTAAAAAGCAGTAGGGTTGGGTCTTTTGTTAGATCAATTAAGAAACTTGAAATATGACTTAAAAAAAAAGAATTATCTCTACATTTCGATGTGAAATCTAATTTAAATTTAATATTAGCGAAATTGAATTTCGGAATTCGTACTGTAGTTTTTTGTACGCAAGAATTTCAAACTTGGAAAGCTTTGAATTTGACCAAACCCTACTAAAAATACAAGCAATTATTTCAAAGCAAAAGAAGACTAAAAAAAAGAAAAACAAAATATGTAGACTATATACACTATTTACAGTTCAAGAATGCAGCAGCTATAGCAGAAGGTCATGTCTATGTTACTAGTAAAAGCGATGAGAGATTTACATTGCCTGATCCTATTCTAACAAGGTCATGGAGTCTATTACAAAACCAAACATAAATAGAAAATATTATGAACAGTGCAATAATGATTACGTTATATACCACGTACAGTTCAAGGATCTATGATACAACAGAATGTCGTAAAAATAGCTGGCGTTTTATGCAAAATAATAAATAAAATAAAAATAAAAAAGAAAATAGCGATGACAGAAATGCATAGCCTAATCCTATTCAAGCAAAGACAGTGGCGCTTGAAGGCAAACAAAGAAACTGTTACAAAGGTATGAATTTCCACTTTTACGCGCCGTATTTACAAAACACTTCAAAATAAACCGTATAGTAAGAATCTGGCAGCCACCAAAACTGTTTGGAAGATGCGATATTGCAAAATGTTGCCATTTTGTATAGTTGTCAGCAATGTCAGGTTGTACAATGGTATTTAGAAATTACTGTAGTTGATTTTTGAAAGTTTTCTTAAATGTTCGAAATGATAATTCCTTAAGCTGTTTGTTAATGCCATTCCATATTTTTGTTCCTGAAAAAGTATCATATTTTGACTTAATTTAGTTCTAATTCAAGGTAAGCAATAATTTTGGTTGTTTCTCAATCGTGTTCCGTGATCATGACATTGGCTAATTAACTGGAAATCGTTGGCTTTGGTTGAAGATATCATGTTATTATTTATTCTATACATTAATTTTGCCATTTCTAGCTTATAAATATCATTTTATCTTAAGCATTGCAACTGATGGAACAAAGGTTCAGCGTGTGCTCTATATTTACTTCCTGTTATTATTCTGATAATTCTTTTTTAAATTATTTTCAGAGGATGCAACGTAGTTTCTGAAGCACTACCCCAGCTATTTATACAATATTGAAGGTGAGAATACACTAGACTGTAGTACACCATTTTCATTGTCTGTTTATCGACGTAGTTTCTAATGTGATATAAAGCCCATGAACCTCTTGCAATTTTTGAGCAAATTT
This sequence comes from Trididemnum nubilum, assembly GCA_963965965.1. NCBI lineage: Eukaryota > Metazoa > Chordata > Ascidiacea > Aplousobranchia > Didemnidae > Trididemnum > Trididemnum nubilum. Next base: position 44,078,456 of record OZ014477.1, on the reverse strand, counting down.
GTTTTACTTGTTGTTTCCAATTTAGTTAGTCGTCTATCAATATACTTAAATATTTCACGAATGATTTTTGCTTTATTTTATTATCCTATATAACTACTTCAAGTTTATGTTTGAATTGTTTCTTTGCTTTTATCATGAATTCTGATTTACTGTAATTTCAGAAGTTACATAGCAGACTTGAAACATAAAGTTTTTTTTTCACGTCTGTAAGGTAGCACTTACCTCACATATCTGCTTTCCCATTAGGCTAGTGTTTCATCAGCATCTGAATTCACACGTAGCCTATCCTGGCATCCCACCCGAACTTTCAAACCACACACGAGGGCAATTTCTACACTTGCCCTCGTACCCTCTTCTCAGATTACTCTGATCTAAGTCTGACAACAAGGTCACCAGAAAGAGGATTCTCGACCAGTATCACACTGGCACTTCACTTAGCTTAACCGCATTGCGCTAGCATCACTAAGCATGGACACCATATATGACATCACATTAGCAATTTACCACAATAGTAGGCTACGCTATATGCATATTTCAAACTTGTTTGTTATCATCAGGTGTACATAATTGTGTAAATGCCTATTACAAATTTTGAACCCCGAAAACCAAAATTAACCTACTTGTGGTAACCGGTAAAGCAAATTGCTATATACAACGCCAGTCAACGCCCATACGAATAAATTTTCATTTACTCGTATGTGCTTTGAAAATTCAGAAGTTACATAGCAGACTTGAAACATAAAGTTTTTTTTTTCACGGCTGTAAGTTACTGTTACTGTTATTTATTGAGAGTCATTTATTGAGTTACCGTGATTTTTCACGGCTGTAAGTTACTGTAATTTATTGAGAGTCTGTAATTTATTGAGTTACTGTAATTTTTCACGGCTGTAAGTTACTGTAATTTATTGAGAGTCTGTTAATTCTCATCCAGTTATTTATGTTTTGCATGTTTTCGTTCACTTTTTGTTGCAACATTTCAGGTTGGGAATGCGTCAATGTGAGATTAGTGTCATCTGCAAATAAATGCACTTTGAAATCAGAAGCCAGAGATAAATTATTAATGTAAATTGTGAGTAGCATTGGGCTTCGGGTGGATCCCTGAGGAATACTGCAAAACACTATATTTGTTACCATTTATATGCTACCTACTACACCGCAAGAAGTCTGTATGGCAATTAGTTTTTTGAAGCTGAATAAAGCCAGTGGAAACGATGATATTCTTCCCTTTTTCTTAAAAATGGCTGCTGAATCAATTGCTTCACCCTTATCAATGTTGATAAACTCTTGTTTTACTTATGGCATATTCCCAAACAAACTAAAACTCGCGAAAGTAGTGCCAGTTTTCAAAAAAGGACCCTTCAATATGTTGACTAACTGTCGTCCGATTTCGCTCCTTTAATTTGTCTTTCTAAGCTAATTGAACGACTGATTTGTTATAGACTCTTATCATTTTTTACTCGTAATAATACTATTGTTCCTACTCAATATGGTTTCAGGCAAAATCGTTCCACTATTCTAGCTATCTTGGATCTCATTACGTCATGCCTTGATAACATAAATAGCAAAAAGTTTTCAACTATGATATTTTTTGATATTAAAAAAGCATTTGATTCCGTGTCGCACAATAAATTGTTGAAAAATTTTGATTATTACGGTATTCGTGGTGTTGCTAATTTGTTGTTAAAATCTTACTTAAACGACCGAAAACGGTATGTGCTGATTGATAACCAAAAATCTTCTGAAACTATTATTGAAAACGGAATTCCGCAAGGATCTATACTTGGCCCCCTACTCTTTCTGATTTATGTGAATGACCTACCCTCTTGTCTGGAAACAGTATCTCGATTTTTCGCTGATGATACTGTCCTCTTAATTGATAGCAACAATACGACTGAATTGCAAACCTTAACAAATGCAGAGCTTGCCAATATTAACCCTATAAAGACTAAGCGGGGTCGATTATCACCCAGTGGTTCTTTCTTTCTGCATATCTCAGAGATTAATCGCACCAACAATTTGAAATTTCTTGACTTTGTCCCGAATTTAGTTATCATTCACTTACCAAAATTTGAAAGTGTTATTACTAGTATTTTGAAAGTTATTAGCAATTAATTAACTGTATGTTCAATAAAACTAGCTTTAACAAGGTTTAAGATAAAAAAGAGAGAAAGTTTTAGGAGCGCAGTGTGGGAACTGGCTAAACTAACAAAGTTTCACGCTCACTGAGATTGAAGAATGCAGAGAAGGATATCAAAAGGTCACGCAAAAGTTACTCGATTAATCTCCTTATGTCAATAATGATCAAATTTGCTTTGCTAGGAAAAAGCTTTAGAAATCATCATTTATTAGTCCGGTAGCGAAAGCCAAATATCCTGTTCAAAAATTTCTCGCCGAAAAAAAGCAAAGTATAATTTCTTGATTTTATTTGCTGTATGTTTGTGTATATTGTTATTGTTGTTGTTGTTGTATATTGTTATATTGTTGAAATCAATTTGTGTTCAACGTATGTTTTAATAACTAAAATAAAGACCGTAAAATTAACGACCAATTGGTCAAGCGGTAACGCGTTTGCTTCAGGAACGAGAGGACTGAAGTTCGAATCTCGCGCCGGTGAAACGGAACACACTGTTGCCGACGGCTAGCCACCGCTGCGACTTTATTTTGAAGAGCTATGTTGCCCGAGGGAGATGGGCTTCGTAAACTCGTTACGCGTTTCGGCGTAATACAGCGAGTATCATGAAGATTTGATTGGACATTAAAATTATAGTGCGCCAGTACGATTATTTGCCAGTCTCTTTATCAATTTTGCCGCAAATCAGCGCTATAAAAATAAATAAACAAAAACTTTTGAGTAAAAGTCAAGGAAACATAGTGATGCCAATGTCATAACATAGTAATGTAACAAAGTTTGAAAAAGGTTTGCCAAACAACAATTTACAAAAACCAAAGAATTTATAAGACATGTATCTTGAGAGTTGTGACTATGGTAGTGAGTATGAATATTGGCTTAGAATGTGCGCAGTAAATAGATTAAAATTCCTATATTGTATTAAAAATTATGCTTTTTTTGGATAATATCACTTATAATTATGGGTGGGTAAAAAGCAATTAACTTTAGAAACAGAAAAGCGCGGTGGTGAAGAAGATCATGAACTTCAAGCCACTTGATGCAGCAATACACCAACAACAAGGCCATAGTCAGACATGTTGTGTACTCAAGGGTCTGCAATTTGCAGTTGGGGTTCAATACATTTCGTCGGACACAAGAAGGCTGAAAAAGAGAAAAAACTTGGGGTCGATTTCATTCAAAGATAAGGCGAAGACTAACCAAAAAAGATCCTCCACATCTAATATTGAAGCTAATATCGCTAAGTTGTAAAGAGAGGAAGTAAAAAAGAAAAAAATTTGTCAAAAAGCCGAAGTTCTAAAATTTTAACCCCGAATCCTATCATAAAAACGTGATGCCTGTATGTTAAAACCGTAAAATTATGAGCATCAGCAGAAAAAAATAACTGCTTGCAATTTAAAAATTTACTTCACTGCTTAACTAGTTAAAATTGTCAGTTCAAATGATAAGTCGATCAAATCAGTCATTTTTAGGCATTTGTTAGTATAAAGTTCTGCAGTATCTTCAATATTTCTGACGTGATATATTTTTCAGTATCATAAAGAGCTTACAGTATAAGCCGTTAAAGAGTATAGTCAATTTTTAGTAAATAGGTAAGCAGTTTGGTTCTGCTTACGCAAAGAAATGATTATTTGCAAGCTTGAATGGGGCCAAAATCGTTTTATGTTTGAGGCTGAACCCAAATGTCATACATAATAATTTTAAATGCTTTTGATATGATTATTTGGTGTGTTTTAACTTAGCCATGACTGCTTTACTAGTTTGGCCGATTTTTGTAATTTGGAATGTTTGCGATAATTTTTTTCCTGTGTGTTCTACCATCTCCTACTGTCACCAGTTTATTTTGTTGTTCGCGAGTCATCAGTTTCATGACGTCATAATTACGTGGCAATTTGACTTGACTTTGTTACTATAAGCTCGTATAGTTTGGATTTCTCTGAATATTCGAGCGCTTTTGCCGTTAGTATAAATAGGTGGGTTTTTCTACTATATCATTCTAATAATTCGAGGATTCTAATAATTCTAGCGTTCTGAATATTAATTTTGTAGATAGTTTCGCCGAGATTGCGTATCTGTGATTGGCTTGTTTTGCGTAGTGTGCGATCTTAATTGGTGGATCGCAATAAGTTTTAGTGGAGTGATTTCCTCAGAGACAATTTGTTTTGTTTTCAATCTTAAATAGAAAGTTCTTAATTTCAGGTTAGTGTGCTGCTTTTTGCAATTTAAGAAGTTTAACTGAACTATCAACTGCAATTTTGATTCATCAATTGATTAAAGGCTGAACTCTAGCCAAGTATCAATATCGCGACACCAAATGAATTGCCAGAGCTCATTTACAACAATTCCTAGAGCGTGCTACAGCTACATATTATTCGCTATAAAACTATAATTTGTTTTGGAAATTAACTCTTTACTCGGCAGTGAATTAAGCGGTGAGGATTTATCCAAAGTATTAGATCGTCACTCTCACTTCCTCGTAATTGAAGGATAAGGAAGTATGGTACACTCAGTCATATAATGTTTTGATGAAAGAAGAACCAATCGGTAAAAAAAAGTTATTTTACGGTGAAAACAGAAAATGAAATCACAATTGCTCAATCAACTGATCAGTGATTATGTTACCGTTTTAATCATTAGCACTTTGTTGAATTAATAAAATTTTCAACGTTATTACGATAGAAATGGTAGCGAAAGAAGGGTTTGCTAAACGTAATAATAGTTTAGGTTTATTTCACCCAACGCTACGAATACGCGCAGGCAGGAAACAGCAAAGACCAATTGATCGCTGAAGTCTATATTGTTCCTACAAGCAGCATTATTCCACAAAGTTCAAATCAAATCTTTAGTATACTTGCTGTATTACGCCGAAGCGTGTAACGAGTTTACGGGGCTCATTTCCGCGTCATTGCACCCGGAAAACATAGCGCTTTTTAAAGAAATGTTGCAGCGGTGGCGAGCCGTTCTACAAAGTTTCAAAATACAACATTAAATAAAAAGAATTATTACTACTGTATGTCTGAATTATTAATATAGGAAACGATGAGGTAGTTCTGAAACTACGCGATTAAAAACGATTAACAATAACTTTGCTCTGAGCGACTATTTTTACAAATATTTAATACAGTAATACATGTTGCAATAGATAATGAAAAAAAAAATTTTACGCGTCATATTGTGCAGTACTCAAAAAACAAGATGTCTCTGCTGCTTTCTCTGGCAACAAACAATACTGCTTATCAAATTAATTAGACATTCATTTTTTGTGTCAATTGAACAAATATTAATCGGTTTATTGTAGCTTCATGACATACAAAACAAAAAAGGATTATCTTCTGAAAAAAGAAAAACAAAAATTAAAAAAAGCGTTTAATATTGGCAATGAAGAAAGCCGCGAATAGGTAATGGTTTTGTAAAATTAAGCAAACTTCATTTAAGAATATTATTCAGATTAATTAGAGTTGCTGCCCTGTTTACTACGAGTTCAACAAGCTCAGTTAATCTGTCAAATTTGTACGGTTGTTTGAAATTCAGTCATGCTGAAACAATCCATCAACTTGTCTGGTTGTTTTGATATCGCGTAAAAGAGAAATCTTTGTTTCTTTTAACAACGCTAATCAATAATTTCTTTCGACCGAGCCATCTCATAATTAATGATTATATCTTGAAAATTTTAAAGCGTGATATCAAATAAAACATTTTTGCAGAAAGACTATTAAATTTGCTACACGTTGCTGCTTCAAATTTTTTTCTACGTGGCGTAGTTCATGAGATACAGCCGCGCAAAGTTCTGGGGTCGATTCTGCAAAACCTTAGGCCTGGGAAAAAAAAAAAGGCTTAGTTCGAATAGGGTTAACCAGTGGATGACAGCAAATAATTTGGTAGTAAATGCTAATAAAACTATTGCTTTAAACATATCCCCCAACATGCGTAATAATAATAATAACCTATCTTATGTCTTGAATGGCGAAACTGCATGCTCTTCGAATTCCGCAAAATACTTAGGAATTACCATTGACAACCAACTATCATTCAAAACTCATATTAGTAATCTTGAAAGCAAAATTGCTCGGTCTGTCTGTGTTATTGCAAAATTAAGCTATTTTCTTCCCCACAATATTTTATTTACTTTATATTATTCTCTAGTTCAGTCCCATTTCCTTTATACCTTGCCTGTCTGGGCTTCCACGCGCAAACCGTATTTAACAAAATTACAAAGGCTACAAAACAAAGCGTAGCGTATAATTTCTAAAACACGTATTAGAGATAGCATATCGCAACAATACTACGAATTCCAAGTCCTAAAGATTGAGGATCTGTTTAAATTTAAATTGCTAAGATTATGCACCAATTTACTACTCATAGAAAAACACCGACTACATTTAATACATATTTTTCTTACACAATGAATGTTTCATCTCGTCTTACTCGCCAAGCTTACAACAATAACATTTTTTTTGCCCCGTTTCAGAAATCTACGATGCCAGCGCTCATTAAAATACATTGGACCAAAAATATGGAATAATATTCCATTGGAAATTAAAAATTCTTCTTTTCTGAAATTAAAAGAGCTATATAAAAAGCATATAATAGAGAAATATGAACGCGATTAAACTTATGTTAATATTGTTTGTTGGTCATTTGTTTATTACACAATTTATTCTTGTACTGCGCATGGATTCTATTAACAATTTATTTCATATATTCTAACTAATATTGGATCCAAGTGATTCTATTTATGTTACTAAGCCTATTATTATTTAAATTGTTTATTGCTGTATGTTTACAAGTATTGAAAAAGCTATTTCAGTCTGCTTATACTATTGTATCTGTGCTCTATACCTTGTTTTTATTCTGAGTTAAATTTTAGCGTTTTCATTGTATAGAACTATTGATTCAATTGAGCTATAATGAAATTGGTTAATACATTTTGTTAGACATAATATTGACTTGGCTACTGCTTGACTTGAAGACTATGGTTTCTTCGCAGTTGCCCGTTGCCGATTTTGCTGTTATATTGCCATTGTGCATTTTTTGTGGTTTGATGTTTGTTTTTTGAGCAACAAAAAATAATTTTTTGTTCTGTTCTGTGTAGTCGATTTAGTGCTCTTGGATGGTAGTGTATTGTTGCCTATTCGTTAAGAAACTTTCTATTAATTGTAAGGGTACACCTCTTATACCATATTTCTCTAACTTTGCAATTAATATTTGGTGATCAATGGTATCATATGCTTTAGCCAAGTCTAGAAAAACGGAGCACGTTATTAGTTCATTTTCTATGTTTTTAATGAGGTTGTTATATATGTCCACTACAATTACAATTATTAGAGCATCTGACGTTGAGCAATTTTTTTGAAATTCGTATTGTTGGAAACTAATTAGTTCATTTTTGATAAAAAATTTGTTGAATTGTTCATGCAAACATTTTTAAAAAATTTTTGCAAACGGGCTTAATATTGAAATTGGTCAATAGTTGCAGCAATTTTCTTTGTTTCCTTTCTGAAATATTGGAACTATCTCTGTGATTTTTAATGCTTGAGGGAAATATCCTTTCTTTATGCAGATGTTGAACAGTTGTGTCAGTTTTGGAGTAATAACAGTAGCTGCCAGTTTTATGTATTTTGTAGGAATGCCATCGATGCCAGTACTCTTGGAGGAATCAAGTCCTCTAATGTGCATTCTTATTTCATTTTCTGCAATTGGTTGGATAAATATAGAGTTAATGTTGTTATGTATCAACGACATTATGTTGAAATTGCACTGTACTGGTTTAGAAATTTCAGCTGCCAGATTAATACCAACATTGGTGAAATAATTATTCAACATGTTGCTGACACATTGATTTCCATAAGCATAGTCTTCTGTACCGGTGGTCATTTTATCAAGGATGTTGTTACCGCGCTGTTTACTCACATTAAAAATATTGTCAATAGTTTTCCATAGCTTTGCTGTGTTTTGTTTATTTTTTCTCATTATATACTGGTAATACAGTTTTTTTGCACAATTTTTTAGATGAGCGAGCTTATTTCTGTACATCTTGTATTCGTCCCATTTAGCTGTGCACTTACTATTTACGCATTTTTTATACATGCAGTTTTTTCGATGTATAGATTTTAGTAGTCCTTTTGTTATCCATGGTTTGGTGTTTAGTTTCAATTCCTTCCTGCTTCATTTTCGTAAAGGAGCATGTTTATCGAGTATCAATTTAAAAATGTTAATAAATTTGTCCATGTATGTATCAATTTCATTTATATTGATCGGTAAGTTAGTTTCTCCCAGTAAGTGCAAACTTTTCGACAGTTCTTCTAAAAATAATTCTGCCTCAAAATTCTTTGTATCTCTCACATAATACGCTTCATATTTTTTTGGATGTTTTAGTGCTAAGTCTGAACAGACTATTACAGGCATATAATCACTGATATCATCCACTAGTAATATAGCTGTGAGTTTCACCACTTATATTGTTGGTGTACACATGATCTAACAGTGATGATGAATTATCTGTAACTCTAGTAGGATGAGTAATGAGTGGAATAGCTCCTAAGCTATATGTCATGTCAATGTATGCTTTCACTTTATTTTCACTTTGCAAAAGATTGATGTTGAAATCTCCACCGATGTAATATGTAACATTTTTGCAGCTTAAAGATCAAGTGCCAAGAAAAATTTGCTATTTGGTTTTAATTGCTACGTCAAAAAAAGTTCTTTAGCAACAATATTTCGAGTTTTGTAGTTGTTAAAAAGCCGTTTTGATTTAGAAAAAGCTCAAAACAGCGATTTGGATCTATAAAGTGAATGACGTCATATGCGAACTATTGCCTTCTCGTAGGTTTACCATCATCAACATGGGTGGGCTTTTGTATTCCTCAGTAGTCCGCTATTCACTTTTTAGCTGTTAACTGTGATAGATGTAAGGAAATGTCTTTGTTTGCGTTCATATGCTGATGATGTGCAGTGTTATTTTTCTTTTGATAAAGATTCTTCTGTAGAAATGGTTAAAAACAAAATTTGAGCACACAAGTGTGCCTGCATGGCTAGGTTCGCACATATTTGAAAAAATTATTCAACTCTCATTCTCTTTCGGCAAGATATACCTTGCGCGTTAATGATGATGATTGGCTGCTTCAAACAGTAACTAGCTTAAACTTTGCTAGATCCCAGTCTATGTTTTTGTATGCATCACCCAAGGTATGGAATTCGTTGCCACTATCTTTGCGTGAAATTGAAACTTTGTATCTTTTCAAGCAACGTCTAAAAGCATATTATTTGAATTTAACCTTTGAAGATATTGCAATAATAAGTCAATTAAGATGTACGCAAAACGATTAAAACTTTGAAGATATTACCACTGTGTGAAATGCAGGCGGGTAGCCAGAAATTCGCAATTGGGGGGTTGTTTTGGGGGTCTGGGGGCAGACCTCCCAGCGCTTGAAAATTTTGCATTTTTTGCAAAAATAACTTAATTTTAGGGATATTTTGATACGAAATAATGCTTTTAAAACGTGGCATAGAAATTAGCAGTGCAAACCTGATTAAACTGTTTACGTAAATGGGCTATGTGGGAGGTGCTTTAATGGTAAAATTTTAGCTCTTTTGTTTACATGCAGGTAAATCATAAAATCTTATAGTTCAAGAAAACTCACATGAAGTAACCTATTTCGTTTATATTTTATAGAGAAATATAATTGGGAAGGGATGAAGGGACTAATGAAAAAATTTTTGAGGCAAGTAATTGGTAATTAAGTAATAAGTTACTGAATAGCCCCCCCCCCCCCTATTCCTAAGTTTGGAATATGTTTCTTGATGAAACCTATGTTTAGCATTTTTACAATAGCGATAAAATCTGATTGCTTATTTTTGGCCATTTTCAAAGCTTTTATTGATTTGTGAGTTTTAGTGTCGACAAATTAGCCCCCTCCCCCTGAATTTATGCTTTAAAAGATGTTGTAAACAGGGGTGCCGAAACCGGGGGGGATGGAGGGATATATCCCCCCAATAATTTGACTGTATCCTCACCAATAATTTGAGTGTGGTCTACAACCATATCCCCCCAATAATTTGACTTTGGCCTGCATCTGAGCGCTGGTCTTCATAATAATTTGACTGTATCTTCCCAATAATTTGAGTGTGGTCTACAACCATATCCCCCCCAATAATTTGACTTTGGCCTGCATCTGAGCGCTGATCTTCACTTGAATTCGAGGAAAAAAAGTCTTCCAATTTTGGTGAAGACCTTTTTTTTTTGGTCCTCACTTGAATTCGGGGAAAAAAAGTCTTCCAAATTTTGGAGAAGACCTTTCTTTTTTTTTGTCTTCACTTAATTTGCTTACCGTATATACCTGAAAAAAATTGTGGTCGAGGTTCATCCCCCCAATGTTGAAAACAAGGCAAAATTGGGGTGAAATTGCAAATTATCCCCCCACATTGCTCAACAAAGATCGACACCCCTGGCTGTAAATCACTTTTTAGTCCATTCCAGTCCAAAAAAACAGTCTCAGAAGAGCTAAAAACGTGGTATTTTTCTTATTCTGCATTTTGGTCGACAGGCCAATTAGAGGGGCTATAGCCCCCCGCCCCCACTGGCTATGCTACTGGTTTCATGCCAGTATTTTGCTGGTTATTGCTGTAGAATTAGTACGTCTGTGGTGTATTAATTTTATTTTTGTGAAGCTATTTGAATGTTACTATGGCCCCTTAGTCAGATGCGCTGACACTTGTAGGTGTTATCTCAAGGGGGATATAAATTGCAATTATTATTATTATTACTATTGCAGTTCAGTTCAAAGGGAGCAACAGTACAAAACTGTAAAAGCACAGACTAGGTTATTGAAAATTATATTGTATTTCTTTGCCTTAGTCCTATTTGTTCAGAGTTCATCATGGTTTACAAAACATTTAGTATCCTAGGCTAAAAGCTAACCACTGACCTAGTGACCAGCATTAGCAGTACTTAAATTGCAGGGGGGACGGGGGGAAAGCGTCCCCCCATTGAAATTGAACGTCCCCCCATCGAGATTTGTGCGCTATTTATGGGAGGAAAACGTCACTGCTTTTGGCCAGAAAAACCGCTTAAAGTTTCAATTTCGGCCAGAAAAAGCCTTTGGATTTCGGCGAAGACATTTTTTTTTGGAGATCACCTAATTTTCACTAAAAAATCGCCTCAATCCAATTCAGGAACATTGAAAATTTGGGTCGAGTTCGTTTACGGATCAACCTTCCAAAAAAGCCTCCTCCTTTGCAAAATCGTGGCTAGGCCTACGTGCCTGTTCTTCACTAAGGTTCAGTCAACGCTGAAAAAGCGTCCACCGTGCAAAATTTTACAATTTAAGTACTGAGTATTAGTAACTGACAGAGCTGGCCAAATACTCAAGTTGGTCCCTAATCAGTAACCGCAACCAGTTCAGGTAATCCACGAACCTACTCGGCAGAAATAGCAGATGCAGTAACCGCTACCTTAAATTTACTGTATGAGCTCGCACAACAAACAGTTTTGATTAATAAAACTGAGCAAGAAATACGATTTCTTGTAAATCACAGCTACTAACTAAACTTATTAATTCATAGACAACTGCTACTAACTAAGCTTATTAATTCATAGATAACTGCTACCATAAATTTACTGAATGGACTCACACAGCCAACAGTTCTGATTAATAAATTTGGCAAGCAATTCCTTTTCTCGAATAACAACTGCTACTAAGCTTATTACCTGGATAGTGAATAGGTAATTTCTATTGCGCGGAAACACACTCCTGCTGTTTACATAGAATGTAGTTTTGACAGCTAGTTCGAGGATGACATTTTTCGACGGCTAGACAAGTTTTGCGTATTGCGCTTTTCAAAGCTTAATAACTCCGCCTATCTTGCATAAATTTTTGAGAAATTTTCAAAACTTCTTAGTTTATGCGTATACTATGTACTAATAACCAGAAAATTTGTGGAGCATTTTTCTTGTCACTTGATCATGAAAAGTTCTAACACTTTTTCAAAGGACAAATGAAACCTGATTAGGTTTTGCTTGGGATGACGATAAATTACGCCAATTACACACTTTTTTCCATGCTTATTATGATATCATAATGGCATCGCGACCAGTTCGAGTGTGCATTGATCTGATGCAGCGTGGCCGAATTGTCGGCAGCGTGGCCAAATGGGTGAAGCCGTCGTTTTTACGACGACCCTGATTGAATAATCTGGGTTCAACCCGCACCCTAGTCACGTTGTTGCGTCCTTGGATAAGACGCTTTACGATGATTATCTCTGCTTGGTGGCTTCGAACAAGCAGCAAATTCAGTGGACAAAAATTCGAAGAAATCCACAGGAACATTGGATCATCGGAAACTCCTAAGCAGGTGTGGATTCCTCCAATCACCAAGTAGTCCTGGTAATGAAAAGTGTGCGGATCTTCCAACAAGTAAGCGTCGGACGCTGTCTGGTGACAGGAGGATAAATATGCGCTACAACAACAACAACAATGCACTACTTTCAGGTTTGTAGTTTAGGCCTATTTCATTCCACACCGGCGAAGCGAAAACTAGCGATGAAGATAACCAAGGATGGAAGTACGGTGAGGAACGCTCATAATTTGCGTACTACGTACCTCGCACCTTGAACCGTACCGTATCAGCGTACCGTACTTCAGTTCAATTTTTGAAGCGTACCGTACCAATGTACCGTACCCGTACCATTACAAAAATGGCGTAGCCTACCGTACCAACGTACCGTACTTTTTAGCAAAAATTGAGTCGAACTGTACCATAATTATGTACCGTACTGCCAACCTTGCTTTAAACTACTCGCAACTTTAACAGACTTTGAAATCACTAACCTATAAATCAGCGATCTCAATTCACACATTTAGCGTCGGTTTCAGCTGTTTTTGCCTCTGAATATAAAAAGCCGGGGCAATGTGCAAAAAGTCTGGGGTTTTTATGTCAATGAGCGTACGAACGTACCGCACCCGTAACATTACAAAAAAGCGCACCGTACCAGCGTACCGTACTTCTTAGCAAAACTTGAGGCGTACCGTACCGTACCTACGTATCGTACTGCCATCCTAGAAGATAACCTAACGAAAAACAAAATATAACGTTCGAAAACATTTTAGCTCCACTAGTGTTGAGAAGTTTGCATGTTTACTTTGTATTGGCGGCAGGGTTGTCCACGGACCGGAACCAGGAACAACTTCCAGCCGGAATTTGCCTTTTTTTGGAACCGGAACAGTGTGGAATCAATTTTTCATTTACTGGAACAGGAATTTCTAAATCTCAGAATCACTTCGTTCATGAAAGGTTTTTTGCAGTTAATCGCGCAGTTTTCAAGCAACTTATTTGCAGCGTGCGCGATTACTAAATGTCGTAAATGAGTTTGCATTTGCGTGTCAGTTCAGACGTCACGCACGGACAGTATTTCTCGTTACGCACGAAGGGGCACGGGTCGCACATACGATTGCTTCATTTAAAATCCACACTGATATTTTAGTAGCCTGAGCAGTTGACTTAGCATTGTCAGCAAGCAAGCAAGATTTCAGATCTGAAGATCACAAAACTTTGCGAAGCTAGGAGTATAAAAAATGGCTATGTAATTAGTGAGCATGCAAGATTGTCAAATTATAAAAGTTTACGCAGTTGTACCATATGATTTTATAGGCTAGTCTACTGAACCAGTGAACGATTACCAGAAAATGGTCTAATTCAAATTGCCAGTTTGCACTTGCAGTTAATAAAAACGCCTACCTGTAATTTACTAAGTTCTCCGATTAATTTGTATTTTGAAACTATCAAACAAGCTTGATAAATTTAATTTGTATTTTGAAACTATCAAACTCTCAATTGTTGTCACCAGGAATATAATTTAAACGAAGTTTATTAGTTCAACTGGTGGGGCAGAAAACTTTTTTGCCAACGTTTCGATAGGCTATGCTCAAGGCATGTACTAGGCTACCTATCTACGTCAGGGCTAGAATGCAAAGTTGAAAAACAAGCATACGATAGATGCGAAAAATTACGTCACAAGTAAATCATACGTTAATGCAAAAATTATAACAATCTGTCTGTCAGTTTTTCGCTTCCAATTTGTTGTAATTTTTGCGTTAACGTATGATTCACTTGTGACGTAATTTTTCGCATCTATCGTATGCTTGTTTTTCAACTTTGCATTCTAGCCCTGACGAAGATAGGTAGTACATGCCTTGAGCATAGCCTATCGAAACGTTGGCAAAAAAGTTATCTGCCCCACCAGTTGAACCAATAAACTTCGTTTAAGCTTGATATATTTTTAGAATGTGTTACATGCCAATATGGTATCGATATTTTGATATAGCTTTGTAACCGTATTGTATACCGTAGATAGGCTACGGTACAATTTTTTTAGTTAGGAATTTTGGAATGATGTTTTTGTTAAATTTAGGAACAGGTTAGGAATCAGCACAAAAGCCATTAGGAATGGAATGGAATAGGAACAAAGATTTAGTGTTCCGGACAACTCTGATAGGCGGCCACAAATTGAAAATCATTGACCTGTTGATGCTAAATTGGCAGAGTGAAACTACTATATCGTATATTCTCTTTACTGTGTTTATACTCAATGCTGTGATAATTGCACTTACAGTAGCATTCGTTCAAAATCTGAAATAGCAACAGGGAAGTTGCGAAAAACCTAACAATAATTGAATCAAGCAGCGACTCTTTTTGTCAGAGAGGCAATTTATGCTTCTGCAGTAACATTAATCCAATAATCGATTCATGTTAGTTTATTACTTTGTCTAACTCTAACAGTCTAAGTGTTGCTATTAGGTGTACAGATAGGCCTACGTAGGTTGAACTAGTTTTAGGAGTTGGGGGTGAAGGTTAGAATTAGATGTTACTGTTAGGCCTAATGTTATTGAAAAGATCACACGTATATAATTACCGGTAGCCTACCAGTAGGCCTAAGCAGTAAGAGATTGATCCAGTCTTCTAGTTCTAGCCTGTCTGTTAGTCAGTAGTGGTAGGCTTGCTTTAAACACTGAACAGTAGTGGTAGGCTTGCTTTAGTTTAACCTGAACGGAAGGATCGACTTGCAAGCAGCACTTTGGCTACTACTACACCACCGTGGCTACACATTGCATGCATCAAAGAGCTGTATTTAACTCGAATTAATGAGAAAAAAGCAATATAACAAGCTGCCGGTGAAGTATCTTTTTCATATGAAGTAGCCAAAGTGTTTGGCATTAGTAGTATATAACTGCCAGACAGTGTTGAATTGCAGAAAAGCTTAATTCAGTTGAGTCTTTTTCCAGTACTCATCAATTATCTCTTGCCCCAACTAAATGCCAACACATGGCCTTTAAACATAAAGGTAGGGTAAGTTCGGGTAATTCCGAACAGCCAAGGGTAATTCCGGCCATGAAACTAAAATTGCAATTAGTGTGTTTTTGTATTACCTATATCATTGTAGATTATCATTTCGATAATTAAATAATTGCCTGTTCATTTTATGTGCAAGAAAACTATTCTGCGTAGATGCTCTCTGCTGTCATATGCAGATCAAGCTAGATACTAATTTGCCCTATGTTGTACCCTAACATGCTCTCACACTGTGTTTTCTAAGCAAACCAAATTCCTGGTAGGTCTATTCATTCATAACTCCACAATTTTTCCGGAAAAAGTTAAATCCATTTCTACTCCGTTTCCAAATCTAACTTAGAAAAATCCGTAAGAATATGAGTTAGGGAGTGAAAATGATTGTAAGAAAAAAACAATTTAGAAGATAGCTTGGGGGTGAAAACTAAAGCCTAAATTACTGTACTTACAAAAAGGCCTATGCATTAAAAAGTGACAAGCTTCACTCAATAAATCTGCAATCCGTGGCAGAAAATCACAGAAAATTCATGAATCTGGCATTGGCATGGCACCTAACAAACCTAATCCCCGACTTTACAATAATTTCAGAATGGCTGTTAACTGAAAACAGCACCTAATTCATTTGCATTTTGCAGAATAAAGATTTTTATTTGCAGTTCAACCACAATCTGACAATAAAAGTGTTAACAGGGAAATTTTGATCAATATGGCTTAGGTTTATCCATTTTAATCGACATGGCTCAATGATTAAATTGGCGCTAGGCTGGCAGGCTGGCGCAAATTTCCAACTGAGTGCATTGAAATTTCCAAAAAAGCACTTAATTATGCTTCTTAGCATATTATTCCAGTTTATGATATTTATAAATATGCTATCAAAGAGGATCAATTTTGCACTTTGGCTTTTATACGAATATGTCCGAAATTACCCTTTCAAGGGTAATTCTGGACATGTCAGCTCAGACCGATTTTTTCATCCATTCCTTAAATATTTTTTTTGAACCAGTGTAAAAATACAGAAGTCCAATATCGAAATGCACAAATGAAAGCAATAGATTTAGAGTAGATTGAAGAAGAAAGCAGACAGAACAAAAATAGCAGATTTTTATCCGGAATTACCCGATCTTACCCTAGTATTAACAATGAATATTTCATTGGAGATAATCAAATTTTGTGTTCAGCTAATGTAAAAGATTTGGGTGTCTTGATATCTAGTAATTTGAAGTGGTCTTGTCATATTTCGCAAATTGTAACTTCTGCTTTTACTTGTTGGTATCGTATTTTAAAATCTTTTCCCAGTAAAAACGTTTGGACTTTGCCGAAAGCTTATATTACGTATGTTCATCCTAAGTTGGAGTATAATACCTTGGCATGGTCTCCTCATCTTAAAAGAGATGCTGTATATTTATGTTCTATCAAATCTGTGCAAAAAAATTTCACCAGAAAAATTTGTATATGTTGCAATATTCCTTTTTCTTCTGATGTTGATAGGTTGTCTAAGCTTAATTTAAAATCTTTGGAATATCGTAGATTGGAATTTGATCTGATTCTTACTTACAAGATTTGCTATCATTAATAGATCTCAATTGCTATGAATCATTAATGGATCTAACACTAAGAATGATAAGCAAAATGACAAATTCCCTAGCATTTATTCGGCTACTTTACTTCAAACCACATGACGTAATATTGTTTTTCACGCTCCTCCAGTTTGTCAGTTTTTTGCTTCCAATTTGTTATAATTTTTGTGCTAACTTATGATTCATGTGTGACATAATTTTCGCATCTATCGTATGCTTGTTTTTAAGTTTTCATTCTAGCCCTGACGAAGATAGGTAGTAAATGCCTTGAGCATAGCCTATCGAAACGTTGGCAAAAAAGTTTTCTGCCCCACCAGTTGAATTAATGAACTTGATCATTAATAATAATCAGCTATAGACAGTATACAGAGTCTTATAGGCATAATCAAACCTTTGATTAACAGTCTAAGACATACTGTTTCGGGATCGACATTCGTCTTTTATTCCTCGTCAGTACAGCTAGGACTACAGGCATGAACATGAGTGTAGAAAGGCAAAGAATCGCAAATTAACCAGATCATGACTGAATTTTTTTTCCCCAAAATATAAAGTAACCACAATACTACAAGAGATAATTCTAATAGTTCAATGCAAAATAATTTCCTATAGCATGCCTTAGACAGCTGTTTCGCCCAATCTCAGGGCTCATCAGTAAGGCTAGCAAGGCCAAAAAGGACAAATATCACCAGTGATAAAAATCTTCAAAACAAGCATCTTTACCAATCAATAAGACTCTGTATTGCCTATTAGACTCTGTATACTGTCTATAGCTTATTATTTATTTTCTCAGTACATTGTTCTTGATAAAATGATCATTAATAGATGTTAAATTTGATGATTTCTTTCAATGTGCTCAAATTAGTTACAAGCTGCATAGACATACAAGTAGTTTTATTCTTAGATGCAAACACAGACTTAAATATGACACATATCGTTATTTTTTCAGTTATTGGATCATTTCAGTTAGGAATTTGCTACCTGAGTCTATTGTTTCATCTTCTACATTAGCTGCTTGCAAAACATGTCGTAAGAAATTTCATTTACATGATATTTGCCATTTGACTTATTAATGTCTGTGACTTCTGTATGTAGCTTTTAGTATTTCAACTGAATTGCACCTTTTACTGGTATTTGTACCTGATATGTATTTTTTTTTTGTGTTTTGAGCGGTACCTTTGCAAGTAGGTACTCTTTTTACTTTTTTTTTTCTTTTCACTTGTTAGTGTGTTTGGGTGTGAGCCCGGCGCTATAGTGTTGTTTTGAATAAATAAAATAAAAATAAGAAATTACTGGAAACCTGACCCAGGACCGGTGCAATAGACACTACCTAGAATGTAGGCTACTTGTAGCATGTAGCAGGTTTGGGTATGGCTTGTTAAGCTCTTCTGCGCTACTGGTATGATGTCAGATGTTAGCATTTGAGTGAAAACCTAATTGTACACTCTGCAGTAGCCAGAACACTGAGCGTCTCTGTACCAATGTACGCTTTGTTGATCTTGATGGACATTATTTTTTTCTAGGAGCATACCTTAGTTAGTCTATCTCAGTGTATAGCCTGGCAGACAGTAACTGATAATAATGCCTGAAATAAATATAACTGGACTACAAGCTTTTCATTTCTTTTTAATAGCTATGGCAATTCCACTGCAACTTTTACTTGTTCATTGGACAGGAAATAGCAATGAATTGTCTAGAGCAGATTATGTTGAACGGTAAGCATAGCATAAAATTCATTATGTCTTTATGATTCATAGTCAGTGGCCAATTAGGCACATACGCCACTACCTGTACTCAATAAATTACTGTGGTCAAACAGCAAAATTAACTTTTTTTAACAACTTGCCTGTTGGGCAACTGATATCACCAGTCTACTTGCTCAAGAAAATTTTAACTTGCTTGAAAAAATTGGCATAATAAGTTTGTAGGTTGTTTAACTTTGGAAAGAAATTTTTTAAAAATGTAGCTACTTCTTGGCAAAAAACACTCAATCTGCATGATAATAGATACACGTAGCCTGCAGTATTCTATTTCAAGAATCAAGTTTTAGTGTGCGACTGTTACCTGTACGTTAATGTGATGTAATAAGCAGCTTTTCCAATCGTGCATTACGCAAAAAATTGATTACTGGTATTTTGATTGTAATTATTTCAATTATTATGTTAAAAAGGTATTCAGGTCAGAAATTTTTTTGCTTGGTATTCTCTCAAAAAAATTTGCCAGATCTGAAGACTGACATCACCAAATTTCTGCTTTCTAAGACCTTACGTTCCCAAGATATAACAGATCTGAGATTAGATTTCACCGTAGAAATTTTGCCAGAGTTACCAATTCGAAACAAGATTTTAAAAAGTTATGTACTGCATGTTCCTGATCAGCTTTGGGAAGATTACGAATTCTACACCAGTTACAAATTTATAGTCAGCCATTTTCTGAATTCATAACCGTTTACAAATCTATAAAATCCAAGGGTAGAGATAATGAATGGGTTTTAGCCTATCTCCGTCTTCAATATATTGCAAAAATACTAGACATTTGGGCATGTTCTAACTATGATTTTCTGCTTCAGTGGTAAACTTTGATTCGATCAAAAAAAAAAAAAAATTTACCTTAGACTATTCCAGATTTTACCTCTAAAAATTGGCGATTTTTGCAATTTGGGGGGACTTTGGGTATTCTTCTTTCAATCAATCTAGCAAACAAACTTCATACAAGGGAATGTTTTGATTATAATTTACCGATTCTGTGGTAAATTTAGCTTCCATCAACATTAAAACTGCTAAATTTTACAATTTTTTGAGATAATTTTCAATTGAAAATGGTCATTTTTTTCATGCAGTATGCTAACTTTGCGAACTTTAGATCTTTTTATTTGAATGAAATTTACGAATAAACCAGGCAATGGAGCATGGATTGATAAAGATTTTGTGATTCTGCAAAAAATTCTGCTTCGACCAACACTAAAACTGTGAAATTTCATCTTAAACTTTTCGAGATATCATCATTTGAAAAGAAGTAATTTTTTACGATTTTTTCATCATGTGTAAAGCATTGCGGGGTTTTAGATCTTATTATTTTAAAGAATCATGAAATCACACTAGGTCTTTGCCTGTAGTAAGGTTGTAATTTTTTTGCTTATGTGATAAATTTGATCATCAGTAAACAATTGTATTTTACCATCATGTCTTCAGTATTTTTTCACGTTCAGAGTCATTAGCGCTAATGACGCTGTCAACACAAGATTGTTTAGAACAAATCTATCAAGTTCTAGAAAAACAATATGCACGCCACGAACGTAAACTGATTGTTTATTTTTATGATTGACACTGTTTTTTTCTTATTGCGTTGCATGCAAGAAATGTCAAAAAATAGAAAACCTGAAAGTCACAGTTAATAGAAAATAAAATTAACAACCAAGTTGATAAAGCAGTGATTTGTTCTTCTCTGGAGCAGGAGGTCCATGGTTGAAATTGGACACACTGTGGCCAATGGTTTGCCACCACTGCGACATTTTTTACAAAGAAGCTGTGGTGTCTGGGTGCAATGACCCAGAGATGGGTCCTGCAAACTCGTTACATGCTTTGGCGTTATACAGCGAGTATAATAAAAAATTTGATTCAAGAAAATTTGCTACAAAAAACAAACTAATTGTTTGTTTTTGCAATTAACACTGTTTGTTTTTGCGTTTGAGAAGTGTGAAAAAAAATGTAAATGTCAAAGTTACCAAAAAATTTAAATTAACAACTCTAAAATATGCTACCAAAAATAAACTAATTGTTTGTTTGAACAATTCAAGCTGTTTAATTTTTTTGCACGAAGTATAAGAAGTGTCGAAAATTAATTAATTGAAAATGTGCAAATTATAGTGTATGGAAAACTATTAACAACTGTATAGCAGGTCAAGCAGTAACGTGTTTATCTCTGGAATGGTGGGTTTGTGGTTCAAATCTCGGGCTGGTCAAATTGGACACAGTGTTGCCAAAGGCTCACCACTGCTGCGGCATTTCTTCAAAAGGAGCTGTTTTGCTCGCAAGCGCAATGACGCAGAGATAGGCCCTGCAAACTAATTACATGCTTTGGCGTAATAGGTTTATGATAATTTGATGGAAAAAATATGATAGGAAAACTAAACAAGCGAATTGTTTTTATGATTCTTCTGTTTTTTACACTGTGTACGTACGAGAAATGTTGAAAAATGTGAAAATCATAGTTAATATAAAATTACATTAACGTTTAAAATATGCCACAACAATAAAGTTGTTCAAACGATTGATGCTGTTTTAACAATTGTTGTTGGTTTTTCACAATTTACACAGTGTAATTTTTTTTGCATTGCGAACCAGAAAGATATATTTTCTAGGTTTCGACATTTCTGGTTTGCAATGCAAAAAAAATTAAACAGTGTAAATCTTGAAAAACCAAAAACAATCGTTAAAACAGCGTCAATTGTGGAAACGCCTGTATTGCTTGGGGCATATTTTAAAAGTTAATTTAATTTTCTATTAACTAAGATTTCACGTTTTTTATTTTTTGACATTTCGTGTACGCAGTGCAAAAAAAACCCAGATGAATCTTGAAAACAATTTGTTTGTTTATTTTTCATATTGTATTTTCCAATGAAATTGTTATACTCTTTGTATTATGCCGAAGCATGTAACGAGTTTGCAGGGCCCGTCTCCATGTCATTGCACCTGCGGGCAAAACAGCTCCTTTTGAAGAAATGTCGCAGCAGTGGCAAGCCTTTGGCAACACTGTGTCCGATTTGACTGACTCAAGATTTGAACCTAAGACCTCCCGCTCTAGAGACAAAAGCGTTATTGCTCAACCAACTAGTATAGTTGTTGATAATTTTCCATACACTATAATTTGCACATTTTCAATTAATTAATTTTCGACACTTCTTAT